>CM076713.1:20957614-21598172 GCA_038501285.1 Penstemon eatonii
CTTCTAAGTAAACCCTTTCTTCATGTGCTTCCAGAACTGGAACCAATGATGCCTCTTTAATTTTCTCCATCAGTGAGCGCATCAGAACAGTACCCGAAGAGTGAAATTTGCTGTAGTTTAGGTATCTTCCGTCAATAATCTTTTCCATTTCTGAGATTTGTGAGTAGAATCTACAAAAACAATAAGCTTTCGAAACAAGAGAGCTTGAGAGTTAGAGAATTTGAGAGTATTTGAGTGCGTAAGACGACTGTACTGTTTCAGATCGGATTTTATAGGTTTCCTTTAGTTAGGTTTCCGTGATTGATCTGAACCGGTGATCTAATCTGACAGTTTTTAATCGTGCGGATGAGGGCCGCGGATTTCAATTTTATTATTTTAATGTCAGATGGGCGGGAAACTCTATCGACACTAATCTGTTACTTATAAAAGCGCGTTTCTAAAGATACGATTTAAGACCATGCTCATATAAGATATCAGATGAGTAGAGTTTAACTTATCTGACAGACGAGTGATCTGTTATCTGATATTACTAGAGAATGCCAATAGCTAGTAATCTTCCTCTGCTGTTTGTCAATCCAGCAAGATAAATTAGTCTTCAGTCTTCAAGAATTAAGAACAGATCTTCTTGATAACTTAACTTCAACTAACTATCATTAACTGATTTCATCTTTAGAACAGAAGTACCGCTAGTCTTACACGTTCCCCCTGTCTTTAAGAATTCATAAGTTAACTAGTCTGTTGAAATTTAATTCTTGAGTATATTAGTGGATAACTAAGCTGTTGAACTCCAGTCTTCTGATGAGTTCCCCCTCAGCTTATGCATCCAGATTAAGTAGTCCTAACTCAGCTCTTCTTGTTTTCACTCTATCTAGTGGATCACCAATCACTAACTCAGGTGGGTGATTTCTAACCCATCTGAGATCAGGTTGCAGGTCTGAATGTTGTCCTCTGTTGTGATCTTGCAACACTACTGTTGGAGTTTCAGTAGTAGTCTGTTGAACATTTGCAGTCTGTTGAACAGTCTCTGGTCTGTCAGCTGTTTGCAACTCGTCTGTTAGACAATCATCACTGTGATTTTGAACAGCACTTGAGTTATCAGCTGAGTTTAGATTGGGTAGTATGATGGGAACATATTCTTCATTCCTTCCAATGTCTAATTTCTGAAAATCAGTAGACAGATCTTGGTTAACACTTTGATTCTTTTCAGAAGATTGACTTGGATCATCAAATACTACATGGATAGATTCTTCTATTAGTAATGTTCTTTTATTGAAAACTCTATAAGCCTTACTAACAGTTGAATATCCTACAAAGACAGCTTCATCAGCCTTTTCTGCAAATGCAGTAAGGTGATTTTTCCCATTATTCAGTACAAAACATTTACAACCAAAAATCTTAAAGTAATGAATGTTTGGTTTCCTGTTGTTCCAAACTTCATATGGAGTCTTGTTCTGATTTTTGTTGATCATACATCTGTTTTGGGTAAAGCATGCTGTATTTGTTGCTTCTGCCCAAAATCTTTGTGGCAGCTTAGCTTCAGCTATCATGGTTCTGACAGCTTCCTTTAGTGTTTTGTTTCTCCTTTCAGCAACACCATTCTGTTGAGGGGTTCTAGCAGCTGAATACTCATGATGTATTCCTTTGATATTACAATACTCTTCAACAGTAGAGTTTGTAAACTCTGTCCCTCTATCTGATCTGATCTTCAATATTTTGATACTCTTCTCATTCTGGATCAGTTCCATCAGATTAGTAAGATGATCCTTGGTTTCACTTTTCTTCTTCATGAAAATCACCCAAGTATATCTTGAATAATCATCCACAACAGCTAGGCAGTATTTCTTTCCACCATTGCTGACTGGATCATTGGGTCCAAATAAGTCCATATGTAGTAGCTCCAATATTCTTTCAGAAGATTGATGCTTCTTGCTTTTGAAAGATGACTTGATTTGTTTACCCTTCTGACATGCGTCACAGAGCTTGTCTTTGCTCATGACTGTCTTTGGAATCCCTTCTACCAGATCATTCTTGATTAATCTGTTTATGGTCTTGAAGTTTAAGTGATTCATTCTCTTGTGCCATAGCCAACTAACTTCACTTGGTGCAGATGCTACCAAACAAATACTTGAATTCTTGTCAACAGAATCCCAGTCGACTATGTAGACATTCCCTTGTCGTCTTCCAGATAAAATTACCTTCTTTGTACCAATCTGTTCAACGTAGCACTTATCTGTTGAGAAGATGACTGAATATCCCTTGTCACAAAATTGACTTATGCTCAGCAGAATATACTTTAGGCCTTTAACATATGAGACGTCAGATATCTCTATGTTTCCCTTGATTAATCTTCCTTTAGCTTTAATCTTGCCTTCTTTGCTGTCTCCAAATGTAACACTTGGACCATCCACAACAACTGCATCAGTCAACTCATGTATGTTTCCACACATGTGCCTTGAACATCCACTGTCCAAGTACCAAATCTTCTCTACTTTACTCCTACTCCTAATCCTAACCTACAAAACAAAAATAAAATTGTTTTAGGTACCCTTATTGAGAGGGTCCTGAAGGATTAGTTTCACCTTTGACAACCCAAGATGTTGATGTCTTAGGCTTCTTAGGCTTCTGAGTTTTGACAGGAGCATGAACAGTTTCATTTTTATCATAATTAGCAGATAAGTCATGTTGATGATCAGTATGATAAGAATAGTGTTCATAAGCAGGGTAAAGTGCATGATAAGCAGGATATGCATGCATTGGATGAGCAGGATAAGGTGCATAGTAACTAGGAAATTGAGGTGCATGATACATAGGATGATATGCAGCATGTTGCACATAGTATGACTCATTTCCATACCAAGCATTTTGATTTTTCTTATTCTTATGCTTCTTTGGCTTACTAGTGGCTTGCTCATTGACAGACGACTTAGTTTTCTCACTAGTCTGATTAGTCTTAACCTTATTAGAAGATTTCCTAGGACTCTTCTGTTTGGGTTTACTAGTCTGTTTTCCTACACTAGGCTCTTTGCTCTTTTTAGCCTTAGGAGATTTCTTCTCCTTTACTACTTTCTCAGATGAGGTAGGTTTAGAAGTTTGAACATACAGAATGACCTTACTATTGTCAGCAGAAATGAATTTTTCAGTATGATTCAATTCTAGTTTATCCTTTTCTAAAGGTGTCTCCTGTTTACTAGATGTGTGCATGGATGCAACAGTAGACTTATCATGAGACTCAATTATTTTCTCAAGTTCCATGATCTTTCCTTTATAAACCTCACATTCAGCTTTCAGAGATTCATGCTCTTGCTCAAGCTGTTTATACTCAGCTGATTCTTTAGGCTTTTCAGCTTTAAGTTTCAGTGAGTTATTTTGCTCTTTTAGCAAGTTCATCTTTTCCTTAAGCTTAACAAATTCTCCAGCAATAGTAGTATTATTCAACATCATTTGCTCTAGAGAATTAAATAGTTCATTTTCTTGAGGAGTTACCTCATCCTCTGAGTCATCAGATTCCTTAGCCATCAGGCAGAGGAGAGCAGGTTTCTCTTCATCAGAAGATTCTTCATCAGACGTGTCTGAATCTGAATCAGATGAGTAGACAGCAGCAAGCTTTTCTGCTTCACCTACCATTGCTTTCCCTTTTTGATGCTTTCTTTCCTTTCTGATTCTCTTCTCTTCCTCAGTGTATTTCTCTGCTTTTGGATATGGACAGTCTCTGATGAAATGTCCCAATTTCCTGCAGTTATAACACATTAGTTTTGCTTTATAATCATCTTTTTCTTGAGAAGAAGAGTTAGGTTTAGAAGTAGAAGCAGCATGATTGTATTTGTTTTTCATCTTTCTCTTGTAGAACTTCTTGAAGTTGTTCATCAATAATGCTACATCTCCAGCAATGTACTCCTTCTTGTTGAGTAGTGATGCTTCATCAGATGAGTCCACATCTTGGCTTCTATGTGTTGGTCTCCTGGTGTTTTCAGCAGCAACTAAGGCAGCTGTGGGTCCTGAAGTTGAGGTTTCTTCAATACCCATCCTAGGCAGTTTATACTCGAATGCCTTGAGTACAGAGAACAGCTCAGTAAGAGAGATTTTTCCCAAATCCCTTGATTCTTCCATCTCTTTGTCAGTGAAGGTCTTTCCCAACTTTAAAACTTCATTCAGAGTTCTGGTGAATCTGGTATCCATCTGATCAATGGTTTCTCCAGACTTCATCTTGAAGCTGTCAAGTTTTTCCAAGGCAACAATGAGCTGATGCTCCTTTATTGCATCATTGTCTTCGCTCATATCTCTGACTTTGTCCCACATCTCTTTTGCAGTCTTGCAATGTTTGACTTTGTCAAACCGATCATTGTCCAGGGCTTTAGTCATGATGAATCTCCCAACTTTATCTAGATTGTAAAGCTTTATTTCTTCTGGAGTCATCTCATGAAGGTCTTTTTCCACAACCGTATCTACTTCATTTATTTTTATGGTCTTTGTGAATCTGAATGGACCTTTAATGATACATGTGTACATATTATCATTATAAGCAGCTAGGAAAATCTCCATTCTGATTTTCCAGTCCTCAAAGGACATACCAGCGATGTGGGGAACATGGCTGATACAATCCATTTTTCAAAAAGTTTTGATTTTTCAAAAAGATGCTCTTTTGAAAATTTTGAAAACCCTTGAAAAACACTTGGATCAAGCTCGTTGATCAGGCAGCTGATTCAAATGAACCACCTGCTCTGATACCACTTGTTGGTCCCAAGTGGTCAGATGAGGTCTAGAGGGGGGGGTGAATAGACCTCTGAAAATTTTGAACTTAAAAACTTTTCAGTGTTCTGTCAGTAGACTAAGCTGATGAAGAACAGTAAGATTACTTCGCTGATCAAGAACGAGTCTAGAACAGCAGAGTGACCACTCTTCTTATATATACTTAGCTGTTTTTCAACAAAACAGTTTTCCAAAGAGTATACTTGCAGTGGATTGTTTGAAAGTGTTTTTCACAAGTAAACTAAGTTCTTAAAAAGATTTTATCCCCAGTTTTGAAACTCCTTATAAAATCTTTTAGTAATTCAAAGTGTTTAAATATGCAAGAAAGCTTAAATGCAAGATAACACAAAGAATTTTTATAGTGGTTATATGGATAAAAATCCTTTATTCCACTCTTCCAGATCACTTAGATTCTGGGTTATACTATAATCACACAGATTACAATATTTCTCCACTTACACCTAAACAACAAATGTAAAGGCTATAAGCTCACAATAGGAAGTCACTCAGAAATCCTATCCTCTAAAGTAGAATCACTCACAAAGATGGATTCTAACTTCGCACAACACTCAGCTATTACAAAATCACTCAGATAATGTTTTTCTGTTTTCTTCAAGTGGGTTTCTGTCAACAGATGACTTCCACCAGACGAGTGAGATGTTCGAGCTTTTGAGACTTAGAAAAATTTCTGCTTCGAATGCAAAATCTCTGATTGTTGTTGTGTGTCTCTCTCTTCGAACTTAGCTCTATTTATACTCGGATTTGAATTTATGACCGTTGAAGCAAATCAAATCTTCAAATCCATAGCCTTAGCCCGATTTCAGAACGGCTACCTGCTACAGTACTTTTTCTGCTGTACTTTCCTGTAGCTGCATTAAATGCACTCTGCTGATCCGAGAGTTATTTCCAATCATTTGCCATTACTACCCTTCTCTTTCAGCATTTATTACCGTTGAACTAGTCTCATGATCTCTTATACTCTGCTGATCAAAACGACCCATCTGATAGGTACTCTGCTGATCAAATACTGAACTAATCTGATTTGACTCGGCTGATGACCTACCCTTCTGTTCGCTGTTTCAACATGAGATCACTAGTCTTCTGGGCTTTGAACTTTGAACTCTTTTGATGTCTTCTTTTACTTGTT
This sequence comes from Penstemon eatonii, assembly GCA_038501285.1. Lineage (NCBI taxonomy): Eukaryota > Viridiplantae > Streptophyta > Magnoliopsida > Lamiales > Plantaginaceae > Penstemon > Penstemon eatonii. The sequence goes on from CM076713.1 coordinate 20,963,508, forward strand.
CAAAATTCTTCCAAGGGAACTAAGCTTTCCATACTTAGCTGATTATGATGTTTTGGAAATCATCAAAACCTTCCCTTAATTATTCATCTTTTTTTCTCTTCATCTTCATCCAACAGTATCTTCTATCAGATTTGTTGGAATAGCAGCAACTTTCTGACTGGGTTGACGTACAGCAGCCAACACATCTGCTGTTAAATCCTCCTTCATTTCCTTCAGTGATTTGTCAATCATTTGTCGGATGGAGTCCAACAAATTTGTCTGAGCGTTTTGAGAAGTTGAAGGAACATCTGTTGGAATAGCAGGCAAAGTAAGAGGTGTTTCTTTGATAGGTTGCTCTGATGTTTGAATTATCAGTTCAAGAGACTGATCTGCTGGACCAAAGATGGGCTCAACTTCCTTGGCCTTATCATCATGACAAGGAGTGCTTTCCTTTTCCTTAGTCTGATCATCTTTTTCATCAGCAGCTTCCTTATCCTTGATCTGATCAGCTGGAATAACTTCTTCTTTCTTGGAATCATCAGCTGTTTCAGTCTTATCATTTTTTTCTTTGTTCTGATCAGATGGGTTAGATGTACCCTCTTTGTGCTTTTGTTGATCAGAAGACTCTTTTTTGTCTTTATCAGCAGGGGATATGATCTTCTTAACAGTCTCAACTGTTTTCAGCAATCCCTCATTTTCTACAGCTGACCTGTTAGAAATCCATGTAAAATTGTCAAGAGGAATAAAAGGTGAGTATGGTTCCTCAGGTAGCTCTTCATATGGTTTGATGTTAGGACCATAGACAATGTGCTTGATATTTGGAAGAGGGACCAATGAGCTGGGTTGTCCCTTTAGCTTCCTTGATTTCTTTGTCCAAAGCTCCATTGCTTGAGCGATAGCCAACTTGATTGATCTTTCCTTGAGGTCTTCTGATTCATCATAATCCTCAGGAACAGACTCAAAGATCTTCTTTGCTTCAGCCTTGACTATGTGACTTATCCTTAGCCTTAACTTGTCCAGAAAGAATTCTGAATCCAGTGCTTGCATGAGTGATCCAGTCTCAAGCCACTTTAATGAGGTGCTGTAGCAATCCCATGCCATACAGTGATCATTCATTATTTCCCCGATACCTCTATCGGTCGGAAACTTTATCTTCTGGTGATAAGTAGAGACAACGGCTCGGAATAGGTTGAGGGCTAGTCGTCCTAATATTGCGTTATAAGCGAAGGGTGTTTCTACCACTAGAAATTTTACTAGCTTCACTGTCCGGTGCGGTTTTTTCCCGAGTGATACACTTAAGGTTATTGTTCCGCTGGGGACGATTTCGGATCCTCCAGACCCTACCAACGGCGTAGCTACTTTCTGTAGGTTTATTTGTCCCAAGTTCATCTGGGCTAAAACCTCCCGGGAGATGATATTCGCTGAGCTCCCATTATCGATTAGGATCCGTTTGACATTATAATTCGCTATTTCTAGTGACACCACCATCGGGAAATCGGGGTTATCCTCTTTTGTGTCCCAAACAATGTTTTTAGGTACTTCGCCTTCGTTAAAGCTGATCAGCTGGTCGTTTGATGGCTTGTTTTCCAGAGTCCATATTTCTTTTGGGTATTTTAAGTTTCCAATAATGGATCTAGCTGTCCTTCGTCGGGCGTTACGACTATCCCCGCCTGCGGGTCCCCCGGATATTGTATGGATAGTTCCATTGATCTGGTCATGGTTCAACTCCTGCGTAGGACCATGCTCGGGTGACCTTCGACGAGAACTCCTTCTTTGATTATTATTCCGAGGGCTTCTACTTCTTTCCCTCTTGCGGTTATCTCGCTCTATATAGTCGTCTAGTTTTCCCTGTTCGATTAGTTTTTCAACTTCTCTTTTAAGGTGAGAACAATTTTCCGTTCGATGTCCGTGTGCCCGATGGTATTTACAGTATAAGTCATAGTTTCGAGATCCTGGTCTAGGCTGAGCGATTTTCCTCACTTCAGGGATCCAATTATTCCTTTCTAGTACTTCCAATATTTCTTCCATCGGAGCATTTAACCTTGGGTGTTCTACTTGATTTACCCTACCTCTGATCGCTGGTTCGGAGTTTCTTGGTCTTTGGTAGAAATTAGGTTGTCTTTCTTGGTCGGCTTTGTTGTATTCCAATCGCTGGAAAACGTTGCCTTTTCTAAAAGATCGCTCATAATCCATGGATCTTTGGGCAGGAATTCTATCATGCCGTTTGGAGCCTAAAGTTGTGGCTTTATTTTTGTTTTTATCTTTAAAGGAATTCATCTCTTCTTGGGTCATATATTTAGACGCCAAGCTCATGATGTCAGCAAACGTTCTTGGTTGTTTTCGACTGAGGGCATTTCCGAACTGCCTATTCTTCGTGAGGTCGAAGAGAATAGAAATTATGTAATTGATATTCGGGGAATCGATTTTAAGTAATACTACGTTAAATCTCGCCAACCAGTTTCTTAAGGATTCTCCCTCTTGTTGGTGTATAGTTCCTAAATAGCTCATCGGAAGTTTTTGCCTCAATTTATTGCATAATTCCCGAAAACTGAATATGGAGTTGGCCGGTTGTTTAGCGAACCAGTCCAATGCGAGTCCTTCAAATGTGGTCACCATTAATTTGGCGGTGAATTCCGCCGAGTGGGCATATAAGTTCATTATATTCGTGAAGCTAAAAATATAGTCATCTGGGTCAGTGGTTCCATCATATCGGGGTAGTCTACCCGGGACCTGTCCGATTGACTGTGCCTCTTTTATTTCTCTGCAGAAGGGAGAACAGGCCGCAAGGCTCTCCTGGAGTTCCGTGGTTCGGGCCCACGGGTTTTGAACAGATCGTAGGCGTTGTTCGAGTCGCTCCTGCACCAACCTTTCGATTTCTCTTTCCGAGAATCGCGTTGTTCGTGGTCGATCTGGGATTGCATCATCTATGTCATCCTCGATAGGGATTATTGTACGTTCCTTGGACCCACTTCGCCCCGGTTGTGGTTTTCTTTGTCCTGGTTTCCTTCGGGGATGGTTATCGGAGGGTTTTGAATTGCCCTGCTGCGGACTGTGTAGCGAGCGCCGCTCGCTTGCCGGGCTGTCAGCTTGTTGAGAGGCTTGATCGTTTTGCCTTGGCGCTCTTTGAGCAGGATTTGCACTGGCAGCCCTAACGTTTGGGGGGGGGGGGTGAATAGACCTCTGAAAATTTTTGAACTTAAAAACTTTTCAGTCTTCTGTCAGCAGACTAAGCTGATGAAGAACAGTAAGAAGACTAATCTGTTCGTGAACAAATCTTGAACAGCAGACTGACCACTCTTCTTATAAATACTTAGCTGTTTTTCAGCAAAACAGATTTCCAAAGAGTATACTTGCAGCGGATTGTTTGAAAGTGTTTTTCACAAGTAACTAAGTTCTTAAAAAGATTTTATCCCCAGTTTTGAAACTCCTTATAAAATCATTTAGTAATTCAATGTGTTTTAAATATGCAAACTTCAAAATATGCAAGAAAACTTAAATGCAAGATAACACAAAGAATTTTTATAGTGGTTATATGGATAAAAATCCTATAGTCCACTCTTCCAAATCACTTAGATTCTGGGTTATACTATAATCACACAGATTACAATATTTCTCCACTTACACCAAGACAACAAATGAAAAGGCTGTAAGCTCACAATAGGAAATCACAAAGAAGACCTATCCTCTAAAGTAGAATCACTCACAAAGATGGATTCTCACTTCGCACAACACTCAGCTATTACAAAATCACTAAGATAATGTTTTTTTCTGATTTCTTCAACAGGGTTTCTGTCAACAGATGACTTCCACCAGACGAGTGAGCTGTTCGAGCTTTTGAGACTTAGAGAAATTCTGCTTCAAAATCGAAATCTCTGATTGTTGTTGTGTATCTCTCTCTTCGAACTTTGCTCTATTTATACATGGAGATGAAAATATGACCGTTGAAGGAAAATCACATCTTCAAATCCATCCTTCAGCTCTTTTGAAACGGCTCCCTGCAGCAATCCGTACAGTGTACAGTACTTTCTATCCATCACATTTAATGCTGCATTAAATGCACTCTGCTGATACGAGGATATCTTCAATCATTTGCCATTACTACCCTTCTCTTTCAGCATTTATTACACCGGGTGCATTTATTACCGTTGAACTGATCTCATGATCTCTTCCACTCTGCTGATCGAAGCAACCCTTCTGATAGGTACTCTGCTGATCAAATACTGAACAAATCTGATTTGACTCGGCTGATGACCTACCTTTCTGTTTGCTGTTTCAGCAAGAGATCAGTAGTCTTCTGGTCTTTGAACTCTTCTGATATCTTCTTTACTTGTTCAAAGATCCTTCCAAGGGAACTAAGCTTTCCATACTTAGCTGATTATGATGTTTTGGAAATCATCAAAACCTTCACTTAAATTCTGACTTCTTTCATCTTCAACTTCATTTTCATCCAACAGTGAAACTCATCACCTTGGATTTGAACATCTAAAATCAATGATTCTAAAATCATTGGATCAGTTAGGTCAACAGAAAAATTTGGAGAGCAATTAAAATATATTGGACCATTACATATATTGGTTTGAACCATTGAAAGTAAAGAAGTTTGATATCTCTTAAGCCTCTTATCTCTAAGGGCTAAATAAATAGGAGTGTCAACACCTGCATGAACTAAAGGTTTGACAGCTACCTGAACTAATCCTATATGAATATACCTATAACCTTTTTCTAAATACTTTTTAATTGTGTACCTATTTAGAAGAGGTATACTTTGAAATTCTTCTTGAATTGAAATGGTTTCTTCATGAGTTTTAACATAGAAAGCTGTTTTGAAATCTGTTAGGCCTATTTTATATATATTTTCTATTTGCTCTTCTGGGATAGTCCAATTTGAATAGTTTATAGGCATATAAGATTCATTACTATGAATAATACTTTGGTTTCTAAAACTAGAACCTGAATGGAGAAAATTTCTTAGTCTAATTGCCATTAGAATTTTCTAAGCACAATCAACTAAATAAACTTAATTTAGTCGGGTCGAATCGGGAACACCTACAGTGGGACCACCTAACACACGGCTGACCAACATCTAAATAGGCTTACCAACGATAGTCCAACAACTAAATTTAAGCTAACTTAGTCTTTTGGTACTTAAAGAATCCTAAAAGGTTCTTAAACTTTGAAAACCTCTACGTTCAGGTATCTGGCTCTGATACCAAGTTTGATAGGATCGCTAAAAATAAATAGAAATAAATGACAATTAAAATCAGAGTTTCTAAGATAATTTGAAATAGTTTTTCTAAACAGAGAAGGGAAAATATGAACAGTGAAATGAATAGTTTCTTGAACATCATGCAGTACTAAGTAAAATAATTTGATTTCTCCTTTGTTTATAATAATTATAATTTACTTGAAAAAGGTAATAACCAGGACATTTTTTGCATAAATTTTTATAGAAAAAATAATGATCATTAATATATATATAATCTTTTCGAAGATTTTCTTAAATCTATACATTATGCAGTTTGTAAAACAATAAGTATATTTCTTCTTCTATTGAAAATATTGTATAATTCTCTATAATGATCATTTTCAGGATGTTTTTCGCATAAAAATTTTATGAATAAATAAAAACTATTAACATATTGATATTCACTCGTTAAAACCTTCTTGAATCTAAACATGATGCGGCGGTTATGACAAGGTAACGATTTCTTTTTTCGTAATGAAAATCTCTTAAAACAAAATAATAATAACACATAGGATATTTTTCACATAAATCTTTATATTTTAAATACACAGAATTATAATATTCATAAGTATTAAAATATAAACGAGCTTTCAAAATACTACGCATATAAAATATCTTTTATTTGAAAATATAAATTCTTACAATTTTGAACTTTGAAGAAACTTCATAATTGATCACAATGGAAACTGGAACTTGTGCAGATATATGGGAAGTAGTGAGTAGATGGGGAGTAGTTTTAGGTGCGAAGAAAAGGCTCCGCCTTTCTCCTTACATTTGAGGGGTTTTTATACTAACAACTGACCTAAATTACATTTGAATTTGAATTTGAATGAAAGGATCGCTAAAATTTAATTGAAAGAAAGGATAATTAAAATCAGAGTTTCTAAAATAATTTGAAATAGTTTTTCTAAACAGAGAAGGGAAAATATGAACAGTGAAATGAATAGTTTTTTAAACATTATGCAGTTCGTAAAACAAAAATTTTATTTCTTTTTTGATTAATATAATTATACATTTCTTTATATTGATGATTATCAGGATATCTTTTACACAAATCTTTTAAAACTCTATAAAAACTATTAAGATATTGATATTCATTTTTCAAAACTTTCTTGAATCTAAACATTATGCGGCGGTTATGACAAGGTAACGATTTCTTTTTTCGTAATGAAAATCTCTTAAAACAAAATAATAATAACACATAGGATATTTTTCACATAAATCTTTATATTTTAAATACTCAGAGTTATAATATTCATAAGTATTAAAATATAAATGAGTTTTCAAAATACTACGCATATAAAATAACTTTTATTTGAAAATATAAATTCTTACAATTTTGAACTTTGAAGAAACTTCAGAATTGATTACAATGGAAACTGGAACTTGTGCAGATGTAAGGGAAGTAGTGAGTAGATGGGGAGTAGTATTAGGTGCGAAGAAAAGGCTCTGCCTTTCTCCTTACATTTGAGGGGTTTTTATACTAACAACTGACCTAAATTACATTTGAATTTGAATTTGAATGAAAGGATCGCTAAAATTAAATTGAAAAAAAGGATAATTAAAATCAGAGTTTCTAAAATAATTTGAAATAGTTTTTTCTAAACAGAGAAGGGAAAATATGAACAGTGAAATGAATAGTTTTTTAAACATTATGCAGTTTGTAAAACAATAATTTTATTTCTTTTTTGATTAATATAATTATACATTTCTTTATATTGATGATTATCATGATATCTTTTACACAAATATTTTAAAACTCTATAAAAACTATTAAGATATTGATATTCATTTTTCAAAACTTTCTTGAATCTAAACATTATGCGGCGGTTATGACAAGGTAACGATTTCTTTTTTCGTAATGAAAATCTCTTAAAACAAAATAATAATAACACATTGGATATTTTTCACATAAATCCTTGTATCTCAAATATTCAGAATTATAATATTCATAAGTATTAAAATATAAATGAGTTCGTAAAATACTGCGCATATGAAAAACACAAACTTTTATTTGAAATTTAAATTCTTACAATTTTGAACTTTGAAGAAACTTCAGAATTGATTACAATGGAAACTGGAACTTGTGCAGATGTAAGGGAACTAGTGAGTAGATGGGGAGTAGTATTAGGTGCGAAGAAAAGGCTCTGCCTTTCTCCTCACATTTGAGGGGTTTTTATACTAACAACTGACCTAAATTACATTTGAATTTGAATTTGAATGTGTATTTCATTAGAATCTAACACTGTTTGCTTTTTGAGTTGGCCAACAAAGTATCTTCTGCTTTTTGAAAAGTCTTCAATAATTGTCCTGCTATTTTGAAAGCTGGCATTTCCTGTTTGAAAAGTAGTCTCTGAAGGAATCTGCTTTTGTTGAGATTTGACAAAAAGTAAATCTGTAATTAAAAGAGAAAATCTTCTTCATTTGGTTCTTGTGCACAGGGACCACCAAACGGATCAGAGGTGGCTGATTCTTCTGATTTTGTTCTTTGAGATAAGAATTCGAAAAATTCATCTTTGAGTGCTGGATTATTTTTGAATGCTTCGAAAAAAATTTGTTGTTCCTCTGACACTTGAGGTTCTTTGGTTTTTCCTTTGGATTTGTCTTCAACTTAAGAGGATTCACCCTGATATTTTACCTTTTCCCCTGTTTCAAGGAAGTGTTTGATATTGGCCTCAGAACATATGGCTTGCTGGTATTTTGTCCACCATTTGATACGAATAGATCTGACCAAGGAGAAAGGTGTGGGTTCTGGTAGACATTTTTAGAATTGAAAATCCCATGCTAAAATCCAAGGGACCCTGAATTCAGCATGAAAATAAATGGATTTTCTGTAATTTGGAATATTTGTGTTTTCAGCAAAGTAGGCTTTGCCCTTTTGAACGGTAGGTGGTGAAATTGCATTTTCGGAACCCATTCTGTCACGCCCTAGAATAGGGACATGACAGGCCGTGTCGACGTAGTAAACAACGGCGACACGAAGCCTCTAAATCAGAAAAATTGACAATAATATGACAAATAAAGGTCTTTATAAAAATCCTAAAACAAAACCAACATAAAATATTTGGGTAAAAATAACATCTAAAATGTTCCCCACTTAACCAAATACCAAAAATAGTCTTAATACCATAAGAAACTATTTCAAAGTCTATTAAAATTATGAATCGTCTAAATAAAAGAAAACGTCATCTCGACCTCGAACCTCCACCTACTTGATTTCTTAGCTCCATGAAAAATAACTAAGCATCTGAAAGAATAACAATATGCCGAAGGGTGAGTTGTAAACTCAGCAAGCAATTATGAACAGAAACCTATTGGATCATCATAGTTAAACTTTCACAACTTATAAAAAAATTACTTTGGCCAGAATATTGAGAATTGTCCAAGCAACTATTTCAGAAATCATATAGATTGCTCATAAAATATTACATGCATGACTCAGAGTGACCCAATGGATAAACCGAGACCCCCTCGGTCTAAGGGGACGGAACAGATGAGCCCATGACCAGTGGGCACGCAGATGACCCCGGGGACAAGCAGAACAGAACATAACAGAACAGAGTCCAAGAGGTAGACCGAATACACGCATGCACTTAAGAGCTGACAAAGTGTAACCAGGTATCTCTATGTATCCAAATATTACAATACCAAAAGTTCAGAAATTATATCCGAGCTCAAGAAACAATAGGAAAATATTCAAAATTACTTACATTAAAACCTTTGAGATTACGACACTTCCGAAACCACAATCGACTCCAAACTCTCTAATGCGAACCTAAAATACATAAATTTTAAGGGTTAATAAATTATCTTCATCTATACAAAAACTACATATAAAGTCCAATTCTAAGCCTAATACTTACTCGTTATACAATTCTAAGCCTAATACTTACTCGTTATACTATGTATAACCAACTAATCCAAATTCAGATAAAATTAATCTTTACTGCATCTTGTTTACATTAGCAGACGAAGACACCCGATTTCTTTCAATTCCATCAATTAGTTCACCTATTGATAATATAAAAGTAACGTACTGGTAGTAATTCATGTCAAGACCAACTAATTAATCCCATTCTTCAAAACACATATGCATATATAAGCATATCTTTATGAATATAAAATACCCCCTATCAATAGCAATGAAGCAACCATTTGTAGTATACGATTAGCAGCACTAATGGAAGAACAATTAATTTCTCTTTGGTTCTCAATTTAATTAACCTGCTTATGGATCTTATGCGTAGAATTTACTAAGTAATTAATCACCTCTCCCAGGTCAGCAATCTCACCTTTACGTTTCCTTTTCTTTTTGCTTCAATTTGTTAGGCGGCGTAAGAATTTAATTATCCAAGACTTCATATATGCAAAACATGCCATATTTAAATTCCTAGGTTAACATAATAACCTAAATTACTTATGTACCCTCAATCATATAAGTTACCCAATACTCCTAATTTAAGTATTATTATTTCTTTAATATATATATATATATATATATATATATATATATATATATATATATATATGTACCTATATAATATATCTAAAAGTTGGTTATTACATTCTCCCCACCTTAAAAATAAGTTTCGTCCTCGAAACTTGAATAGTAAGAAAAATATACCTTCATTGATAAAGATGTGTGGGTACTTATTCCTCATCTCTTCTTCTAGTTCCCAAGTAGCTTCTCTAGATGAATGATTTGACCACTGGACTTTCACAAATGGAATAGTGCGATGCCTCAATATTTGTTCCTTTCGGTCAATTATATGAATAGGAAATTCTTTGTAAGTCAAATCATCTTGAACTTCCAATGGTTCGTACTCCAAAATGTGACTAGGGCCTGGGACATATCTCCTCAACATGGCTACATGAAATACATTATGCACTTTACATAATTTTGGTTGTAGTGCTAACCTATAAGCCACTTCTCCGACTCTATCAAGGATTTCGAATGGCCCTACATAGCGAGGGCTTAATTTCCCACGCTTCCCAAACCTCATAACTCCCTTCTTAGGTGAGATCTTCAAATGAACAAAATCACCAACTTTAAATTCTACGTGTCTCCTCTTTAGGTCTGCCCAACTCTTTTGCCTATCTTGAGCCATCTTGATTCGTCTAATTATTAAAGGAATCTTCTCCAAAGCACTGTGGACCAAATCAGGCCCCAACATTCTCTTTTCCCCAATATCATCCCAATGCACCGGAGATCTGCACTTCCTACCATATAAGGCCTCATAAGGGGCCATCCCAATACTCATTTGTAAAGACCTTGATTCACTTCTGGTCTTGTCAACATTGTTGGGCTCTAGTCCACTAGCCCAAAATGCTTAAGCCCATGTTGACAAGTAGAAGTAGGTCAAATCTTTATTAACTATTCAAACAATTCATCTACAATCAATGTGGGATTGGGGTGTTACAATCTCCCCAACTCAAATACTCGACGTCCTCGTCGAGTCCAGATCAATAGCCCAAGACCGCCCTCATGGATAACACCACGAGGTCGGCTCTGATACCATTTGTCACGCCCTAGAATAGGGACATGACAGGCCGTGTCGACGTAGTAAACAACGGCGACACAAAGCCTCTAAATCAGAAAAATTGACAATAATATGACAAATAAAGGTCTTGATAAAAATCCTAAAACAAAACCAACATAAAATATTTGGGTAAAAATAACATCTAAAATGTTCCCCACTTAACCAAATACCAAAAATAGTCTTAATACCATAAGAAACTATTTCAAAGTCTATTAAAATTATGAATCGTCTAAATAAAAGAAAACTTCATCTCGACCTCGAACCTCCACCTACTTGATTTCTTAGCTCCATGAAAAATAACTAAGCATCTGAAAGAATAACAATATGCCGAAGGGTGAGTTGTAAACTCAGCAAGCAATTATGAACAGAAACCTATTGGATCATCATAGTTAAACTTTCACAACTTATAAAAAAATTACTTTGGCCAGAATATTGAGAATTGTCCAAGCAACTATTTCAGAAATCATATAGATTGCTCATAAAATATTACATGCATGACTCAGAGTGACCCAATGGATAAACCGAGACCCCCTCGGTCTAAGGGGACGGAAGAGATGAGCCCATGACCAGTGGGCACGCAGATGACCCCGGGGACAAGCAGAACAGAACAGAACAGAGTCCAAGAGGTAGACCGAATACACGCATGCACTTAAGAGCTGACAAAGTGTAACCAGGTATCTCTATGTATCCAAATATTACAATACCAAAAGTTCAGAAATTATATCCGAGCTCAAGAAACAATATGAAAATATTCAAAATTACTTACATTAAAACCTTTGAGATTACGACACTTCCGAAACCACAATCGACTCCAAACTCTCTAATGCGAACCTAAAATACATAAATTTTAAGGGTTAATAAATTATCTTCATCTATACAAAAATTACATATAAAGTCCAATTCTAAGCCCAATACTTACTCGTTATACTATGTATAACCAACTAATCCAAATTCAGATAAAATTAATCTTTACTGCATCTTGTTTACATAAGCAGACGAAGACACCCGATTTCTTTCAATTCCATCAATTAATTCACCTATTGATAATATAAAAGTAACGTACTGGTAGTAATTCATGTCAAGACCAATTAATTAATCCCATTCTTCAAAACACATATGCATATATAAGCATATCTTTATGAATATTAAATTCCCCCTATCAATAGCAATGAAGCAACCATTTGTAGTATACAATTAGCAGCACTAATGGAAGAACAATTAATTTCTCTTTGGTTCTCAATTTAATTAACCTGCTTATGGATCTTATGCATAGAATTTACTAAGCAATTAATCACCTCTCCCAGGTCAGCAATCTCACCTTTATGTTTCCTTTTCTTTATGCTTCAATTTGTTAGGCGGCGTAAGAATTTAATTATCCAAGACTTCATATATGCAAAACATGCCATATTTAAATTCCTAGGTTAACATAATAACCTAAATTACTTGTGTACCCTCAATCATATAAGTTACCCAATACTCCTAATTTAAGTATTATTATTTCTTTAATATATATATATATATATATATATATATATATATATATATATATATATATATATATATATATATATATATATATATATATATATATATATATATATATATATATGTACCTATATAATATATCTAAAAGTTGGTTATTACACATTCTTTTCCACCATTCATAAAACCAAATTGGAAAATCTTTTGAACAGTCTGAGTGAAAAATAAAAAACCATGAATGCGAAAATGGCCTGAGAAAGAATGCTCTATACCAAGCAATTTTGTAATCAATATAATTAAATTCTTGTGGACTAAAACGAACAGAAAAGTTTTTATGAAAAGTTTGTCAACCAAATGTTGTTTGATTAAAAATTTGTTTAATAATGCATTTTGAAAAAGTAATTTGATTATTCTCATTTCTGGTGTGGGAAATTTCTACAGAATTAGTATCCACCAGTATGAGTTCATAAAATTTTTGAGTTTTTTGAAAACAGTCAGATTCCCAGTATTGAGAATCATTATTGAATAATAGAAATCTGGTTCTTATGAAATCTTTCTGAACTAAGTCAGTTGGAATTTCATGGTAAGGTGTGAGATCGATTTCATCAACCAAAATTTTGTTAACATATTTGGCCTCTTGTTTGTCATTGGGATCATTTTGTAAATGGATATTTGAAGGAGTAATATTGGAAACAAGCATAGATTTGAATGGTAACTCTGGAAGTCTTTGAAGTGGTGAAAATCTGTTTGAGCTGGAAGAGGGTAAATTTGAAGGTGTTTTTGGAGGAGGAGGTGGTGTAACAGACATATATTTTGTTCATCAGGACTCTCATAATCTTTTGATGACTGAACTTTTGACTGTACTTTGGATTTGGATTTGGGATCCATCTGCATAATTAACTTCCTTGTAAAAATTCTCGTGTAAGAAAATCGGGAAGATAATTATTCTCTCCTTTAATATATTCAATTTGAAAATCAAAAACTGATAAAATAGCTTGCCACCGCGCAAAAATCTGTTTAGAAACTAAATTTTGAACATCTTCAGTTAAAACTTCTTTTGCAGAATTGTAATCAATTCTGAAGTTTCTTCAAAGTTCAAAATTGTAAGATTTAAATTTCAAATAAAAGTTTGTGTTTTTCATATGCGCAGTATTTTACGAACTCATTTATATTTTAATACTTATGAATATTATAATTCTGAATATTTGAGATACAAGGATTTATGTGAAAAATATCCAATGTGTTATTATTATTTTGTGTTAAGAGATTTCCGTTACGAAAAAAGAAATCGTTACCTTGTCATTACCGCCGCATAATGTTTAGATTCAAAAAAGTTTTGAAAAATGAATATCAATATCTTAATAGTTTTTATAGAGTTTTAAAAGATTTGTGTAAAAGATATCCCGATAATCATCAATATAAAGAAATGTATAATTATATTAATCAAAAAAGAAATAAAATTTTTGTTTTACGAACTGCATAATGTTTAAAAAACTATTCATTTCACTGTTCATATTTTCCCTTCTCTGTTTAGAAAAACTATTTCAAATTATTTTAGAAACTCTGATTTTAATTATCCTTTCTTCCAATTAAATTTTAGCGATCCTTTCATTCAAATTCAAATTCAAATGTAATTTAGGTCAGTTGTTAGTATAAAAACCCCTCAAATGTAAGGAGAAAGGCGGAGCCTTTTCTTCGCACCTAAAACTACTCCCCATCTACTCACTACTTCCCATATATCTGCACAAGTTCCAGTTTCCATTGTGATCAATTATGAAGTTTCTTCAAAGTTCAAAATTGTAAGAATTTATATTTTCAAATAAAAGTTATTTTATATGCGTAGTATTTTGAAAACTCATTTATATTTTAATACTTATGAATATTATAACTCTGAGTATTTAAAATATAAAGATTTATGTGAAAAATATCCTATGTGTTATTATTATTTTGTTTTAAGAGATTTTCATTACGAAAAAAGAAATCGTTACCTTGTCATAACCGCCGCATAATGTTTAGATTCAAGAAAGTTTTGAAAAATGAATATCAATATCTTAATAGTTTTTATAGAGTTTTAAAAGATTTGTGTAAAAGATATCCTGATAATCATCAATATAAAGAAATGTATAATTATATTAATCAAAAAAGAAATAAAATTTTTGTTTTAAGAACTGCATAATGTTTAAAAAACTATTCATTTCACTGTTCATATTTTCCCTTCTCTGTTTAGAAAAACTATTTCAAATTATTTTAGAAACTCTGATTTTAATTATCCTTTCTTTCAATTAAATTTTAGCGATCCTTTCATTCAAATTCAAATTCAAATGTAATTTAGGTCAGTTGTTAGTATAAAAACCCCTCAAATGTAAGGAGAAAGGCGGAGCCTTTTCTTCGCACCTAAAACTACTCCCCATCTACTCACTACTTCCCATATATCTGCTCAAGTTCCAGTTTCCATTGTGATCAATTATGAAGTTTCTTCAAAGTTCAAAATTGTAAGAATTTATATTTTCAAATAAAAGTTATTTTATATGCGTAGTATTTTGAAAGCTCGTTTATATTTTAATACTTATGAATATTATAATTCTGTGTATTTAAAATATAAAGATTTATGTGAAAAATATCCTATTTGTTATTATTATTTTGTTTTAAGAGATTTTCATTACGAAAAAAGAAATCGTTACCTTGTCATAACCGCCGCATCATGTTTAGATTCAAGAAGGTTTTAACGAGTGAATATCAATATGTTAATAGTTTTTATTTATTCATAAAATTTTTATGCGAAAAACATCCTGAAAATGATCATTATGGAGAATTATACAATATTTTCAATAGAAGAAGAAATATACTTATTGTTTTACAAACTGCATAATGTATAGATTTAAGAAAATCTTCGAAAAGATTATATATATATTAATGATCATTATTTTTTCTATAAAAATTTATGCAAAAAATGTCCTGGTTATTACCTTTTTCAAGTAAATTATAATTATTATAAACAAAGGAGAAATCAAATTATTTTACTTAGTACTGCATGATGTTCAAGAAACTATTCATTTCACTGTTCATATTTTCCCTTCTCTGTTTAGAAAAACTATTTCAAATTATCTTAGAAACTCTGATTTTAATTGTCATTTATTTCTATTTATTTTTAGCGATCCTATCAAACTTGGTATCAGAGCCAGATACCTGAACGTAGAGGTTTTCAAAGTTTAAGAACCTTTTAGGATTCTTTAAGTACCAAAAGACTAAGTTAGCTTAAATTTAGTTGTTGGACTATCGTTGGTAAGCCTATTTAGATGTTGGTCAGCCGTGTGTTAGGTGGTCCCACTGTAGGTGTTCCCGATTCGACCCGACTAAATTAAGTTTATTTAGTTGATTGTGCTTAGAAAATTCTAATGGCAATTAGACTAAGAAATTTTCTCCATTCAGGTTCTAGTTTTAGAAACCAAAGTATTATTCATAGTAATGAATCTTATATGCCTATAAACTATTCAAATTGGACTATCCCAGAAGAGCAAATAGAAAATATATATAAAATAGGCCTAACAGATTTCAAAACAGCTTTCTATGTTAAAACTCATGAAGAAACCATTTCAATTCAAGAAGAATTTCAAAGTATACCTCTTCTAAATAGGTACACAATTAAAAAGTATTTAGAAAAAGGTTATAGGTATATTCATATAGGATTAGTTCAGGTAGCTGTCAAACCTTTAGTTCATGCAGGTGTTGACACTCCTATTTATTTAGCCCTTAGAGATAAGAGGCTTAAGAGATATCAAACTTCTTTACTTTCAATGGTTCAAACCAATATATGTAATGGTCCAATATATTTTAATTGCTCTCCAAATTTTTCTGTTGACCTAACTGATCCAATGATTTTAGAATCATTGATTTTAGATGTTCAAATCCAAGGTGATGAGTTTCACTGTTGGATGAAAATGAAGTTGAAGATGAAATAAGTCAGAATTTAAGTGAAGGTTTTGATGATTTCCAAAACATCATAATCAGCTAAGTATGGAAAGCTTAGTTCCCTTGGAAGGATCTTTGAACAAGTAAAGAAGATATCAGAAGAGTTCAAAGACCAGAAGACTACTGATCTCTTGCTGAAACAGCAAACAGAAAGGTAGGTCATCAGCCGAGTCAAATCAGATTTGTTCAGTATTTGATCAGCAGAGTACCTATCAGAAGGGTTGCTTCGATCAGCAGAGTGGAAGAGATCATGAGATCAGTTCAACGGTAATAAATGCACCTGGTGTAATAAATGCTGAAAGAGAAGGGTAGTAATGGCAAATGATTGAAGATATCCTCGTATCAGCAGAGTGCATTTAATGCAGCATTAAATGTGATGGACAGAAAGTACTGTACACTGTACGGATTGCTGCAGGGAGCCGTTTCAAAAGAGCTGAAGGATGGATTTGAAGATGTGATTTTCCTTCAACGGTCATATTTTCATCTCCATGTATAAATA
This sequence comes from Penstemon eatonii, assembly GCA_038501285.1. Lineage (NCBI taxonomy): Eukaryota > Viridiplantae > Streptophyta > Magnoliopsida > Lamiales > Plantaginaceae > Penstemon > Penstemon eatonii. Next base: position 20,980,222 of record CM076713.1, read on the forward strand.
GAGCAAAGTTCGAAGAGAGAGATACACAACAACAATCAGAGATTTCGATTTTGAAGCAGAATTTCTCTAAGTCTCAAAAGCTCGAACAGCTCACTCGTCTGGTGGAAGTCATCTGTTGACAGAAACCCTGTTGAAGAAATCAGAAAAACATTATCTTAGTGATTTTGTAATAGCTGAGTGTTGTGCGAAGTGAGAATCCATCTTTGTGAGTGATTCTACTTTAGAGGATAGGTCTTCTTTGTGATTTCCTATTGTGAGCTTACAGCCTTTTCATTTGTTGTCTTGGTGTAAGTGGAGAAATATTGTAATCTGTGTGATTATAGTATAACCCAGAATCTAAGTGATTTGGAAGAGTGGACTAAAGGATTTTTATCCATATAACCACTATAAAAATTCTTTGTGTTATCTTGCATTTAAGTTTTCTTGCATATTTTGAAGTTTGCATATTTAAAACACATTGAATTACTAAAAGATTTTATAAGGAGTTTCAAAACTGGGGATAAAATCTTTTTAAGAACTTAGTTACTTGTGAAAAACACTTTCAAACAATCCGCTGCAAGTATACTCTTTGGAAAACTGTTTTGCTGAAAAACAGCTAAGTATTTATAAGAAGAGTGGTCAGTCTGCTGTTCAAGATTTGTTCACGAACAGATTAGTCTTCTTACTGTTCTTCATCAGCTTAGTCTGCTGACAGAAGACTGAAAAGTTTTTAAGTTCAAAAATTTTCAGAGGTCTATTCACCCCCCCCCCCTCTAGACCTCATCTGACCACTTGGGACCAACAAGTGGTATCAGAGCGGGTTGTTCATTAGAATCAGCTGCCTGATCAACGAGCTTGATCCAAGTGTTTTTCAAAGGTTTTCAAAACTTTTCAAAAGAGCTTTTTTTTTTGAAAAATCAAAACTTTTTGAAAAATGGACTGTATCAGCCATGTTCCCCACATTGCTGGTATGTCTTTTGAAGACTGGAAGATTAGAATGGAAATCTTTCTAGCAGCCTACAATGACAACATGTACACATGTATCATTAAAGGTCCATTCAGATTCACAAATACCATAAAGATCAATGAAGTAGATACGGTTGTGGAAAAAGACCTTCATGAGATGACTCCAGTGGAAATAAAGCTTTACAATCTAGATAAAGTTGGGAGATTCATCATGACTAAAGCCCTGGATAATGATCGGTTTGACAAGGTCAAACATTGCAAAACTGCAAAGGAGATGTGGGACAAAGTCAGAGACATGAGCGAAGGCAATGATGCTATTAAAGAGCATCAGCTCACTGTTGCCTTGGAGAAACTTGACAACTTCAAGATGAAGTCTGGAGAAACCATTGATCAGATGGATACCAGATTCACCAGAACTCTGAATGAAGTTTTAAAGTTGGGAAAGACCTTCACTGACAAAGAGATCACTGTCAGAGTACTAAAGGCCCTACCCCCAAAGTTCAACATGAAAGTAACAGCAATGGAAGAATCAAGGGATTTGGGAAAAATCTCTCTTACTGAGCTGTTTTCTGTACTCAAGGCATTCGAGTATAAACTGCCTAGAATGGGAATTGAAGAAACCTCAACTTCAGGACCCACAGCTGCACTGGTTGCTGCTGAAAACACCAGAAGACCAGCACATAGAAGCCAAGATGTGGACTCATCTGATGAAGCATCACTACTCAACAAAAAGGAGTACACTGCTGGAGATGTTGCACTGTTGATGAATAATTTCAAGAAGTTCTACAAAAGAAAAATGAAGAACAAATACAACAATGCTTCTACTTCTAAACCTAACTTTTCTTCTCAAGATAAAGATGATTATAAATCAAAACTAATGTGTTACAACTGCAGGAAATTGGGACACTTCATCAAAGACTGCCCATATCCAAAAGCAGAAAAGTACACTGAAGAGAAGAAGAAAGTGAGAAAAGAAAGAAAGCATCAGAGAGGAAAAGCAATGATGGCTGAAGCAGAAAAGCTGACTGCTGTCTACTTATCTGATTCAGATTCAGACTCGTCTGATGAAGAATCTTCTGATGAAGAAAAACCTGCTCTCCTGTGCCTGATGGCAAAGGACTCTGATGACTGAGGATGAGGTAACTCCTCTTAATGATGAATTATTTAATTCATTTGAACAAATGATGCTTAACAATACTGGTATTGCTGAAGCATATAAAAAGCTTAAGGAAGAGATGATCCTGCTAAAAGAGCAAAATAGTTCACTGAAACTCTTAGCTAAAAAGCCAAGGGAATCAGCTGAATATAAATAGCTTGAGCAAGAACATGAATCTCTGAAAGCTGAGTGTGAGGTTTATAAAGGAAAAATCATGGAACTTGAGAAAATTATTGAGTCTCATGATAAGTCAACTGTTGCATCCATGCATACATCTAGTAAACAGGAGACACCTTTAGAAAAGGATAAACTAGAATTGAATCATACTGAAAAATTCATATCAGCTGACAATAGTAAGGTCATTTTGTATGTTCAAACTTCTAAACCTACCTCATCTGAGAAAGTGGTAAAGGAGAAGAAATCTCCTAAGGCTAAAAAGAGCAAAGAGCCTAGTGTAGGAAATCAGACTAGTAAGACCAAACAGCAGAGTCCTAAGAAGTCTGCTGATAAAGCTAAAGTGAACCAATCTGTTGGTAAAACTAAGTCAAAACAAACTGAGCAAGCATCTAGTAAGCCAAAGAAGCATAAAAAAAGAAAAATCAAAATGCTTGGTATGGAAATGAGTCATATTATGTGCAACCTGCTGCATATCATCCTATGTATCATGCACCTCAATTTCCAGGTTAGTATGCACCTTACCCTGCTCATCCAATGCATGCATACCCTGCTTATCATGCACCTTACCCTGCTTATGAACACTACTCTTATCATACTGATCATCAACATGACTTATCTGATAACTATGATAAAAATGAAGCTGTTCATGCTCCTGTTAAAACTCAGAAGCCTAAGAAGCCTAAGACATCAACATCTTGGGTTGTCAAAGGTGGAACTAATCCTTCAGGACCCTCTCAATAAGGGTACCTAAAACAATTTTATTTTTGTTTTGTAGGTTAGGATTAGGAGTAGGAGTAAAGTAGAGAATATTTGGTACTTGGACAGTGGATGTTCAAGACACATGTGTGGAAACATACATGAGTTGACTGATGCAGTTGCTGTGGATGGTCCAAGTGTTACATTTGGAGACAGCAAAGAAGGCAAGATTAAAGCTAAAGGAAGATTAATCAAGGGAAACATTGAGATATCTGACGTCTCATATGTTAAAGGCCTAAAGTATAATCTGATGAGCATAAGTCAATTTTGTGACAAAGGATATTCAGTCATCTTCTCAACAGATAAGTGCTACGTTGAACAGATTGGTACAAAGAAGGTAATTTTATCTGGAAGAAGACAGGGAAATGTCTACATAGTCGACTGGGATTCTGTTGATAAGAATTCAAGTGTTTGTTTGGTGGCATCTGCACCAAGTGAAGTGAGTTGGCTATGTCACAAGAGATTGAATCATTTAAACTTCAAGACCATAAACAGATTAATCAAGAATGATTTGGTAGAAGGGATTCCAAAGATAGTCATGAGCAAAGACAAGCTTTGTGACGCATGTCAGAAGGGTAAACAAATCAAGTCATCTTTCAAAAGCAAGAAGCATCAATCTTCTGAAAGAATATTGGGGCTACTACATATGGACTTATTTGGACCCATTGATCCAGTCAGCAATGGTGGAAAGAAATACTGCCTAGCTGTTGTGGATGATTATTCAAGATATACTTGGGTGATTTTCATGAAGAAGAAAAGTGAAACCAAGGAACATCTTACAAATCTGATGGAACTGATCCAGAATGAGAAGAGTATCAAAATATTAAAGATCAGATCAGATAGAGGGACAGAGTTTACAAACTCTACTGTTGAAGAGTATTGTAACATGAAAGGAATACATCATGAGTATTCCGCTGCCAGAACCCCTCAACAGAATGGTGTTGCTGAAAGGAGAAACAGAACACTAAAGGAAGCTGTCAGAACTATGATAGCTGAAGCTAAACTGCCTCAAAGATTTTGGGCAGAAGCAACAAACACAGCATGCTTTACCTAAAACAGATGTATGATCAACAAAAATCAGAACAAGACTCCATATGAAGTTTGGAACAATAGGAAACCAAACATTCATTACTTTAAGATTTTTGGATGTAAATGTTTTGTATTGAATAATGGGAAAAATCACCTTACTGCATTTGCAGAAAAGGCTGATGAAGCTGTTTTTGTAGGATACTCATCTGTTAGTAAGGCTTATAGAGTTTTAAATAAAAGAACATTACTAATAGAAGAATCTATCCATGTAGTATTTGATGAGCCAAGTCAATCTTCTGAAAAGAATCAAAGTGTTAATCAAGATCTGTCTACTGATTTACAGAAGCTAGACATTGGAAGAAATGAAGAATATGTTCCCAGCATACTACCTAATCTAAGTTCAGCTGCTAACTCAAGTGCTGTTCAAAATCACAGTGCTGATTGTCTAACAGACGAGTTGCAAACAGCTGACAGACCAGAGACTGTTCAACAAACTGCAAATGTTCAACAGACTACTACTGGAACTCCAACAGTAGTGTTGCAAGATCAAGACAGAGGACAACATCCTAAATGATTCCTTCTGGATAGAAGCTATGCAAGAAGAGTTGAATCAATTTGAAAGGAATGAAGTCTGGTACTTAGTTCCCAGACCAAGTCATCAAAGAGTAATTGGCACTAAGTGGGTATTCAGAAATAAGATGAATGAAGATGGTGTTGTCACCAGAAACAAAGCAAGACTAGTGGCCAAAGGTTATTGTCAAGAAGAAGGAATTGACTTTGATGAGACATTTGCACCAGTAGCAAGACTTGAAGCAATCAGACTGTTTCTTGCCTATGCTGCTTACAAGAACTTCACTGTCTATCAGATGGATGTGAAGTCTGCTTTTCTCAATGGAGAACTGCAAGAAGAAGTGTATGTTGAGCAACCTCCTGGATTTGAAGTCTATCAAGAAGAGGACAAAGTATATCGTCTGAAGAAAGCCCTCTATGGACTGAAACAGGCTCCAAGAGCATGGTATGATACCCTATCTGATTTTCTTTTAATTAAAGGATTTCGCAAAGGTAAGGTAGATAAAACCTTGTTCACAATTGAATGGGAAAATCATATATTACTTGTGCAAATATATGTGGACGATATTATTTTTGGTTCAACTAACCAACAGATGTGTGATAAGTTCTCCAAGCTGATGCAAAATAAGTTTGAAATGAGCATGATGGGTGAACTTAATTATTTTCTTGGATTGCAAGTTAGACAGTTGCCTGATGGAATATTCATCAGCCAAGCAAAGTACACAAGAGATCTGTTCAAGAAATTTGGTATGGAAACTAGCTCTACTGCTACAATTCCTATGTCTACAAGTCTTCGTTTTGATAAAGATGAAGATGGCAAATCAGTGGACATAACCAAATATAGAGGCATTATTGGTTCACTGTTGTATCTAACAGCAAGCAGACCTGACATAATGTACTCGGTTGGAGTCTGTGCAAGATTTCAATCAAACCCCAAAGAATCTCATCTCTTAGCTGCCAAGAGGATATTGAAATATGTTAAAGGCACTCAAGAATTGGGATTGTGGTATCCTAGAGAATCTGGATTTGAACTCATTGGTTATTCAGATTCAGACCTTGCTGGCTGCAAGATTGACAGAAAGAGCACAACAGGTGCCTGTCAGTTCTTAGGTAGTCGTCTGATCTCATGGATGAGTAAGAAACAGACTTCAGTTTCTATATCTACTGCTGAAGCTGAATATATAGCTGCTGGAGCGTGCTGTGCACAGATACTTTGGTTGAAACATCAACTAGAAGATTACAACATCAAGATCAGTGGAATTCCAATCTACTGTGACAATACAAGTGCAATTTCACTTACTCAGAACACTACAAGTCATTCAAGGACTAAACATATTGAGATCAAACATCATTTCATTAGAGATCATGTGGAAAAAGGCAATGTTGTGATTGAGTATGTTCATACTGATAATCAGATTGCTGATATCTTCACTAAACCTCTAAGTGAAGCAAGGTTCTCAACTCTAAGAGCTGAGTTAGGACTACTTAATTTGGATGCATAAGCTGAGAGGGAACTCATAAGAAGACTGAAGTTCAACAGCTTAGTCATTCACTATTTTATTCAAGGATTAACCTTCAACAGACTAGTTAACTTATGAATTCTTAAAGACAGGGGGAACGTGTAAGACTAGCGGTACTTCTGCTCTAAAAGATGAAATCTGTTAATGTCAGTTAGTTGAAGTTAAGTTATCAAGAAGATGTGTTCTTAATTCTTGAAGATTGAAGATTATTTTATCTTGCTGGATTGACAAACAGCAGAGGAAGATTACTAGCTATTGGCATTCTCTAGTAATATCAGATAACAGATCACTAGTCTGTCAGATAAGTTAAACTCTATTCATCTGATATCTTATATAAGCATGGTTATAAATCGCATCTTCAGAAACGCGCTTTTATGAGTAACAGATTAGTGTCGATAGAGTTTCCCGCCCATCTAACATTAAAATAATAAAATTGAAATCCGCTTCTCCTACCCACACGATTAAAAACTGTCAGATAAGATCAACGGTTCTGATAAATCACGAAAACCTAACCAAAAGGAAACCTATAAAGTCCGATCTAAACAGTATAGTCGTCTTACGCACCCAAATATTCTCAAACTCTCTAATTCTCAATCTCTCTTGTTTCGAAAGCTTATTGTTTTTGCAGATTCTACTCACTAATCTCAGAAATGGACAAGATTATTGACGGAAGATACCTAAACTACAGTAAATTTCACTTTTCGGGTACTGATCTGATGCGCGCACTGATGGAGAAAATTAAAGAGGCATCGTTGGTTCCAGTTCTGGAAGCACATGAAGAAAGGGTTTACTTAGAAGATGTTTATCACTTCTACACGACCAGAAAATTCAACACTGAAAAGACCGTCATGACTGCTGTTATTGGTGGTAAGAAGGTTGCTATTTCTGCTGCTGTGTTGAGTGAAATTTATAAGCTTACGAACAAAGGAGGAGATGTGACAGACCTTGGGTCTGAAAAGGAAGAAGAGTTCTGGGCTATTTGTGCTAAGAAAGGAGAAAAGATGACTGGGACTTTGATGAAGACCCAGCTGAAGGATGAATATCAGAGGTTTGCTAATATCATTGCGAAGGTACTGGAAAGCTACACAAGCTCTCTGGATGGGTTACCCAGAAGGAGATACTACACAATGGTGTGTATCTACTACGGTTTAAAGGTTAACTGGGCTGCTCACGTTTATGAGCTGCTGAGTGATAAGAGGCATTCTCATGCTATTTTACTTAGTAATCTGTTTGCATCTCTGCAATGCCCATTAGGACCAGGGAAGACTACTCATGGTAGCAAAGAGTTCAAACTCTACGAACCAGTGAGACAAATAGTGGAAAATCCTAAAAGAAAAGCCCCTGCCAAGTCCAAGAAGGGCCCCTCTAAGAAGAGCAAAGAGGAGGGACAGACAAGCCAAGTTACTGAGCCAACAGCACAGTCTGTTGTTGAGACTGATTCAGCACTTCCTGAGGATGAAGTTCCTGAAAAAGAAATTGAAGATTTTACCAAGGAGATTGAGCAGATGAGTACTGACTCCTCTCCTGAAAGGACAGAGTCTGAGGAAGAAATTCCTCTTCAAAGGTTGAAGAGGATGAGAACAAAGAGTGAGGCAAGGGGACCTCCTACTGCCAACCCCCCTGCCAAAAAGATTGCAAAGTCAAAGGTTAAGAGAAAGGTCACTTTCTCTGAAGAGCTTGTTGCAACTGTTAGAGAAACAACAACAGAAGCAGAAAGACCTGTAACAATTGAAGAACCTGCTGTCCAAGCTGCTAAGGTTGCTGCTGTTGAAACTGAAGTTGTTTCTGAAGTTGGAGTGTCAACAGAAGACTCGACTGCTGCATTATCTGCTGATGTTGAAGAAGCACAGCAGACTAGTACAACACAAGGAGGAGCTACACTGTTGCTGCACCCTACTCCAGTTGCTGCAACCCCTATTCAAGCAGTTGAGAGTCCTGAGTCCAGAAGAAAGAGGACTGGCAAGATTGCCACTTACTTAACTGCTGCAGAAAAGAAAAGACAAGATGCTGCTGAAAAGCAGAGGTTAGCTGCAGAAAAGGCAGAAGATGATAGGCTGAAAAGCCTAGAGTTAAAAAGGCTGGAAGAAGAGGCCAGCAAGATGACTCAAGAGCAGAGAGATGTTGTTGAGGCAGCAGAATTGGCTGCTGTTATTGAAGCAAGCATCAAGGATGCTCATGGAAATCAGCATACTGGTGGGCTAGTTATTGGTGAACAGAGGGATCCAAACAAACCAATTCCAGCTATGCCTGCACCTAAGATAAAGCCAAAGAGAAGAGAAGAAGTCAGACTATCTCTTGAAATTGTCAGGGATGATCCTGCAATTTTTGAAGAATTTCTCAAAAGGCTTGATGCTGAAAATGAAAGGATAAACCGCCTGACACAGTTCAATAATGAAAAGATCAGATACAACAGGTGAAGGGAATTCAGACTGACAAAGAGTCCAGCTAAAATGACCAAATGGAAAGCCTTTGCTGTTGAAGAAGCATGGGTACTGAAGTGGCTTGAGACAGGTTCTCTTATTCAAGCACTTGATTCAGAATTCTTTCTGGACAGGTTGAGAATGAGGATAAGCCACATAGTCAAGGCTGAAGCTAAGAAGATCTTTGAGTCTATCTCTGAGGATTTTGATGACTCAGTAGACCTCAAAGAAAGATCTATCAAGTTGGCTATTGCTCAAGCAATGGAGCTTTGGGCAAAGAAATCAAGGAAGTTAAAGGGACAACCAAGCTCATTGGTCCCTCTTCCAAACATCAAACACATTGTCTACGGGCCAAATTTCAAACCTTATGAAGAGCTGCCTAAGGAACCTACATCCACTTTTATTCCTCTTGATAATTTTACTTGGATTTCCAACAGGTCAGCTGTGGACAATGAAGGAATGATGAAGACAGTTGAGACTGTCAAGAAGATTATATCCCCGGCTGATAAAGAAAAAGCAGAGTCTTCTGATCAACCAGAGCAAAAAGAGGGTACATCAGACCCATCTGATCAGAACATTGCACAGGGTGATAAGTCTGATGCTGCTGATGATTCAAAGAAAGAAGAAGCAATTCCAGCAGATCAGATCAAGGACAAAGAAGTTGCTGCTGAAGGAGATGATCAAGCTAAGGAGAAGGAAAGCACTCCAAGCCTTGCTGGTAGTCCAGCAGATCAGTCTCTTGCATTAATGACTCAACCAACAGAGCAACTTATCAAAGAAACACTTGCTGCTACATCAGATATGCCTTCAACTTCTCAAGGTGCTCAGACAAATCTGTTGGACTCCATCCAACAAATGATCACCAAATCTTTGAAGGATATGAAGAAAGAATTAGCTGCAGAAGTGATAGCTGCTGTCAAACAACCAAGTCAGAAATCTGCTGCTGTCCCAACCGATCTGATAAAAGACACTGCTCAGAATGTTAAATCCATCTGTCAAGATATGGATATACTTAGAAGACGGACTCAGAGCACTACTGAAGGTTGGAAACAGATTGAACAAACAGTTGAAACGGCCCTCCAAGCAGAAGATGAAGTCATGGGAAATATGATGAAAGACTTCACTGCTTCATCAAATTGGATTTTGGGAACTCAAATTCAATTGGGTGATCAAGGAGAAGATTTGCTCAAGGAAGTCAAAACTGTTAAGGCCAATCAACTTAAACAACAAGCTCAAATAACTGCCATGGAAGAGAACATCAAGCTTCTCTGTGATTCACTTCTGATTACTCCAATCTTACCAAACTATCAAATAAACCCTGCTGATGATGACAAAAAGGGGAAGAGAGGATATTTGGACAGAAAAGAGTAGGAACCTCTTTTGTATTGGAAGCTGAAGATGATGCTGAAGAAACAGAAGTGTTAGAAGAGTCTGTTGATGATGATGAAAAGAATGATGCAGCAAATGAAGGCACAAGCAGATCAACAGATGAGAAAATCACTGAAGAAGAAGGTGAAGCTGCTGAAGAAACTGAAGATGAAGCAAAAGCTAAATTTGATAAGGAGATAGCTGCTGCTAAGGACTCAACTGAAGAACAGCTTGACCCTGATGTTAAAAAGAAGAAGTTAGAGTTGTTGAAGCAGAAATTGGAAGCTGAAACTTCCAAACCTGCTGAAGAAGATAAAGAAGACAAACTAGGAGAATAGTCATGTTTAATTTACTTATGAACCTCCTTGTAATTTTCTTTACAACTCATCTGAACAAACTTGTAATGTGTAATCAGTTCAATATCTATAAAATTGCAAGTTTTAATCCAACAGACTATTTCTATCTCAGAAATTTTTGAGGATCAAAACTTTGGTTTAGGTACAGGTACTTAGCGGAAGTTTTGTCATCATCAAAAAGGGGAAAATTGTTGGATGAAAATGAAGTTGAAGATGAAAGAAGTCAGAATTTAAGGGAAGGTTTTGATGATTTCCAAAACATCATAATCAGCTAAGTATGGAAAGCTTAGTTCCCTTGGAAGGATCTTTGAACAAGTAAAGAAGATATCAGAAGAGTTCAAAGACCAGAAGACTACTGATCTCTTGCTGAAACAGCAAACAGAAAGGTAGGTCATCAGCCGAGTCAAATCAGATTTGTTCAGTATTTGATCAGCAGAGTACCTATCAGAAGGGTTGCTTCGATCAGCAGAGTGGAAGAGATCATGAGATCAGTTCAACGGTAATAAATGCACCCGGTGTAATAAATGCTGAAAGAGAAGGGTAGTAATGGCAAATGATTGAAGATATCCTCGTATCAGCAGAGTGCATTTAATGCAGCATTAAATGTGATGGACAGAAAGTACTGTACACTGTACGGATTGCTGCAGGGAGCCGTTTCAAAAGAGCTGATTGATGGATTTGAAGATGTGATTTTCCTTCAACGGTCATATTTTCATCTCCATGTATAAATAGAGCAAAGTTCGAAGAGAGAGATACACAACAACAATCAGAGATTTCGATTTTGAAGCAGAATTTCTCTAAGTCTCAAAAGCTCGAACAGCTCACTCGTCTGGTGGAAGTCATCTGTTGACAGAAACCCAGTTGAAGAAATCAGAAAAACATTATCTGAGTGATTTTGTAATAGCTGAGTGTTGTGCGAAGTGAGAATCCATCTTTGTGAGTGATTCTACTTTAGAGGATAGGTCTTCTTTGTGATTTCCTATTGTGAGCTTACAGCCTTTTCATTTGTTGTCTTGGTGTAAGTGGAGAAATATTGTAATCTGTGTGATTATAGTATAACCCAGAATCTAAGTGATCTGGAAGAGTGGACTAAAGGATTTTTATCCATATAACCACTATAAAAATTCTTTGTGTTATCTTGCATTTAAGTTTTCTTGCATATTTTGAAGTTTGCATATTTAAAACACATTGAATTTCTAAAAGATTTTATATGGAGTTTCAAAACTGGGGATAAAATCTTTTTAAGAACTTAGTTACTTGTGAAAAACACTTTCAAACAATCCGCTGCAAGTATACTCTTTGGAAAAATGTTTTGCTGAAAAACAGCTAAGTATTTATAAGAAGAGTGGTCAGTCTGCTGTTCAAGATTTGTTCACGAACAGATTAGTCTGCTTACTGTTCTTCATCAGCTTAGTCTGCTGACAGAAGACTGAAAAGTTTTTAAGTTCAAAAATTTTCAGAGGTCTATTCACCCCCCCCCCCCTCTAGACCTCATCTGACCACTTGGGACCAACAACCTCTGTAAGAATTTTGCTATTATATTTCGAGTTTATTTTAGGCTTATGTCTTCTCAAATCAATCCAAAATTCAATAGGTTGCCTACGTCAAAAGATGAAACAGTAGTTTTACAGATAGATGCAGAAAAACCTAATGTTTTTACTCCAAAAAGGTTAAAATGGAATGAGATAACTATTCCTCAAGAATTCATAATCAGTAATCCTCAACCTCCTAGGAATATAACTAGGACAGAAGTTTCTCAAATTATTGAACAACCAGATGGAAAAATAAGTATTAGATTCCATCCCCAAGTAGATAGGAAATATTTAAGAACTAGTTCATACAGAGAACCTGAGCTAGTTAGGCCAGACTATAGTAATTTAGGCTCTCAAAATGCTTCGGAATATTCTAGACAATCTTTTTCAGGATATTCTAATTATAGGTTTAAAACTCCAATTCCTGAACCACAAAGAAATAATCAACCTAATTACTCTGTTCCAAATTCTCCTACTAATTCAGATTTCGTTTTGGTTATAACTTCAAATAGAGAATTTGAACCAGATTTTGAATATTTAAATGAAGAATTGAATGATGATTACCATAAAGAAAGAAGACGTTGGTTCCTTAAATTAGACAAAAATATACAACAAAGATTAACTGAAGAATGGAAAAAAGAGATGAAAAAATTAAAATCGAACTTTTTATTTTTTAGTTTCTTAACTGTTTTCTTTTCAAAAGAAGGAATAAATGATTATCAAAAGAAGTCTACCATAGAAGTTAATACTACTCTTCATAAAAAATGGACATTAGAAAATAATGAAGTTGTCAATTCTGTCCATCCTCCTCTTCAAATGATTAAATTACAAACGCAGAAAGGTGAAATTGTTGCTGAACCTTTTAAAAGGGGAAAAGATGCTAAAGAACCAATTAATGGTGAAGATATTCATAGGATTATACAACAAAATAATTATTCTAATCAAATCCTACATACAATTTCAGGTCAAGTTGTCACTATTGCTAATAATATTGTTAATACTCAAATAAATCATCATAATTCTACTCATATTTCTAAAGAAGAAAAACCTAAGAATAAATTATTCAATGACATTTCTGCACCGTTTTTTCAAACTAAAAGTATTCCTTTAGGAAAAGATAAAGATATTACTTTTCAAAGTGACACACATAAAATTTTATCAAAGATTTCGGAAAAACATAATGAAGTTGGATCTTCATCAAATAATAAGAAATTTTAACAGTTCAAAACCTTATTACAGTAGACCTTCCCTTATGGATCTCCAATATGAAGAAATAAATCAATTTCATAAGACTAGTTATGATGGTTCTTCAATTACTGAATGGAATATAGATGGTAAATCTGAATATGAAATTTTAAATACATTACAAGAAATGGGTATGGCTAGAATGGCATATAAATTACAGGTCAATTAAAAACTGGTGGGATAATGCGTTAAGTTTACAAATAAAAACCCAAATTTTAGATCATAAAGTTGTAATGATAGAAAATGATGAACCTTATGAAATTAGTGATGCTTGTGATTATTTAATAATTACAATAGGAATGTATTTCATAGGAAATCCTAAAGAAGAGTATAACGCTTCAAAAATTATTCTTACAAACTTATGATGCCCTTCACTATCAGATTATAGATGGTATAAAGATGTTATCCTTACACAAGTTTTAAGAAGAAATGATTGTAATGCCTCTTATTGGAAAGAAAGATTTATTATGGGATTACCAAAATTATTTGCTGAAAGAATTTCACAAAAATCCTCTTTTTGGAAAGAAAGATTTATTATGGGATCACCAAAATTATTTGCTGAAAGAATTTTACAAAAATTAAGAAATGAAATAGGAACTGAAGATATACCTTTTGATGAAATTACTTTTGGGCAACTATTTGCTTTTGTTAAAAAAGAAGGATTATCCTTATGTTCTGAGTTAAAACTCCAAAACAAATATAAATCAGATAAAAATAACACTAGAAGAGAATTAGGATGCTTCTCTGAAATGTTTGGAATGACAAAAATAGAACCTCCTTCAAGAATTCAAAAACGTATAACTAAAAGAATTACCCAAAATACCAATTATACAAGAACATATAGTAAACCGTCAAAATCTTTCAGTCACCACAGAAAATCCTATAGGAAACATCAAAACCAATCTCTAAATAAGAAGAATATAGAATGCTGGTTTTGTAAGAAGCCCGGCCATACAGAAAGTCAATGTTGGCTTAAAAAGAAAAAGAAAATTAGAGAACTAAAAGATTCAATAAATAACTTGTTAGAAGAATCTGATGAAGATTTAGAAATTATAGAAAATGAATCTAATAATTCTGACAATGATCAAGAATAAAATGAACAAAATGGAATCTGTAATAATTGCAGTATAAATGTTATTACAAAAGATAGTAAAGAAGCTATTCTAGATTTAGTAGGGCAAATTCCTGATGATGAAACAAGAAAAACCTATCTTACTAAATTAAAAGACTTAATTATAGAAGAAGATACTTCTAAAAGTAAACAAATCCATATCAAAGAACATTTCAGTTTAAATAAGTTATTTGATAAATACCCTTCTCAAAGTATATTCAAACAAATTACTACTAAAGACCTCCAAACTGAAATTAATTTGTTAAAAAAACAAGTTAATCAAATGGAAAAAGTACTCTTCTCATTAAAAGAAAAAGATTTCGAATAAGAAACCAAACTTGTTTTACTAGGAAATAAGGAGGGTAAAGAAGTTGACGAAATAAAAAATGAGAAAATCCCTGAGATCCCTATAGGAGAAAATTCAAAAATAAATGATAAAATATTCCTTAACTCCATTCAAAAAATTGAATTTCAAAAATGGTACATCAATGTTAATTTAGTAATAGGAAAATTTCAAATAAATTTGGTTGCTTTATTAGATTCAGGAGCTGGTCATAATGTTATTAGAGAAGGAGTCATACCATCAAAATACTATGAAAAAACTACAGAGCAGCTTTATACTGCTAATTCTACACCCTTAGATGTTAGATATAAACTGTCTAAGGCTCATATTTGTAATAATGACTATTGTTTCAAAAATGTCTTTACATTGGTTAGAGACATATCTCAAGATATGATTTTAGGTACCCCATTTTTAACTCAAATTTATCCTTTTGTTACAAATGATAAAGGTGTCTCTACCACTATACATGTTAGAACCATAACCTTCCCTTTTATAACCCCTGTCAAACAAAAAGAAATTTACTTATTACAACAGTCTTCCATTTTCCGTCAAATAAACATTTTAAGTAATAAGAAAAATCATATCAATTTTCTCAATGAAGAAATTCCTTATCATAGGATTGAAGAACAGTTAAAAACTGAATAAATTATAAGAAAAATAAAAGATTTAGAAGAATTATTTGTTAAAGAAATATGTAGTAACTTACCAAATGCTTTTTGGGAAAGAAAACAGCATGTTGTTGACCTTCCTTATGAAAAATATTTTCATGAAAGAAATATACCAACCAAGGCTAGACCTATTCAAATGAATGAAGAATTTTTAATGCATTGTCAAAATGAATGAAGAATTTTTTAATTAGGCCTTCAAAGTCCCCTTGGAGTTGTTCTGCTTTTTATGTACTTAAACAGGCAGAATTAGAGAGAGGTGTTACTAGGCTAGTAATTAATTATAAACCCCTAAATAAAGTTCTTCAATGGATTAGATATCCTATTCCAAATAAAAGAGATTTAATTAACAGACTTCATTCTGCAAAATTATTTTCAAAGTTTGATCTAAAATCGGGATTTTGGCAAATTCAAATATCAGAAAAAGATAGATATAAAACTGCTTTTACAGTCCCCTTTGGACATTATGAATGGAATGTAATGCCCTTTGGTCTCAAAAATGCACCCTCAGAATTTCAAAGAATTATGAATGAAATTTTTAATTCCTATAGCACATTTAGTATTGTTTATATAGATGATATTCTCATTTATTCTGAGAGTTTAGATCAACACTTTAAACATCTTCGAACGTTCCTTAATATTGTCAAGAAAAATGGATTAGTAGTTTCTGCCACTAAGATGAAATTGTTTCAAACCTCAATTAGATTTTTAGGTCATGATATTAACAATGGTCTTATTAAGCCTATTAATAGAGCAATTAGTTTTACTGATAAGTTTCCAGATATTATAAAAGATAAAACACAGCTTCAAAGATTTTTAGGATGTTTAAATTATATTTCAGATTTCTTTCCAAACCTTAGGCAGAAATGTCAACCCCTTTATCAAAAACTTAGAAAAAATCCTCCTTCTTAGACAAATGAGCATACTAAGATAATTAGAAATATAAAACAGAAGGTTAGTTCATTACCCTGCTTAGGAATTCCTCATCCAAATGCTTTTATGATAGTTGAAACTGATGCTTAAGATATAGGTTATGGAGGAGTAGTAAAACAAAAACTTAGCACCAAAGAACAACTAGTAAGATTCCATTCGGGTATCTGGCTTGGACCACAAAAGAATTACTCTACTATTAAGAAAGAAATACTTTCAATTGTTTTATGCATTTCAAAATTTCAAGATGATTTATATAATAAGAAATTTTTACTTCGTATTGATTGTAAATCTGCAAAAGAAGTTTTAACTAAGGATGTTCAAAACTTAGTTTCTAAACAGATTTTTGCGCGGTGGCAAGCTATTTTATCAGTTTTTGATTTTCAAATTGAATATATTAAAGGAGAGAACAATTCTCTTCCCGATTTTCTTACACGAGAATTTTTACAAGGAAGTTAATTATGCAGATGGATCCCAAATCCAAATCCAAAGTACAGTCAAAAGTTCAGTCATCAAAAGATTATGAGAGTCCTGATTCAAAAAGTTTAGTGAGGTATATGTCTGTTACACCACCTCCTCCTCCAAAAACCCCTTCAAATTTACCGTCTTCCAGCTCAAACAAATTTTCACCACTTCAAAGGCTTCCAGAGTTACCATTCAAATCTATGCTTGTTTCCAATATTACTCCTTCAAATATCCATTTACAAAATGAACCCAATGACAAACAAGAGGCCAAATATGTTAACAAAATTTTGGTTGATGAAATCGGTCTCACACCTTACCATGAAATTCCAACTGACTTAGTTCAGAAAGATTTCATAAGAACCAGATTTCTATTATTCAATAATGATTCTCAATACTGGGAATCTGACTGTTTTAAAAAAAACTCAAAAATTTTATGAAAGGATCGTTAAAAATAAATTGAAAGAAAGGATAATTAAAATCAGAGTTTCTAAAATAATTTGAAATAGTTTTTCTAAACAGAGAAGGGAAAATATGAACAGTGAAATGAATAGTTTTTTAAACATTATGCAGTTTGTAAAACAATAATTTTATTTCTTTTTTGATTAATATAATTTTACATTTCTTTATATTGATGATTATCAGGATATCTTTTACACAAATCTTTTAAAACTCTATAAAAACTATTAAGATATTGATATTCATTTTTCAAAACTTTTTTGAATCTAAACATTATGCGGCGGTAATGACAAGGTAACGATTTCTTTTTTCGTAATGGAAATCTCTTAACACAAAATAATAATAACACATTGGATATTTTTCACATAAATCCTTGTATCTCAAATATTCAGAATTATAATATTCATAAGTATTAAAATATAAATGAGTTCGTAAAATACTGCGCATATGAAAAACACAAACTTTTATTTGAAATTTAAATTCTTACAATTTTGAACTTGAAGAAACTTCAAAATGATTACAATGGAAACTGAAACTTGAGCAGATGTAGGAGAGTAGTGAGTAGATTGGGAGTGGTTTTAGATGCGAAGAAAAGGCTCTGCCCTCCTTCTTACATTTGAGGGGTTTTTATACTAGTAACCTATCTAAATTACATTTGAATTTGAATTACAATTTGAATTACATGAGAATCTAATACTGTTTGCTTTTTTGAGTTGGCCGACAAAGGTTTTCAAAGTCTTCAATAATTGTCTTCTTTTTGAAAAGTCTTCAATAATTGTCCTGCTATTTTGAAAGCTGGCATTTCCTGTTTGAAAAGTAGTCTTCGATGGAATCTGCTTTTGTTGAGATTTGACAAAAAGTAAATCTGTGATTAAAAGAGAAAATCTTCTTCATTTGGTTCTTGTGCACAGGGACCACCAAACGGATCAGAGGTCTCTGATTCTTCTGATTTTGTTCTTTGGGATAAGAATTCAAAAAATTCGTCTTTGAGTGTTGGATTATTTTTGAATGCTTCGAAAAAATTTTGTTGTTCCTCTGACACTTGCGGTTCTTTGGTTTTCCCTTTGGATTTGACTTCAACTTTGTAGGATTCACCCAGATATTTTACTTTTTCTCCTGTTTCTAGGAAGTGTTTGATATTGGCTTCAGAACATATGGCTTGCTGGTATTTTGTCCCCCATTTGATACGAATAGATCTGATCAAGGAGAAAGGCGTGGGTTCTGGTAGGCATTTTTTGAATTGAAAATCCCATGCTAAAATCCAAGGGACCCTGAATTCAGCATGAAAATAAATGGATTTTCTGTAATTTGGAATATTTGTGTTTTCAGCAAAGTAGGCTAAGCCCTTTTGGACAGTAGATGGTAGAATTGCAGTTTCGGAACCCATTCTTTTCCACCATTCATAAAACCAAATTGGGAAATCTTTTGAACAGTCTGAATGGAAAATAAAAAACCATGAATGTGAAAATGGCCTGAGAAAGAATGCTCTATACCAGGCATTTTTGTAATCAATATAATTAAATTCTTGTGGACTAAAACGGACAGAAATTTTTTCATGAAAAGTTTGTCCACCAAATGTTGTTTGATTAAAAATTTGTTTAATAATGCATTTTGAAAAAGTAATTTGATTATTCTGATTTCTGGTGTGGGAAATTTCAACAGAATTAGTATCCACCAGAATGAGTTCATAAAATTTTTGAGTTTTTTGAAAACAGTCAGATTCCCAGTATTGAGAATCATTATTGAATAAGAGAAATCTGGTTCTTATGAAATCTTTCTGAACTAAGTCAGTTGGAATTTCATGGTAAGGTGTGAGACCAATCTCATCAACCAAAATTTTGTTAACATATTTGACTTCTTGTTTGTCATTGGGATCATTTTGTAAATGAATATTTGATGGAGTAGTATTGGAAACAAGCATGGATTTGAATGGTATTTCCGGAAGCCTTTGAAGTGGTGAAAATCTGTTTGAGATGGAAGAGGGTAAATTTGAAGGTGTTTTTGGAGGAGGTGGTGGTGTAACAGGACTCTCATAATCTTTTGATGACTGTACTTTGGATTTGGATTTGGGATCCATATGCATAGTTAATTTCCTTGTAAAAATTCTCGTGTAAGAAAATCGGGAAGAGAATTATTCTCTCATTTGATATATTCAATTTGAAAATCAAAAACAGATAAAATGGCTTGCCACCGCGCAAAAATTTGTTTAGAAACTAAATTTTGAACATCTTTAGTTAAAACTTCTTTTGCAGATTTGCAATCAATTCTTAATAAAAATTTCTTGTTGTATAAATCATCTTGAAATTTTGAAACACATAAAACAATTGAAAGAATTTCTTTCTTAATAGTAGAATAATTCTTTTGAGGTCCAAGCCAGATACCCGAATGGAATCTTACAAGTTGTTCTTTGGTGCTAAGTTTTTGTTTTAATATTCCTCCATAACCTATATCTAAAGCATCAGTTTCAACTATCATAAAAGCATTTGGATGAGGAATTCCTAAGCAGGGTAATGAACTAACCTTCTGTTTTATATTTCTAATTATCTTAGTATGCTCATTTGTCCAAGAAGGAGGATTTTTTCTAAGTCTTTGATAAAGGGGTTGACATTCCTGCCTAAGGTTTGGAAAGAAATCTGAAATATAATTTAAACATCCTAAAAATCTTTGAAGCTGTGTTTTATCTTTTATAATATCTGGAAACTTATCAGTAAAACTAATTGCTCTATTAATAGGCTTAATAAGACCTTTGTTAATATCATGACCTAAAAATCTAAGTGAGGTTTGAAACAATTTCATCTTAGTGGCAGAAACTACTAATCCATTTATCTTGACAATATGAAAGAACGTTTGAAGATGTTTAAAGTGTTGATCTAAACTCTCAGAATAAATGAGAATATCAACTATATAAACAATACTAAATGTGCTATAGGAATTAAAAATTTCATTCATAATTCTTTGAAATTCTGAGGGTGCATTTTTGAGACCAAAGGGCATTACATTCCATTCATAATGTCCAAAGGGGACTGTAAAAGCAGTTTTATATCAATCTTTTTCTGATATTTGAATTTGCCAAAATCCCGATTTTAGATCAAACTTTGAAAATAATTTTGCAGAATGAAGTCTGTTAATTAAATCTCTTTTATTTGGAATAGGATATCTAATCCATTGAAGAACTTTATTTAGGGGTTTATAATTAATTACTAGCCTAGGAACACCTCTCTCTAATTCTGCCTGTTTAACTACATAAAAAGCAGAACAACTCCAAGGGGACTTTGAAGGCCTAATTAATTTCTTATCCAAAAGATCTTTAATTTCAGTTTGACAATGCTTTAAAAATTCTTCATTCATTTGAATAGGTCTAGCCTTGGTTGGTATATTTCTTTCATGAAAATCTTTTTCATAAGGAAGGTCAACAACATGCTGTTTTCTTTCCCAAAAAGCATTTGGTAAGTTACTCCATATTTCTTTAACAAATAATTCTTCTAAATCTTTTATTTTTCTTATAATTTGTTCAGTTTTTAACTGTTCTTCTATCCTATGATAAGGAATTTCTTCTTCGAGAAAATTGATATGATTTTTCTTATTACTTAAAATGTTTATTTGACGGAAAATGGAAGACTGTTGTAATAAGTAAATTTCTTTTTGTTTGACAGGGGTTATAAAAGGGAAGGTTATGGTTCTACCATGTATAGTGGTAGAGACACCTTTATTGTGACGCCCCATTCTTTTCCAGCCATGTCCTCGGGCCAAAGATGGCCCTCAACTGGAATCGGGTCGCCAAAACAAACCAAATAACCAAACATGTAATTTAAACTAGATTAGCAGAGGATAACATATAACTTAAAATTTGAATTAGTTTAATTATCATAAACAATTTATCGGATAAATTCAAAACTTAATTACATAACCATTAAATTAAAACGCGAAAGAAATACTATCCAAACATACTTGAAATCTCAAAAAATAATCTAACAAGAAAAATCAAAATACAGGACAAGACCAACTCGGATCCCGGATCACACACTACCACACACTTCAACTACCGAATGTACCTGAAAAAGTAATCCACAAAGAGTGGTGAGTTGATCATCCAACTTAGTGAGCTCGTGTGCAAATGTACATGATAGCCCGAGCAAGCAACATAATCGAATATCAATTCAAACACGCACACCTTAGACGCTTCACACATATGTATGCAACAGACATCTCATCCAACCGCATAGAGGGCTCGAATGAATGTGATCAGACTCATGCAAAGACTTCTCCTCCAGCCACATAGAGGGCTCGAATGAATGTGATAAAAAGACATCTCATCCAGCCACATAGAGGGCACGAATGAATGTGATAAAAAGACATCTCATCCAGCCACATAGAGGGCTCGAAGGATTGTGATCAGAATCATGCAAAGACATCTCATCCAACCACATAGAGGGCTCGAATGAATGTGATAAAAAGACATCTCATCCAGCCACATAGAGGGCTCGAATGAATGTGATAAAAAGACATCTCATCCAGCCACATAGATGGCTCGAATGAATGTAATAAAAAGACATCTCATCCAGTCACATAGAGGCTCGAATGAATATGATAAAAAGACATCTCATCCAGCCACATAGAGGGCTCGAATGAATGTGATAAAAAGACATCTCATCCAGCCATATAGAGGGCTCGAATGAATGTGATCAGACTCAATGATGCAAATGATGAAGCAAGACAAAATAAAGCACCAACACTCGCACAACAGTAATTCACAAATTTCTAGTCACAGGCGCAGTTAAAAAAAATTCACAAGACAATTAAAGTATACACGCAACAGTCATAACTCATTCAATAAGTTGCTTCAAGCAGCACCAAGTAAACTTGTACAAGAACACTCACCTGATTAACCGTGTTGCTTTAGGAGAACAACATGCAAATACCGGATTAAAAACGTCGAAGGCCTGCGATGACCGAGACTCCATTTGGTGGCAGAGGCGGTGGTTCCAAGTTCCAGCAGTGGCGGTGGCGGCGGATAAAGTTGACGAGTTGCAATTTTTCCTTTTTTTTTTCCTTTAACATTAGTTAATAAACCTAGTATATTAAATCTAATTGGGTTAAAAAAGATTGGTCCATTAGATAAGTAACACACTTTATTTTAACAGGCCTTATTTAATTGAAATGTTAGTCTAAATGAGTTTAATCATTAATTTTAGACAAATTGTCAATTTCATTTGGTCAAGTTTTATTAAATACTTAATCTTAAATGAAACACATAAATGATTAATTGAGGATGATAAACATTAAATTTTAAAAATAAAAGTTGTTTAAAATTAAAAGTTTGCATACAAATATCTTAACTTTTAGAAATGACAGATTATACCCCGATAGTTATTTTTGGGGTTTCACAATCTAACCCCCTTAAAAGAATTTGGTCCCCAAATTCCTCTACATATTAACTTGTAGAAATGACCAATTATACCCCCTTAGTTATTTTGGGGTTTCACAATCCAACCCCCTTAAAAGATTTTGGTCCCCAAATTCCTTTCTATCTTTCTAATAGCTCGTGATACTTAGCCTGCATTTATGCTTCTAGTTCCTAAGTAAAAAGCAAACAAACACATAAAGCAACAAGAAAGTAAGTCATGCAACGGATGACTTACGACACGATTGAATGACGTTATCCGAGGATCCATACCTGACCTATGAACCGAAGCTCTGATACCAACTGTGACGCCCCATTTTTTTCCAGCCATGTCCTCGGGCCAAAGATGGCCCTCAACTGGAATCGGGTCGCCAAAACAAACCAAATAACCAAACATGTAATTTAAACTAGACTAGCAGCGTATAACATATAACTTAAAATTTGAATTAATTTAATTATCATAAACAATTTATCGGATAAATTCAAAACTTAATTACATAACCGTTAAATTAAAACGCGAAAGAAATACTATCCAAACATACTTGAAATCTCAAAAAATAATCTAACAAGAAAAATCAAAATACAGGACAAGACCAATTCGGATCCCGGATCACACACTACCACACACTTCAACTACCGAAAGTACCTGAAAAAGTAATCCACAAAGAGTGGTAAGTTGATCATCCAACTTAGTGAGCTCGTGTGCAAATGTACATGATAGCACGAGCAAGAAACATAATCGAATATCAATTCAAACACGCACACCTTAGACGCTTCACACATATGTATGCAACAAACATCTCATCCAACCGCATAGATGGCTCGAATGAATGTTATCAGACTCATGCAAAGACATTTCATCCAGCCACATAGAGGGCTCAAATGAATGTGATAAAAAGACATCTCATCCAGCCACATAGAGGGCTCGAATGAATGTGATAAAAAGACATCTCATCCAGCCACATAGAGGGCTCGAAGGATTGTTATCAGACTCATGCAAAGACATCTCATCCAACCACATAGAAGGCTCGAATGAATGTGATAAAAAGACATCTCATCCAGCCACATAGAGGGCTCGAATGAATGTGATAAAAAGACATCTCATCCAGCCACATAGAGGGCTCGAAGGATTGTGATCAGACTCATGCAAAGACATCTCATCCAACCACATAGAGGGCTCGAATGAATGTGATAAAAAGACATCTCATCCAGCCACATAGAGGGCTCGAATGAATGTGATAAAAAGACATCTCATCCAGCCACATAGAGGGCTCGAATGAATGTAATAAAAAGACATCTCGTCCAGTCACATAGAGGGCTCGAATGAATGTGATAAAAAGACATCTCATCCATCCACATAGAGGGCTCGAATGAATGTGATAAACAGACATCTCATCCAGTCACATAGAGGGCTCGAAGGATTGTGATCAGACTCATGCAAAGACATCTCATCCAACCACATAGAGGGCTCGAATGAATGTGATAAAAAGACATCTCATCTAGCCACATAGAGGGCTCGAATGAATGTGATAAATAGACATCTCATCCAGCCACATAGAGGGCTCGAATGAATGTAATAAAAAGACATCTCGTCCAGTCACATAGAGGGCTCGAATGAATGTGATAAAAAGACATCTCATCCAGCCACATAGAGGGCTCGAATGAATGTGATAAACAGACATCTCATCCAGCCACATAGAGGGCTCGAATGAATGTGATCAGACTCAATGATGCAAATGATGAAGCAAAACAAAATAAAGCACCAACACTAGCACAACAGTAATTCACAAATTTCTAGTCACAGGCGCAGTTAAAAAAAATTCACAAGACAATTAAAGTATACACGCAACAGTCATAACTCATTCAATAAGTTGCTTCAAGCAGCACCAAGTAAACTTGTACAAGAACACTCACCTGATTAACCGTGTTGCTTTAGGAGAACAACATGCAAATACCGGATTAAAATAGTCGAAGGCCTGCGATGACCGAGACTCCATTTGGTGGCAGAGGCGGTGGTTCCAAGTTCCAGCAGTGGCGGCGGCGGCGGATAAAGTTGACGAGTTGCAATTTTTCCTTTTTTTTTTCCTTTATCATTAGTTAATAAACCTAGTATATTAAATCTAATTGGGTTAAAAAAGATTGGTCCATTAGATAAGTAACACACTTTATTTTAACAGGCCTTATTTAATTGAAATGTTAGTCTAAATGAGTTTAATCATTAATTTTAGACAAATTGTCAATTTCATTTGGTCAAGTTTTATTAAATACTTAATCTTAAATGAAACACATAAATGATTAATTGAGGATGATAAACACTAAATTTTAAAAATAAAAGTTGTTTAAAATTAAATTTTGCATACAAATATCTTAACATTTAGAAATGGCAGATTATACCCCGATAGTTATTTTTGGGGTTTTACAATCTAACCCCCTTAAAAGAATTTGGTCCCCAAATTCCTCTACATATTAACTTGTAGAAATGACCAATTATACCCCATTAGTTATTTTGGGGTTTCACATTTATCATTTGTAACAAAAGGATAAATTTGAGTTAAAAATGGGGTACCTAAAATCATATCATGAGATATGTCTCTAACCAATGTAAAGACATTTTTGAAACAATAGCCATTATTACAAATATGAGCCTTAGACAGTTTATATCTAACATCTAAGGGTGTAGAATTAGCAGTATAAAGCTGCTCTGTAGTTTTTTCATAGTATTTTGATGGTATAACACCTTCTCTAATAACATTATGATCAGCTCTTGAATCTAATAAAGCAACTAAATTTATTTGAAATTTTCCTATTACTAAATTAACATTGATGTACCATTTTTGAAATTCAATTTTTTGAATGGAGTTAAGGAATATTTTATCATTTATTTTTGAATTTTCTCCTATAGGGATCTCAAGGATTTTCTCTATTTTATTTCATCAACTTCTTTACCCTCCTTATTTCCTAGTAAAACAAGTTTGGTTTCTAATTCGAAATCTTTTTCTTTTAATGAGAAGAGTTCTTTTTCCATTTGATTAACTTGTTTTTTTAACAAATTAATTTCAGTTTGGAGGTCTTTAGTAGTAATTTGTTTGAATATACTTTGAGAAGGGTATTTATCAAATAACTTATTTAAACTGAAATGTTCTTTGATATGGATTTGTTTACTTTTAGAAGTATCTTCTTCTATAATTAAGTCTTTTAATTTAGTAAGATAGGTTTTTCTTGTTTCATCATCAGGAATTTGCCCTACTAAATCTAGAATAGCTTCTTTACTATCTTTTGTAATAACATTTATACTGCAATTATTACAGATTCCATTTTGTTCATTTTGTTCTTGATCATTGTCAGAATTATTAGATTCATTTTCTATAATTTCTAAATCTTCATCAGATTCTTCTAACAAGTTATTTATTGAATCTTTTAGTTCTCTAATTTTCTTTTTCTTTTTAAGCCAACATTGACTATCTGTATGGCCGGGCTTCTTACAAAACCAGCATTCTATTTTCTTCTTATTTTGAGATTGGTTTTGATGTTTCCTATAGGATTTTCTGTGGTGACTGGAAGATTTTGACGGTTTACTATATATTCTTGTATAATTGGTATTTTTGGGTAATTCTTTTAGTTCTACGTTTTTGAATTCTTGAAGGAGGTTCTATTTTTGTCATTCCAAACATTTCACAGAAGCATCCTAAGTCTCTTCTAGTGTTATTTTTATCTGATTTATATTTGTTTTGGAGTTTTAACTCAGAACATAAGGATAATCCTTCTTTTTTAACAAAAGCAAATAATTGCCCAAAAGTAATTTCTTCAAAAGGTATATCTTCAGTTCGTATTTCATTTCTTAATTTTTGTAAAATTCTTTCAGCAAATAATTTTGGTAATCCCATGATAAATCTTTCTTTCCAAAACGAGGCATTTCAGTCATTTCTTCTTAAAACTTGGTGATGGGGGCTATTTCGCACCCTACATATTGTACGGATCGAGTAAAGAACATAAGATCGGTTCGACCAAATCAGACAGTTCCGGATCATCTTATCGACCCGGCCAAGTACAGCTCTCTTCGACGAGAAGACTATGTTCCGGACCCAAGAAGGATATTTGGGCCGAGTCCTATAAGGACTATGATTCCTTGTAACGCTAGGTTTAGTATGATATAAATACCTAGTTAATCATTGTATACACAGATTCTATTTTACGGATTTTATGCTTACAAAACAGCATAATCCCAGATTATATACAAAAGAATCACCGATTCACCAAATTAACAAGGTTCTTTCTGTTGATTGTCTTTATTATTTCATTTCTCTAACGAATATTGCTTTTCCTTGAGATTGATCCATCCTGAATAAAGTAACAGAGCCCTATAAAAAAGTATATTGAAATCCCCCAATATCACCAAATTCACTGATACAAATAACCCGACGAAATCCGGCTAAATCAGTTGGCGCCCACCGTGGGGCTAGGTTAATTATTCGATCGACATATGGCTCGCCCAAGGAAAAGTGCTCGAATCGGAGCAAGAAGTAACACAACCACCGGTCATAACACATCTGAAGATCTACAGGACAACGACAATAATAACGTTCCCAACACCAACGAGAATTTGCAGGATGCCCACCCTGGTCAGAACGAAACCCAGGGAGGTCTTCCCGGTACAATTCCAGAAGAACAGGAAGTCCCTGAAATCCCTGTTCCTCTCCCAGGCGCTCAGGAGAAATTTCGACAAATAGCAATGCTCGTTAAATCACTCTCTCCCGAAGAATTACTCGTACTTGATCAAATTCCTCAGAACATTAGGGCTCCCGGGACGACCCCTGCTCCGAGAGCGCCGAGGCAAAACGATCAGACGTCTCAACAAGCCGACAGCCCAGCAAGTGAGCGTCGCTCGCTGCACAGTTCGAGGCGGGGCAATTCTAAACCTTCCGATAACCATCCCCGAAGAAAATTAGGACAAAGAAAACCGCAGCCAGAACGCAGTGGGTCCAAGGAACATACGATAATCCCCATCGAGGATGACATAGAAGATGTAATCCCAGATCGACCAGGTACAATCCGTTTCTCGGAAAGGGAAATCGAAAGGATGGTACAGGAACGACTCGAACAACGCCTACGATCTGCTCAAAACCCATGGGCCCGAACCGCGGAACTCCAGGAGAGCCTTGCGGCTTGTTCTCCCTTCTGCAGAGAAATAAAAGAAGCACAATCCATTGGACAGGTCCCGGGTAGACTACCCCGATATGATGGAACTACTGACCCGGATGATTATATTTTTAGCTTCACGAATATAATGAACTTATATGCTCACTCTGCCGAATTCACTGCCAAGTTAATGGTGACCACATTCGAAGGACTCACGTTAGACTGGTTCGCCAAACAACCAGCCAACTCCATATTCAGTTTTAGGGAATTATGCAACAAACTGACGCAGCAGTTCGCCAGTCAGAAGAGGCAAAAACTCCCGATGAGCTACTTGGGAACCATACACCAACAAGAGGGAGAATCCCTAAGAAATTGGTTGGCAAGATTTAACGTGGAGTTACTCAAAATCGATTCCCCGAATATCGATTACATAATATCTATTCTTTTCGACCTCACGAAGAATAGGCAGTTCGGAAATGCCCTCAGTCGAAAACAACCAAGAACGTTTGCCGACATCATGAGCTTAGCATCTAAGTATATGACCCAAGAAGAGATGAATTCTTTTAAGGATAAAAACAAAAACAAAGCTACAACTTCAAACTCCAAACGGCATGACAGGGTTCCCGCCCAAAGAACCATGGATTATGAGCAATCCTTTAGAAAAGGCAACGTTTTCCAGCGATTGGAATACAACAAAGCCGACCAACAAAGGCAGCCTAATTTCTATCAAAGACCAGGAAACCTTGAACCTCCGAACAGAAGCAGGGTGAATTAAGTGGAACACCCGAGGTTAAATGCATCGATGGAGGAAATTTTGGAAATTCTAGAAAGAAATAACTGGATCCCCGAAGCCAGGAAGATCGCCCAGCCCAGGCCGGGGTCTCGAAACTACGACCTATACTGCAAGTACCATAGAGCACACGGACATCGAACTGAAAATTGTTTCCATCTAAAAAGAGAAGTTGAAAAACTAATCGAACAAGGAAAATTAGATGAATATATAGATCGTGATGACCGCAAAAGAGAAAGAAGTAGAAGCCCTCGGAATAATAATCAAAGGAGGAATTCTCGTCGAAGGACACCGGTACATGCTCCTACGCAGGAGCAAGACCATGACCAGATCAATGGAACCATTCATACAATATCCGGGGGACCCGCGGGCGGCGATAGTCGTAATGCTCGACGAAGAACCGCCAGATCCATAATTGGAAACTCTAAATATCCAAAAGAAATATGGACTCTGGAAAACAAGTCGTCAAACGACCAGCCGATCAGCTTCAGTGAAGGCGAAGTTCCCAAAAACATCGTTTGGGACACGAAAGAGGATAACCCAGATTTCCCAATGGTGGTATCGCTAGAAATAGCAAATTATAATGTCAAACGGATCCTAATCGATAATGGGAGTTCAGCGAATATCATCTCCCGAGAGGTTTTAGCCCAAATGAACTTGGGGCAGATAAACCTACAGAAAGTAGCTACGCCGTTAGTAGGCTTTGGAGGGTCGGAAATCATCCCCAACGGAACGATAAACTTAAGTGTGTCGCTAGGGAAGAAACCGCTTCGAACAGTGAAACTAGTGAAATTTCTAGTGGTAGAAACTCCCTTCGCTTATAACGCAATTTTGGGACGACCAGCTCTCAACCTATTCCGAGCCATTGTGTCTACTTATCACCAGAAGATAAAATTTCCAACCGACAACGGTGTCGGAGAAATAACCAATGATCACTATATGGCGTGGGATTGCTATAGTACCTCATTAACTTTGAAACAACAGCCCAAATCAGTTACCCCGAGCAAAAGAAAAATCGAAGATGATCTAGTCAGAAATGAGATCGAAATCCCTAGTACTGATCGAATAGATAAAAAGGGAAAGGAACCACTAGATCTGACATTAAAACCCCCAGAGCATAAAGAAGTAATTCTAGTACAAGGGGACTCATCCAAAACGACAAGAATAGGTACTGAATTGAGTAAGGAAGGGGAAGTAATGCTAGTCAACTTCCTCAGAGATAATGTCGACGTCTTCGCTTGGAGCGCGAATGACATTCAAGGAATTGATCCTCGGATAATCAAGCATTCCCTAAAAATAGATCTTGTGGCAAAACCCGCCAGACAAAAGAAAAGAAATCATGGTCCAGTAAAAGATAAAATTATCAAAGCCGAGGTAGAAAGACTACTGGCAGCAAAACAAATCCGAGAAATCCACTTCTCAGAATGGCTATGTAATGTTGTTCTCGTAGCAAAAGGGGATAAAAAGGACAACAAATGGAGAATGTGTAATGATTTTACCGACCTAAACAAACTATGCCCGCGCGACCCGTATCCTCTCCCAAGGATTGACCTATTAGTTGACTCAACCGCTGGCTTCGCAATATTCAGCATGATGGACGCCTTCCAGGGATTTTACCAAATATACATGGATGAGCGGGACCAAGAAAAAACTGCATTCGTAACCGAGCAGGGCGTATATTGTTTTATAGTAATGCCATTCGGCTTAAGGAATGCCGGGGCCACCTACCAAAGGTTGGTAAACCTAATGTTTAAAGAGCTAATCGGAGAATTGATGGAAGTCTATGTGGACGATATGTTGGTCAAAAGCATGAACGAAGCGGATCACATAAAACATCTCGATCGATGTTTCCAAATCTTAAGAAAATACCGTATGAAATTAAACCCCGCAAAATGCACTTTCGGTGTTAAGTCAGGAAAATTTTTGGGCTATTTAGTGCACCAGCGAGGATTAGAAGCCAACACAGAAAAAATTCGAGCCATAACTGAAATGAAACCTCCCAAGACCATCTCGCAAGTACAAAGCTTGGTCGGGAAAATTGTAGCGTTAAACAGATTCATATCAAAATCAGCAGACAGAAGCCTGCCTTTTTTCCAGACTCTCCGAAAGGCGAAAAACTTTGTTTGGACCGAAGAATGCGATCGAGCTTTCGAACAACTCAAGGAATATTTGACAACACCTCCGATGTTGGCCAAACCGACGGAAGGAGAACCATTGTATATGTACATCTCCATCTCCGACGTAGCCATCAGTTCAGTACTAATTAAAATTGAAGGCTCAAAGCATAAACCTGTCTACTATCTAAGCAAATTATTACAAGGGGCGGAGAAGAATTATTTGGAAATTGAGAAATTCACTCTGGCTTTAATAGTGGCTGCTCGAAAGCTTCGACCTTACTTTTTAACCTACAAAATAGTGGTTTTGACAAATCAACCACTTAGACAAGTCTTAGCAAAACCAGAAGCCTCAGGAAGATTAATAAAATGGGTGATCGAACTAGGCCAATTCGAAATCGATTACAAACCAAGAATCGCAATTAGGGCCCAAGTGTTAAATGAGTTTCTATTGGAAACACAGGCACAGGCAACTGAATCATCGAGCAACCTCAACGATGATGTCTTGGCTATACAAAATCAAACTTGGCTAATGCACGTCGACGGTGCTTCATGTCGAGAAGGAGGAGGCGCCGGAATCAACTTCACCGGACCAAACAAAGAAGATTTGAATTATGCAATAACATTGGACTTCGTCGTAACAAATAATGAAGCAGAATATGAAGCGTTAATCGCAGGAATGGAAATGGCGATCAAAGCCAAAATAAAAAGTCTTAAAGTATTAACCGATTCAGAGTTAGTGCAAAGGCAAATCGAAGGCCTGTACGAGGCTAAAGAATTCAATATGGTCAAATACCTCGCCAAAGTGAAAACACTAGCTGAGAAATTTGAAAATTTCGGCATACAGAACATTCCACGATCGGAAAACAAATGGGCCGATCAACTATCTAAGTTCACAGGATCCCATGATGGAAAAACCGAAAGGGTAATCAACTGGTTAATCTCTAATACACCGGCGATCGATATCGACGAAACTCCGGCTCTCGATATTATGGAAATCGAAAGGGCTGATGAAAATTGGATGACTCCAATGATGGACTATCTTCGAGAAGGAAAACTACCACATGACCAGAATGAAGCTCGAAAAATAAGATATCGAGCTCCAAAATATACACTTATAGAAGAAAAACTCTACCGAAGGTCTGTATAAGGAATTCTTCTGAAATGCGTCCCTGAATCACAAACCGCCGATATACTGCGAGAAATACATGAAGGAGATGCGGGAAATCACAGCGGATCAAGGGCATTGGCCTTAAAATGTCTCAGAACAGGTTACTATTGGCCTACCATCAATAAAGACGCCACTCAGTATGTCCAAGAATGTCATCATTGCCAAGTTCATGCTAATGTATGTCATCAACCAGCAGAAAACATGCACCCAATCCCGATTTGTTGGCCTTTCGATCAATGGGGAATGGACATCGTGGGACCGTTCCCAGCGGCCAGATCCAAGAAAGCTTACGTCCTGGTCGCTGTAGAATATTTTAGCAAATGGATAGAATGCATCGCCCTCGCACGAATAACTAAATTCCAAGTGATCAACTTCCTATGGAAATTCATAGTTTGTCGATTTGGTATCCCGAGGATCCTAATTTCTGATAATGGAACCCAATTCGCGGGAAAACAAGTAATAGAATGGTGTTCGAAACTGGGAATTCAACAAAATTTCACTTCGGTCGGGCATCCCAGAGCGAACGGACAAACCGAAGTAGCAAACCAAGAAATAATAAAATCTTTGGAAAAAAGATTAGGATCGACCAAAGGAAAATGGCTAGATGAACTCCCAGGAGTACTTTGGGCGAATCGAACCACGGTCAGAAGCTCGACCGGAGAAACCCCGTTCAGCTTGGTATATGGTTCGGAAGCAGTTATTCCTGTTGAAACTCTGATTCCAACACCAAGAATTGAAATGTACGACGATCATGAAAACGAAAAGACGAGAGAAAATGATGTCGACTTAACAGAAGCTTTAAGAGAAAAAGCCGCTGTACGCTTGCAAGCTACTAAAGCAAATATGGAAAAAGCATACAATCAAAAAGTACGCATCCGGACCTTCAAAGAAGGAGACCTGGTCTTAAAAAAGGTAGAGGTATCCAAACATGTGGGAAAATTGCAACAAAATTGGGATGGACCTTACGTTGTCATTGGCGTAGGAAAGAAAGGTTCATACAAGATAGCACACTTGGATGGAACAGCCTTACCAAGGATCTGGAATGCGGTCAACCTTAGGAAATATTATGGTAAATTTTAAATAAGTATTACTGTTTTACTTTGATTATTTCAATTAGTTTTTATTCGTTGTAATGAATGGCTTAAGCCCACAATTTAATTATAAATAAAGATCGGGTATAATTCGATTTGATTCGATATACGCTCCCAACAATTCTACGATAAACTGTTGATTAAATTCAAAGTTATAAACGAGTCGAGTAAACATCGATCCGCTCGATAAAAACTCCTCGATATATTTACAACGATTGAAGGACTTCAGGTACTAAAAACCTAAGTCTAAACAAAATGAGTCGAGTAACATCGATCCGCTCGATAAAAACTCCTCGATATATTTACACCGGAGACTAAAAGACTTCAGGTACTAAAAACCTAAGTCTAAATTACAACGAGTCGAGTATACATTGATCCGCTCAATAAACACTCCTCGATCAACTTCGACGAATAAAGGACTTCAGGTACCAAACACCTAAGTCTTAATAGTAACGAGCCGAGTATACATTGATCCGCTCAATAAACACTCCTCGATCGATTTAAACGAGAAAAAGACTTTTGGTACGAAAAACCTAAGTCTAAATTATAAACGAGTCGAGTATACATTGATCCGCTCAATAAACACTCCTCGATATATTTTCAACGATTAAAAGGCTTTTGGGTTAAAAACCTAAGTCTAAACAAAACGAGTCGAGTACACATCGATCCGTTCGATAAAAACTCCTCGATATATATTCAACGAGAAAAAGACTTTTGGTACGAAAAACCTAAGTCTAAATTATAAACGAGTCGAGTATACATTGATCCGCTCAATAAACACTCCTCGATATATTTTCAACGATTAAAAGGCTTTTGGGTTAAAAACCTAAGTCTAAACAAAACGAGTCGAGTAAACATCGATCCGTTCGATAAAAACTCCTCGATATATATTCAGCAATCAAAAAGACTTCAGGTACTAAAAAAACCTAAGTCCCAATTATAAACGAGGTGAGTAAACATTGATTCGCTCAATAAAAACTCCTCGGTCTATTCATGACAATCAAAAAAGAATTTTGGGTTAAAAACCTAAGTCTAATCAAACAGAGTTGAGTATACATTGATCCGCTCAATAAACACTCCTCGATCTGCTCCTAACAATCTGAAGATCTGCTAATACTCCTAAGGTTTGAAGATGAATTGAGTATGAATCCACCTGCTCGAAAATTGCTCATCGTAAATAAAAATTATGACTGAATCAACGACAAGGAAGATGCAAGGGATAGAAGTAATATTTTATTCATCAAATCAGTTACATACAAAAAGTCCTGCGTTACAAAGGTCTACATACTACTTAAAGATCGTTACAACGATTTAAATGAAATGATCCTATAAGATCGACGATTTTCACGACAATGTCCACGGAAACACCAATCTCCTCCCTAGTACCTTGTCGATTATGATCAACCACCTAAGAAGCATGTTGCTCAGGATGGTCGACTTCTTTAGTTCGATGGCCAGGCTCTGAAGATCAAATGTTCTTCCAGATGAAATGAACATTACCAGCCAGATAACTAGCAATGCTCACTCACCCGCAAGAAGATACTGCTTTTACATTATCTATAAAACATTTTACTCTAAAGCAGCATCTCTTTGGGGCCGTCGTGAAACGGTAAGTTTACCACCCACCCCAGTAATCTATCACTTCGGAGGTAACATCGAAAGAGCAGGGGTGAGTGGCAAGTATGAACCCTCCATGTGCAAACAGAAACCACGGACCTCTAATTGATGAAGACAAAAGCTGAGGCCTCATGGTACCCGTTAGTACAAGGTAGGGCTTACATGGGACCCGTCAGTACAAGGTAGAAGATAATCAAGCTACTACAAAATAAATCACGATAATGTGACTTTTTGAATATTATGGGATCTGAAGGCAAGATAAAATCTAAGGAAGCTGAGATCTCCATTCTCCTTGGAAAATTGCAAATGAAATATGCAAACCGCCTCCCTATTTATAGGGATAGATCTAAGGGATCCAACGGCTGAAAAGGTATTTGATCAGCGGACATAAATGCGACCCTTTAACTCCCCATAATAAATGCAAGTAAGTTGGAACGGCGCTATTTAGTCGACTCAGCCAGTCGATTACCAAAAGGACGTGGATCGAAGCGATCATCGTTTGGACACCTAAAGGAGCTCCGGACCAAATAGACCAATCACGAACGAAGGCATACAAATTTAAGATCGTCGTGAAAAGATTACTGGCTCGATAAAAGATAAAAGATGAAACCCTCCACCATACGAGGGCCGTAACTGCCTCATACGTCCTATGGGAAATTATTAAGTAGGCCTTACAAGAACTCCTTTGAAGTCCAAGATATCTGACATAGAAATCAGGAGAATAGCCCTCCTTATTCGAAACTACAAGGCCGTCACTGCCTAATTTTCCAAAGAATTGCTGAAGGAGGTCTGAACAAGACAGATCTGACTGATAATTCTCCGTTTTCCAATTCCTCCCATATCAAATCAATGGCATATTGATACATTGGTTGCTTTATTTGAGAAACAAGGAACTCACAAGCGCTACAGAAAAACATAGATCTCGAGAGCTTATCTAGAACAATTTTGCAATTTCAGAACATAGAAGAGCAGAGCTCAACAAAGAGACAACGTCCTTATATAAGATACCTTTAACTAAAAGACAAATTTGTAAAAGATTGGTCGAACAGCGACGAGAGAATTGAGAATTTCTTTATTCGTTTAGATATCTGCGGGGAAACTTCGCTATTAACACGACTTCTGAGAGCCTATAAGGAACCTCATTCAAGCGATCATCATTCTTATACCTCATTTTAAAGGATTTAATTTGCAAATCCTAGACGTAGTAACATTCAGTTACTTAAGCATCTCTCAAGCAAGATTAAAGCTACTTTGCAAAGATTAGATGTCCTCACAGAAGACCAACTTGAGATAAGTATACTAATCTATATTTCTTTTACTTCAAGGAAGTTGTATTCTTGCATGATAAGTAAAATATGCATAACGAAGAATATCCACGGAAGAAAATTGGTTAAGACAAGAATCTGCCAACAAAAGATCATAATTTCCAATTTAGTCATTCTCCCAATACAAAAATCTCTGCCCGAACAACTACACAAAAGTTGGGCACCTAAAAAAAAAAAAAAGGGGGGGGGGGAAGAGACAGCCCAAGATCCGCCAGATCGAATAAAGATCACTGAGAAGAATCGCCAGAGGGGCGACCAGCAGAGACAGGCCTCCGAGGAGTCAAGTTACCAGCAAACACCATCAACTCCTCCTGACGCTTGAGATAACCGGCATCATAACCATCCTCATAGGCCTGCTGACGAGACCCCTCTGCCAAGGCGGCAGCCTGAACTAAGTCACCTTTCTCTTTCTCAAGAACAACTTTATCAGCTTCTAATTTTTGGAGGTAATCTCGGGCAAGCTGCAGTTGCAAAGACAGCCCTGCGGCCTTAGCTTTTTCTGACTCCAACTGACCTTGATGAGCTCTCCGGCTACTCCACAGTTCGTCATTTTGCACACCTAGCTGGAGCGCAAAATATTTGGCCTACAAAGAAAAACAATGAGAAAAATCTTCACAAGACATGAAAGTCGAAATAAAAATAGGGAAAATTATCGAAAAATATGTCTACCTGCTCGCACATCTTAACAAGAGACTGGACAAGGCGTACATTTGAAGTACCCTCAAGTTTCTTCAGCTCACCAGGCAAGATAATGCTTAAACCCAGATCCCAAGACAAAGCATCAGGCTCAACTGAGCCAGGCAGTTCGCTATTAGGTGGGACACCATCAGGGCGTGGAGTCTCTGACAGTGTAATATCCTTAACTTGTTCAAGGATGCATCGATCGTCTAACGGACGGGGAGAGTCTCTCTCATTGGGGCTAACGGAGGTCTCCTTGCCCGAAGCAGAAATAACGGTTCGACGACCAGACCTCGACCCAAACCGACCCCCAGAAGGTCCCCTAGATTCAAAAGAAGCAGTCGTTACAGTGGTATCATGAAACAAATATTCAGGACAATCTTGCAAAATAGATTGCGTTACGGAAGGATTAACAGAAAAACCATCGCCAACTTGCCCTTCACTGGCAATCAGGGCAGTAGAAGTAGAAAAAGGAAGGGAACTAACAAAATCCCCTCCATGAGACCCATACTCATAAGAAGAAAAACCTGAAGAAACAGGTATGTCATAAACATGCTCCATGTTGGATGGATCCCCGAAAGCTAATCGACCAGGGGAAGGCCTATTACCTACCCCGCTGGAAGAAGAAAAATTTGGTTGAATAAGCGACGAACTAACTTCTGATAAAGGTTGGGACGTGATAACAGGACTATCGATCATCAAACTGCTAATCAAGGACGAACGAGGAGGCTCCATCGAAGGCCCCTCTCTTCGATATTTTTTCGATCTGTTATCCCGAGCGCCCTCACGGGAAGGTCGCTTCGAAGTATTGCCAAAAAGGTTGCTCATGATCGGATTATTGAAAAGTATAAAATGAATATCGAGAGAGCTTATCGACTAGCCGGCGGAGGAGTATTCTATTAAAAAGAGAAGTATAGCAGTAAAACGAGTCAAGTTTTTACCATCAGTATTTATACTACACGAAAAGACGCTACAGACCTGAAAGAAAAGGCGCGAACTAGGAAAACTGACTTCGAGATACACACTAGAATTTGAAAAGACACACTCATAATGATTACGGCGGACTTAATGACTTGTCTGAATTATTACGGGAAAGATGAAAAGACGTGACTGTCGGAATATGAAACGTTTAGCGTAAAATGGGATGAAAAGGTAAAATTACAATTAAACCTACGGTTAAAAAATTACAGAGAATATGTCAAAAGTAAAAATATATCATCATAGAGCCTGATCGCCATCGGGGATTCTCTGCTCGCTATCAGTGTTCTCGCTCATGTCAACATTTTCTTCCCCTTCCTCTTCATCTTCTGGATCGATAAAAATATTATCAACCTCGTCGTTAATATCAGAACGAGGAATTGGCAATGGTTTTCCGAACTCTTCAACGAGGTGAGCCAAAAGAAAACCTTGATATACGACGTCGGGAAGCTCTGAAGAAGAATAAATGTTGCCATAACGATTCAACCGAACGTGTGCCGACTTAAAATACTCCATTCGACGGTCGTCGATCATCTTTAGAGCGACCAGCTGATGAACCGATTTCTTGAAAGTACTCTCCAGAAGAGGACCGACCATCCGATACACCAACGCCGTGTGGACAGGAGAATTAAGGAATTCGCGGATAACTCTTTCGTCTGGGTTCCTACCATACCGATCCTTGAGTCCACTAAGAGGGACGTCTTCCTCATACTCCTCTAAAGAAGCTTGAAGATTTGAGACTTGGGTTTCTAGCTCGCTGATTCAAGCCGTACTCTGTAACTGGAATTCCTCTAACTTCTTTGCCATTTGATTGGCTTGCTCTTGAGCACGAGAAATCTCCATAACCCTATTCATAATCTCTTGATCTTCAGTCCCCGGAGCATGAGTCTCCAAGACCGGAACGGAAGAAGACGTGGAGGGACCAACCTCTAAACCAGAGGATTTACGGAGTAAAGCTTTATACTTCTCTTCCAGGAACTCACACTGTTGTTTCCAAAGAGCATTTTCATAAGCATATGATGCCAGGCAAGTTTTAGTCTGACAGGACAAAGATATAAAACAAGAAATAAGTTAGCGAACTTAAAAGATCTGTGAAGGAAAATATTCTAGAAAACAAACTTAAAAGGAGGTTACCTTTTCAGCATAAAGGGAAGCTCGCTGAAATTTCTCCAGAGGATCCTTGTGAAGAAGCTTATTCAAATCACGAGTAAAAACACCAGACAAAAGAACACGGGTTGCCTTATCGACTGCATTCTCACTGTCGTCATGAATAAGAGAATCATTCTCAGAATATCCGGCGGCTCTCTTCCCCCCTAAGTGATCTTCGATCATTTCAACCAAAGTAGATTTTGGATGATTGTCACCAAGTAGAGAAAAATCATTGCCGGAACGATCATAATAGCTTCTTTTTCTCCCCACTGGGTTGTCGCTAGGATGAGGCATCGACCAACTACGACATCCGCGAATCCCCAAGGATGTTCTAAGCTGAAGGGGGGGATAACCGGGCCCAGTTCCCTGCCGAACAGGGGAATCTTGGGAAGAATTTGGAGACTCCTCTCCATTCTCCTCGGATTCATGGCCCAACTCCAGTTTCCTCTTCCGAGAAGCTCTCTGCTCGATCGGATTATTTTCTAAAGATTTAGAAGATTTGGATAGAACCATTTTTCCCTTGAAAGAATGTCGAGAATTTTCTACCATATGAGCTGAACGAGAAACAAAACGAAGGTTAATTCCTCTATGTAAGAAAATGAAGTCGTACCTCTAAATTAAAATGCATACCAAGTGATTCGGATGAATGACTGATCGGAAAACGATGTGCACTCAACCCTGCTTTACGAAGGAAAGTCTCCCCGATTAGAAGAGCACTTTGATATTTGTTAGCACGCATAGCAGGGATTTCACCTATAAACTGAGCATCATCAGGAATGAATTCACCGGTCGGTACGCGTCCTCCGTAAACCCACTTGGAGCCGTGATCCCACGAGAAGGGGATGCTCGAACCGTCCGCCAAATGGAGATGAGATGGAGGGCGAACAAAGAAAAAATGAGATTTCCAAAAAGGGTTGCTAGAAACAGGGGAATCAAAGATTGCACGACTGGGCTTTTGACTAGCGAAAAAATATCCGCGATTTGAAGAACTGGAAACGTTGAACCGGCAAAGTTGCGTAAAATTACGAAAAGAGGGTTTAAAACCCTTCGCGATCATCAAAACAGAAAAACAAACCACAAAGGCAACAGAATTTGGAACTAACTGTGTCAGGCACACACTGAATGTTTTTAAAACTTCAAGAAAGAGAGGAGACAAAGGAAGACGCAGGCCGCTATTGAAATGAGCCGTATAAAAAGCTCGACATCCCTCCGGTGGAGATGTGACCCTGTCGGAAGGAGAAGGAAGAATGATCTCGGAGCCATCCGGGAAGTATTTGGTATAATTATTCACAACCTCCGGATATGTATCCACCGTATAAGCACAAGCTACGTCCTCAATTGGTTCAGAAATCTGAGGAATGGTACCTTTTCCCTTTTTGGCCCGGGCTGCAACATCCGCTTCAGAGAGGATTCGTACTTTGAAAGTATCTTCCACAGGGATGACGAATTCAGAAACTGCAGCTTGTTCGCCCAAAAGATTAGAATGTAACTCCTCCTCGTTATTAGGGGCCACCTTGTCCTTAGGAGAAGAAGAAGATTTTCTTACAGAAGCCATGTTTTCAGAATCTCGGAAGACGAAGGTCGATAAAGGGAAACTTTGTGTGATAAGCGACTAAACACGAAGGTAACTGCAAAGTAAAAGGAAATATAAAGGAAAAATGGCGAACTCAAAGGTCACCTATTTATACTAAGATGAGAAAAGACGTTTCGAACTCATCGCAATTAACCACATTCCTGCCAAAACGGAAGAATATGAAAAGACGCGTGGCGATTCGTAATCGGACAGAGAAAACGACTATCTATGATATGTAGCACTCTTTTCCTTACTTAAGATTTTTTCCCACAGGGTTTTTTTCTTAAGAAAGGTTTTTAACGAGGCTCTATTCATAGAAAATTAACGGTCGTAAAGAATTACCTACTTCTACGAGCTTCTATTATCTATACGCTCGAAGAAGTGAGGGAGTACTGATGGGGGCTATTTCGCACCCTACATATTGTACGGATCGAGTAAAGAACATAAGATCGGTTCGACCAAATCAGACAGTTCCGGATCATCTTATCGACCCGGCCAAGTACAGCTCTCTTCGACGAGAAGACTATGTTCCGGACCCAAGAAGGATATTTGGGCCGAGTCCTATAAGGACTATGATTCCTTGTAACGCTAGGTTTAGTATGATATAAATACCTAGTTAATCATTGTATACATAGATTCTATTTTACGGATTTTATGCTTACAAAACAGCATAATCCCTGATTATATACAAAAGAATCACCGATTCACCAAATTAACAAGGTTCTTTCTGTTGATTGTCTTTATTATTTCATTGCTCTAACGAATATTGCTTTTCCTTGAGATTGATCCATCCTGAATAAAGTAACAGAGCCCAATAAAAAAGTATATTGAAATCCCCCAATATCACCAAATTCACTGATACAAATAACCCGACGAAATCCGGCTAAATCACTTGGGTAAGAAAAACATCTTTATACCATCTATAATCTGATAGTGAAGGGCATCTTAAGTTTGTAAGAATAATTTTTGAAGCATTATACTCTTCTTTAGGATTTCCTATGAAATACATTCCTATTGTAATTATTAAATAATCACAAGCATCACTAATTTCATAAGGTTCATCATTTTCTATCATTACAACTTTATGATCTAAAATTTGGGATTTTATTTGTAAACTTAACGCATTATCCCACCAGTTTTTTAATTGACCTGTAAATCCTTGAACAAGTAAAGCACAAGTTTTTTCTTCAGTTTGACCTTGTAATTTATATGCCATTCTAGCCATACCCATTTCTTGTAATGTATTTAAAATTTCATATTCAGATTTACCATCTATATTCCATTCAGTTATTGAAGAACAATCATAACTAGTCTTATGAAATTGATTTCTTTCTTCGTATTGGAGATCCATAGGGGAAGGTCTACTGTAATAAGGTTTTGAACTGTTAAAATTTCTTCTTCGTCTAAAAATTTTATTAATTTGATCATCTATATTATCAAAGTTTTCTTGTATTTCTGTAATATTATTATTATCTTCTGACTCAGAACTTTCTTCCGAAGAATGATCACTTTCATTTTCATCTTCTTCCTTAATGGTATCTAAAACATTTATCTTATTATTTGATGAAGATCCAACTTCATTAAGTTTTTCCGAAATCTTTGATAAAATTTTATGTGTGTCACTTTGAAAAGTAATATCTTTATCTTTTCCTAAAGGAATACTTTTAGTTTGAAAAAATGGTGCAGAAATGTCATTGAATAATTTATTCTTAGGTTTTTCTTCTTTAGAAATATGAGTAGAATTATGATGATTTATTTGAGTATTAACAATATTATTAGCAATAGTGTCAACTTGACCTGAAATTGCATGTAGGATTTGATTAGAATAATTATTTTGTTGTATAATCCTATGAATATCTTCACCATTAATTGGTTCTTTAGCATCAAAAAGAATGGATTAGTTGTATCTGCTACTAAAATGAAACTTTTCCAAACTTCAGTAAGATTTTTAGGCCATGATATAAATAAAGGTCTTATCAAACCTATTAATAGGGCCATAAGTTTTACTGATAAGTTTCCAGATATTATAAAAGATAAAACACAGCTTCAAAGATTTTTAGGATGTTTAAATTATATTTCAGATTTCATTCCAAACCATAGGCAGGAATGTCAACACCTTTATTAAAGACTTAGAAAAAATCCTCCTTCTTGGACAAATGAGCATACTAAGATAATTAGAAATATAAAACAGAAGGTTAGTGGATTACCCTGCTTAGGAATTCCTCATCCAAATGCTTTTATGATAGTTGAAACTGATGCTTCAGATATAGGTTATGGAGGAATATTAAAACAAAAACTTAACACCAAAGAACAACTTGTAAGATTCCATTCGGGTATCTGGCTTGGACATCAAAAGAATTTGATGGGGGCTATTTCGCACCCCTTATAATGTGCGGATCGACTAAAGAACATAAGA
The DNA here is from genome assembly GCA_038501285.1 of Penstemon eatonii. NCBI lineage: Eukaryota > Viridiplantae > Streptophyta > Magnoliopsida > Lamiales > Plantaginaceae > Penstemon > Penstemon eatonii. Next base: position 21,022,705 of record CM076713.1, read on the forward strand.
TCGGTTCGAACAAATCAGACAGTTTGGGATCATCTTATCGACCCGGCCGAATACAGCTCTCTTCGACAAGAAGACTACACTCCGGACTCAAGAAGGATATTTGGGCCGAGTCCTATTAGGAATATATTTCCTTGTAACGCTAGGTTTAGTATGATATAAATACCTAGTCAATCATTGTATTAAACAACTCTGAATCATAAGGCAAATACGCCATTGAATTCTGCATAAACAGCACAACTCACTATTACTCAATAAAAGAAAAGAGCTTTCTCTTCATATTTGTGTTATTCTAACGTTTGTTACGATATTTACTTATTGTTCTTCCGATATTGCTCTTCCTTGAGTTTGATCCATCCTGAGTAAAGTAACAAGAGCCCTATAAACTATATATATTGAGAATCTCCAATATCACAATTTTACTGATACCTTTAACCCGACCAAATCCGGTTAAATCAGTTGGCGCCCACCGTGGGGCTAGGTTAATTATTCGATCGACATATGGCTCACCCAAGGAAAAGCGCTTGTGTTGGAGCAAGAAGTAACACAACCACCGGTCATAACACATCTGAAGATCCACAGGATAATAATGATAATAACGCCCACGACACCAACGAGAATTTGCAGGGTCCTCTTCCTCATCAGCAGGAACCCCAAGGAGATCTTCCCGATACCATACCGGAAGAACCGGAAGTCCCTGCAATCCCCGTTCCTCTCTCGGGCGCTCAGGAGAAATTGCGACAGATTGCTATGCTCGTTAAATCACTCTCCCCAGAGGAATTACTCGTACTTGAACAAGTTCCTCGAAACGTTAGGACTGCTAGGGCAAATCCCGCTCAAAGAGCGCCAAGGCAAAACGATCAAACCTCTCAGCAAGCTGACAGCCCGGCGAGCGAGCGGCGCTCGCTACACAGTCCGCAGCAGGGCAATTCAAAACCCTCCGCTACACAACGCCTACGATATGTTCAAAACCCGTGGGCCCGAACCACGGAACTTCAGGAGAGCCTTGCGGCCTGTTCTCCTTTCTGCAGAGAAATAAAGGAGGCACAGTCAATCGGACAGGTCCCGGGTAGACTACCCCGATACGACGGAACCACTGGTCCAGATGACTATATTTTTAGCTTCACCAATATAATGAACTTATACGCTCACTCGGCGGAATTCACCGCCAAATTAATGGTAACCACATTTGAAGTACTCGCTTTGGACTGGTTCGCCAAGCAACCTGCCAACTCAATATCCAGTTTTCGGGAACTATGCAATAAATTGACACAGCAGTTTGCCAGTCAGAAGGGGCAAAAACTTCCGATGAGCTACGTAGGAATTATACACCAACAAGAAGGAGAATCCTTAAGACACTGGTTGGCCAGATTTAATGTAGAATTACTTAAAATCGATTCCCCAAATATCGATTACATAATTTCTATTCTCTTCGACCTCACGAAGAATAGGCAGTTCGGAAATGCCCTCAGTCGAAAACAACCAAGAACGTTCGCCGACATCATGAGCTTGGCATCTAAATATATGACCCAAGAAAAGATGAATTCATTTAAAGATAAAAACAAAAACAAAGTCACAACTTTAGGCTCCAAACGGCAAGATAGGATTCCTGCCCAAAGATCCATGGATTATGAACGATCTTTTAGGAAAGGCAACGTTTTCCAGCGATTGGAATACAATAAAACCGACCAAGAAAGACAACCTAATTTCTATCAACGACCAAAAAACCCCGAACTAGCGATCAGAGGCAGGGTTAATCAAGTAGAACACCCAAGGCGGAATGCTCCGATAGAAGAAATATTGGAAGTACTAGAAATGAATAATTGGATCCCTGAAGCGAAGAAAATCACTCAGCCCAGACCAGGATCTCGAAACTATGAGTTATACTGCAGATACCATCGGGCACACGGACATCGAACAGAAAATTGTTTTCACCTTAAAAAAGAAATTAAAAAACTAATCGAACAGGGAAAACTAGACGACTATCTAGAGCGAGATAACCGCAAGAGGGGAAGAAGTAGAAGCCCTCGGAATAATAATCAAAGAAGGAGTTCTCGTCGAAGGTCACCCGAGCATGGTCCTACACAGGAGTTGAACCATGACCAGATCAATGGAACCATCCATACAATTTCCGGAGGACCCGCAGGCGAGGATAGTCGTAACGCCCGACGAAGGACAGCTAGATCCATAATTGGAAGCTTAAAATACCCAAAAGAATTATGGACTCTAGAAAACAAACCAACAAACGACCAGCTGATCAGCTTTAACGAAGGTGAAGTACCCAAAAACATTGTTTGGGACACAAAAGAGGATAACCCCGATTTCCCGATGGTGGTGTCGCTAGAAATAGCAAATTATAATGTCAAAAGGATCCTAATCGATAACTGGAGCTCGGCGAATATCATCTCCCGGGAGGTTTTAGCCCTGATGAACTTGGGACAGATAAACCTACAGAAAGTAGCTACGCCATTAGTAGGGTTTGGAGGATCCGAAATCGTCCCCAGCGGAACAATAACCTTAAGTGTATCACTCGGGAAAAAACCGCACCGGACAGTGAAGCTAGTAAAATTTCTAGTGGTAGAAACACCCTTCGCTTATAACGCAATATTAGGACGACCAGCCCTCAACCTATTCCGAGCCGTTGTCTCTACTTATCATCAGAAGATAAAATTTCCGACCGATAGAGGTATCGGGGAAATAATGAATGATCACTGTATGGCATGGGATTGCTACATCACCTAATTAACTTTGAAAAACCACCCCAAATCAATTACCCCGAGCAAAAGAAAGCTCATAGACGATATCGTTGGGAACGAGGTTCAAATCCCTAGTACTGATCGAATATATAAAAAGGGAAAAGAACCGCTAGATTTAGCTTTGAAGCCACCTGAACATAAGGATGTAATTCTAGTGCAAGGGGACTCGTCGAAAACAACAAGAATAGGTACTGAATTGAGCAAAGAAGGGGAAGTAATGTTGATTGACTTTCTCAGAGATAATGTTGACGTCTTCGCTTGGAGCGCGAATGACATTGAAGGAATTGATCCTCGAGTAATCAAGCATTCGCTAAAAATGGATCCCTTGGCAAAACCCGCTAGACAAAAGAAGAGAAGTCACAGGCCAGTAAAAGATAAAATCATCAAAGCCGAAGTAGAAAGGCTACTTGAAGCAAAACAAATCCGAGAAATACACTTCTCCGAATGGCTATGTAATGTTGTTCTAGTAGCAAAAGGGGATAAAAAGGATAACAAGTGGAGAATGTGTAATGATTTTACCGACCTTAATAAATTATGCCCACGTGATCCATATCCCCTCCCAAGGATCGACTTATTAGTTGACTCAATCGCTGGTTTCGCGATCTTCAGCATGATGGATGCCTTTCAAGGGTTTTATCAAATATATATGGATGAGCGGGACCAAGTGAAGACTGCGTTCATAACCGAGCAGGGAGTATATTGCTTTATAGTAATGCTATTCGGCTTAAGGAATGCCGGGGCTACTTACCAAAGGTTAGTAAACCTAATGTTCAAAGAGTTAATCGGAGAAATAATGGAAGTCTACGTAGACGACATGTTAGTAAAAAGCATGAACGAAGCGGATCACGTGAAACATCTTGATCGATGTTTCCGAATATTGAGAAAATACCGCATGAAGTTAAATCCCGCGAAATGCACTTTAGGTGTTAAGTCAGGAAAATTCTTGGGCTATTTGGTACATCAACAAGGAATCGAAGCCAACCCAGAAAAAATTCGAGCCATAGCCGAAATGAAGCCTCCCAAAACCATCTCCCAAGTACAAAGCTTTGTAGGAAAAATCGTAGCGCTGAACAGATTCATATCAAAATCAGCAGACAGAAGTTTGCCCTTCTTCCAAACGCTTCGAAAAGCAAAAAACTTTGTTTGGACCGAAGAATGCGATCAGGCCTTCAACCAGCTCAAAGAATATTTAACAACATCCCCGTTGTTGGCCAAACCGACCGAAGGGGAACCATTGTATATCTACATCTCGATCTCCGATGCGGCCGTTAGTTCAGTACTGATCAAAATAGAAGGATCAGAACATAAGCCTGTCTATTATTTAAGCAAATTGCTACAAGGGGCGGAGAAGAATTACTTGGAAATTGTGAAATTCGCGTTGGCCTTAGTAGTGGCAACACGAAAACTTCGACCTTACTTTATAACCTACAAAATCGTGGTTTTAACAAACCAACCACTAATACAAGTCTTAGCAAAGCCAGAAGCTTCCGGAAGACTAATCAAATGGGCGATCGAACTCGGTCAATTCAAAATCGACTACAAACCGAGAATTGCAATTAAGGCCCAAGTGTTAGCTGACTTCCTACTGGAAACTCCCACACAAGCAACCGAACTATCGAACAGCCTCAACGACGATATCTTGATCATAGAAGATCAAACCTGGTTAATGCATGTTGACGGTGCTTCGTGCCGAGAAGGAGGAGGCGCTGGAATCAACTTCACCGGACCGAATAAAGAGGATTTAAATTATGCAATAACATTGGACTTCGTCGTAACAAACAATGAAGCAGAGTATGAAGCGTTAATCGCAGGAATGGGAATGGAGATCAAGGCCAACATTAGAAGCCTTAAAGTAATAACCGATTCAGAGTTAGTGCAAAGACAAATAGAAGGCCTGTATGAGGCTAAGGAGTTTAATATGGTTAAATACCTTGCCAAAGTGAAAACACTAGCGGAAAAATTCGAAAGCTTCGGTGTACAGAACATTCCACGTTCGGAAAACAAATGGGCCGATCAACTATCTAGGTTCATAGGAGCCCATGACGGAAAAACTGAAAGGGTGATCAATTAGTTAATCTCTAGTACACCGGCCATCGACATCGATGAGGTTCCGGCGGTCAATATAATGGAAATCGAAGAAGCAGAAGAAAATTGGATGACTCCAATGATAGACTATCTTCGAGAAGGAAAATTGCCGCTTGACCAGAATGAAGCTCGGAAAATAAAATATCGGGCTCCAAAATATACATTAGTAGGAGAAAAACTCTACCGGAGATCAGTGTCAGGAATTCTTCTGAAATGCGTCTCTGAATCACAAACCACTGATATTCTACGAGAGGTACATGAAGGAAATGCAGGGAATCACAACGGAGCAAGGGCATTGGCTTTAAAATGCCTCCAAACAGGTTATTATTAGCCTACCATCAACAATGATGCCGCTCAGTATGTTGGCCTTTCGACCAATGGGGAATGGACATCGTGGGACCATTCCCAGCGGCTAGATCAAAGAAAGCTTATGTCCTGGTCGCTGTAGAATACTTCAGCAAATGGATAGAATGCATCGCCCTTGCACGAATAACTCAATTCCAAGTGATCAAATTCCTATGGAAATTCATAGTATGTCGATTTGGCATCCCGAGGATCCTAATTTCTGATAATGGAACCCAATTTGCGGGGAAACAGGTAATAGAATGGTGTTCGAAACTAGGGATTCAACAAAATTTCACTTCGGTCGGGCATCCTAGAGCGAACGGACAGACTGAAGTAGCAAACCGAGAAATAATAAAATCCTTGGAAAAAAGATTAGGAGCGGCCAAAGGAAAATGGCTCGATGAACTCCCAGGAGTACTTTGGGCTAATCGAACCACTGTCAGGAGCTCAACCGGAGAAACCCCGTTTAGCTTGGTATATGGTTCGGAAGCTGTTATTCCTGTTGAAACTCTAATTCCAACACCAAGAATTGAAATGTACGATGATCAGGAAAATGAAAAGACAAGAGAAAATGATATCGATTTAACAGAAGCTTTAAGAGAAAAAGCCATTGAACGATTGCAAGCCACTAAAGCAAATATGGAAAAGGCATACAATCAAAAGGTACGCATCTGAACCTTCAAAGAAGGAGACCTGGTCTTGAAAAAGGTAGAAGTATCAAAGCATGTGGGAAAATTACAACAAAATTGGGATGGACCTTACGTTGTCATTGGCGTAGGAAAGAAAGGTTCGTACAAAATTGCACACTTGGATGGAACAGCCTTACCGAGAACCTGGAATGCAGTCAACCTTAGGAAATACTATGGTAAATAAATTTTAGCAGATTATGCTGCTTTATTTTATTTTATTTCGTTAAGTCTTAATCTTTGTAATAAAGGCCTTAGTCTACAGTTCAATTATTAAAGATTTTAGCAATTTTAAATATTAAGTCAAGATTGGATATAAATCGATTGTTTCGGTAAAACACTCCTTGGAATTCTACTATCATAATTGGTTGGGATCGGAACAAAAGGAGAATAGTATACATTGATCCGCTCAATAAACACTCCTCGATCCAACAATACAAACGAGTCGAGTATACATTGATCCGCTCAATAAACACTCCTCGACCTAATTTTCAACGATTAATAGACTTCTGGTATTAAAAACCAAAGTCTAAACAAAACGAGTCGAGTATACATTGATCCGCTCAATAAACACTCCTCGATCTAATTTTCAACGATTAATAGACTTCTGGTATTAAAAACCTAAGTCTAAACAAAACGAGTCGAGTATACATTGATCCGCTCAATAAACACTCCTCGATCTAATTTTCAACGATTAATAGACTTCTGGTATTAAAAACCTAAGTCTAAACAAAACGAGTCGAGTATACGTTGATCCGCTCAATAAACACTCCTCGATCTAATTTTCAACGATTAATAGACTTCTGGTATTAAAAACCTAAGTCTAAACAAAACGAGTCGAGTATACGTTGATCCGCTCAATAAACACTCCTCGATCTAATTTTCAACGATTAATAGACTTCTGGTATTAAAAACCTAAGTCTAAACAAAACGAGTCGAGTATACATTGATCCGCTCAATAAACACTCCTCGATCTAATTTTCAACGATTAATAGACTTCTGGTATTAAAAACCTAAGTCTAAATAAAAGAGTTGAGTATACATTGATCCGCTAAATAAACACTCCTCGATCTGTTTTCAACGATCTAAAAGACTTTTGTTATAAAAACCTAAGTCTAAATTATAAAGAGTTGAGTATACATTGATCCGCTCAATAAACACTCCTCGATCTGTTTTCAACGATCTAAAAGACTTTTGTTATAAAAACCTAAGTCTAAATTATAAAAGAGTTGAGTATACATTGATCCGCTCAATAAACGCTCCTCGATCTGTTTTCAACGATCTAAAAGACTTATGGTATGAAAACCTAAGTCTAAATAAAAAGAGTTGAGTATACATTGATCCGCTCAATAAACACTCCTCAATATGTTTACGACGATTAAATGGCTTATGGTATGAAAACCTAAGTCCAAATTATAAAGAGTTGAGTATACATTGATCCGCTCAATAAACACTCCTCAATATGTTTACAACGATTAAATGACTTTTGTTATAAAAACCTAAGTCTAAATTATAAAAGGTTGAGCATACATTGATCTGCTCAATAAACACTCCTCGATCTGTTTTCAACGATCTAAAAGACTTTTGTTATAAAAACCTAAGTCTAAATTATAAAGAGTTGAGTATACATTGATCCGCTCAATAAACACTCATCGATCTGTTTTCAACGATCTAAAAGACTTTTGTTATAAAAACCTAAGTCTAAATTATAAAGAGTTGAGTATACATTGATCCGCTCAATAAACACTCCTCGACCTGCTACAACGACTAGAAGGCTTTTGGTATGAAAACCTAAGCCTAAATTACAAAGAGTTGAGTATACATTGATCCGCTCAATAAACACTCCTCGACCTATTCCTAACGATCTAAAAAGATCTGCTAATACACCTAAGTCGTGAAAACGAATTGAGTATGAATCCATCTGCTCGGAAAACGCTCCTCATAAATAAAATTATGACAACATCAACAAAAAAGGAGAATGCAAGGGATAAAATTAATATTTTATTCATCAAATCAATTACATACAAACGTCCTAAATTACAGAGGTATACATACTACTTAAACATCGTTACAATGGTTTAGAAAAAATGATCTTATAGATCAGCGATCTTCACGACAATGTCCACGGAAACACCAATCTCCTCCCTAGTACCTCGTCGATTATAATAAACCACCAAAGAAGCATACTGCTCAGGATGGTCGACTTCTTTGGTTCGATGGCCAGGCTCTGAAGATTAAATGTTCCTCCAGACGAAATGAGCATTACCAGCCAGATAACCGGCAATACTCATTCACCCACAACAAGATACTGCTTTTACTTAAAAATAAAACATTTTACTCTAGAGCAGCATCCCTTCGAGGCTGTCGTGAATTATTAATATTTACCAGCACACCCCAGCAGTCTATCACTCCGGAGGTAACATCCAAGAGCGGGGGTGACTGGCAAATATGAACCCTCCATGTGCAAATAGAAACCACGGACCTCAAACCCGTGCATACAAAGTTCGAGGCCTCATGGGACCCGTTAGTACAAGGTAGGGCTTCCATGGGACCCGTCAGTACAAGGCAAATTAAATTTAAGCCATTGTGATATAAATCACGATAATGTGACTTTTTGAATATTATGGGATCATAAGGCAAAATGAAATCTAAGGAAACCGAGATCTCCATCTTTTCTGAATAAAAGATATGGAAACTACCTACTTATTTATAGGCGCTCCTGCAAATGATCCTACGGTGGAAAGAAATCTGATCAAGGGACATAAATGCGACCGTCTGACTTCCTATAATTAATGCAAGTAAGTTGGAACGGCACTATCTAATCGACTCATCCAGTCGATAACAAAAGAAGTCGTAGATCGAAGCGATTAGCGAAATAATCCAAAGCAGACCTAAAGGAGCTCCAGGCCAGAAAGGTCTGCACACTCATATACGATAGTCGATCGCCTGAAAACCTATGATCCACAACGAAGGCATACAAGTTTAAAACCGTTGTAAAAGGGATTCCTGCTCGCCCAGAGATAAAAAACCAAACCCTCCGCCATACGAGGGTCTTCACTGCCTTATACGTCATATGGAGAGCCATTAACTTAGCCATACAAGAACTCCATTGGGGTCCAAGAAATCTGACGTCGTTACTAAGACGATTAATACCACCATGCTAGACTGCAAGATCGTCACTGCCTAATTTTCCAAAGAATTGCTGAAGGAGGTCTGAACAGGTCAGATCTGGCCAAGACTTCTACATTTTCCAATTCCTCCCATATCAAAGAAATGATATAATGATACACTGGTTGAGGAACATATAGTTCACAGTTAATGCAGAGAAACATAAAGTTTAGGAAGATACTGAAAGGGATATCTTCTCTTAGTCTTATGAAAAGAAAAATAGAGTTCAACAGAAGGAATAATAGCCTCCTTATATGAGATATACATCACAAAAAGACAAATTTACAAGGCATGGATTGAACATCGACCAACATGCTGAGCGTTCCTTAACTGCTATTCAATCGATTATTGATACGAATGACCTACTATCTACATTTTGATGAACAACGTGGTTTTGGGTATAACCCAAGGGACTATACTGGGTTGATCAACAAAAAATTTATTTTGCAGAGCAAACAGTATATCATTCAGTTACTTATATAGTGACCGAGCAAGATTAAGCTACCTTTTTCTCTATTCTCAGTATCCTCCGCAAGGATCAATATCAGATAAAATAAAATTGATCAAGGCAAGGATCTGCCTAGAAAAGATCATAATTTCCAATTTAGTCGTTCTCCCAATACAAAAATTCAGCCCAAACAACTAAACAAAAAGTTGGGCACTAAAAAAAAAAAAAAAATCACTGAGAAGGGTTGTTATCAACAGGCCGACTAGCAGAAACAGTCTTCCGAGGAGTCAAGTTACCAGCAAACGCCATCAACTCCTCTTGACGGTTTAGATAACCAGCGTCATAACCTTCCTCATAAGACCGCCGTCGAGACTCCTCTGCTAGGGCAGCAGCCTGAAGCAAGTCACTTTTCTCTTTCTCCCAAACAGACTTTGCTTCTTGCAATTTTTTCAAAATCATCATTGGCAAGCTGCAGTTGGAGACTCTGCCCTCTGACCTTGGCCGACTCCGATTCCAAACGACGTTGATAGGCATTTCAACTCATCCACAGATCGTCATTTTGCACACCCAGCTGGAGTGCAAAGTACTTAGCCTGGAAAGAGAAAACACTCCTTATGTAACAAGGCAATCAAAATGAAAACAAGAAAAATAATGAAAAGATAGGTCTACCTGCTAGCACAACTTCACTAGCGACTGAACAAGGCGCACATTGGAAGTATTCTCAAGCTTCCTCAATTCACCGGGCAAAATAGTGCTCAAGCCCAGATCCCAGGACAAAGCATCAGGCTCAACAGAGCCCGGTAGTTCACTAAGAAGAGGGACATTGTCAGGGCGGGGACTCACTGACCGCAAAATATCCTTAACCTGCTCAAGGATGCAACGATCGTCTAACGGACGAGGAGATTCCCTCTCATTAGGACTAACCGAGGTCACCTTCCCCGAAGCAGAAATAATAGTTCTGCGACCAGACCTTGACTCACCTCGACCTCCAGAAGGCCCACCAGATTCGAAGGAAGTAGTCATCACAGTAGTATCATGAAACAAGTAATCAGGAAAATCTTGAGAAATAGGCTGTGTTGAGGAAGGATTTACAAAGGAGCCTTCTTCAGTTTGGCCCCCGCTAACGACCGGGGCAGCAGAGGTAGAAAAAGGAAGGGTACTGACAAAATCCCCTCCATGAAACCCATGCTCAAAAGAAGAAACACCTGAAGAAACAGGTATATCGAAAAACTGCTCCACATTGGATGAATCACCAAAAGCCACCCGACCAGGAGAAGGCCTATTTCCTACTTCCGTAGAAGAAGAAAAATTTGGTTCTACAAAAGACGAACTAATTACAGAAAAAGGTTCAGAAGGGATAACAGGAGTGTCGATCACCGACCTAGTTATTGAAGACGAACGAGGAGGCTCCATCGAGGGCCCCTCTCTTCGAGATTTTTTAGGTCTGTTATCCCTAGCGCTCTCACGGGAAGGTCGCTTCGAAGTATTGCCAAAAAGATTACTCATGATCGGATTGTTGAAAAGTACAAAGTAAATATCGAGAAAGTTTATCGACTAGCCAAAGAAAAAGTATTCTGTTAGAAGAGACGAGTATAACGGTAAATATCAAGCCAAGTTTTTACCTTTTGTATTTATACTACACGAAAAGACGCGACAGACCTAAAGAAAGGGCGCGAAATACTGAAGATAGCCTTGGAATAAACAATAGAATTTGAAACGACATACGCATAATGATTACGGCGAAGTTAATGACTTGTCTGAATCATTACATAAGAACACGGAAGGACGCGACTGTCAGAATACGAAACGTTTATTTCAAAGGGATGAAAGGGTAAATTTACAATAAAACCTACGGGTAAATAATTACAAAGATTATTTCAAAAGATCAATACATCATATAGCTTGGTCGCTATCTGGATTTTTCTGTTCGCTACCGACGTTCTCTTCCTCGGCTATGCCAATATCTTCTTCTTCTTCTTCTTCATCTTCTGGATCGATGAAGGTTTTGTCGAGCTCATCATTGATATCTGAAGGAGGAATTGGCAATGGTTTTCCGAACTCTTTGACGAGGTGTGCCAAAGGAAAGTTTTGATATACAACATCTGGAAGCTCGGAAGGAGAGTATACTTCGCCATAGCGGTTCAACCGAATATGTGCCGCTTTAAAGTATTCCTTTCGATGATCATCTATCATGTCGAAAGCGACCAACTGATGGATTGCCTTCTTGAACGTATTTTCTAAGAGCGGACCGACCATCTGATTTACCAACGCCGTATGAACGGGAGAATTGAGGAATTCACGAATTACTTTTTCATCAGAATTACGACCATAACGATCCCTGAGTCCGCTGAGAGGAATGTCCTTCTCGTACTCCTCTAATGAAGCTTGGAGACTTGATACTTGAGATTCTAGCTCACTAATCCGAGCAGTACTCTGAAACTGGAATTCCTCTAACCTTTTAGCCGTTTGATCGGCTTGCTCTTGAGCACGGGAAGTCTCCAGGACCCTGTTCATGATCTTCTGGTCTTCAGTCCCCGTAGCCCTAGTCTCTACGACCGGAACGGAATAAGACGTTGAGGGGCCTACCTCTGAACCAGAGGACTTATGGAGTAAAACTTTTTATTTCTCCTCCAGAAACTCACATTGTTGTTTCCAGAGAGCAGTTTCATAAGCATATGAGGCTAAACAAGTCTTAGTCTGAAAAAAGTAAAAGAGTAGAACAAAAAATAAGTAAGCAAAATACAAAGACCTTCAAAAGGAAATATTTTATAAAGCAAACTTAAAAGGACGTTACCTTTTCAGCATACAGAGAAGCTCGCTGAAATTTCTCCAGAGGATCCTTTCGAAGAAGTTTATTCAGATCACGAGTAAAAACACCGGACAAAAGAACACGAGTCGCCTTATCGACCGCGTTCTCTCTCTCGTCATGGACAAGAGAATCTTTCTCAGAATAACCTGCAGCCCTTTTTCCTTCTAAATGATCCTCAATCATTTCGACCAAAGTAGGTTTTGGATGATTGTCGTCAGGAAAAGAGAGATCGTTACCAGAACGACCATAGCAACTCCTCTTTCTCCCCACCGAATTATCTTTAGGATGAGGCATCGACCAGCTGCGACATCCACGAATACCTAAGGATGTCCTAAACTGAAGGGGGGGATAACCGGATCCAGGCCCTTGACGAATAGGGGAATCTTGCGAAGAATTTGGAGATTCCTCTCCATTATACTCGGAGTCATGACTCAACTCTAGCTTTCTCTTCCGAGACGCTCTCTGCTCGATAGGGACGTTCTCAATATATTTGGAGGATTTAGATAACACCATTTTTCCCTTTGAAGAATGTCGGGAGTTTTCTACCATACGAGCTGAAAAAGAAACAAGATGAAAGTCAGTTTCTCTGTATAGAAGGTATCATCACAACCCTAAGCAAAAATAAAGTACTTACCAAGAGATTCAGACGATGAACTGATTGGAAAATGATGAGCACTCAATCCCGCTTTACAGAGGAAAGCTTCACCAATCAGAAGAGCACTCTGATATTTGTTGGCACGCATAGCGGGGATTTCACCGATAAACTGAGCATCATCAGGAATGAATTCACCGGTCGGCAGGCGACCTTCGTAAACCCATTTGGAGCCGTGATCCCACGAGAAGGGTATAGTCAAACCGTCCGCTAAACGAAGATGAGGTGGGGGGCGAACAAAGAAAAAATGAGATTTCCAGAAAGGGTTGCTAGAAACGGGGGAATCAAAAATTGCTCGACTAGGCCTCTGACTAGCGAAGAAATATCCACGATTGGAAGAACTGGAAATATTGAACCGGAAAAGTTGTGTAAAATTACGAAAATAAGGTTTAAACCCCTTTGCGATCATCAAGACAGAAAAACAAACCACGAAGGCCACAGAATTTGGAACTAATTGTGTCAAGGACACACTGAATATTTTTAGAATATCAAGGAAGAGGGGAGACAACAGAAGACGCATACCGCTATTAAAATGGGCCGTGTAAAAGGCTCGACACCCTTCCGGTGGAGATGTAACCCTATCAGAAGGAGAAGGGAGAATTATCTCAGAACCCTCCGGGAAATATTTGGCATAATTATTCACAACCTCCGGAAAAGTGTCCACCGTATAAGCACAAGCTAGGTCCTCAATTTGTTCAGAAATTTGAGGAGCAGTACCTTTGCCCTTTTTGGCTCGGGCAGCGACATCTGTATCGGAAAGGATTTGTACCTTAAAAGTGTCTTCAACAGGAACGACAAATTCAGGAACTTCAGTTTGTTCGCCCAAAAAATTGGAATGTAACTCCTCCTCGTTATTAGGAGCAACATTCTTCCTAGAGGAAGAAGAAGATTTTCTTAAAGAAGCCATATTTTCAGATTCTCGGAGGATATAAGTCGATAAAAGGAAAACTTTATATGATGAACGACTAAGCAAGAAAATGACTACGAACTATAAGCAAGTATAAAGGAAAAATGACGAACTCAAAAGTCACCTATTTATACTGAGAAGAGAAAAGACATTTCGAACTCGTCACAACTAATCACATTCCCGCCAAAAATGGAAGAAGATCAAAAGCCTCCCGAAAGGACGCGTGGCGATTCGTAATTGGAAAGAGAAAACGACTATCTATGATGCGTAGCACTCTTTTCCTTACTTAAGATTTTTTCCCACAGGGTTTTTTCTTAAGAAAGGTTTTTAACGAGGCACCATTCATATAAGATAAACAGTCGTATAAAATTATCTACTTCTACGAGCTTCTATTATCTATACGCTCGAAGAAGTAAGGGAGTACTGATGGGGGCTATTTCGCACCCCTTATAATGTGCGGATCGACTAATGAACATAAGATCGGTTCGACCAAATCAGACAGTTCGGGATCATCTTATCGACCCGGCCGAATACAGCTCTCTTCGACAAGAAGACTACACTCCGGACTCAAGAAGGATATTTGGGCCGAGTCCTATTAGGACTATATTTCCTTGTAACTCTAGGTTTAGTATGATATAAATACCTAGTCAATCATTGTATTAAACAACTCTGAATCATAAGGCAAATACGCCATTGAATTCTGCATAAACAGCACAACTCACTATTACTCAATAAAAGAAAAGAGCTTTCTCTTCATATTTGTGTTATTCTAACGTTGGTTACGATATTTACTTATTGTTCTTACGATATTGCTCTTCCTTGAGTTTGATCCATCCCGAGTAAAGTAAAAAGAGCCCTATAAACTATATATATTTAGAATCCCCAATATCACAATTTTACTGATACCTTTAACCCGACCAAATCCGGTTAAATCAGAATTATTCTACTATTAAGAAAGAAATACTTTCAATTGTTTTATGCATTTCAAAATTTCAAGATGATTTATATAATAAGAAATTTTTACTTCGTATTGCTTGTAAATCTGCAAAAGAAGTTTTAACTAAGGATGTTCAAAACTTAGTTTCTAAACAGATTTTTGCGCGGTGGCAAGCTATTTTATCAGTTTTTGATTTTCAAATTGAATATATTAAAGGAGAGAATAATTCTCTTCCCGATTTTCTTACACGAGAATTTTTACAAGGAAATTAACTATGCAGATGGATCCCAAATCCAAATCCAAAGTACAGTCATCAAAAGATTATGAGAGTCCTGATTCAAAAAGTTTGGTGAGATACATGTCTGTTACACCACCACCTCCTCCAAAAACACCTTCAAATTTACCCTCTTCCATCTCAAACAGATTTTCACCACTTCAAAGGCTTCCAGAAATACCATTCAAATCCATGCTTGTTTCCAATATTACTCCATCAAATATTCATTTATAAAATGATCCCAATGACAAACAAGAAGTCAAATATGTTAACAAAATTTTGGTTGATGAGATTGGTCTCACACCATACCATGAAATTCCAACTGACTTAGTTCAGAAAGATTTCATAAGAACCAGATTTCTCTTATTCAATAATGATTCTCAATACTGGGAATCTGACTGTTTTCAAAAAACTCAAAAATTTTATGAACTCATTCTGGTGGATACTAATTCTGTTTAAATTTCCCACACCAGAAATGAGAATAATCAAATTACTTTTTCAAAATGCATTATTAAACAAATTTTTAATCAAACAACATTTGGTGGACAAACTTTTCATAAAAAAATTTCTGTCCGTTTTAGTCAACAAGAATTTAATTATATTGATTACAAAAATGCCTAGAGCATTCTTTCTCAAGCCATTTTCACATTCAATGCTTTTTATTTTCCATTCAGACTGTTCAAAAGATTTCCCAATTTGGTTTTATGAATGTTGGAAAAGAATGGGTTCCGAAACTGCAATTCTACCATCTACTGTCCAAAAGGGCTTAGCCTACTTTGCTGAAAACACAAATATTCCAAATTACAGAAAATCCATTGATTTTCATGCTGAATTCAGGGTCCCTTGGATTTTAGCATGGGATTTTCAATTCAAAAAATGCCTACCATAACCCACGCCTTTCTCCTTGGTCAGATCTATTCGTATCAAATGGTGGACAAAATACCAATTATACAAGAACAAATAGTAAACCGTCAAAATCTTCCAGTCACCACAGAAAATCCTCTAGGAAACATCAAAACCAATCTCAAAATAAGAAGAATATAGAATGCTGGTTTTGTAAGAAGCCCGGCCATACAGAAAGTCAATGTTGGCTTAAAAAGAAAAAGAAAATTAGAGAACTAAAATATTCAATAAATAACTTGTTTGAAGAATCTGATGAAGATTTAGAAATTATAGAAAATGAATCTAATAATTCTGACAATGATCAAGAACAAAATGGAATCTATAATAATTGCAGTATAAATGTTATTACAAAAGATAGTAAAGAAGCTATTCTAGATTTAGTAGGGCAAATTCCTGATGATGAAACAAGAAAAACCTATCTTACTAAATTAAAAGACTTAATTATAGAAGAAGATACTTCTAAAAGTAAACAAATCCATATCAAAGAAAATTTCAGTTTAAATAAGTTATTTGATAAATACCCTTCTCAAAGTATATTCAAACAAATTACTACTAAAGAGACCACCAAACTGAAATTAATTTGTTAAAAAAACAAGTTAATCAAATGGAAAAAGAACTCTTCTCATTAAAAGAAAAAGATTTCGAATTAGAAACCAAACTTGTTTTACTAGGAAATAAGGAGGGTAAAGAAGTTGACGAAATAAAAAATGAGAAAATCCCTGAGATCCCTATAGGAGAAAATTCAAAAATAAATGATAAAATATTCCTTAACTCCATTCAAAAAATTGAATTTCAAAAATGGTACATCAATGTTAATTTAGTAATAGGAAAATTTCAAATAAATTTAGTTGCTTTATTAGATTCAGGAGCTGATCATAATGTTATTAGAGAAGGAGTCATACCATCAAAATACTATGAAAAAACTACAGAGCAGCTTTATACTGCTAATTCTACACCCATAGATGTTAGATATAAACTGTCTAAGGCTCATATTTGTAATAATGGCTATTGTTTCAAAAATGTCTTTACATTGGTTAGAGACATATCTCATGATATGATTTTAGGTACCCCATTTTTAACTCAAATTTATCCTTTTGTTACAAATGATAAAGATGTCTCTACCACTATACATGGTAGAACCATAATCTTCCCTTTTATAACCCCTGTCAAACAAAAAGAAATTTACTTATTACAACAGTCTTCCATTTTCCGTCAAATAAACATTTTAAGTAATAAGAAAAATCATATCAATTTTCTCAAAGAAGAAATTCCTTATCATAGGATAGAAGAATAGTTAAAAATTGAACAAATTATAAGAAAAATAAAATATTTGGAAGAATTATTTGTTAAAGAAATATGTAGTAACTTACCAAATTAGGATAGAAGAACAGTTAAAAACTGAACAAATTATAAGAAAAATAAAAGATTTAGAAGAATTATTTGTTAAAGAAATATGTAGTAACTTACCAAATGCTTTTTGGGAAAGAAAACAACATGTTGTTGACCTTCCTTATGAAAAATATTTTCATGAAAGAAATATACCAACTAAGGCTAGACCTATTCAAATGAATGAAGAATTTTTAAAGCATTGTCAAACTGAAATTAAAGATCTTTTGGAGAAGAAATTAATTAGGCCTTCAAAGTCCCCTTGGAGTTGTTCTGCTTTTTATGTAGTTAAACAGGAAGAATTAGAGAGAGGTGTTCCTAGGCTAGTAATTAATTATAAAACCCTAAATAAAGTTCTTCAATGGATTAGATATCCTATTCCAAATAAAAGAGATTTAATTAACAGACTTCATTCTGCAAAATTATTTTCAAAGTTTGATCTAAAATCGGGATTTTGGCAAATTCAAATATCAGAAAAAGATAGTTATAAAACTGCTTTAACAGTCCCCTTTGGACATTATGAATGGAATGTAATGCCCTTTGGTCTCAAAAATGCACCCTCAGAATTTCAAAGAATTATGAATGAAATTTTTAATCCCTATAGCATGTTTAGCATTGTTTATATTGATGATATCCTTATTTATTCTGAAAATCTTGATCAGCATTTTAAACATCTCCTGACATTCTTTAATATTGTCAAAAAGAATGGATTAGTTGTATCTGCTACTAAAATGAAACTTTTCCAAACTTCAGTGAGATTTTTAGGCCATGATATAAATAAAGGTCTTATCAAACCTATTAATTGGGCCATAAGTTTTACTGATAAATTCCCAGATGTAATTAAGGATAAAACACAACTCCAAAGGTTTTTAGTTTGTTTGAATTATATTTCAGATTTTTTTCCAAACCTTAGACAAGAATGTCAACCTCTTTATCAAAGACTTAGAAAGAATCCTTCTCCCTCGTCAGAAGAACATACCAAAATAGTTGGAAGTATTAAACATAAGGTTAGTTCTCTACCCTGCTTAGGAATTCCTCATCCAAATGCTTTTATGATAGATGAAACTGATGCTTCAGATATAGGTTATGGAGGAATATTAAAACAAAAACTTAACACCAAAGAACAACTTGTAAGATTGCATTCGGGTATCTGGCTTGGACCTCAAAAGAATTATTCTACTATTAAGAAAGAAATTCTTTCAATTGTTTTATGTGTTTCAAAATTTCAAGATGATTTATACAACAAGAAATTTTTATTAAGAATTGATTGCAAATCTGCAAAAGAAGTTTTAACTAAAGATGTTCAAAATTTAGTTTCTAAACAAATTTTTGCGCGGTGCCAAGCCATTTTATCTGTTTTTTATTTTCAAATTGAATACATCAAAGGAGAGAATAATTCTCTTCCCGATTTTCTTACACGAGAATTTTTACAAGGAAATTAACTATGCAGATGGATCCCAAATCCAAATCCAAAATACAGTCATCAAAAGATTATGAGAGTCTTGATTCAAAAAGTTTGGTGAGATACATGTCTGTTACACAACCACCTCCTCCAAAAACACCTTCAAATTTACCCTCTTCCATCTCAAACAGATTTTCACCACTTCAAAGGCTTCCAGAAATACCATTCAAATCCATGCTTGTTTCCAATATTACTCCATCAAATATTCATTTACAAAATGATCCCAATGACTAACAAGAAGTCAAATATGTTAACAAAATTTTGGTTGATGAGATTGGTCTCACACCTTACCATGAAATTCCAACTGACTTAGATCAGAAAGATTTCATAAGAACCAGATTTCTCTTATTCAATAATGATTCTCAATATTGGGAATCTGACTGTTTTAAAAAAACTCAAAAATTTTATGAACTCATTCTGGTGGATACTAATTCTGTTGAAATTTCCCACACCAGAAATGAGAATAATCAAATTAGTTTTTCAAAATGCATTATTAAACAAATTTTTAATCAAACAACATTTGGTGGACAAACTTTTAATAAAAAAAAATTTGTCCGTTTTAGTCCACAAGAATTTAATTATATTGATTACAAAAATGCCTGGTATAGAGCATTCTTTCTCAGGCCATTTTCACATTCATGGTTTTTTATTTTCCATTCAGACTGTTCAAAAGATTTCCCAATTTGGTTTTTTGAATGGTGGAAAAGAATGGGTTCCGAAACTGCAATTCTACCATCTACTGTCCAAAAGGGCTTAGCCTACTTTGCTGAAAACACAAATATTCCAAATTACAGAAAATCCATTTATTTTCATGCTGAATTCAGGGTCCCTTGGATTTTAGCAAGTTTGAAAGGATCGCTAAAAATAAATTGAAATAAATGACAATTAAAATCAGAGTTTCTAAGATAATTTGAAATAGTTTTTCTAAACAGAGAAGGGAAAATATGAACAGTGAAATGAATAGTTTCTTGAACATCATGCAGTACTAAGTAAAATAATTTGATTTCTCCTTTGTTTATAATAATTATAATTTACTTGAAAAAGGTAATAACCAGGACATTTTTTGCATAAATTTTTATAGAAAAAATAATGATCATTAATATATATATATATAATCTTTTCGAAGATTTTTCTTGAATCTATACATTATGCAGTTTGTAAAACAATAAGTTTATTTCTTCTTCTATTGAAAATATTGTATAATTCTCTATAATGATCATTTTCAGGATGTTTTTCGCATAAAATTTTTATGAATAAATAAAAACTATTAACATATTGATATTCACTCGTTAAAACCTTCTTGAATCTAAACATTATGCGGCGGTTATGACAAGGTAACGATTTCTTTTTTCGTAATGAAAATCTCTTAAAACAAAATAATAATAACACATAGGATATTTTTCACATAAATCTTTATATTTTAAATACTCAGAATTATAATATTCATAAGTATTAAAATATAAATGAGCTTTCAAAATACTACGCATATAAAATAACTTTTATTTGAAAATATAAATTCTTACAATTTTGAACTTTGAAGAAACTTCAGAATTGATTACAATGGAAACTGGAACTTGTGCAGATGTAAGGGAAGTAGTGAGTAGATGGGGAGTAGTTTTAGGTGCGAAGAAAAGGCTCTGCCTTTCTCCTTACATTTGAGGGGTTTTTATACTAACAACTGACCTAAATTACATATGAATTTGAATTTGAATGTATATTTCATTAGAATCTAACAATGTTTGCTTTTTGAGTTGGCCGACAAAGTATCTTCTGCTTTTTGAAAAGTCTTCAATAATTGTCCTGCTATTTCGAAAGCTGGCATTTCGTGTTTGAAAAGTAGTCTCTGAAGGAATCTGCTTTTTTTGAGATTTGACAAAAAGAAAATCTGTAACTAAAAGAGAAAATCTTCTTTATTTGGTTCTTGTGCGCAGGGACCACCAAATGGATCAGAGGTGGCTGATTCTTCTGATTTTGTTCTTTGAGATAAGAATTCGAAAAATTCATCTTTGAGTGCTGGATTATTTTTGAATGCTTCGAAAAAAATTTGTTGTTCCTCTGACACTTGAGGTTCTTTGGTTTTTCCTTTGGATTTGTCTTCAACTTTAGAGGATTCACCCTGATATTTTACCTTTTCCCCTGTTTCAAGGAAGTGTTTGATATTGGCCTCAGAACATATGGCTTGCTGGTATTTTGTCCACCATTTGATACGAATAGATCTGACCAAGGAGAAAGGTGTGGGTTCTGGTAGACATTTTTTGAATTGAAAATCCCATGCTAAAATCCAAGGGACCCTGAATTCAGCATGAAAATAAATGGATTTTCTGTAATTTGGAATATTTGTGTTTTCAGCAAAGTAGGCTATGCCCTTTTGAACGGTAGGTGGTAAAATTGCATTTTCGGAACCCATTCTTTTCCACCATTAATAAAACCAAATTGGAAAATCTTTTGAACAGTCTGAGTGAAAAATAAAAAACCATGAATGCGAAAATGGCCTGAGAAACCAAATTGGAAAATCTTTTGAACAGTCTGAGTGAAAAATAAAAAACCATGAATGCGAAAATGGCCTGAGAAAGAATGCTCTATACCAGGCATTTTTGTAATCAATATAATTAAATTCTTGTGGACTAAAACGAACAGAAAAGTTTTTATGAAAAGTTTGTCCACCAAATGTTGTTTGATTAAAAATTTGTTTAATAATGCATTTTGAAAAAGTAATTTGATTATTCTCATTTCTGGTGTGGGAAATTTCTACAGAATTAGTATCCACCAGTATGAGTTCATAAAATTTTTGAGTTTTTTGAAAACAGTCAGAGTCCCAGTATTGAGAATCATTATTGAATAATAGAAATCTGTTTCTTATGAAATATTTCTGAACTAAGTCAGTTGGAATTTCATGGTAAGGTGTGAGACCGATTTCATCAACCAAAATTTTGTTAAAATATTTGGCCTCTTGTTTGTCATTGGGATCATTTTGTAAATGGATATTTGAAGGAGTAATATTGGAAACAAGCATAGATTTGAATGGTAACTCTGGAAGCCTTTGAAGTGGTGAAAATCTGTTTGAGCTGGAAGAAGGTAAATTTGAAGGTGTTTTTGGAGGAGGAGGTGGTGTAACAGACATATACCTCACTAAACTTTTTGAATGAGGACTCTCATAATCTTTTGATGACTGAACTTTTGACTGTACTTTGGATTTGGATTTGGGATCCATCTGCTTAATTAACTTCCTTGTGAAAATTCTCGTGTAAGAAAATCGGGAAGAGAATTATTCTCTCTTTTAATATATTCAATTTGAAAATCAAAAACTGATAAAATAGCTTGCCACCGCGCAAAAATCTGTTTAGAAACTAAGTATTGAACATCCTTAGTTAAAACTTCTTTTGCAGATTTACAATCAATACAAAGTAAAAATTTCTTATTATATAAATCATCTTGAAATTTTGAAATGCATAAAACAATTGAATGTATTTCTTTCATAATAGTAGAGTAATTCTTTTGTGGTCCGAGCCAAATACCTGAGTGAAATCTTACTAATTGTTCTTTACTATTAATCTTTTGTTTCAGTATGCCACCGTATCCTATATCAGAGGCATCTGTCTCAACAATCATAAAGGCATTTGGATGGGGAATTCCTAAGCAGGGTAGAGAACTAACCTTGTGTTTAATACTTCTAACTATTTTGGTATGTTCTTCTGACCAGGGAGGAGGATTCTTTCTAAGTCTTTGATAAAGAGGTTGACATTCTTGTCTAAGGTTTGGAAAAAAATCTGAAATATAATTCAAACAACCTAAAAATCTTTGGAGTTGTGTTTTATCCTTAATTACATCATCAATATAAACAATGCTAAACATGCTATAGGGATTAAAAATTTCATTCATAATTCTTTGAAATTCTGAAGGAGCATTTTTGAGACCAAAAGGCATTACATTCCATTCATAATGCCCAAAGGGGACTGTAAAAGCAGTTTTATATCGATCTTTCTCAGATATTTGAATTTGCCAAAATCCTGACTTTAAATCAAATTTTGAAAATATTTTAGCTGAATGAAGTCTATTAATTAAATCTCTTTTATTAGGGATTGGATATCTAATCCATTGAAGAACTTTATTTAAGGGTTTGTAATTTATTACTAATCTAGGGACACCTCTTTCAAGTTCTGCTTGCTTGACTACATAAAAAGCAGAACAACTCCATGGTGACTTTGACACCCTAATTAATTTCTTATCTAATAAATCCTTAATTTCATTTTGACAATGCTTTAAAAATTCTTCATTCATTTGAATGGGTCTTGCCTTAGTAGGAATATTTCTTTCATTGAAATCTTTTTCATAAGGGAGATCAACTACATGTTGTTTTCTTTGCCAGAAGGCATTTGGTAAATTACTACATATTTCTTTAACAAAAAGGTCTTCTATTTCTTTTATTATTCTTAATACTTGTTCAGTTTTTAACTGGTCTTCTATTCTACTATAGGGAATTTCTTCTTTTAAAAAATTAATATGATTTTTCTTAGTACTTAAAATGTTAATTTGCCTAAATATAGAAGACTGTTGTAACAAATAAATTTCTTTTTGCTTGACAGGAGTAATGAAAGGGAAGGTTATAGTCCTACCATGGATAGTAGTAAAGACTCCTTTATCATTTGTAATAAAAGGGTAAATTTAAGTAAGAAATGGGGTTCCTAATATCATATCATAGGATATATCTCTAACAAGAGTAAAAACATTTTTGAAACAATACCCGTTATTACATATGTGGGCTTTTCACAATTTATATCTAACATCTAAGGGAGTAGAATTTGATGGTATAACACCTTCTCTTATAACATTATGATCAGCACCTGAATCTAATAAAGCAACCAAATTAATTTTAAAAGTACTTAAAACCAAGTTAACATTAATATACCATTTTTGAAATTATATTTTTTGAATGGAATTTAAAAACATTTTATCGTCACTTTTGGAATTTTCTCCTATAGGGATTTCTGGTGGTTTATCTTGGTTTAATTCCAATACATTTTTATCAGTATTATTGCTTAATAAAACAATCTTGGTTTCTAACTCAAGATCTTTTTCTTTTAAAGAATATAACTATTTCTCCATCTGACCAACCTGTTTCTTCAAAAAATTTATTCTGCTTGAAGGTCCTTGGTAGTAATTTGTTTAAAAATACTTTGAGAAGGATATTTATCAAATAATTTATTTAGACTAAAGTGTTCTTTAATATGAATTTGTTTACTTTTAGAAGTATCTTCTTCTATAATTAAGTCATTTAATTTAGAAAGATAGGTTTTCCTTATTTCATCATCAGGAATTTGCCCTACTAAATCTAGAATAGCTTCTTTACTATCTTTTGTAATAACATTTATACTGCAATTATTACAGATTCCATTTTGTTCATTTTGTTCTTGATCATTGTCAGAATTATTAGATTCATTTTCTATAATTTCAAAATCATCATCAGATTCTTCTAACAAGTTATTTATTGAATCTTATAGTTCTCTAATTTTCTTTTTTTTTTAAGCCAACATTGACTTTCTGTATGGCCGGGCTTCTTACAAAACCAGCATTCTATATTCTTCTTATTTTGAGATTGGTTTTGATGTTTCCTAGAGGATTTTCTGTGGTGACTGGAAGATTTTGACGGTTTACTATATGTTCTAGTATAATTGGTATTTTGGGTAATTCTTTTAGTTCTACGTTTTTGAATTCTTGAAGTAGGTTCTATTTTTGTCATTCCAAACATTTCACAGAAGCATCCTAATTCTCTTCTAGTGTTATTTTTATCTGATTTATATTTGTTTTGGAGTTTTAACTCAGAACATAAGGATAATCCTTCTTTTTTAACAAAAGCAAATAATTGCCCAAAAGTAATTTCTTCAAAAGGTATATCTTCAGTTCCTATTTCATTTCTTAATTTTTGTAAAATTCTTTCAGCAAATAATTTTGGTAATCCCATGATAAATCTTTCTTTCCAAAACGAGGCATTACAATCATTTCTTCTTAAAACTTGGGTAAGAAAAACATCTTTATACCATCTATAATCTGATAATGAAGGGCATCTTAAGTTTGTAAGAATAATTTTTGAAGCGTTATACTCTTCTTTAGGATTTTCTATGAAATACATTCCTATTGTAATTATTAAATAATCACAAGCATCACTAATTTCATAAGGTTCATCATTTTCTATCATTACAACTTTATGATCTAAAATTTGAGTTTTTATTTGTAAACTTAACGCATTATCCCACCAGTTTTTTAATTGACCTATAAATCCTTGAACAAGTAAAGTACAAGCTTTTTCTTCAGTTTGACCTTGTAATTTATATGCCATTATAGCCATACCCATTTCTTGTAATGTATTTAAAATTTCATATTCAGATTTACCATCTATATTCCATTCAGTTATTGAAGAACCATCATAACTAGTCTTATGAAATTGATTTATTTCTTCATATTGGAGATCCATAGGGGAAGGTCTACTGTAATAAGGTTTTGAATTGTTAAAATTTCTTCTTCCTCTAAAAATTTTATTAATTTGATCATCTATATTATCAAAGTTTTCTTGTATTTCTGTAACATTATTATTATCTTCTGACTCATAACTTTCTTTCGAAGAATGATCACTTTCATTTTCATCTTCTTCCTTAATGGTATCTAAAACATTGATCTTATTATTTGATGAAGATCCAACTTCATTATGTTTTTCCGAAATCTTTGATAAAATTTTATGTGTGTCACTTTCAAAAGTAATATCTTTATCTTTTCCTAAAGTAATACTTTTAGTTTGAAAAAACGGTGCAGAAATGTCATTGAATAATTTATTCTTAGGTTTTTCTTCTTTAGAAATATGAGTAGAATTATGATGATTTATTTGAGTATTAACAATACTATTAGCAATAGTGTCAACTTGACCTGAAATTGTATATAGGATTTGATTAGAATAATTATTTTGTTGTATAATCCTATGAATATCTTCACCATTAATTGGTTCTTTAGCATATTTTCCCCTTTTAAAAGGGTCAGCAACAATTTCACCTTTCTGCGTTTGTAATTTAATCATTTGAAGAGGAGGATGGACAGAATTGACAACTTCATTATTTTCTAATGTCCATTTTTTATGAAGTGTAGTATTAACTTCTATGGTTGACTTCTTTTGATAATCATTTATTCCTTCTTTTGAAAAGAAAACAGTTAAGAAACTAAAAAATAAAAAGTTCGATTTTAATTTTTTCATCTCTTTTTTCCATTCTTCAGTTAATCTTTGTTGTATATTTTTGTCTAATTTAAGGAACCAACGTCTTCTTTCTTTATGGTAATCATCATTCAATTCTTCATTTAAATATTCAAAATCTGGTTCAAATTCTCTATTTGAAGTTATAACCAAAACGAAATCTGAATTAGTAGGAGAATTTGGAACAGAGTAATTAGGTTGATTATTTCTTTGTGGTTCAGGAATTGGAGTTTTAAACCAATAATTAGAATATCCTGAAAAAGATTGTTTAGAATATTTCGAAGCATTTTGAGAGCCTAAATTACTATAGTCTGGCCTAACTAGCTCAGGTTCTCTGTATGAACTAGTTCTTAAATATTTCCTATCTACTTGGGGATGGAATCTAATACTTATTTTTCCATCTGGTTGTTCAATAATTTGAGAAACTTCTGTCCTAGTTATATTCCTAGGAGGTTGAGGATTACTGATTATGAATTCTTGAGGAATAGTTATCTCATTCCATTTTAACCTTTTTGGAGTAAAAACATTAGGTTTTTCTGCATCTATCTGTAAAACTACTGTTTCATCTTTTGATGTAGGCAACCTATTGAATTTTGGATTGATTTGAGAAGACATAAGCCTAAAATAAACTCGAAATATAATAGCAAAATTCTTACAGAGGTGAAACTCATCACCTTGGATTTGAACATCTAAAATCAATGATTCTAAAATCATTGGATCAGTTAGGTCAACAGAAAAATTTGGAGAGCAATTAAAATATATTGGACCATTACATATATTGGTTTGAACCATTGAAAGTAAAGAAGTTTGATATCTCTTAAGCCTCTTATTTCTAAGGGCTAAATAAATAGGAGTGTCAACACCTGCATGAACTAAAGGTTTGACAGCTACCTGAACTAATCCTATATGAATAAACCTATAACCTTTTTCTAAATACTTTTTAATTGTGTACCTATTTAGAAGAGGTATACTTTGAGATTCTTCTTGAATTGAAATGGTTTCTTCATGAGTTTTAACAGAGAAAGCTGTTTTGAAATCTGTTAAGCCTATTTTATATATATTTTCTATTTGCTCTTATGGGATAGTCCAATTTGAATAGTTTATAGGCATATAAGATTCATTACTATGAATAATAACTTGGTATCAGAGCCAGATACCTGAACTTAGAGGTTTTCAAAGTTTAAGAACCTTTTAGGATTCTTTAAGTACCAAAAGACTAAGTTAGCTTAAACTTAGTTGTTGGACTATCGTTGGTAAGCCTATTTAGGTGTTGGTTTTTGGCCAATATCAAACACTTCCTTGAAACAGGGGAAAAGGTAAAATATCAGGGTGAATCCTCTAAAGTTGAAGACAAATCCAAAGGAAAAACCAAAGAACCTCAAGTGTCAGAGGAACAACAAAATTTTTTCGAAGCATTCAAAAATATCAAACTTGGTATCAGAGCCAAGTTTGATATTTTTCAATTCTTCGAAAAAATTTTGTTGTTCCTCTGACACTTGAGGTTCTTTGTTTATTCCTTTGGATTTGTCTTCAACTTTAGAGGATTCACCCTGATATTTTACCTTTTCCCCTGTTTCAAGGAAGTGTTTGATATTGGCCTCAGAACATATGGCTTGCTGGTATTTTGTCCACCATTTGATACGAATAGATCTGACCAAGGAGAAAGGTGTGGGTTCTGGTAGACATTTTTTGAATTGAAAATCCCATGCTAAAATCCAAGGGACCCTGAATTCAGCATGAAAATAAATGGATTTTCTGTAATTTGGAATATTTGTGTTTTCAGCAAAGTAGGCTAAGCCCTTTTGAACAGTAGGTGGTAAAATTGCATTTTCGGAACCCATTCTTTTCCACCATTCATAAAACCAAATTGGAAAATCTTTTGAACAGTCTGAGTGAAAAATAAAAAACCATGAAGGCGAAAATGGCCTGAGAAAGAATGCTCTATACCAGGCATTTTTGTAATCAATATAATTAAATTCTTGTGGACTAAAACGAACATAAAAGTTTTTATGAAGAGTTTGTCCATCAAATGTTGTTTGATTAAAAATTTGTTTAATAATGCATTTTGAAAAAGTAATTTGATTATTCTCATTTCTGGTGTGGGAAATTTCTACAGAATTAGTATCCACCAGTATGAGTTCATAAAATTTATGAGTTTTTTGAAAACAGTCAGATTCCCAGTATTGAGAATCATTATTGAATAATAGAAATCTGGTTCTTATGAAATCTTTCTGAACTAAGTCAGTTGGAATTTCATGGTAAGGTGTGAGACCGATTTCATCAACCAAAATTTTGTTAACATATTTGGCCTCTTGTTTGTCATTGGGATCATTTTGTAAATGGATATTTGAAGAAGTAATATTTGAAACAAGCATAGATTTGAATGGTAACTCTGGAAGCATTTGAAGTGGTGAAAATCTGTTTGAGCTGGAAGAGGGTAAATTTGAAGGTGTTTTTGGAGGAGGAGGTGGTGTAACAGACATATACCTCACTAAACTTTTTGAATCAGGACTCTCATAATCTTTTGATGACTGAACTTTTGACTGTACTTTAGATTTGGATTTGGGATCCATCTGCATAATTAACTTCCTTGAAAAAATTCTCGTGTAAGAAAATCGGGAAGAGAATTGTTCTCTCCTTTAATATATTCAATTTGAAAATCAAAAACTGATAAAATAGCTTGCCACCGCGCAAAAATCTGTTTAGAATCTAAGTTTTGAACATCCTTAGTTAAAACTTCTTTTGCAGATTTACAATCAATACGAAGTAAAAATTTCATATTATATAAATCATCTTGAAATTTTGAAATGCATAAAAAAATTGAAAGTATTTCTTTCTTAATAGTAGAGTAATTCTTTTGTGGTCCGAGCCAAATACCTGAGTGAAATCTTACTAATTGTTCTTTACTATTAATCTTTTGTTTCAGTATGCCACCGTATCCTATATCAGAGGCATCTATCTCCACAATCATAAAGGCATTTGGATGGGGAATTCCTAAGCAGGGTAGAGAACTAACCTCGTGTTTAATACTTCTAACTATTTTGGTATGTTCTTCTGACCAGGGAGGAGGATTCTTTCTAAGTCTTTGATAAAGAGGTTGACATTCTTGTCTAAGGTTTGGAAAAAAATTTGAAATATAATTCAAACAACCTAAAAACCTTTGGAGTTGTGTTTTATCCTTAATTACATCTGGGAATTTATCAGTAAAACTTATGGCCCTATTAATAGGTTTGATAAGACCTTTATTTATATCATGGCCTAAAAATCTCACTGAAGTTTGGAAAAGTTTCATTTTAGTAGCAGATACAACTAATCCATTCTTTTTGATAATATTAAAGAATGTCAGGAGATGTTTAAAATGCTGATCAAGATTTTCAGAATAAATAAGGACATCATCAATATAAACAATGCTAAACATGCTATAGGGATTAAAAATTTCATTCATAATTCTTTGAAATTATGAAGGAGCATTTTTGAGACCAAAAGGCATTACATTCCATTCATAATGCCCAAAGGGGACTGTAAAAGCAGTTTTAAATCGATCTTTCTCAGATATTTGAATTTGCCAAAATCCTGACTTTAAATCAAATTTTGAAAATATTTTAGCTGAATGAAGTTTATTAATTAAATCTCTTTTATTAGGGGTTGGATATCTAATCCATTGAAGAACTTTATTTAAGGGTTTGTAATTTATTACTAATCTAGGGACACCTCTTTCAAGTTCTGCTTGCTTAACTACATAAAAAGCATAACAACTCCAAGGGGACTTTGAAGGCCTAATTAATTTCTTATCCAAAAGATCTTTAATTTCAGTTTGACAATGCTTTAAAAATTCTTCATTCATTTGAATAGGTCTAGCCTTGGTTGGTATATTTCTTTCATGAAAATCTTTTTCATAAGGAAGGTCAACAACATGCTGTTTTCTTTCCCAAAAAGCATTTGGTAAGTTACTACATATTTCTTTAACAAATAATTCTTCTAAATCTTTTATTTTTCTTATAATTTGTTCAGTTTTTAACTGTTCTTCTATCCTATGATAAGGAATTTCTTCTTTGAGAAAATTGATATGATTTTTCTTATTACATAAAATGTTTATTTGACGAAAAATGGAAGACTGTTGTAATAAGTAAATTTCTTTTTGTTTGACAGGGGTCATAAAAGGGAAGGTTATGGTTCTACCATGTATAGTGGTAGAGACACCTTTATCATTTGTAACAAAAGGATAAATTTGAGTTAAAAATGGGGTACCTAAAATCATATCATGAGATATGTCTCTAACCAATGTAAAGACATTTTTGAAACAATAGCCATTATTACAAATATGAGCCTTAGACAGTTTATATCTAACATCTAAGGGTGTAGAATTAGCAGTATAAAGCTGCTCTGTAATTTTTTCATAGTATTTTGATGGTATGAATCCTTCTCTAATAATATTATGATCAGCTCCTGAATCTAATAAAGCAACTAGATTTATTTGAAATTTTCCTATTACTAAATTAACATTGATGTACCATTTTTGAAATTCAATTTTTTGAATGGAGTTAAGGAATATTTTATCATTTATTTTTAAATTTTCTCCTATAGGGATCTCATGGACTTTCTCATTTTTTATTTCGTCAACTTCTTTACCCTCCTTATTTCCTAGTAAAACAAGTTTGGTTTCTAATTCGAAATCTTTTTCTTTTAATGGGAAGAGTTCTTTTTCCATTTGATTAACTTGTTTTTTTAACAAATTAATTTCAGTTTGGAGGTCTTTAGTAGTAATTTGTTTGAATATACTTTGAGAAGGGTATTTATCAAATAACTTATTTAAACTGAAATGTTCTTTGATATGGATTTGTTTACTTTTAGAAGTATCTTCTTCTATAATTAAGTCTTTTAATTTAGTAAGATAGGTTTTTCTTGTTTCATCATCAGGAATTTGCCCTACTAAATCTAGAATAGCTTCTTTACTATCTTTTGTAATAACATTTATACTACAATTATTACAGATTCCATTTTGTTCAGTTTGTTTGTCAGAATTATTAGATTCATTTTCTAAAATTTCTAAATCTTCACCAGATTCTTCTAACAAGTTATTTACTGAATCTTTTAGTTCTCTAATTTTCTTTTTCTTTTTAAGCCAACATTGACTTTCTGTATGGCCGGGCTTCTTACAAAACCAGCATTCTATATTCTTCTTATTTTGAGATTGGTTTTGATGTTTCCTAGAGGATTTTCTGTGGTGACTGGAAGATTTTGACGGTTTACTATATGTTCTTGTATAATTGGTATTTTGGGTAATTCTTTTAGTTCTACGTTTTTGAATTCTTGAAGGAGGTTCTATTTTTGTCATTCCAAACATTTCACAGAAGCATCCTAATTCTCTTCTAGTGTTATTTTTATCTGATTTATATTTGTTTTGGAGTTTTAACTCAGAACATAAGGATAATCCTTCTTTTTTAAGAAAAGCAAATAATTGCCCAAAAGTAATTTCTTCAAAAGGTATATCTTCAGTTCCTATTTCATTTCTTAATTTTTGTAGAATTCTTTCAGCAAATAATTTTGGTAATCCCATGATAAATCTTTCTTTCCAAAACGAGGCATTACAGTCATTTCTTCTTAAAACTTGGGTAAGAAAAACATCTTTATACCATCTATAATCTGATAATGAAGGGCATCTTAAGTTTGTAAGAATAATTTTTGAAGCGTTATACTCTTCTTTAGGATTTCCTATGAAATACATTCCTATTGTAATTATTAAATAATCACAAGCATCACTAATTTCATAAGGTTCATCATTTTCTATCATTACAACTTTATGATCTAAAATTTGAGTTTTTATTTGTAAACTTAACGCATTATCCCACCAGTTTTTTAATTGACCTGTAAATCCTTGAACAAGTAAAGCACAAGTTTTTTCTTCAGTTTGACCTTGTAATTTATATGCCATTCTAGCCATACCCATTTCTTTTAATGTATTTAAAATTTCATATTCAGATTTACCATCTATATTCCATTCAGTTATTGAAGAACCATCATAACTAGTCTTATGAAATTGATTTCTTTCTTCATATTGGAGATCCATAGGGGAAGGTCTACTGTAATAAGGTTTTGAACTGTTAAAATTTCTTCTTCCTCTAAAATTTTTATTAATTTGATCATCTATATTATCAAAGTTTTCTTGTATTTCTGTAATATTATTATTATCTTCTGACTCAGAACTTTCTTCCGAAGAATGATCACTTTCATTTTCATCTTCTTCCTTAATGGTATCTAAAACATTGATCTTATTATTTGATGAAGATCTAACTTTATTAAGTTTTTCCGAAATCTTTGATAAAATTTTATGTGTGTCACTTTTAAAAGTAATATCTTTATCTTTTCCTATAGGAATACTTTTAGTTTGAAAAAACGGTGCAGAAATGTCATTGAATAATTTATTCTTAGGTTTTTCTTCTTTAGAAATATGAGTAGAATTATGATGATTTATTTGAGTATTAACAATATTATTAGCAATAGTGTCAACTTGACCTGAAATTGTATGTAGGATTTGATTAGAATAATTATTTTGTTGTATAATCCTATGAATATCTTCACCATTAATTGGTTCTTTAGCATCTTTTCCCCTTTTAAAAGGGTCAGCAACAATTTCACCTTTCTGCGTTTGTAATTTAATCATTTGAAGAGGAGACTGGACAGAATTGACAACTTCATTATTTTCTAATGTCCATTTTTTATGAAGAGTAGTATTAACTTCTATGGTAGACTTCTTTTGATAATCATTTATTCCTTCTTTTGAAAAGAAAACAGTTAAGAAACTAAAAAATAAAAAGTTCGATTTTAATTTTTTCATCTCTTTTTTCCATTCTTCAGTTAATCTTTGTTGTATATTTTTGTCTAATTTAAGGAACCAACGTCTTCTTTCTTTATGGTAATCATCATTCAATTCTTCATTTAAATATTCAAAATCTGGTTCAAATTCTCTATTTTAAGTTATAACCAAAACGAAATCTGAATTAGTAGGAGAATTTGGAACAGAGTAATTAGGTTGATTATTTCTTTGTGGTTCAGGAATTGGAGTTTTAAACCTATAATTAGAATATCCAGAAAAAGATTGTCTAGAATATTCCGAAGCATTTTGAGAGCCTAAATTACTATAGTCTGGCCTAACTAGCTCAGGTTCTCTGTATGAACTAGTTCTTAAATATTTCCTATCTACTTGGGGATGGAATCTAATACTTATTTTTCTATCTGGTTGTTCAATAATTTGAGAAACTTCTGTCCTAGTTATATTCCTAGGAGGTTGAGGATTACTGATTTTGAATTCTTGAGGAATAGTTATCTCATTCCATTTTAACCTTTTTGGAGTAAAAACATTAGGTTTTTCTGCATCTATCTGTAAAACTACTGTTTCATCTTTTGACGTAGGCAACCTATTGAATTTTGGATTGATTTGAGAAGACATAAGCCTAAAATAAACTCGAAATACAATAGCAAAATTCTTACAGAGGTGAAACTCATCACCTTGGATTTGAACATCTAAAATCAATGATTCCAAAATCATTGGATCAGTTAGGTCAACAGAAAAATTTGGAGAGCAATTAAAATATATTGGACCATTACATATATTGGTTTGAACCATTGAATGTAAAGAAGTTTGATATCTCTTAAGCCTCTTATCTCTAAGGACTAAATAAATAGGAGTGTCAACACCTGCATGAACTAAAGGTTTGACAGCTACCTGAACTAATCCTATATGAATATTCCTATAACCTTTTTCTAAATACTTTTTAATTGTGTACCTATTTAGAAGAGGTATACTTTGAGATTCTTCTTGAATTGAAATGGTTTCTTCATGAGTTTTAACAGAGAAAGCTGTTTTGAAATCTGTTAGGCCTATTTTATACTCTATTTTCCACTTGCTCTTCTGGGATAGTCCAATTTGAATAGTTTATAGGCATATAAGATTCATTACTATGCATAATACTTTGGTTTCTAGAACTAGAACCTGAATGGAGAAAATTTCTTAGTCTAATTGCCATTAGAATTTTCTAAGCACAATCAACTAAATAAACTTAATTTAGTCGGGTCGAATCGGGAACACCTACAGTGGGACCACCTAACACACGGCTGACCAACACCTAAATAGGCTTACCAACGATAGTCCAACAACTATGTCTAAGCTAACTTAGTCTTTTGGTACTTAAAGAATCCTAAAAGGTTCTTAAACTTTGAAAACCTCTACGTTCAGGTATCTGGCTCTGATACCAAGTTTGATAGGATCGCTAAAAATAAATTGAAACAAATGACAATTAAAATCAGAGTTTCTAAGATAATTTGAAATAGTTTTTCTAAACAGAGAAGGGAAAATATGAACAGTAAAGTCCTAGGAGGTTGAGGATTACTGATTATGAATTCTTGAGGAATAGTTATCTCATTCCATTTTAACCTTTTTGGAGTAAAAACATTAGGTTTTTCTGCATCTATCTGTAAAACTACTGTTTCATCTTTTGACGTAGGCAACCTATTGAATTTTGGGTTTATTTGAGAGGACATAAGTCTAAAATAGACTCGGAAAATAATAGCAAAATTCTTACACAAATGAAATTCATCACCTTGAATTTGAACATCTAAGATTAATGATTCTAAAATCATTGGATCAGTTAAATCAACAGAAAAATTTGGATAACAATTAAAATATATTGGACCATTACATATATTTGTTTGGACCATAGAAAGTAAAGAAGTCTGGTATCTTTTGAGTCTCTTATCTCTAAGAGCTAAGTATATAGGAGTGTCTTTACTTTCTATGGTCCAAACAAATATATGTAATGGTCCAATATATTTCAATTATCCTTTATTTCAATTTAATTTTAACAATCCTATCAAACTTGGTATCAGAGCCAGATACCTGAACGTAGAGGTTTTCAAAGTTTAAGAACCTTTTAGGATTCTTTAAGTACCAAAAGACTAAGTTAGCTTAAACTTAGTTGTTGGACTATCGTTGGTAAGCCTATTTAGGTGTTGGTCAGCCGTGTGTTAGGTGTTCCCACTGTAGGTGTTCCCGATTCGACCCGACTAAATTAAGTTTATTTAGTTGATTGTGCTTAGAAAATCCTAATGGCAATTAGACTAAGAAATTTTCTCCATTCAGGTTCTAGTTCTAGAAACCAAAGTATTATTCATAGTAATGAATCTTATATGCCTATAAACTATTCAAATTGGACTATCCCAGAAGAGCAAATAGAAAATATATATAAAATAGGCCTAACAGATTTCAAAACAGCTTTCTCTGTAAAAACTCATGAAGAAACCATTTCAATTCAAGAAGAATCTCAAAGTATACCTCTTCTAAATAGGTACACAATTAAAAAGTATTTAGAAAAAGGTTATAGGTATATTCATATAGGATTAGTTCAGGTAGCTGTCAAACCTTTAGTTCATGCAGGTGTTGACACTCCTATTTATTTAGCCCTTAGAGATAAGAGGCTTAAGAGATATCAAACTTCTTTACTTTCAGTGCTTCAAACCAATATATGTAATGGTCCAATATATTTTAATTGCTCTCCAAATTTTTCTGTTGACCTAACTGATCCAATGATTTTAGAATCATTGATTTTAGATGTTCAAATCCAAGGTGATGAGTTTCACCTCTGTAAGAATTTTGCTATTATATTTCGAGTTTATTTTAGGCTTATGTCTTCTCAATTCAATCCAAAATTCAATAGGTTGCCTACGTCAAAAGATGAAACAGTAGTTTTATAGATAGATGCAGAAAAACCTAATGGTTTTACTCCAAAAAGGTTAAAATGGAATGAGATAACTATTCCTCAAGAATTCATAATCAGTAATCCTAAACCTCCTAGGAATATAACTAGGACAGAAGTTTCTCAAATTATTGAACAACCAGATGGAAAAATAAGTATTAGATTCCATCCCCAAGTAGATAGGAAATATTTAAGAACTAGTTCATACAGAGAACCTGAGCAAGTTAGGCCAGACTATAGTAATTTAGGCTCTCAAATGCTTCGGAATATTCTAGACAATCTTTTTCAGGATATTCTAATTATAGGTTTAAAACTCCAATTCCTGAACCACAAAGAAATAATCAACCTAATTACTCTGTTCCAAATTCTCCTACTAATTCATTTTTCTTGACAATATTAAAGAACGTTTGAAGATGTTTAAAGTGTTGATCTAAACTCTCAGAATAAATGAGAATATCATCTATATAAACAATACTAAATGTGCTATAGGAATTAGAAATTTCATTCATAATTCTTTGAAATTCTGAGGGTGCATTTTTGAGACCAAAGGGCATTACATTCCATTCCTAATGTCCAAAGGGGACTGTAAAAGCAGTTTTTAAAAAGAAGGATTATCCTTATGTTCTGAGTTAAAACTCCAAAACAAATATAAATCAGATAAAAATAACACTAGAAGAGAAGTTTTTTCTTCAGTTTGACCTTGTAATTTATATGCCATTCTAGCCATACCCATTTCTTGTAATGTATTTAAAATTTCATATTCAGATTTACCATCTATATTCCATTCAGTATTGAAGAACCATCATAACTAGTCTTATGAAATTTCTTTCTTTCTTCATATTGGAGATCCATAGGGGAAGGTCTAATGTAATAAGGTTTTGAACTGTTAAAATTTCTTCTTCCTCTAAAATTTTTATTAATTTGATCATCTATATTATCAAAGTTTTCTTGTATTTCTGTAATATTATTATTATCTTCTGACTCAGAACTTTCTTTCGAAGAATGATCACTTTCATTTTCATCTTCTTCCTTAATGGTATCTAAAACATTGATCTTATTATTTGATGAAGATCCAACTTCATTATGTTTTTCCGAAATCTTTGATAAAATTTTATGTGTGTCACTTTGAAAAGTAATATCTTTATCTTTTCTTAAAGGAATACTTTTAGTTTGAAAAAACGGTGCAGAAATGTCATTGAATAATTTATTCTTAGGTTTTTCTTCTTTAGAAATATGAGTAGAATTATGATGATTTATTTGAGTATTAACAATATTATTAGCAATAGTGTCAACTTGACCTGAAATTGTATGTAGGATTTTATTAGAATAATTACTTTGTTGTATAATCCTATGAATATCTTCACCATTAATTGGTTCTTTAGCATCTTTTCCCCTGTTAAAAGGGTCAGCAACAATTTCACCTTTCTGCGTTTGTAATTTAATCATTTGAAGAGGAGGATGGACAAAATTGACAACTTCATTATTTTCTAATATCCATTTTTTATGAAGAGTATTATTAACTTCTATGGTAGACTTCTTTTGATAATCATTTATTCCTTCT
Organism: Penstemon eatonii; assembly: GCA_038501285.1. NCBI lineage: Eukaryota > Viridiplantae > Streptophyta > Magnoliopsida > Lamiales > Plantaginaceae > Penstemon > Penstemon eatonii. The sequence goes on from CM076713.1 coordinate 21,060,064, forward strand.
TTTGAAAAGAAAACAGTTAAGAAACTAAAAAATAAAAAGTTCGATTTTAATTTTTTCATCTCTTTTTTCCATTCTTCAGTTAATCTTTGTTGTATATTTTTGTCTAATTTAAGGAACCAACGTCTTCTTTCTTTATGGTAATCATCATTCAATTCTTCATTTAAATATTCAAAATCTGGTTCAAATTCTCTATTTGAAGTTATAACCAAAACGAAATCTGAATTAGTAGGAGAATTTGGAACAGAGTAATTAGGTTGATTATTTCTTTGTGGTTCAGGAATTGGAGTTTTAAACCTATAATTAGAATATCCTGAAAAAGATTGTCTTGAATATTCCGAAGCATTTTGAGAGCCTAAATTACTATAGTCTGGCCTAACTAGCTCAGGTTCTCTGTATGAACTAGTTCTTAAATATTTCCTATCTACTTGGGGATGGAATCTAATACTTATTTTTCCATCTGGTTGTTCAATAATTTGAGAAACTTCTGTCCTAGTTATATTCCTAGGAGGTTGAGGATTACTGATTATGAATTCTTGAGGAATAGTTATCTCATTCCATTTTAACCTTTTTGGAGTAAAAACATTAGGTTTTTCTGCATCTATATGTAAAACTACTGTTTCATCTTTTGACGTAGGCAACCTATTGAATTTTGGATTGATTTGAGAAGACATAAGCCTAACATAAACTCGAAATATAATAGCAAAATTCTTACAGAGGTGAAACTCATCACCTTGGGTTTGAACATCTAAAATCATTGGATCAGTTAGGTCAACAGAAAAATTTGGAGAGCAATTAAAATATATTGGACCATTACATATATTGGTTTGAACCATTGAAAATAAAGAAGTTTGATATCTCTTAAGCCTCTTATCTCTAAGGGCTAAATAAATAGGAGTGTTAACACCTGCATGAACTAAAGGTTTGACAGCTACCTGAACTAATCCTATATGAATATACCTATAACCGTTTTCTAAATACTTTTTAATTGTGTACCTATTTAGAAGAGGTATTCTCTGAGATTCTTCTTGAATTGAAATGGTTTCTTCATGAGTTTTAACAGAGAAAGCTGTTTTGAAATCTGTTAGGCCTATTTTATATATATTTTATATATATTTTCTATTTGCTCTTCTGGGATAGTCCAATTTGAATAGTTTATAGGCATATAAGATTCATTACTATGAATAATACTTTGGTTTCTAGAACTAGAACATTAATGGAGAAAATTTCTTAGTCTAATTGCCATTAGAATTTTCTAAGCACAATCAACTAAATAAACTTAATTTAGTCGGGTCGAATCGGGAACACCTACAGTGGGACCACCTAACACACGGCTGACCAACACCTAAATAGGCTTACCAACGATAGTCCAACAACTAAGTTTAAGCTAACTTAGTCTTTTGGTACTTAAAGAATCCTAAAAGGTTCTTAAACTTTGAAAACCTCTACGTTCAGGTATCTGGCTCTGATACCAAGTCTGGTATCTTTTGGGTTTATTTGAGAGGACATAAGTCTAAAATAGACTCGGAAAATAATAGCAAAATTCTTACACAAATGAAATTCATCACCTTGAATTTGAACATCTAAGATTAATGATTCTAAAATCATTGGATCAGTTAAATCAACAGAAAAATTTGGAGAACAATTAAAATATATTGGACCATTACATATATTTGTTTGGACCATAGAAAGTAAAGAAGTCTGGTATCTTTTGAGTCTCTTATCTCTAAGAGCTAAGTATATAGGAGTGTCTTTACTTTCTATGGTCCAAACAAATATATGTAATGGTCCAATATATTTTAATTATCCTTTCTTTCAATTTAATTTTAACGATCCTATCAAACTTGGTATCAGAGCCAGATACCTGAACGTAGAGGTTTTCAAAGTTTAAGAACCTTTGAGGATTCTTTAAGTACCAAAAGACTAAGTTAGCTTAAACTTAGTTGTTGGACTATCGTTGGTAAGCCTATTTAGGTGTTGGTCATCCGTGTGTTAGGTGGTCCCACTGTAGGTGTTCCCGATTCGACCCGACTAAATTAAGTTTATTTAGTTGATTGTGCTTAGAAAATCCTTATGGCAATTAGACTAAGAAATTTTCTCCATTCAGGTTCTAGTTCTAGAAACCAAAGTATTATTCATAGTAATGAATCTTATATGCCTATAAACTATTCAAATTGGACTATCCCAGAAGAGCAAATAGAAAATATATATAAAATAGGCCTAACAGATTTCAAAACTGCTTTCTCTGTTAAAACTCATGAAGAAACCATTTCAATTCATGAAGAATCTCAAAGTATACCTCTTCTAAATAGGTACACAATTAAAAAGTATTTAGAAAAAGGTTTTAGGTATATTCATATAGGATTAGTTCAGGTAGCTGTCAAACCTTTATTTCATGCAAGTGTTGACACTCCTATTTATTTAGACCTTAGAAATAAGAGGCTTAAGAGATATCAAACTTCTTTACTTTCAATGGTTCAAACCAATATATGTAATGGTCCAATATATTTTAATTGCTCTCCAAATTTTTCTGTTGACCTAACTGATCCAATGATTTTAGAATCATTGATTTTAGATGTTCAAATCCAAGGTGATGAGTTTCACCTCTGTAAGAATTTTGCTATTATATTTCGAGTTTATTTTAGGCTTATGTCTTCTCAAATCAATCCAAAATTCAATAGGTTGCCTACGTCGAAAGATGAAACAGTAGTTTTATAGATAGATGCAGGAAAACCTAATGTTTTTACTCCAAAAAGGTTAAAATGGAATGAGATAACTATTCCTCAAGAATTCATAATCAGTAATCCTCAACCTCCTAGGAATATAACTAGGACAGAAGTTTCTCAAATTATTGAACAGCCAGATGGAAAAATAAGTATTAGATTCCATCCCCAAGTAGATAGGAAATATTTAAGAACTAGTTCATACAGAGAACCTGAGCTAGTTAGGCCAGACTATAGTAATTTAGGCTCTCAAAATGCTTCGGAATATTCTAGACAATCTTTTTCAGGATATTCTAATTATAGGTTTAAAACTCCAATTCCTGAACCACAAAGAAATAATCAACCTAATTACTTTGTTCCAAATTCTCCTACTAATTCAGATTTCGTTTTGGTTATAACTTCAAATAGAGAATTTGAACCAGATTTTGAATATTTAAATGAAGAATTGAATGATGATTACCATAAAGAAAGAAGACGTTGGTTCCTTAAATTAGACAAAAATATACAACAAAGATTAACTGAAGAATGGAAAAAAGAGATGAAAAAAATTAAAATCGAACTTTTTATTTTTTAGTTTCTTAACTGTTTTCTTTTCAGAAGAAGGAATAAATGATTATCAAAAGAAGTCTACCATAGAAGTTAATACTACTCTTCATAAAAAATGGACATTAGGAAATAATGAAGTTGTCAATTCTGTCCATCCTCCTCTTCAAATGATTAAATAACAAACGCAGAAAGGTGAAATTATAGCAGACCCTTCTAAAAGAGGAAAAGATTCAAAAGAACCCATTAATGGTGAAGATATTCATAGGATAATACAACAAAATAATTATTCTAACCAAATATTAAATACAATTTCGGGACAAGTAGATTATCTAGCAAATAGTATAACTCATGCTTCTACTAATATGATTCCTAATAATCCTACTAAAGAAAATTCTAAAAAATTATTTGATGATATTTCTACACCGTTTTTTCAAACTAAAAGTATTCCTTTAGGAAAAGATAAAGATATTACTTTTCAAAGTGACACACATAAAATTTTATCAAAGATTTCGGAAAAACTTAATGAAGTTGGATCTTCATCAAATAATAAGATCAATGTTTTAGATACCATTAAGGAAGAAGATGAAAATGAAAGTGATCATTCTTCGGAAGAACGTTCTGAGTCAGAAGATAATAATAATATTACAGAAATACAAGAAAACTTTGATAATATAGATGATCAAATTAATAAAATTTTTAGAGGAAGAAGAAATTTTAACAGTTCAAAACCTTATTACAGTAGACCTTCCCCTATGGATCTCCAATATGAAGAAAGAAATCAATTTCATAAGACTAGTTATGATGGTTCTTCAATAACTGAATGGAATATAGATGATAAATCTGAATATGAAATTTTAAATACATTACAAGAAATGGGTATGGCTAGAATGGCATATAAATTAAAAGGTCAAACTGAAGAAAAAGCTTGTGCTTTACTTGTTCAAGGATTTACAGGTCAATTAAAAAACTGGTGGGATAATGCGTTAAGTTTACAAATAAAAACTCAAATTTTAGATCATAAAGTTGTAATGATAGAAAATGATGAACCTTATGAAATTAGTGATGCTAGTGATTATTTAATAATTACAATAGGAATGTATCTCATAGGAAATCCTAAAGAAGAGTATAACGCTTCAAAAATTATTCTAACAAACTTAAGATGCCCTTCATTATCAAATTATGTGGCGCCCCGACTAGGTCACATAGCTCGAAATAAAACATTAATTAACTATTTGAACTAGCCGTGCGTCAACTAACTGAACAATAGATAAAATTACATTATAACCATTCATCACAGCGGAAATAACGAAATTCTAAGGTCTTTAGGAAGAAGGGACAACGACCCCACTACCCGACCCGTAAGTAGATAAAATTTTACATAACTTTACAACGGAGTTTTCATCGTTTAATTATTCGATAAAATATATAAGTACGACACTGAATAGACCATGTCAATCCATATCACCGTGTTTCCACCTCTAACTCATGTCGCTAATCTGAGAAAATAAACAAAGAAAGGCGTAAGTCTTATTTGACTTAGTGAGGATTTATTATAATGGATCGATGATATGAGTAATATGATGATCCATGTATGAATAAGAACTAGAATATGATAGTCCTGCGAAAGATTATTAGACGATTGGAAATAATAAAGCAATAGAAGTACAACAAATGGGAATTCAAATAGTAATTTCAAATAAGAATCCGGTAAAGTAATACATTCAACCCAACTTCTGAAAATTAACATCCTTATACCTCCCCACGAGGAGCGACCTCGCAAACAAAACGGAATGACATGCTCGAGTACATGTCGACCCAGTTGAGAGTATAATTACCTCCAACTATACTTAGCAACTGGATCACGGTGGGGTACTTAACAATGAGACCATACACCGACGGCCCGATGCCGTCCAGCAGTCACCATTATTAGTCTCGGGGCCCAACTTCCCAAGAGCGTCCTCAAGGGTATAAATAGTTTAAGTGAACTTGGAGCCGGACATTGTCCGTTGTTCATTATAGTACCACTTACCAGATGGAGTAGAAATAGAAATTGAAGAATGCAAGACTATTAAATGATTAAAAAACGTATTAAAGTTAGTTACCTTAGAAGATATAAGAGCTTAAATTAACCTCGAGATTAATGTAAATGGTTCGATATGGTATAAAATGAATAGCTTAAAATAAAGGAAATGAAATATTGTCAAAAGATTGAGAGTTTTAGAAAGGAAGAATTTTCTCAGGGCAAATGCCGAATTTGAAGAAGAGAAACCTCACCTTAATTCGAAGAGTGGGTGTCTAAGCTCAAAACCTCATCTCAATCAATTCCTCCAAACCTAAGTGTTGTAAGACAAATAGAGTGAATAAATTTAATAATGATTTTATATATTAATCCATATTTACTTTTAGTTGATAATATTTCTATGAGGGTATTATATATGTTACTATACTCATTTTATTACATATGTAATTGGTTTATAATATGATTTTTATGTGAGTTCCTTATAAGACAATAATATGTATTTTTAACCATTAGTCTTATGTCAACACATGACTATAAAAGTATTAGTTTACATTCTTTTATCCATTTAAAAAAATTATGATATGAATACAAGTAAAGTTAGTTAAATAAACACTATTTCAAATAGTAAGACATCCTTTAATAATAAATAAATTTTCAAAGTCTTCTTTTAATCACATAAGTTAAAACTAATAAAAATATCATAAGTAGTTATCAATACACATAATTATGTTCATTCAAGTTAAATAAGTTTTAGGATACTTTAGCCATAGTTCTTTTTAGGAATTTTGCATTTGATGTACTAATTAGTTCACTTTATCATATAGGCCTTGTACAAAAGTTATATGGTTTTCCAATTAATTTCTTCATGTATGTTTCATCACCTCTTGTTAAACAAGTATAGATACTAAGACAAATCATTTATTATATTCAAGTCTTCAAGCCAATTCAAGCAAACTTATTCATTTTATAAAAAATCACCATATCCTTTTATCTTTAGTACGTAGTAATGAAGTTCCATAAGTTTAGTAAGGATAATCCAAAAATATCAAAGAATTCACCAAAGGTCATATTTTATTCTTGTCTTAGATAAGCTATATATTATAAAGTAGGAGTTTTTTTCTTGATCAAAATAAGTAAAGTAATCATAAAAAATGACTTTGTAAAATTGGTATGAAAAGCTTATGTACTCAACTACTTAGTTTATCCAATGAAGCATAATACATGAACCCATACCTTGAACATTGTTCTTATAAATTTTAGAAATTTATAAGTAATTTATATATTAATTTACACCTCTCTTTTATCCTTTCAAACAAAATCAAGATATAAATTGAAGAAAAGTTAATTCTTCAATAAGTATGATTTTAAATATACTACTTTGATTGAAAATACATCCTTTAGTAATATGATAATTATAATCTCAATTCTATAGCCAAATGAAACCTACACAAGTAATTATTAGTTTTCTTATAACTATCAAAGCTAAGTAACTCATAGTTCTATGGTAATAAGTTTGCTTTAAAGTTAATTCAATTGTTTAGCCTCATTTCATTTTTCAAGTTTCTTCCTTGCTCATTGATTCTTTATTTCTTCATATCTCTTTTATCACTTCTTACCTTCAATCCATAGTATCAATAACCATCTATTTTTAGTTCTTCAACCACTTTGTTTAAAAAGTTTAACTATCTAAAAAAAACCTCTTGTGTATTACCTTCTCTATTTAGTGTCATATTATATCTAAATTTAACAATTAAACTTCCTCATGACATTATCCATCTACCAAGGTGTTAAAGGATGGTTTAATTGCATAAAAACAGCAAGGAAAATTGAAAATAACAATTTTAGAACAAGGATTTCAAAACAGTCCCGAAACAGTCCAGCGAGTGGGTTTCACTCGCCGGTACTGTTCTGAAAACGCGCCGATAGAGACCCCACGCGCCGGCGGTGTTCGACACCTCTCATACACCTACATTCTAGATCGAGTCCTCTTTTCAATGGTACAAATATTTCTCAAAATGGCCCAGCCAATAAAAAGATATAGCTTAATTACAGTGGTCGCGCAAAAACAAGGGAAAGGTGAGTGTTTACCTTGTTATCTCCTTCTCTAGCAATAAAACATGGAAGTTCTTGAGCCTACTCACTTCTTATGACTTAAGGGTCACTAGCAACTGTGGAGAAAAGAGATTTAGCTAAGATTAAGATGTTCTAAATGTATTGAAATGATAAAGAATCCTTGTTTACCTCTAAGCTTTACCACCCCTTTTTCTAAGCTTGGGAGAAGACTAGGCTTGGAAGAAGGCTATGCTTGGAAAGAGCTCCATGGCTCCTAATTAACTGATCGTTCTTATTTTTGGGTGCAATTGAAGAAGGGGAATTGTGTCTTTATTTATAGGGAGAAGAATGGTAATTTGGTAATAAGATTGGGTTAATAGGTTTAGTGGTAAATTTGATGATATGGGTTATTTTGCTATTATAGTGAATTTCACTTTTGACCTTTGTTTTTCTATAATGGTTAATTTAAGTATAATAATTTTTATATCAAGTTACTCGGTTTGTTTTGGGTACGTTAAAAGTTTGTTTCGAGTTCGGTTTGATAGTTATATATACATACGTTATATTTTCAATCTATTGAGTGTGTGCATATATATATAAAAAAATATATAAAAATATATAAAAAAAAATATATATATATATATATATATATATATATATATATATATATATATATATATATATATATATATATATATATATATATATATATATATATATATATATATATATATATATATATATATATATATATATATATATATATATATATATATATATATATATATATATATATATATATATATATATATATATATATATATATCGGGGTATTACATTCTCCCCCCCTTAAAAAAATCTGGTCCCCAGATTCTAACCTGGAATGAAGAGTTCGGGGTGATGTTTCCGCATTTCTTCTTCTCGTTCCCAATTGGCCTCCTCTACTTGGTGATTTCTCCACAATACCTTTACTAAGGATATCTTGCGGTTGCGAAGTTCTTGGAATTTTTGATCGAGGATCCGAATTGGCCTTTCTTCATATGATAGATCACTTTCGATTTGTACACTGTTAGGATCTATAATGTGGGATTCGTCAGGGTGATACTTCCTAATTTGTGATACATGAAACACATCATGAATTCCCGTGATGTTGAGAGGTAGATTCAATCTATAGGCTAAATTTCCAACGCGTTCGGAAATTTCAAAAGGCCCTACTGATGAGGGCTATTTCGCACCCTACATAATGTGCGGATCGACTAAACAACCTTAGATCGGTTCGACCAAATCAGACAGTTCGGGATCATCTTATCGACCCGGCCGAATACAGCTCTCTTCGACAAGAAGACTATACTCCGGACCCAAGAAGGATATTTGGGCCGAGTCCTATTAGGATTATGTTTCCTTGTAACACTAGGTTTAGTATGATATAAATACCTAGTCAATCATTGTATTAAAGAACTCTGAATCATAAGAAAAATACGCCATTGAATTCTGCATAAACAGCACAACTCACCGTTATTCAAGAGAGAAAGAACTTTCTCTTCATATTTGTGTTATATTCCTGTTGGTTTCGATATTTACTTATTGTTCTAACAAAATTGTTCTTCCTTGAGTTTTGATCCATCCTGAATAAAGTAACAGAGCCCTATAAAATATATATATTGAAAACCCCCAATTTCACAATTTTACTGATACTTATAACCCGACAAAAACCGGTTAAATCAGTTGGCGCCCACCGAGGGGCTAGGTTAATTATTCGATCGACATATGGCTCGCCCAAGGAAAAGCGCTCGTATTGGAGCAAGAAGTAACACAACCACCGGTCATAACACATCTGAAGATCTACAGGACAACAACAATAATAACACTCACAACACCAACGAGAATTTGCAGGATACTCGCCCCCATCAACAGGAACCCCAAGGAGATCTCCCTGGTACAATACCAGAAGAACCGAAGTCCCTGTGATCCCCGTTCCTCTCCCGGGCGCTCAGGAGAAATTGCGACAGATCGCGATGCTCGTTAAATCACTCTCTCCAGAAGAATTACTTATGCTTGATCAAATTCCTCGAAACGCTAGGACTGCCAGGGCAAACGCCGCTCAAAGAGCGCCAAGGAAAAACGATCAAATCTCTCAACAAGCCGACAGTCCGGCAAGCGAGCGACGCTCGCTACACAGTCCCCCGCAGGGCAATTCGAAACCCTCCGATAACCATCCCCGAAGGAAACCAGGGCAAAGAAAACCACAGCCGGCGCACAGTGGGTCCAAGGAACGTACAATAATCCCTATCGAGGATGACATAGATGATGCGGTCCCAGATCGACCACGAACGATGCGATTCTCGGAGAGAGAAATCGAGAGAATGGTGCAGGAACGACTCGAACAACGCCTACAATCTGTTCAAAACCCGTGGGTCCGAACCACGGAACTCCAGGAGAGCCTTGCTGCCTGTTCTCCTTTTTGCAGAGAAATAAAGGAGGCAAAGTCAATCAGACAGGTCCCGGGAAAATTACCCCGATACGACGGAACCACTGATCCGGATGACTATATTTTTAGCTTCACGAATATAATGAACTTATACGCTCACTCGGCAGAATTCACAGCCAAATTAATGGTGACCACGTTCGAGGGACTTGCTCTAGACTGGTTTGCCAAGCAACCGGCCAACTCCATATTTAGTTTTCGGGAATTGTGCAACAAATTGACACAGCAGTTTGCCAGTCAGAAAAGGCAAAAACTTCCGATGAGCTATTTAGGAACTATACACCAACAAGAGGGATAATCTTTAAGAAACTGGTTGGCGAGATTTAACGTAGAATTACTTAAAATCGATTCTCCGAATATCGATTACATAATTTCTATTCTCTTCAACCTCACGAAGAATAGGCAGTTCGGAAATGCCCTCAGTCGAAAACAACCAAGAACGTTTGCTGACATCATGAGCTTGGCGTCTAAATATATGACCCAGGAAGAGATGAATTCCTTTAAAGATAAAAACAAAAACAAAGCCACAACTTCAGGCTCCAAACGGCATGATAAAATTACTGCCCAAAGATCTATGGATTATGAGCGATCTTTTAGAAAAGGCAACGTCTTCCAGCGATTGGAATACAACAAAGCCGACCAAGACAGACAACCTAAGTTATACCAAAGACCAAGAGATTCCGAACCAGCGATCAGAGGTAGGATTAATCAAGTAGAACACCCAAGGTTAAATGCTCCGATGGAAGAAATATTGGAAGTACTAGAAAGGAATAATTGGATCCCTGAAGCGAGGAAAATCGCTCAGCCCAGACCAAGATCTCGAAACTATGACTTATACTGTAAATACCATCGGGCACACGGACATCGAACGGAAAATTGTTTTCACCTTAAAAGAGAAGTTGAAAAACTAATCGAACAGGGAAAACTAGACGACTACTTAGAGAGAGATAACTGCAAGAGGGAAAGAAGTAGAAGCCCTCAGAATAATAACCAAAGAAGAAGTTCTCGTCGAAGGTCACCCGAGCATGGTCCTACGCAGGAGTTGAACCATGACCAAATCAATGGAACTATCCATACAATATTCGGGGGACCCGCAAGTGGGGACAGTCGTAACGCCCGACGAAGGACAGCTAGATCCATAATTGGAAGCTTAAAATACCCAAAAGAAATATGGACTCTGGAAAACAAGCCATCAAACGATCAGCTGATCAGCTTTAACGAAGGTGAGGTACCTAAAAACATTGTTTGGGACACAAAAGAGGATAACCACGATTTCCCGATGGTGGTGTCGCTAGAAATACCGAATTATAATGTCAAACGGATCCTAATCGATAATGGGAGCTCAGCGAATATCATCTCCCGGGAGGTTTTAGCCCAGATGAACTTGGGACAAATAAACCTACAGAAAGTAGCTACGCCGTTGGTAGGGTTTGGAGGATCCGAAATCGTCCCCAGCGGAACAATAACCTTAAGTGTATCGCTAGGAAAAAAACCACACCGGACAGTGAAGCTAGTGAAATTTCTAGTGGTAGAAACACCCTTCGCTTATAACGCAATATTAGGACGACCAGCCCTCGAAGACGATCTCGTTAGAAACGAAGTTGAAATCCCTAGTACTGATCGAATAGATAAAAAGGGAAAAGAACCGCTAGATTTAGCTTTAAAGCCACCAGAACATAAGGATGTAATTCTAGTACAAGGGGACTCGTCCAAAACAACGAGAATAGGTACTGAATTGAGCAAAGAAGGGGAAGTAATGTTGATCGACTTCCTCAGAGATAATGTCGACGTCTTCGCTTGGAGCGCGAATGACATTGAAGGAATTGATCCTCGAGTAATCAAGCATTCACTAAAAATTGATCCCATGACAAAACCCGCTAGACAAAAGAAGAGAAACCACGGGCCAGTAAAAGACAAAATTATCAATGCCGAAATAGAAAGGCTACTTGAAGCAAAACAAATCCGAGAAATACACTTCTCAGAATGGCTATGTAATGTTGTTCTAGTAGCAAAAGGGGATAAAAAGGACAACAAATGGCGAATGTGTAATGATTTTACCGACCTCAACAAGTTATGCCCACGCGACCCATATCCCCTCCCAAGGATCGACTTATTAGTTGACTCAACCGCAGGTTTCGCGATCTTCAGCATGATGGATGCCTTTCAAGGGTTTTATCAAATATACATGGATGAGCGGGACCAAGAGAAGACTGCGTTCATAACCGAGCAAGGAGTATATTGCTTTATAGTAATGCCATTCGGCTTAAGGAATGCCGGGGCTACTTACCAAAGGTTAGTAAACCTAATGTTCAAAGAGTTAATAGGAGAGATAATATGGAAAGGGCATACAATCAAAAGGTACGCATCCGAACCTTCAGAGAAGGAGACCTGGTCTTAAAAAATGTGGAAGTATCAAAGCATGTTGGAAAATTACAACAAAATTTGGATGGACCTTACGTTGTAATTGGCGTAGGAAAGAAAGGTGCATACAAAATCGCACACTTGGATTGAACAGCCTTACCAAGGACCTGGAATGCAGTCAACCTTAGGAAATACTATGGTAAATAAATTTTAGCAGGCTATGCTGCTTTATCTTATTTTATTTTTTAATCTTTGTAATAAAGGCCTTAGCCTACAGTTCAATTATTAAAAATTTATTAGCAATTTTTAAAGTCAAGATTGAGTGAGTATAAATCGATTGTTTCGGTAAACACGCCTTGGAATTCTACAATCATATTGGTTGAGATCGAAACAAAAGGAGTCAAGTATACATTGACAAACACTCTTCAATCCAACCATACGAACGAGTCGAGTATACATTGATCCGCTCAATAAACACTCCTCGATCTACTTATAACGATTAAAAGACTTTTGGTACGAAAAACCTAAGTCTAAATCAAAACGAGTCGAGTATACATTGATCCGCTCAATAAACACTCCTCGATATATTTATAACGATCAAAAGACTTTGGGTACGAAAAACCTTAGTCTAAATCAAAACGAGTCGAGTATACATTGATCCGCTCAATAAACACTCCTCGATATATTTGCGACAATCAAAAGACTTTTGGTACGAAAAACTTAAGTCTAAAACAAGACGAGTTGAGTATACATTGATCCGCTCAATAAACACTCCTCGATCTGTTTTCAACGATTTAAAAAGAATTTTGGTACGAAAAACCTAAGTCTAAATCAAAACGAGTCGAGTATACATTGATCCGCTCAATAAACACTCCTCGATCTACTCATAACGATTAATAGACTCCTGGTATTAAAAGCCTAAGTCTAAACAAGACGGGTCGAGTATACATTGATCCGCTCAATAAACACTCCTCGATCAACTTATAACGATTAATAGGCTTCTGGTATTAAAAACCTAAGTCTAAACAAGACGAGTCGAGTATACATTGATCCGCTCAATAAACACTCCTCGATCAACTTATAACGATTAATAGGCTTCTGGTATTAAAAACCTAAGTCTAAACAAGACGAGTCGAGGATACATTGATCCGCTCAATAAACACTCCTCGATCTACTCATAACGATTAATAGACTCCTGGTATTAAAAACCTAAGTCTAAACAAGACGAGTCGAGTATACATTGATCCGCTCAATAAACACTCCTCGATCTACTCATAACGATTAATAGACTCCTGGTACTAAAAACCTAAGTCTAAAACAAGACGAGTCGAGTATACATTGATCCGCTCAATAAACACTCCTCGATCTACTTATAACGATTAATAGACTTTTGGTATGAAAACTTAAGTCTAAATTATAAAAGAGTTGAGTATACATTGATCCGCTCAATAAACACTCCTCGATCTGTGTTCAACGATCTAAACGGCTTTTGGTATGAAAACTTAAGTCTAAATTATAAAAGAGTTGAGTATACATTGATCCGCTCAATAAACGCTCCTCGACCCGTTTTCAACGATCTAATAGACTTTTGGTATGAAAACTTAAGTCTAAATTATAAAAGAGTTGAGTATACATTGATCCGCTCAATAAACACTCCTCGATCTGTTTTCAACGATCTAAACGGCTTTTGTTATAAAAACTTAAGTCTAAATTATAAAAGAGTTGAGTATACATTGATCCGCTCAATAAACACTCCTCGATCTATTTTCAACGATTTAAACGGCTTTTGTTATAAAAACTTAAGTCTAAATTATAAAAGAGTTGAGTATACATTGATCCGCTCAATAAACACTCCTCGATCTATTTTCAACGATCTAAAAGGCTTTTGGTATGAAAACTTAAGTCTAAATTATACAGAGTTGAGTATACATTGATCCGCTCGATAAACACTCCTCGGCTTATTCCTAACGATCTAAAAATGATCTGCCAATACACCTAAGTCGTGAATACGAATTGAGTATGAATCCATCTGCTCGGAAAATGCTCCTCGTAAATAACATTATGACAACATCAACAAAAAAGGAGAATGCAATGGATAAAAGTAATATTTTTATTCATCAAATCAATTACATACAAATGTCCTAAATTACAGAAGTACACATACTACTTAAACATTGTTACAAGGCTTTAGATAAAACGACCCTATAGTTCAGCGATCTTCACGACAATGTCCACAGAAACACCAATCTCCTCCCTAGTACCTCGTCGATTATGATAAACCACCTAAGAAGCATGCTGCTCAGGATGGTCGACTTCGTTGGTTCGATGGCCAGGCTCTGAAGATCAAATGTTCCTCCAGACGAAATGAGCATTACCAGCCAGATAACCGGCAATACTCATTCACCCACAACAAGATACTGCTTTTACTTAAAGTAAAACATTTTACTCTAGAGCAGCATCTCTTCGGGGCGGTCGAGAATTATTAAATATTTACCAGCACACCCCAGCAGTCTATCACTCTGGAGGTAACATCCAAGAGCGGGGGTGACTGGCAAATATGAACCCCCCATGTGCAAACAGAAACCACGGACCTCAAATCTGTGAAAACAACATTTGAGGCCTCATGGGACCCGTTAGTACAAGGTAGGGCTTCCATGGGACCCGTTAGTACAAGGTAGAAGAACATCGAGCTATTACGGTATGAATCACGATAATGTGACTTTTTGAATATTATGGGATCTGAAGGCAAAATAAAATCTAAAGAAACTGAGATCTCCATCCTTTTTGAGAAATGGCAAATGAAGTATGCAAACCGCCTCCCTATTTATAGGGATACATCTAAGCAATCCAACGGCTGAGAAAGTATCTTATCAAGGGACAGAAATGCGACCTTTTGACTCCCCGTAATAAATGCAAGTAAGTTGGAACGGCGCCTAACTAATCGACTCATTTAATCGGAAATAGAAACGAAAGTAGATCGTTTCGATTAATGCAGCAAAAGGCAGATTTAAACGAGCTCCAGACTAAGGAAATTTACACACTCAAACATGCTATTCGCTCATGCAAATATGGTGTTCGGACCTACGAGGGTCGTAACTGCCTCATACGTCATATGGAAAACTGTTAAATTAGCCTTACAAAAACTCCATTGGAGTCCAAGAAATCTGACGTCATTACTAAGACGATTAATACCACCATGCTAGACTGCAAGGCCGTCACTGCCTAATTTTCCAAAGAATTGCTGAAGGAGGTCTGAACAGGTCAGATCTGGCCAAGACTTCAACATTTTCCAATTCCTCCCATATCAAAGAAATGCTATAGTGAAACACTGGTTGGGGAACATATAGTTCACAGTTAATGTAGAAAAACATAAAGGAAGATACTGAAAGGGATATCTTCTCTTAGTCTTATGAAAAGAAAAGAAGAGTTCAACAGAAGGTATAAAAAGCCTCCTTATATAAGATATATGTCACAAAAAGACAAATTTACAAGGCATAGATTGAACATCGACCAAGATGATAAGCGTTCCTTAACTGCTATTCAATCGATTATCGATAAGAATGACCTACTACCTACATTTTGAGGAACAACGAGGTTTTGGGTACAACCCAAGGGACTATACTGGGTTATTCTCCGTTCTTGGTATTCTTATAAAGTGAGGGATTATCGACCAGTATATCATTCAATTACTGATAAAATGACCAAGATTAAGCTACCTTATTCTCCATTCTTGGTATACTACGCAAGGATCAATATCAGATAAGTATGCCAAATCTATGCTAATTATTTCATGATGTTATATTTATGTATGACAGCAAATTGTGCATAACAAAGAATATCAACAGAATAAAATTGATCAAGGCAAGAATCTGCCTACAAAATATCATAATTCCCAATTTAGTTGTTCTCCCAATACAAAAATTCAGCCCAGAACAACTACACAAAAAAAAAGACAGTCCAAGGCATGCCAGATCGAATAAGATCACTGAGAAGAATCGCCAGCAGGACGACTAGCAGAAACAGGCCTCCGAGGAGTCAAGTTGCCAGCAAACGCCATCAACTCCTCTTGACGCTTTAGATAACCGGCGTCATAACCCTCCTCATAAGACCGCCGTCGAGACTCCTCCGCCGAGACAGCAGCCTGAACTAGATCATTTTTCTCTTTCTCAAGAACGACTCTCACGGCCTCTAAATTTTGAAGATCATCTTTAGCAAGCTGCAGTTGCAGGGTCAACCCTGCGACCTTCGCCGATTCCGACTCCAACCGTTTTTGGTAAGCATCCTTACCATTCCACAGATCATCGTTCTGCACACCCAGCTGAAGGGCAAAATATTTGGCCTAGAAAAGAAGAAGAATGAGAAAAACCCTCACATAACAAGAAAATCGAAATAAAAGTAGGGAAAATTATCAAAAGATATGTCTACCTGCTCGCACATCTTAACTAGCGACTGAACAAAGCGTACATTGGAAGTACCCTCAAGCCTCTTCAACTCTCCGGGCAAAATAGTGCTTAAACCCAGATCCCAAGACAAAGCATCAGGCTCAACTGAGCCAGGCAATTCGCTATTAGAAGGGACACCGTCAAGGCGTGGAGTCTCTGACAACATAATATCCTTAACCTGCTCAAGGATGCATCGATCGTCTAACGGACGAGGAGAATCTCTCTCGTTGGGGCTAACGGAGGTCTCCTTGCCCGAAGCAGAAATAACGATTCGACGACCAGACCTCGACCCAAACCGACCCTCAGAAGGTCCTCCAGATTCGAAAGAAGTAGTCGTCACAGTAGTATCATGAAACAAATATTCAGGACAATCTTGCAAAATAGATTGTGTTGTGGAAGGATTGACAAAAAAGCCATCACCAACTTGCCCTTCGCTGGCGATCGGGGCAGTAGAAGTAGACAAAGGAAGGGAATTAGCAAAATCCCCTCCATGAAAAACATTCTCGAAAGAAGAAACGCCTGAAGAAATAGGCATATCAAAGGTTTGCTCCACGTTGGATGTATCACCGAAAGCCACCCGACCAGGGGAAGGCCTATTCCCAATTTCAGTAGAAGAAGAAAAATTTGCTTGTACAAAAGATGAACTAATTATGGAAAAAGGTTCAAAAGAGATCACATGAGTATCGATCACCGACCTAGTTAATGGAGACGAACGAGGAGGCTCCATCGAAGGCCCGTCTCTTCGAGATTTTTTAAGTCTGTTATCCCTAGCGCCTTCACGGGAAGGTCGCTTCGAAGTATTGCCAAAGAGGTTACTCATGATCGGATTATTGAAAAGTACAAATTAAATATCGAGAAAGCTTATCGACTAGTAGGCAAAAGAGTATTCTATTAAGAAATGAGTATAGCAGTAAAAACAAGTCAAGTTTTTACCTTTCGTATTTATACTACACGAAAAGACGTGATAGACCTCAAGAAAGGGCGCGAAATACTGGAAGATAGCCTTGGAATAAACAAAAGAATTTGAAACGACATACGCATAATGATTACGGCGAAGTTAATGACTTGTCCAAATTATTACAGAGAACTCGAAAGGACGCGACTGTCAGAATACAAAACGTTTATTTCAAAGGGGTGAAAGGGTAAAGTTACAATTAAACCTACGGGTAAATAATTACAAAGAATATTTCAAAAGGTCAATATATCATAAAGCCTGGTCGCTATCTGGAATTTTCTGTTCGCTACCGACGTTCTCTTCCTCGGTCATGCCAATATCTTCCTCTTCTTCTTCTTCGTCTTCAGGATCGATGAAGGTTTTGTCGAGTTCATCATTGATATCTGAAGGAGGAATTGGCAATGGTTTTCCGAACTCTTTGACGAGGTGTGCCAAAGGGAAGTTTTGATACACAACATCTGGAAGCTCGGAAGGGGAGTATACTTCGCCATAGCGGTTCAACCGAATATGCGCCGCTTTAAAGTATTCTTTTCGACGATCATCTATCATATTGAAAGCGACATACTGATGAATCGCCTTCTTGAACGTATTTTCTAAAAGTGGACCGACCATCTGATTTACCAACGCCGTATAGACGGGAGAATTAAGGAATTCACGAATCACTTTTTCATCATAACTACGACCATAACGATCCCTGAGTCCTCTCAAAGGAATATCCTTCTCATACTCCTCTAATGAAGCTTCAAGATTTGATACTTGAGATTCTAGCTCACTAATTCGAGCAGTACTCTGAAACTGGAATTCCTCTAACTTTTTAGCCATTTGATAGGCTTGCTCTTGGGCACGAGAAGTCTCTAGGACTTTGTTCATGATCTCCTGGTCTTCAGTACCTGTAACCCTAGTCTCAACGACCGGAATAGAAGAGGACGTTGAAGGGCCTACCTCTGGACCAGAGGACTTATGGAGTAAAGTTTTGTATTTCTCCTCCATAAACTCGCATTGTTGCTTCCAGAGAGCATTTTCATAAGCATATGATGCCAGACAAGTTTTAGTCTAAAAAAGGGGAAAGCGAAAAGAAATGGGTTAGCAAATTAAGAAAAATCCTTAAAGAAAATTACTTTGTTAAGTATGATCAATGAAAAAGAGGAATCACCTTTTCAGCATAAAGAGAGGCTCGCTGAAATCTCTCCAGAGGATCCTTATGGAGAAGCTTATTCAGAAACCCCGGATAAAAGGACACGAGTTGCCTTATCAACTGCATTCTCGCTCTCGTCATGGACAAGAGAATCCTTCTCAGAATAACCAGCGGCTCTTTTCCCCTCTAAATGATCTTCGATCATTTCGACCAAGGTAGGTTTCGGATAATTATCGACGATCAGGGAAAGGTCCTTACCTGAACGACCGTAATAGCTCCTTTTTCTCCCTACTGGGTTGTCGTTAGGATGAGGCATCGACCAACTGCGGCACCCACGAATGCCCAAAGATGTTCTAAGCTGAAGAGGAGGATAACCGTCTCCTGTGCCCTGACGAATAGGGGACTCACGAGAAGAATCTGGAGATTCCTCTCTATTCTCCTCAGACTCGTGACTCAACTCCAGTTTCCTTTTTCGTGACGCTCTCTGCTCGATAGGGGCGTTCTCTACGGATTTGGAAGATTTAGACAGCACCATTTTCCCCTTCGAAGAATGTCGAGAATTTTCTACCATACGGGCTGAAAAAGAAATAAAATAAAAGTCAGTTTTCTCTGTATAGAAGGTATCATCACAACCCTAAGCTAAAATGAAGTACTTACCGAGAGGTTCAGACGACGAACTGATTGGAAAATGATGAGCACTCAACCCCGCCTTACGGAGGAAAGCCTCCCCAATCAGAAGAGCACTCTGATATTTGTTGGCACGCATAGCGGGGATTTCACCGATAAACTGAGCATCGTCAGGAAAGAATTCACCGGTCGGCAGGCGACCTCCGTAAACCCACTTGGAGCCGTGATCCCACGAGAAGGGTATGGTCGAACCGTCCGCCAAACGAAGATGAGGTGGAGGGCGAACAAAGAAAAAATGAGATTTCCAGAAAGGGTTGCTAGAAACGGGGGAATCGAAGATTGCTCGACTAGGCCTTTGACTAGCAATGAAATATCCACGATTGGAAGAACTGGAAAAGTTGAACTGGAAAAGTTGTGTAAAATTACGAAAAGAAGGTTTAAACCCCTTTGCGATCATCAAGACGGAAAAACAAACCACGAAGGCCACAGAATTTGGAACTAATTGTGTCAAAGACACACTGAATGTTTTCAGGATCGCAAGGAAGAGGGGAAACAACGGAAGACGCAAACCGCTATTGAAGTGAGCCGTGTAAAAGGCTCGACATCCTTCCGGTGGAGATGAAACCCTATCAGAAAGGGAAGGAAGAATTATCTCAGAACCCTCCGGGAAATATTTGGCGTAATTATTCACAACCTCTGGAAAAGTGTCCACCGTATAAGCACAAGCTAGGTCCTCAATTGGTTCAGAAATCTAAGGAGCAGTACCTTTGCCCTTTTTGGCTCGGGCAGCGACATCTGAATCGGAAAGGATTTGTACCTTAAAGGTGTCTTCAACAGGAACGACAAATTCAGGGACTGCAGTTTGGTCGCCCAGAAAATTAGAATGCAACTCCTCCTCGTTATTAGGGGCGACATTCTCCCTAGAAGAAGAAGAAGATTTTCTTAAAGAAGCCATATTTTCAGATTCTCGGAAGATGTAGGTCGATAAAGGGAAAACTTTATATGATGAGCGACTAAGCAAGAAAATGACTACGAACTATAAGCAAGTATAAAGGAAAAATGACGAACTCAAAAGTCACCTATTTATACTAAGATGAGAAAAGACGTTTCGAACTCGTCACAACTAATCACATTCCCGCCAAAAACGGAAGGAGATTAAAAGCCTCCCTAATGGACGCGTGGCGATTCGTAATTGGAAAGAGAAAACGAGTATCTATGATGCGTTGCACTCTTTTCCTTACTTAAGATTTTTTCCCACAGGGTTTTTTCTTAAGAAAGGTTTTTAACGAGGCACCATTCATAGAAGAGAAACAGTCGTATAAAATTGTCTACTTCTACGAGCTTATATTATCTATACGCTCGAACAAGTGAGGGAGTACTGATGAGGGCTATTTCGCACCCTACATAATGTGCGGATCGACTAAACAACCTAAGATCGGTTCGACCAAATCAGACAGTTCTGGATCATCTTATCGACCCGGCCGAATACAGCTCTCTTCGACAAGAAGACTATACTCCGGACCCAAGAAGGATATTTGGGCCGAGTCCTATTAGGATTATGTTTCCTTGTAACACTAGGTTTAGTATGATATAAATACCTAGTCAATCATTGTATTAAAGAACTCTGAATCATAAGAAAAATACGCCATTGAATTCTGCATAAACAGCACAACTCACCGTTATTCAAGAGAGAAAGAACTTTCTCTTTTTTTTTTGGTTTCCCAAGGGTTTAATCCCTTTCGAGGCGCGTCGGGCACATAATGTGGGAACCTCTCCCAACAGGGATTCGAACCTGAGTCCGCTACTTTGTAGTGACTAGTCCCTTCCACTAGACCAATCACCTGTTGGTGAACTTTCTCTTCATATTTGTGTCATTTTCCTGTTGGTTTCGATATTTACTTATTGTTCTAACAAAATTGCTCTTCCTTGAGTTTTGATCCATCCTGAATAAAGTAACAGAGCCCTGTAAAATATATATATTGAAAACCCCCAATTTCACAATTTTACTGATACTTATAACCCGACGAAAACCGGTTAAATCACCTACGTAGCGTGGGTTTAGTTTTCCACCTTTTCCAATTCTTCTGAATCCCTTCTTAGGTGAAACCTTGAGGAACACTTTATCTCCAACTTCAAATTCTAGATCCTTTCTACGTCGATCGGCATAGCTTTTCTGTCTGTCTTGGGCAGCTTTAGTTCTTTGCCGGATCAGTTGTACTTTGTCAATGGCGTCTTGAATAACTTCTGGCCTTAATGCTCTGTGTAAACCATCTGAAGAAGCTCGCCATTCGTCTAACTCCTAATGGATTGGAAAGCGACATTTTCTTCCATATAAAGCCTCATATGGTGCCATCTGAATTGATGCATGATAGCTATTATTGTATGCAAATTCCACGAGTGGCAAATGTTTATTCCATCTACCTTTGAAATCCAATACACATGCTCTCAACATGTCTTCTAGGAATCCAATTACTCGTTCAGATTGTCCATCGGTTTGCGGGTGTACAGCTGTACTGAAGTTAAGCTTAGTTCCCAAATTTTCCTGCAACTGCTTCCACAATCTAGAAGTAAATTTAGGATCTCTATCCGAGACTATACTCGAAGGTATGCCATGTAGACGGATGATTTCTTTCTGGTATAGCTCGGCTAGAGCTTCAACTTTGAAATGTTTTCCCACCGGAAGGAAATGAGCAGACTTAGTTAGTCTGTCTACAATGACCCAAATGCTATCATATCCACCCCTTATTGTCGGAAGGCCTGTGACGAAATCCATGGCGATCTGAACCCGTTTCCAATCAGGAATCGGAAGAGGTTGTAATTTGCCGGCAGGATGTTGATGTTCGGCCTTAACCAATTGGCAAGTCATGCACTTCTTAACGTAGTCCGCAATATCACGCTTCATTCCGTTCCACCAGAATTGTTTCTTCAAATCTTTGTACATTTTGGTGCCTCCGGGATGAACTGTGTATCTTGTTTTATGTGCTTCTTCCATTAATTCTTTTCTCATTTTCGTTGGTACACAAACTCGCTTTTGGAATCACAATATACCCGATGGGTCCATATTAAAATTCGAATTTGGTTCTTTTTCTTCGGACTCTTTTAATTTTTTAATATCTTCATCCTCCTGTTGTGCAGCCCGAATTTGAGAGTACCATTCCGGTTGAATATGTAGATTAGCCAAACGTGCATAAGATTGTATGCGAACAATAGTTTTCTCGACTTCTTGCTCTTGAATGAGATTTTCTATTCCTTTGAAGTGAGAAATCGTTGCATTTCTACTTAATGCATCAGCTACTACATTCGCCTTTCCGGGGTGATAAAGTATTGAACAATCATAATCCTCCAGGAACTCCATCCACCTTCTCTGCCTCATATTTAGATCCTTCTGAGTGAATAGATATTTCAGACTTTTGTGGTCGGTGTATATCTCAAATGTTGTCCCGTAGAGATAGTGTCTCCATTGGCTAGTGCAAACACAATTGCTCCTAACTCTAGGTCATGAGTAGGATAATTTTGTTCATGGACCTTTAGTTTTCTTGAAGCATAAGATATTACCTTCCCGTTTTGCATCAATACACATCCATAACCTTCTTTCGACGCATCTGTGTAAACTACAAATCCACTTTGACCTTCGGGTAAGGTTAATATTGGAGCAGTTGTCAGTCTTCTTTTGAGTTCTTGAAAGCTAGCATCACACTTATCGGTCCATATAAATTGATTTTTCTTCTAAGTTAGTTGTGTCAAGGGTACTGCAATTTTGGAAAAATCCTTGACAAATCTGCGGTAATAACCTGCCAGTCCCAAGAAGATGCGTACTTCAGTAATGTTAGTTGGTCGTTTCCAATTAATTATGGCTTCGACTTTCGAAGGATCAACTTCAACTCCAGTGCTGGATATCACATGGCCAAGAAACGTTACCCGTTCCAACCAAAACTCACATTTACTGAATTTGGCGTAAAGTTTGTTCTCCTTGAGAGTTTGCAATACTATTCTAAGGTGATGCGCATGTTCTTGCTCGGATTTAGAGTATACTAAGATGTCATCTATGAATATTACCACAAAGTTGTCCAAGTAAGGTCTGAATATTCGATGCATCATATCCATGAAAGCAGCCGGTGCATTTGTTAATCCAAATGGCACTACTACAAACTCAAAATGACCGTATCTTGAGTTGAATGCAGTTTTTGGGATGTCTGTCTCCCGAATCTTTAATTGATAGTACTCTTGTCTAAGATCCAACTTTGAGTATACTTGTGACCCTTGTAGTAAATCAAATAGCTCATCAATGTGGGGTAGTGGGTACTTATTCTTTATAGTGACATTATTCAGTCCTCGATAATCAATGCACAATCGAAGAGATCCGTCTTTCTTTTTAACAAACAAGACTGGTACTCCCCAAGGGGAGGAACTAGGTCGAATGAACCCTCGTTCAATCAGATCTTGTAACTGAGTTTTTAATTCTTTTAACTCTGCAGGAGCCATACGGTAAAGAGTTTTTGAGATGGGTGATGCACTGGGTAGAGTTTCAATCACAAACTCAATTTCGCGACCAGGAGGTAGAGAACTTAGTTCCTCAGGAAATACTTCTAAGAATTCATTTACCACTGGTATTTCCTCTATTTGAATCATGTCCTTTGGTTTTTTTATCAAATAGGCCAAAAATCCGTAACCTTCATTTTTCAAGATTTTCCTTGCTTCAATAGCCGAGATGATAGAAATGGGTTGTGGTTTTTCATGACTACCCTCAAGTCCTTTTTGGTTATTTTTGCTAAGTTTTATTTCTTTCATATAGCAGTTTAGCTCTGCTTGATGTTGATACAACCAATCCATTCCTAAGATAACATCGTATCCCTGGATGTTTAGTTGGATTAAATCGGCTGGGTATATAACCCCATCTATTGTAATTGGACATGCCTTAAACACCAAATTAGTAGTTTCACTACTACCCATAGGAGTGCAGACATCAAATTCGTATGGTAATTTTACTGCCTCAAGATTTAGTTTTGTAGCAAATAAGGTAGCAATAAAGGAATGGGTAGCTCCTGGATCATATAAAGCTTTACCAATGTGATCATGTAATTGACTATTACCTTCCACCACTGCAGATGGGTCTATTGCCTCCTTGTTACCCTCCAATGCATAAACACGGGCAGGAATCTTAGGCCTCTCTGTTCGGGAATTCGATGGACCGCCTTGTTTTCCTTGAGGTGCCGACGATGGATTCCTTGCCCTTGGGCAATCTTTGATTTGATGTTGTTCACTTCCACATGCTATACACCGTCCATTCTTTTTCCATCATGATGCTTCATTGTGACTTGGGTGTCCACAAAAGTTGCATGGTCCAATCTGAGTAGGTTTAGTTTGATGGTTAGTAGGCCTTGCCTTATTATTATTTGGCTTTCTAAAGTTTGAATGCCCTGTCCTAGGGTACTTTTTCCCTTGATCAAATCTCCCCACATTCTCCCATTTAGAACCAGATGGTCGATTCCTTTTAAAATGTTCAAACTTCATCAGTTCCTTCATTTCCGACTCCACTTGTAAAGCTTTTTCAATAGCTTTTGAATAGGTAGTTATATCTGTCGAAAGCAGTGCCCACCGTAATTCTAATTTTAGTCCTTCAATGAATTTTCTCACCTTTCGATCTTCATCGTTTTGGTAGTGTGGTGCGTATTGGATTAGCCGAGTGAATCGATCCTTGTATTGAGAAACTTTCAGCATACTTTGAGTTAAATCCATGAATTCTCTTTCTCGTCGATTCCGTACTACTTGGGGTATGAATTTTGTGTTAAACTCAATCACAAAATTAACCCACATTCGCGGAGTATCCTCTACCCTCCAACGTTCTTCCACCACTCTCCACCAATGTCTTGTTGAATCTTCTAATCGAAATGTAGCGAGATTGATCTTTTGTGCATCGGTGTAGTTTAGTACACAGAAAATATTTTCCATTTCAGAAATCCATAGTTCGGCTTTTCGATCATCAGGCTCCCCGAAGAATTTTGGGGGTTGGAATCGAAGAAACCTTTCAAGGGTTTGATCTGTAGTTGGTTGAACCGTGAAGTTAGTGGAGATGTTAGCTTGTGATTGTTGTTGACAAAATTCCATGTATTGTTGCATGAATGAGAACATCGTTGGGAGTTCGGAATCCCCATTTCTGGAAATTGGTGGTTGTCCATTAGTGGTTTCCGGAGTGACATGATCTTGCTCATGGTTTGGAACATCTTCATCTTGAGTCAGTGTTTCATTTGTTTGGACATTTGGCGGGAATGTTGTCGGTGAAACCTCGGGTACCGACGTTGTTTGTTTTTTTGGTCTGCCTGGTCGTCCCATTCTTCTAGACACACACATGTAAGTTATTTAAATATCATAATTTAATATTTGTTATTTTCTATTGTAATACATTCATACATTCATACAATGATCATAATATAATGCAAACCGAAATGCATGAGAATTACTACTAATATATGCATCTATATAATAGCTAAAATAGTTTATTTACATGTCAAAAGAGGTGCATTTTTCGGCTAACTGGTATCGTAGACAAAATAGTGTCAACCGAATGCATAGTCAATCTAGAATTACGCTATAAGTCAATACTAATGGTCTATATACGTGACCTACCGAGTATCTACCCATTTTGAAAGTCATATACCGTGTTAGATACCAAAAGTCATATGTACAATATCAAAATAGTTTGTCACTAAAGGGGAAAATTAGCGACAAACGGGTAATAATATCGTCACTGAATGATGCCGCCAGGTGCGGCTCCAGCCTCTACATCTGTAATCCCAATTCCAGTAGACCCAGAATTCCCTCCTGTCTCTCCGTTGTGCCCTATACCGTTCACATCTGCCTGCCCAATAATACTTCCTATATCACTCATATGCAGCCACGCCTGGTCTATGTCATCTATGTAGTTGTGTACCTGTGGAATGGTCTGTCCAATGCCTCCTCCCGAAGGCTCCCCCCCCCATAAAGTTACCATCCTGGATATCTCCTATCCATGGTCCGAAGTCAAGCCCTAAATTATAGACAAATCCACTGGAATATCCTGGAAGTCCCCCTAAAACTGTTGAATGCATCCCTGTGCCCTGTCCGCTTAACGACCCATTGACGATCACCTGAATATGATTGCATGTAGCCTCAATCCAATCACAATGTTCTTCGACCCGACTATGAAGTAATGGTAATATGGAGCTAGTAGCGTCATTTTCACCGGCCATGTGCATAGAATGCTCCAATTCAGCGCGGAGCACTCTCAACCTTGAGTCTACATAGTCTCTAATCTGGAACAAGACTTGTTCCTTGTCCTGACGCATAATCATTCTTTGAGTGTCCCAAGCAAATGCTGCTGATGGGGGCTATTTCGCACCCTACATCTTGTACGGATCGAGTAAAGAACATGAGATCGGTTCGACCAAATCAAACAGTTCGGGATCATCTTATCGACCCGGCCAAGTACAGCTCTCTTCGACTAGAAGACTATATTCCGGACCCAAGAAGGATATTTGGGCCGAGTCCTATTAGGACAATGTTTCCTTGTAACGCTAGGTTTAGCATTGTATAAATACCTAGTTAATCATTGTAATTAACAACTTAAGCTCTCGGGATTACGCCGTTGAATGCTGCTTACCACAGCATAAGTCAATACTATTCCATAAAGAAAAAGCTTTTCCTCTTCATATTGGTGTGTTCTTTGCTTTGGTTTGTGTGTTTACTTCTTGTTTTTACAATATTGCTTTTCTTTGTGATTGATCCATCCGGAATAAAGTAACAGAGCCCTATAATATACATAAATATTGAAAACCCCCAATATCATAAATTCACTGATAACCCTTTAACCCGACGAAATCTGGTAAAATCAGTTGGCGCCCACCGAGGGGCTAGGTTAATTATTCGATTGACATATGGCTCGCCCAAGGAAAAGCGCTCGTATCGGAGGAAGAAGTAACACAACCACCGGTCATAACACATCTGAAGATCTACAGGACAACAACAATAATAACGCTCAAAACATCAACGAAGATTTGCAAGATCCTCACCCCGATCAGCATGAACCCCAAGAAGGTCTTCCCGGTACAATTCCAGAAGAACCGGAAGCCCATGAAATCCCTGTTCCTCTCCCAGGCGCTCAGGAGAAATTGCGACAAATAGCGATGCTCGTTAAATCACTCTCTCCCGAAGAGTTACTCGTACTTGATCAAATTCCTCAGAACGATAGGGCTCCCAGGACAACTCCTGCTCCGAGAGCGCCGAGGCGAAACGATCAGACGTCTCAACAAGCTGACAGCCCAGCAAGCGAGCGACGCTCGCTACACACTCCGCAGCAAGGCAATTCTAAACCCTCCGATAATCATCCCCGAAGAAAACCAGGACAAAAAAAACCGCAGCGGGGGCGCAGTGGCTCCAAGGAACGTACGATAATCCCTATCGAGGATGACATAGAAGATGCAATCCCAGATCGACCACGAACAACCCGTTTCTCGGAAAGAGAAATCGAAAGGATGGTACAGGAACGACTCGAACAACGCCTACGATCTGTACAAAACCCGTGGGCCCGAACCGCGGAACTCCAGGAGAGCCTTGCGGCTTGTTCTCCCTTCTGCAGAGAAATAAAATAAGAACAATCCATTGGACGGGTCCCGGGCAGACTACCCCGATATGATGGAACCACCGACCCAGATGATTATATTTTTAGCTTCACGAATATAATGAATTTATATGCCCACTCTGCCGAATTCACCGCCAAGTTAATGGTGACCACATTCGAAGGACTTGCGTTGGATTGGTTCGCCAAACAACCTGCCAACTCCATATTCAGTTTCCGAGAATTATGCAATAAACTGACGCAGCAGTTTGCCAGTCAGAAGAGGCAAAAACTCCCGATGAGCTACCTAGGAACCATACACCAACAAGAGGGAGAATCCCTGAGAAACTGGTTGGCAAGGTTTAACGTGGAGTTACTCAAAATCGATTCCCCTAACATCGATTACATAATATCTATTCTCTTCGACCTCACGAAGAATAGGCAGTTTGGAAATGCCCTCAGTCGAAAACAGCCAAGAACATTTGCCGACATCATGAGCTTGGCGTCTAAATATATGACCCAAGAAGAAATGAATTCCTTTAAGGATAAAAACAAAAAAGCCACAGCTTCAGGCTCCAAACGGCATGACAGAATTCCTGCCCAAAGATCCGTGGATTACGAGCAATCTTTTAGGAAAGGCAACGTTTTCCAACGATTGGAATACGCCAAGGCCGACCAAGAAAGGCAACCTAATTTCTACCAAAAACCAAGAAACCCCGAACAACCGATCAGAAGCAGGGTGAATCAAGTGGAACACCCAAGGTTGAATGCTCCAATGGAAGAAATATTGGAAGTTCTAGAGAGAAATAATTGGATCCCCGAAGCGAGGAAAATCACTCAGCCCAGACCAGGGTCTCGAAACTACGACCAATACTGTAAGTACCATAGGGCACACGGACATCGAACAGAAAATTGTTTTCACCTTAAGAGAGAAATTGAAAAACTGATCGAACAAGGAAAACTAGACGAATACGTAGAGCGAGATAACCGCAAAAGGGAAAGAAGTAGAAGCCCTCGGAATAATAATCAAAGAAGGAATTCTCGTCGAAGGTCACCCGAGCGTGGACCTACACAGGAGCTGAACCACGACCAGATTAATGGGACCATCCATGCAATATCCGGGGGACCCGCAGGCGGGGATAGTCGTAACGCCCGACGAAGGACAGCCAGATCCATAATTGGAAACTCAAAATACCCAAAAGAAATATGGACTCTGGGAAACAAGCCGTCAATCGACCAGCCGATCAGCTTTAACGAAGGCGAAGTACCAAAAAACATCATTTGGGACACAAAAGAGGATAATCCCGATTTCCCGATGGTGGTGTCGTTAGAAATAGCGAATTATAATGTCAAAAGAATCCTAATTGATAATGGAAGCTCAGCAAATATCATCTCCCGGGAGGTTTTAGCCCAAATGAACTTGGGGCAGATAAATCTACAGAAAGTAGCTACGCCGTTAGTAGGCTTTGGAGGGTCAGAAATCATCCCTAGCGGAACGATAAACTTAAGTGTGTCGCTCGGGAAGAAACCGCACTGGACGGTGAAACTAGTGAAATTTCTAGTGGTAGAAACTCCCTTCGCTTATAACGCAATATTGGGACGACCTGCTCTCAACCTATTCCGAGCCGTTGTCTCTACTTATCATCAGAAGATAAAGTTTCCGACCGATGGAGGTATCGGAGAAATAACGAACGATCACTGTATGGCGTGGGATTGCTACAGCACCTCGTTAACCTTGAAAGAACATTCAAAATCAATCACTCCGAGCAAAAGAAAACTTGAAGAAGATCTTGTTAGAAACAAGGTCGAAATCCCCATTACTGATGGAATAGACAAAAAGGGAAAAGAACCGCTAGATTTAGCCCTAAAACCCTCAGAACATAAGGATATAATTCTAGTACAAGGGGACTCTTCTAAAACGACAAGAATAGGTACTGAATTGAGCAAGGAAGGGAAAGTAATGCTGATTAACTTCCTCAGAGATAATGTTGACGTCTTCGCCTGGAGCGCGAATGACATTGAAGGAATTGATCCTCGAGTAATCAAACATTCTCTACAAATAGATCCTATGGCAAAACCCGCCAGATAAAAGAAAAGAAATCATGGTCCGGTAAAAGATAAAATTATCAAAGCCGAGGTAGAAAGACTACTGGCAGCAAAACAAATCCGAGAAATCCACTTCTCAGAATGGCTATGTAATGTTGTTCTCGTAGCAAAAGGGGATAAAAGGGACAACAAATGGAGAATGTGTAATGATTTTACCGACCTTAACAAACTATGCCCACGCGACCCATATTCTCTCCCAAGGATCGACTTATTAGTTGACTCAACCGCTGGCTTCGCAATATTCAGCATGATGGACGCCTTCCAAGGATTTTACCAAATATACATGGATGAGCGGGACCAAGAGAAGACTGCATTCGTAACCGAACAGGGGGTATATTGTTTTATAGTGATGCCATTCGGCTTAAGGAATGCCGGGGCCACCTACCAAAGGTTGGTAAACCTAATGTTCAAAGAGTTAATCGGAGAATTAATGGAGGTCTATGTGGACGATATGTTGGTCAAAAGCATGAACAAAGCAGATCACGTAAAACATCTCGATCGATGTTTCCGGATCTTAAGAAAATACCGTATGAAATTAAACCCCGCAAAATGCACTTTCGGTGTTAAGTCAGGAAAATTTTTGGGCTATTTAGTACACCAGCGAGGAATAGAAGCCAACCCAGAAAAAATTCGAGCCATAACTGAAATGAAACCTCCCACCATCTCACAAGTACAAAGCTTGGTCGGGAAAATTATAGCATTGAACAGATTCATATCAAAATCTGCGGACAGAAGCTTGCCTTTCTTCCAAACACTTCGAAAAGCAAAAAACTTCGTTTGGACTGAAGAATGCGATCGAGCCTTCGAACAACTCAAAGAATATTTGACGACTCCACCGATGTTGGCCAAACCAACGGAAGGAGAACCATTGTATATTTACATCTCGATCTCTGACGCGACCGTTAGTTCAGTACTGATAAAGATAGAAGGTTCAGAACATAAGCCTGTCTATTATCTTAGTAAATTATTACAAGGCGCGGAGAAGAATTATTTGGAAATTGAGAAATTCACTCTGGCTTTAATAGTGGCCGCACGAAAGCTTCGACCTTACTTTTTAACCTACAAAATAGTGGTTTTGACAAATCAGCCACTAAGACAAGTCTTAGCAAAACCGGAAGCCTCCGGAAGATTAATTAAATGGGCAATCGAACTAGGCCAGTTCGAAATCGATTACAAACCAAGAATCGCAATTAAGGCCCAAGTGTTAGCTGATTTTCTATTGGAAACACAGGCACAGGCAACTGAATCATCGAGCAACCTCAACGACGATGTCTTGGTCATAGAAAATCAAACTTGGCTAATGCACGTCGACGGTGCTTCATGCCGAGAAGGAGGAGGCGCCGGAATCAACTTCACCGGAACAAACAAAGAAGATTTGAATTATGCAATAACATTGGACTTCGTCGTAACAAATAATGAAGCAGAATATGAAGCGTTAATCGCAGGAATGGAAATGGCGATCAAAACCAACATAAAAAGTCTTAAAGTATTAACCGATTCAGAGTTAGTGCAAAGACAAATCGAAGGCCTGTACGAGGCTAAAGAATTCAATATGGTCAAATACCTCGCCAAAGTGAAAACACTAGCTGAGAAATTTGAAAATTTCGGCATACAGAACATTCCACGATCGGAAAACAAATGGGCCGATCAACTATCTAAGTTCACAGGATCCCATGATGGAAAAATCGAAAGGGTGATCAACTGGTTAATCTCTAATACACCGGCGATCGATATCGATGAAACTCCGGCACTCGATATTATGGAAATCGAAAGAGCTGAAGGAAATTGGATGACTCCAATGATAGACTATCTTCGAGAAGGAAAACTACCACATGACCAGAATGAAGCTCGGAAAATAAGATATCGAGCTCCAAAATATACACTTGTAGAAGAAAAACTCTACCGAAGATCAGTATCAGGAATTCTTCTGAAATGCGTCTCTGAATCACAAACCGCCGATATACTGCGAGAAATACATGAAGGAGATGCGGGAAATCACAGCGGATCAAGGGCATTGGCCTTAAAATGTCTCAGAACATGTTACTATTGGCCTACCATCAATAAAGACGCCGCTCAGTATGTCCAAGAATGTCATCATTGCCAAGTTCATGCTAATGTATGTCATCGACCAGCAGAAAACATCCACCCAATCCCGATATGTTGGCCTTTCGATCAATGGGGAATGGACATCGTGGGACCGTTCCCAGCGGCTAGATCCAAGAAAGCTTATGTCCTGGTCGCTGTAGAATATTTCAGCAAATGGATAGAATGCACGCCCTCGCACGAATAACTCAATTCCAAGTGATCAACTTCCTATGGAAATTCATAGTGTGCCGATTTGGCATCCCGAGAATTTTGATTTCTGACAATGAAACCCAATTCGCGGGGAAACAAGTAGTTGAATGGTGTTCAAACTTAGGAATTCAACAAAACTTTACCTCGGTCGGGCATCCTAGAGCGAACGGACAAACCGAAGTAGCAAATAGAGAAATAATAAAGTCTTTGGAGAAAAGATTAGGAGCAGCCAAAGGTTAATGGCTTGACGAACTCCCAGGAGTACTCTGGGCCAATCGAACCACAGTCAGAACTTCAATAGGGGAGACACCATTCAATTTAGTATATGGTTCAGAAGCTGTTATTCCTGTTGAAAATCTAATCCCAACGCCAAGGATCGAAATGTTCGACGATCAGGAAAATAAAGAGGCAAGAGAAAATGACGTCAATTTAACAGAAGCTTTGAGGGAAAAGGCCGCTGTACGACTACAAGCCACTAAAGCAAATATGGAAAAAGCATACAATCAAAAGGTACGCATCCGGACATTCAAAGAAGGAGACCTGGTCTTAAAAAAGGTAGAGGTATCCAAACATGTGGGAAAATTGCAACAAAATTGGGATGGACCCTACGTTGTCATTGGCGTAGGAAAGAAAGGTTCATACAAGATAGCACACTTAGATGGAACGGCCTTACCAAGGACCTGGAATGCTGTCAACCTTAGAAAATATTATGGTAAATAAATTTTAATAAGTATTACTGTTTTACTTTGATTATTTTAATTAGTTTTATTCGTTGTAATGAATGGCTTAAGCCTACAATTTAATTATAAATAAAGATCGGGTATAAATCGATTTGATTCGGTATACATTCCTCGCAATTCTTCGATAAACTGTTGATTAAAATCAAAATTATAAACGAGTCGAGTATACATTGATCCGCTCAATAAAAACTCCTCGATTAAGTTCAACAACGAAAAAGACTTTTGGTATGAAAAACCTAAGTCTAAACAAAACGAGTTGAGTAAAATATCGATCCGCTCGATAAAAACTCCTCGATATATCTACAACGATTAAAAGACTTTTGGTATGAAAAACCTAAGTCTAAACAAAACGAGTTGAGTAAACATCGATCCGCTCGATAAAAACTCCTCGATATATCTACAACGATTAAAAGACTTTTGGTATGAAAAACCTAAGTCTAAACAAAACGAGTTGAGTAAACATCGATCCGCTCGATAAAAACTCCTCGATATATCTACAACGATTGAATGACTTCAGGTACATAAAACCTAAGTCTAAATAATAACGAGTCGAGTATACATTGATCCGCTCAATAAACACTCCTCGATCAATTTCAACGAGAAAAAGACTTTTGGTACGAAAAACCTAAGTCTAAACTATAACGAGTCGAGTATACATTGATCCGCTCAATAAACACTCCTCGAACTATTTTCAACGATAAAAAGACTTTTGGTACGAAAAACCTAAGTCTAAACTATAACGAGTCGAGTATACATTGATCCGCTCAATAAACACTCCTCGAACTATTTTCAACGATAAAAAGACTTTTGGTACGAAAAACCTAAGTCTAAACTATAACGAGTCGAGTATACATTGATCCGCTCAATAAACACTCCTCGATCAATTTTATTAATGAGAAAAAGACTTTTGGTACGAAAAACCTAAGTCTAAACTATAACGAGTCGAGTATACATTGATCCGCTCAATAAACACTCCTCGAACTATTTTCAACGATAAAAAGACTTTTGGTACGAAAAACCTAAGTCTAAACTATAACGAGTCGAGTATACATTGATCCGCTCAATAAACACTCCTCGAACTATTTTCAACGATAAAAAGACTTTTGGTACGAAAAACCTAAGTCTAAACTATAACGAGTCGAGTATACATTGATCCGCTCAATAAACATTCCTCGATCAATTTTATTAATGATAAAAAGACTTTTTGGTATGAAAACCCAAGTCTAAAATATAACGAGTCGAGTATACATTGATCCGCTCAATAAACACTCCTCGAACTATTTACAACGATAAAAAGACTTTTGGTAAGAACATCTAAGTCTAAATCATAAAAAAGAGTTGAGTATACATTGATCCGCTCAATAAACACTCCTCGATCTATCCCCAACGATCTAAAAAGGCTTTTGTTATAAAAACTTAAGTCAAAATTATAAAAGAGTTGAGTATACATTGATCCGCTCAATAAACACTCCTCGATCTATTCCTAACGATCTAAAAATGATCTACTAACACGTCTAAGTCATGAATATGAGTTAAGTACAAATCCATCTACTCGGAAATTACTCCTCGTGAATAAAAATTATGACAGAATCAAACGACAAAGAAGATGTAAGGAATGAAAGTAATATTTTATTCATCAGATCAGTTACATACAAAAATCCTACGTTACAAAGGTCTACATGCTACTTAAAGATCGTTACAATGATTTAGATAAAATGATCCTATAAGATCGGCGATCTTCACGACAATATCCACGGAAACATCAATCTCCTTCCTAGTACCTCGACGATTATGAACAACCACCTAAGAAGCATGCTGCTTAGGGTGGTCGACTTCTTTAGTTCGATGGCCAGGCTCTGCAGATTGAATGTTCTTCCAGATGAAATGAGCATTACCAGCCAGATAACTGGCAATACTCATTCACCCACAACGAGACACTGCTTGTATAATGGGGTAGACTTTTACTCTGAAGCAGCATCTCTTCGGATGAGTCGTAAAGGATAAAACTTACCAGCACAACCCAGTGGACGACCACTCCTGAGGTAACATCCAAGAATAAGGATGCCTGGTAAGTATGAACCCTCCATGTACAAACAAGAAACCACGGACCTCAGACCCATGAAGAATAAGGCAGAGGCCACATGGGACCCGTTAGTACAAGGTAGGGCTTCCATGGGACCCATCAGTACAAGACAGAAGAACATCAAGCTATTACGGTATGAATCACGGTAATGCGACTTTTTGAATATTATGGGATCTGAAGGCAAAACAAAATCTAAGGAAACTGAGATATCCATCCTTTTTGAGAAATGGCAAATGGAATATGCAAACCGCCTCCCTATTTATAGGAATAGATCTAAGCAATCCAACGGCTGAAAAAGTATCTGATCAAGGGACAGAAATGCGACCCTTTGACTCCCCGTAATAAATGCAAGTAAGTTGGAACGGCGCCTAACTGATCGACTCATTGAGTCAGAAAAAAAAACGAAAGAAGATCGTTTCGATCAATACAGCAGAAAACAGATCTAAAAGAGCTCCGAAATGAGAAGGTTTGCACGCTCTTCGCTCATGCAAATATGGTGTTCGGACCTACCAGGGTCGTAACTGCCTCATACGTCCTATGGAAAATTATTGAATAGGCCTTACAAAAACTCCTTCGGAGTCCAAGATATCTGACATAGAAATCAGGAAAATAGCCCTCCTTATTCGAAACTGCAAAGAAGTAACTGCCTAACATACCAAAGAATTGCTAAAGGGGGTCTGAACAGGTCAGATCTGGCCAAGACTTCTACGTTTTCCAATTCCTCCCATATCAAAGAAATGCTATAGTGAAACATTGGTTGAGGAACATATAGTTCAAAGTTAATAATGAGAAACATAAAGCTTTCGAAGATACTGAAAGGGATATTTTCTCTCAGTCTTATGAAAAGAAAAGAATATCCTATAAAGCAAGCTCAAAAGAATTTACCTTCTCAGCATAAAGAGAGGCTCGTTGAAACTTTTCCAGAGGATCCTTACGAAAAAGTTTGTTCAAATCACGAGTAAAAACCCCGGATAAGAGAACGCGAGTCACCTTATCAACAGCATTCTCGTTTTCATCATGGACAAGAGAATCTTTCTCGGAATAACCAGCGGCTCTCTTCCCCTCTAAATGATCTTCGATCATTTCAACCAAAGTAGGTTTCGGATGATTGTCGCCAAGTAAAGAAAGGTCGTTACCAGAACGACCGTAATAGCTCCTCTTTCTCCCTACCGGGTTCTCGCTAGGATGAGGCATCGACCAACTACGACATCCACGAATTCCCAAGGATGATCTAAGCTGAAGAGGGGGATAACCAGGCCCAGTCCCTTGACGAACAGGGGAATCTTGGGAAGAATTTGGAGACTCCTCTCCATTCTCCTCGGACTCATGACTCAACTCCAGTTTTCTCTTCCGAGAAGCTCTCTGCTCGATCGGATTGTTCTCTACGGACTTAGAGGATTTGGA
Source organism: Penstemon eatonii (assembly GCA_038501285.1). Classification (NCBI taxonomy): domain Eukaryota; kingdom Viridiplantae; phylum Streptophyta; class Magnoliopsida; order Lamiales; family Plantaginaceae; genus Penstemon; species Penstemon eatonii. The sequence goes on from CM076713.1 coordinate 21,096,625, forward strand.
TAACACCATCTTTCCCTGTGAAGAATGTCGAGAATTTTCTACCATTTGAGCTGAACAAGAAACAAATTAAAAGTTAGTTTCTCTATATAAGAAAATATTATCATAACACTAAATTAAAGAAAAAAATTTTACCCAGCGATTCCAATGATGAATTGATTGGAAAAGTATGAACACTCAATCCCGCTTTACGAAGGAAACTTTCCCCAATGAGAAGAGCACTCTGATATTTATTTGCACGCATATCGGGGATTTCGGCGATAAACTGAGCATCGTCAGGAATAAATTCACCCGTCGGCCAGCGACCTCCGTATACCCATTTGAAATCATGATCCCACGAGAAGGGTATAGTCGAACCATCCGCCAAACGAAGGTGAGGTGGGGGGCAAACAAAGAAAAAGTGAGATTTCCAAAAAGGGTTGCTTGAAACAGGGGCATCAAAAATTGCTCGACTAGGCCTCTGACTAGCAAAGAAATACCCACGATTGGATGAACTGGAAATATTGAACCGGAAAAGTTGTGTAAAATTACGAAAGGAAGGTTTAAACCCTTTCGCGATCATCAGAACAGAAAAGAAAACCAGGAAAGCCACATAATTTGGAACTAATTGTGTCAAGGACACACTAAATATTCTCAAGATGTCAAGAAAAAGGGGGGATAACGGAAGACGGAGGCTGCTATTGAAATGAGCCGTATAAAAGGCGCGACATCCTTTCGGTGGAGAGGTGACCCTATCAGAAGGGGAAGGAAGAATTATCTCGGAACCCTCCGGGAAATATTTTGCGTAATTATTCACAACCTCCGGAAAAGTATCCACTGTATATGCGCAAGCGAGGTCCTCAATTGGTTCAGAAATCTGAGGAGCAGTACCTTTGCCCTTTTTGGCTCGGGCAGCAACCTCCGCGTCAGAAAGGATCTGTACTTTAAAAGTATCTTCTATAGGAACAACGAATTCAGAAATTGCAGATTGATCGCCCAAAGGATTGGAGCGCAACTCCTCCTCGTTATTAGGAGCAACATTCTCCCTCGAGGAAGAAGAAGATTTTCTCAAAGAAGCCATATTTTCAGACTCTCGAAGCGTATAAGTCGATAAAAGGAAAACTTTATATGACGAACGACTAAGTAAGAAAATGACTATGAACTATGAGCAAGGATAAAGGAAAAATGACGAACTTAAAATTCACCTATTTATACTAAGATGAGAAAAGATGTTTCGAACTCATCGCAATTAATCACATTCCCGCCAAAAACGGAAGGAGATGAAAAGCCTCCAGAATAGACGCGTGGCGATTCGTAATCGGACAGAGAAAACGACTATCTATGATATGTAGCACTCTTTTCCTTACTTAAGATTTTTTCCCACAGGGTTTTTTCTTAAGAAAGGTTTTTAACGAGGCTCCATTCATAGAAAATAAACAGTCGTAAAGAATTACCTACTTCTACGAGCTTCTATTATCTATACGCTCGAAGAAGTGAGGGAGTACTGATGGGGGCTATTTCGCACCCTACATCTTGTACGGATCGAGTAAAGAACATGAGATCGGTTCGACCAAATCAAACAGTTCGGGATCATCTTATCGACCCGGCCAAGTACAGCTCTCTTCGACTAGAAGACTATATTTCGGACCCAAGAAGGATATTTGGGCCGAGTCCTATTAGGACTATGTTTCCTTGTAACGCTAGGTTTAGCATTGTATAAATACCTAGTTAATCATTGTAATTAACAACTTAAGCTCTCGGGATTACGCCGTTGAATGCTGCTTACCACATCATAAGTCAATACTATTCAATAAAGAAAAAGCTTTTCCTCTTCATATTGGTGTGTTCTTTGGTTTGGTTTGTGTGTTTACTTCTTGTTTTTACAATATTGCTTTTCTTTGTGATTGATCCATCCGGAATAAAGTAACAGAGCCCTATAATATACATAAATATTGAAACCCCCAATATCATAAATTCACTGATAACCCTTTAACCCGACGAAATCTGGTTAAATCAGCTGCGTCAGTTGATTGTTGCTGTAATGTGGAAACCTGCTCTTGAAGATATCTTACCTGTCCTTGGAAGAGTAGTCGTTCACCTAATAAGTCATTTAATTGAGAATTCTGTAAATTATAAGCAGCTAAGATTTGTTCTCTATCACCCCTAATCTGGTCTCTGTCTTTCTCAAGTGCAAGTATAACATGATCGGGGTAGTGACCAACCAACTCAGCATTATTGGGAGTATATATATTAATAGGATGGTCACAACTTATATGCACGGTGTTTAAAGTTTCTTCATGCCCATTACTTAACCCAAAAACTATGCCTCCGTCAGCCATCCTGCGTTACATCAATTATAATCTTAATATGTGAATATATAATCGATAAGGAAATCATAAAATATAATAGAAACACAAAAAAAAAGTCGTAAAAGGTAAAAAAAAATGAACGTACTGTTTTTATGATTCAAAAGTTCCACCCGAACCTAATTCTATGTATATTGGTCTTATTCCACGAAACATGTTTCTATTCCAAGGCTCTGATACCACCTGTGGCGCCCCGACTAGGTCACATAGCTCGAAATAAAACATTAATTAACTATTTGAACTAGCCGTGCGTCAACTAACTGAACAATAGATAAAATTACATTATAATCATTCATCACAGCGGAAATAACGAAATTCTAAGGTCTTTAGGAAGAAGGGACAACGACCCCACTACCCGACCCGTAAGTAGATAAAATTTTACATAACTTTACAACGGAGTTTTCATCGTTTAATTACTCGATAAAATATATAAGTACGACACTGAATAGACCATGTCAATCCATATCACCGTGTTTCCACCTCTAACTCATGTCGCTAATCTGAGAAAATAAACAAAGAAAGGCGTAAGTCTTATTTGACTTAGTGAGGATTTATTATAATGGATCGATGATATGAGTAATATGATGATCCATGTATGAATAAGAACTAGAATATGATAGTCTTGCGGAAGATTATTAGACGATTGGAAATAATAAAGCAATAGAAGTACAATAAATGGGAATTCAAATAGTAATTTCAAATAAGAATCCGGTAAAGTAATACATTCAACCCAACTTCTGAAAATTAACATCCTTATACCTCCCTACGAGGAGCGACCTCGCAAACAAAACGGAATGACATGCTCGAGTACATGTCGACCCAGTTGAGAGTACAATTACCTCCAACTATACTTAGCAACTGGATCACGGTGGGGTACTTAACAATGAGACCATACACCGACGGCCCGATGCCGTCCAGCAGTCACCATTATTAGTCTCGGGGCCCAACATCCCAAGAGCGTCCTCAAGGGTATAAATAGTTTAAGTGAACTTGGAGCCGGACATTGTCCGTTGTTCATTATAATACCACTTACCAGATGGAGTAGAAATAGAAATTGAAGAATGCAAGACTATTAAATGATTAAAAAACGTATTAAAGTTAGTTACCTTAGAAGATATAAGAGCTTAAATTAACCTCGAGATTAATGTAAATGGTTCGATATGGTATAAATGAATAGCTTAAAATAAAGGAAATGAAATATTGTCAAAAGATTGAGAGTTTTAGAAAGGAAGAATTTTCTCAGGGCAAATGCCGAATTTGAAGAAGAGAAACCTCACCTTAATTCGAAGAGTGGGTGTCTAAGCTCAAAACCTCATCTCAATCAATTCCTCCAAACCTAAGAGTTGTAAGACAAATAGAGTGAATAAATTTAATAATGATTTTATATATTAATCCATATTTACTTTTAGATGATAATATTTCTATGAGGGTATTATATATGTTACTATACTCATTTTATTACATATGTAATTGGTTTATAATATGATTTTTATGTGAGTTCCTTATAAGACAATAATATGTATTTTTAACCATTAGTCTTATGTCAACACATGACTATAAAAGTATTAGTTTACATTCTTTTATCCATTTAAAAAAATTATGATATGAATACAAGTAAAGTTAGTTAAATAAACACTATTTCAAATAGTAAGACATCCTTTAATAATAAATAAATTTTCAAAGTCTTCTTTTAATCACATAAGTTAAAACTAATAAAACTATCATAAGTAGTTATCAATACACATAATTATGTTCATTCAAGTTAAATAAGTTTTAGGATACTTTAGCCATAGTTCTTTTTAGGAATTTTGCATTTGATGTACTAATTAGTTCACTTTATCATATAGGCCTTGTACAAAAGTTATATGGTTTTCCAATTAATTTCTTCATGTATGTTTCATCACCTCTTGTTAAACAAGTATAGATACTAAGACAAATCATTTATTATATTCAAGTCTTCAAGCCAATTCAAGCAAACTTATTCATTTTATAAAAAATCACCATATCCTTTTATCTTTAGTACGTAGTAATGAAGTTCCATAAGTTTAGTAAGGATAATCCAAAAATATCAAAGAATTCACCAAAGGTCATATTTTATTCTTGTCTTAGATAAGCTATATCTTATAAAGTAGGAGTTTTTTTCTTGATCAAAATAAGTAAAGTAATCATAAAAAATGACTTTGTAAAATTTGTATGAAAAGCTTATGTACTCAACTACTTAGTTTATCCAATGAAGCATAATACATGAACCCATACCTTGAATATTGTTCTTATACATTTTAGAAATTTATAAGTAATTTATATATTAATTTACACCTCTCTTTTATCCTTTCAAACAAAATCAAGATATAAATGGAAGAAAAGTTAATTCTTCAATAAGTATGATTTTAAATATACTACTTTGATTGAAAATACATCCTTTAGTAAGGAAAAAAAAATACATCCTTTAGTAATATGATAATTATAATCTCAATTCTATAGCCAAATGAAACCTACACAAGTAATTATTAGTTTTCTTATAACTATCAAAGCTAAGTAACTCATAGTTCTATGGTAATAAGTTTGCTATAAAGTTAATTCAATTGTTTAGCCTCATTTCATTTTTCAAGTTTCTTCCTTGCTCATTGATTCTTTATTTCTTCATATCTCTTTTATCACTTCTTACCTTCAATCCATAGTATCAATAACCATCTATTTTTAGTTCTTCAACCACTTTGTTTAAAAAGTTTAACTATCGAAAAAAAACCTCTTGTGTATTACCTTCTCTATTTAGTGTCATATTATATCTAAATTTAACAATTAAACTTCCTCATGACATTATCCATCTACCAAGGTGTTAAAGGATGGTTTAATTGCATAAAAACAGCAAGAAAAATTGAAAATAACAATTTTAGAACAAGGATTTCAAAACAGTCCCGAAACAGTCCAGCGAGTGGGTTTCACTCGCCAGTACTGTTCCGAAAACGCGCCGATAGAGACCCCACGCGCCGGCGGTGTTCGACACCTCCCATACACCTACATTCTAGATCGAGTCCTCTTTTCAATGGTACAAATATTTCTCAAAATGACCCGGCCAATAAAAAGATATAGCTTAATTACAGTGGTCGCGCAATTACAGGGGAAAGGTGAGTGTTTACCTTGTTATCTCCTTCTCTAGCAATAAAACATGGAAGTTCTTGAGCCTACTCACTTCTTATGACTTAAGGGTCACTAGCAACTGTGGAGAAAAGAGATTTAGCTAAGATTAAGATGTTCTAAATGTATTGAAATGATATAGAATCCTTGTTTACCTCTAAGCTTTACCACCCCTTTTTCTAAGCTTGGGAGAAGACTAGGCTTGGAAGAAGGCTATGCTTGGAAAGAGCTCCATGGCTCCTAATTAACTGATCGTTCTTATTTTTGGGTGCAATTGAAGAAGGGGAATTGAGTCTTTATTTACAGGGAGAAGAATGGTAATTTGGTAATAAGATTGGGTTAATAGGTTTAGTGGTAAATTTGATGATATGGGTTATTTTGCTATTATAGTGAATTTCACTTTTGTCCATTGTTTTTCTATAATGGTTAATTTAAGTATAATAATTTTTATATCAAGTTACTCGGTTTGTTTTGGGTACGTTAAAAGTTTGTTTCGAGTTCGGTTTGATAGTTATATATACATACGTTCTATTTTCAATCTATTGAGTATGTGCATATATATATAAAAAAAAATATAAGAATATATATATATATATATATCGGGGTATTACATTCTCCCCCCTTTAAAAAAATCTGGTCCCCAGATTCTAACCTGGAATGAAGAGTTCGGGGTGATGTTTCCGCATTTCTTCTTCTCGTTCCCAATTGGCCTCCTCTACTTTGTGATTTCTCCACAATACCTTTACTAAGGATATCTTGCGGTTGCGAAGTTCTTGGAATTTTTGATCGAGGATCCGAATTGGCCTTTCTTCATATGATAGATCACTTTCGATTTGTACACTGTTAGGATCTATAATGTGGGATTCGTCAGGGTGATACTTCCTAATTTGTGATACATGAAACACATCATGAATTCCCGTGATGTTGAGAGGTAGATTCAATCTATAGGCTAAATTTCCAACGCGTTCGGAAATTTCAAAAGGCCCTACGTAGCGTGGGTTTAGTTTTCCACCTTTTCCAATTCTTCTGAATCCCTTCTTAGGTGAAACCTTGAGGAACACTTTATCTCCAACTTCAAATTCTAGATCCTTTCTACGTCGATCGGCATAGCTTTTCTGTCTGTCTTGGGCAGCTTTAATTCTTTGCCGGATCAGTTGTACTTTGTCAATGGCGTCTTGAATAACTTCTGGCCTTAATGCTCTGTGTAAACCATCTGAAGAAGCTCGCCATTCGTCTAACTCCCAATGGATTGAAGAGCGACATTTTCTTCCATATAAAGCCTCATATGGTGCCATCTGAATTGATGCATGATAGCTATTATTGTATGCAAATTCCACGAGTGGCAAATGTTTATTCCAGCAAACTTTGAAATCCAATACACATGCTCTCAACATGTCTTCTAGGAATCCAATTACTCGTTCAGATTGTCCATCGGTTTGCGGGTGTACAGCTGTACTGAAGTTAAGCTTAGTTCCCAAATTTTCCTGCAACTGCTTCCACAATCTAGAAGTAAATTTAGGATCTCTATCCGAGACTATACTCGAAGGTATGCCATGTAGACGGATGATTTCTTTCTGGTATAGCTCGGCTAGAGCTTCAACTTTGAAATGTTTTCCCACCGGAAGGAAATGAGCAGACTTAGTTAGTCTGTCTACAATGACCCAAATGCTATCATATCAACCCCTTATTGTCGGAAGGCCTGTGACGAAATCCATGGCGATCTGAACCCGTTTCCAATCAGGAATCGGAAGAGGTTGTAATTTGCCGGCAGGATGTTGATGTTCGGCCTTAACCAATTGGCAAGTCATGCACTTCTTAACGTAGTCCGCAATATCACGCTTCATTCCGTTCCACCAGAATTGTTTCTTCAAATCTTTGTACATTTTGGTGCCTCCGGGATGAACTGTGTATCTTGTTTTATGTGCTTCTTCCATTAATTCTTTTCTCATTTTCGTTGGTACACAAACTCGCTTTTGGAATCGCAATATACCCGATGGGTCCATATTAAAATTCGAATTTGGTTCTTTTTCTTCGGACTCTTTTAATTTTTTAATATCTTTATCCTCCTGTTGTGCAGCCCGAATTTGAGAGTACCATTCCGGTTGAATATGTAGATTGGCCAAACGTGCATAAGATTGTGTGCGAACAATAGTTTTCTCGACTTCTTGATCTTGAATGAGATTTTCTATTCCTTTGAAGTGAGAAATCATTGCATTTCTACTTAATGCATCAGCTACTACATTCGCCTTTCCGGGGTGATAAAGTATTGAACAATCATAATCCTCCAGGAACTCCATCCACCTTCTCTGCCTCATATTTAGATCCTTCTGAGTGAATAGATATTTCAGACTTTTGTGATCGGTGTATATATCAAATGTTGTCCCGTAGAGATAGTGTCTCCATTTGGCTAGTGCAAACACAATTGCTCCTAAATCTAGGTCATGAGTAGGATAATTTTGTTCATGGACCTTTAGTTTTCTTGAAGCATAAGATATTACCTTCCTATTTTGCATCAATACACATCCATAACCTTCTTTCGACGCATCTGTGTAAACTACAAATCCACTTTGACCTTCGGGTAAGGTTAATATTGGAGCAGTTGTCAGTCTTCTTTTGAGTTCTTGAAAGCTAGCATCACACTTATCGGTCCATATAAATTGATTTTTCTTCTGAGTTAGTTGTGTCAAGGGTGCTGCAAGTTTGGAAAAATCCTTGACAAATCTGCGGTAATAACCTGCCAGTCCCAAGAAGATGCGTACTTCAGTACTGTTAGTTGGTCGTTTCCAATTAATTATGGCTTCGACTTTCGAAAGATCAACTTCAACTCCAGTGCTGGATATCACATGGCCAAGAAACGTTACCCTTTCCAACCAAAACTCACATTTACTGAATTTGGCGTAAAGTTTGTTCTCCTTGAGAGTTTGCAATACTATTCTAAGGTGATGCGCATGTTCTTGCTCGGATTTAGAGTGTACTAAGATGTCATCTATGAATATTACCACAAAGTTGTCCAAGTAAGATCTGAATATTCGATGCATCATATCCATGAAAGCAGCCGGTGCATTTGTTAATCCAAATGGCACTACTACAAACTCAAAATGACCGTATCTTGAGTTGAATGCAGTTTTGGGGATGTCTGTCTCCCGAATCTTTAATTGATAGTACCCTTGTCTAAGATCCAACTTTGAGTATACTTGTGACCCTTGTAGTAAATCAAATAGCTCATCAATGTGGGGTATTGGGTACTTATTCTTTATAGTGACATTATTCAGTCCTCGATAATTAATGCACAATCGAAGAGATCTGTCTTTCTTTTTAACAAACAATACTGGTGCTCCCCAAGGGGAGGAACTAGGTCGAATGAACCCTCATTCAATCAGATCTTGTAACTGAGTTTTTAATTCTTTTAACTCAGCAGGAGCCATATGGTAAGGAGTTTTTGAGATGGGTGATGCACCGGGTAGAGTTTCAATCACAAACTCAATTTCGCGATCAGGAGGTAGAGAACTTATATATATATATATCAGGGTATTACATTCTCCCCCCCCTTAAAAAAATCTGGTCCCCAGATTCTAACCTGGAATGAAGAGTTCGGGGTGATGTTTCCGCATTTCTTCTTCTCGTTCCCAATTGGCCTCCTCTACTTGGTGATTTCTCCACAATACCTTTACTAAGGATATCTTGCGGTTGCGATGTTCTTGGAATTTTTGATCGAGGATCCGAATTGGCCTTTCTTCATATGATAGATCACTTTCGATTTGTACACTGTTAGGATCTATAATGTGGGATTCGTCAGGGTGATACTTCCTAATTTGTGATACATGAAACAATTCATGAATTCCCGTGATGTTGAGAGGTAGATTCAATCTATAGGCTAAATTTCCAACGCGTTCGGAAATTTCAAAAGGCCCTACGTAGCGTGGGTTTAGTTTTCCACCTTTTCCAATTCTTCTGAATCCCTTCTTAGGTGAAACCTTGAGGAACACTTTATCTCCAACTTCAAATTCTAGATCCTTTCTACGTCGATCGGCATAGCTTTTCTGTCTGTCTTGGGCAGCTTTAATTCTTTGCCGGATCAGTTGTACTTTGTCAATGGCGTCTTGAATAACTTCTGGCCTTAATGCTCTGTGTAAACCATCTGAAGAAGCTCGCCATTCGTCTAACTCCCAATGGATTGGAGAGCGACATTTTCTTCCATATAAAGCCTCATATGGTGCCATCTGAATTGATGCATGATAGCTATTATTGTATGCAAATTCCACGAGTGGCAAATGTTTATTCCAGCTACCTTTGAAATCCAATACACATGCTCTCAACATGTCTTCTAGGAATCCAATTACTCGTTCAGATTGTCCATCGGTTTGCGGGTGTGCAGCTGTACTGAAGTTAAGCTTAGTTCCCAAATTTTCCTGCAACTGCTTCCACAATCTAGAAGTAAATTTAGGATCTCTATCCGAGACTATACTTGAAGGTATGCCATGTAGACGGATGATTTCTTTCTGGTATAGCTCGGCTAGAGCTTCAACTTTGAAATGTTTTCCCACCGGAAGGAAATGAGCAGACTTAGTTAGTCTGTCTACAATGACCCAAATGCTATCATATCCACCCCTTATTGTCGGAAGGCCTGTGACGAAATCCATGGCGATCTGATCCCGTTTCCAATCAGGAATCGGAAGAGGTTGTAATTTGCCGGCAGGATGTTGATGTTCGGCCTTAACCAATTGGCAAGTCATGCACTTCTTAACGTAGTCCGCAATATCACGCTTCATTCAGTTCCACCAGAATTGTTTCTTCAAATCTTTGTACATTTTGGTGCCTCCGGGATGAACTGTGTATCTTGTTTTATGTGCTTCTTCCATTAATTCTTTTCTCATTTTCGTTGGTACTCAAACTCGCTTTTGGAATCGCAATATACCCGATGGGTCCATATTAAAATTCGAATTTGGTTCTTTTTCTTCGGACTCTTTTAATTTTTTAATATCTTCATCCTCCTGTTGTGCAGCCCGAATTTGAGAGTACCATTCCGGTTGAATATGTAGATTGGCCAAACGTGCATAAGATTGTATGCGAACAATAGTTTTCTCGACTTCTTGATCTTGAATGAGATTTTCTATTCCTTTGAAGTGAGAAATCGTTGCATTTCTACGTAATGCATCAGCTACTACATTCGCTTTTCCGGGGTGATAAAGTATTGAACAATCATAATCCTCCAGGAACTCCATCCACCTTCTCTGCCTCATATTTAGATCCTTCTGAGTGAATAGATATTTCAGACTTTTGTGATCGGTGTATATCTCAAATGTTGTCCCGTAGAGATAGTGTCTCAATTTGGCTAATGCAAACACAATTGCTCCTAACTCTAGGTCATGAGTAGGATAATTTTGTTCATGGACCTTTAGTTTTCTTGAAGCATAAGATATTACCTTCCCGTTTTGCATCAATACACATCCATAACCTTCTTTCGACGCATCTGTGTAAACTACAAATCCACTTTGACCTTCGGGTAAGGTTAATATTGGAGCAGTTGTCAGTCTTCTTTTGAGTTCTTGAAAGCTAGCATCACACTTATCGGTCCATATAAATTGATTTTTCTTCTAAGTTAGTTGTGTCAAGGGTGCTGCAATTTTGGAAAAATCCTTGACAAATCTGCGGTAATAACCTGCCAGTCCCAAGAAGCTGCGTACTTCAGTAATGTTAGTTGGTCATTTCCAATTAATTATGGCTTCGACTTTCGAAGGATCAACTTCAACTCCAGTGCTGGATATCACATGGCCAAGAAACGTTACCCGTTCCAACCAAAACTCACATTTACTGAATTTGGCGTAAAGTTTGTTCTCCTTGAGAGTTTGCAATACTATTCTAAAGTGATGCGCATGTTCTTGCTCGGATTTAGAGTATACCAAGATGTCATCTATGAATATTACCACAAAGTTGTCCAAGTAAGGTCTGAATATTCGATGCATCATATCCATGAAAGCAGCCGGTGCATTTGTTAATCCAAATGGCACTACTACAAACTCAAAATGACCGTATCTTGAGTTGAATGCAGTTTTGGGGATATCTGTCTCCCGAATCTTTAATTGATAGTACCCTTGTCTAAGATCCAACTTTGAGTTTACTTGTGACCCTTGTAGTAAATCAAATAGCTCATCAATGTGGGGTAGTGGGTACTTATTCTTTATAGTGACATTATTCAGTCCTCGATAATTAATGCACAATCGAAGAGATCTGTCTTTCTTTTTAACAAACAAGACTGGTGCTCCCCAAGGGGAGGAACTAGGTCGAATGAACCCTCGTTCAATCAGATCTTGTAACTGAGTTTTTAATTCTTTTAACTCTGCAGGAGCCATATGGTAAGGAGTTTTTGAGATGGGTGATGCACCGGGTAGAGTTTCAATCACAAACTCAATTTCGCGATCAGGAGGTAGAGAACTTAGTTCCTCAGGAAATACATCTAAGAATTCATTTACCACTGGTACTTCCTCTATTTGAATCATGTCCTTTGGTTTATTTATCAAATAGGCCAAAAATCCGTAACCTTCATTTTTCAAGATTTTCCTTGCTTCAATAGCCGAGATGATAGAAATGGGTTGTGGTTTTTCATGACTACCCTCAAGTCCTTTTTGGTTATTTTTGCTAAGTTTTATTTCTTTCATATAGCAGTTTAGCTCTGCTTGATGTTGATACAACCAATCCATTCCTAAGATAACATCGTATCCCTGGATGATTAGTTGGATTAAATCGGCCGGGTATATAACCCCATCTATTGTAATTGGACATGCTTAAACACCAAATTAGTAGTTTCACTACTACCCATAGGAGTGCAGACTTCAAATTCGTATGGTAATTTTTCTGCCTCAAGATTTAGTTTTGTAGCAAATAAGGTAGCAATAAAGGAATGGGTAGCTCCTGGATCATATAAAGCTTTACCAATGTGATCATGTAATTGACTATTACCTTCCACCACTGCAGATGGGTCTATTGCCTCCTTGTTACCCTCCAATGCATAAACACGGGCAGGAATCTTAGGCCTCTCTGTTCGGGAATTCGATGGACCGCCTTGTTTTCCTTGAGGTGCCGACGATGGATTCCTTGCCCTTGGGCAATCTTTGATTTGATGTTGTTCACTTCCACATGCTATACATCGTCCATTCTTTTTCCAGCATGATGCTTCATTGTGACTTGGGTGTCCACAAAAGTTGCATGGTCCAATCTGCATAGGTTTAGTTTGATGGTTAGTAGGCCTTGCCTTATTATTATTTGGCTTTCTAAAGTTTGAATGCCCTGTCTTAGGGTACTTTTTCCCTTGATCAAATCTCCCCACATTCTCCCAATTAGAACCAGATGGTCGATTCCTTTTAAAATGTTCAAACTTCATCAGTTCCTTCATTTCCGACTCCACTTGTAAAGCTTTTTCAATAGCTTTTGAATAGGTAGTTATATCTGTCGAAAGCAGTGCCCACCGTAATTCTAATTTTAGTCCTTCAATGAATTTTCTCACCTTTCGATCTTCATCGTTTTGGTAGTGTGGTGCGTATTGGATTAGCCGAGTGAATCGAGCCTCGTATTGAGAAACTGTCAGCATACTTTGAGTTAAATCCATGAATTCTCTTTCTCGTCGATTCCGTAATACTTGGGGTATGAATTTTGTGTTAAACTCAATCACAAAATTATCCCACATTCGCGGAGTATCCTCTACCCTCCAACGTTCTTCCACCACTCTCCACCAATGTCTTGCTGAATCTTCTAATCGAAATGTAGCGAGATTGATCTTTTGTGCATCGGTGTAGTTTAGTACACAGAAAATATTTTCCATTTCAGAAAGCCATAGTTCGGCTTTTCGATCATCAGGCTCCCCGAAGAATTTTGGGGGTTGGAATCGAAGAAACCTTTCAAGGGTTTGATCTGTAGTTGGTTGAACCGTGAAGTTAGTGGAGATGTTGGCTTGTGATTGTTGTTGACAAAATTCCATGTATTGTTGCATGAATGTGAACATCGTTGGGAGTTCGGAATCCCCATTTCTGGAAATTGGTGGTTGTCCATTAGTGGTTTCCGGAGTGACATGATCTTGCTCATGGTTTGGTACATCTTCGTCTTGAGTCGGTGTTTCATTTGTTTGGACATTTGGCGGGAATGTTGTCGGTGAAATCTCGGGTACCGACGTTGTTTGTTTTTTTGGTCTGCCTGGTCGTCCCATTCTACTAGACATACACATGTAAGTTATTTAAATATCATAATTTAATATTTGTTATTTTCTATTGTAATACATTCATACATTCATACAATGATCATAATATAATACAAGCTGAAATGCATGAGAATTACTACTAATATATGCATCTATATAATAGCTAAAATAGTTTATTTACATGTCAAAAGAGGTGCATTTTTCGGCTAACTGGTATCGTACACAAAATAGTGTCAACCGAATGCATAGTCAATCTAGAATTACGCTATAAGTCAATACTAATGGTCTATATACGTGACCTACCGAGTATCTACCCATTTTGAAAGTCATATACCGGGTTAGATACCAAAAGTCATATGTACAATATCAAAATAGTTTGTCACTAAAGGGGAAAATTAGTGACAAACGGGTAATGATATCGTCATTGAATGATGCCGCCAGGTGCGGCTCCAGCCTCTACATCTGTAATCCCAATTCCAGTAGACCCAGAATTCCCTCCTGTCTCTCCGTTGTGCCTTATACCGTTCACATCTGCCTGCCCAATAATACTTCCTATATCACTCATATGCAGCCACGCCTGGTCTATGTCATCTATGTAGTTGTGTACCTGTGGAATGGTCTGTCCAATGCCTCCTCCCGAAGGCTCCCCCCCCATAAAGTTACCATCCTGGATATCTCCTATCCATGGTCCGAAGTCAAGCCCTAAATTATAGACAAATCCACTGGAATATCCTGGAAGTCCCCCTAAAACTGTTGAATGCATCCCTGTGCCCTGTCCACTTAACGACCCATTGACGATCACCTGAATCTGATTGCATGTAGCATCAATCCAATCACAATGTTCTACGACCCGACTATGAAGTAATGGTAATATGGAGCTAGTAGCGTCATTTTCCCCGGCCATGTGCATAGAATGCTCCAATTCAGCGTGGAGCACTCTCAACCTTGAGTCTACATAGTCTCTAATCTGGAACAACACTTGTTCCTTGTCCTGACGCATAATCATTCTTTGAGTGTCCCAAGCAAATGCTGCGTCAGTTGATTGTTGCTGTAATGTGGAAACCTGCTCTTGAAGATATCTTACCTGTCCTTGGAAGAGTAGTCGTTCACCTAATAAGTCATTTAATTGAGAATTCTGTAAATTATAAGCAGCTAAGATTTGTTCTCTATCACCCCTAATCTGGTCTCTGTCTTTCTCAAGTGCAAGTATAACATGATCAGGGTAGTGAACAACCAACTCAGCATTATTGGGAGTATATATATTAAATGAACGTACTGTTTTTATGATTCAAAAGTTCCACCCAAACCTAATTCTAGGTATATTGGTCTTATTCCACGAAACATGTTTCTATTCCAAGGCTCTGATACCACCTGTGGCGCCCCGACTAGGTCACATAGCTCGAAATAAAACATTAATTAACTATTTGAACTAGCCGTGCGTCAACTAACTGAACAATAGATAAAATTACATTATAACCATTCATCACATCGGAAATAACGAAATTCTAAGGTCTTTAGGAAGAAGGGACAACGACCCCACTACCCGACCCGTAAGTAGATAAAATTTTACATAACTTTACAACGGAGTTTTCATCGTTTAATTATTCGATAAAATATATAAGTACGACACTGAATAGACCATGTCAATCCATATCACCGTGTTTCCACCTCTAACTCATGTCGCTAATCTGAGAAAATAAACAAAGAAAGGCGTAAGTCTTATTTGACTTAGTGAGGATTTATTATAATGGATCGATGATATGAGTAATATGATGATCCATGTATGAATAAGAACTAGAATATGATAGTCCTGCGAAAGATTATTAGTCGATTGGAAATAATAAAGCAATAGAAGTACAATAAATGGGAATTCAAATAGTAATTTCAAATAAGAATCCGGTAAAGTAATACATTCAACCCAACTTCTGAAAATTAACATCCTTATACCTCCCTACGAGGAGCGACCTCGCAAACAAAACGGAATGACATGCTCGAGTACATGTCGACCCAGTTGAGAGTACAATTACCTCCAACTATACTTAGCAACTGGATCACGGTGGGGTACTTAACAATGAGACCATACACCGACGGCCCGATGCCGTCCAGCAGTCACCATTATTAGTCCCGGGGCCCAACTTCCCAAGAGCGTCCTCAAGGGTATAAATAGTTTAAGTGAACTTGGAGCCGGACATTGTCCGTTGTTCATTATAATACCACTTACCAGATGGAGTAGAAATAGAAATTGAAGAATGCAAGACTATTAAAGGATTAAAAAACGTATTAATGTTAGTTACCTTGGAAGATATAAGAGCTTAAATTAACCTCGAGATTAATGTAAATGGTTCGATATGGTATAAAATGAATAGCTTAAAATAAAGGAAATGAAATATTGTCAAAAGATTAAGAGTTTTAGAAAGGAAGAATTTTCTCAGGGCAAATGCCGAATTTGAAGAAGAGAAACCTCACCTTAATTCGAAGAGTGGGTGTTTAAGCTCAAAACCTCATCTCAATCAATTCCTCCAAACCTAAGTGTTGTAAGACAAATAGAGTGAATAAATTTAATAAGGATTTTATATATTAATCCATATTTACTTTTAGTTGATAGTATTTCTATGAGGGTATTATATATGTTACTATACTCATTTTATTACATATGTAATTGGTTCATAATATGATTTTTATGTGAGTTCCTTATAAGACAATAATATGTATTTTTAACCATTAGTCTTATGTCAACACATGACTATAAAAGTATTAGTTTACATTCTTTTATCCATTTAAAAAAATTATGATATGAATACAAGTAAAGTTAGTTAAATAAACACTATTTCAAATAGTAAGACATCCTTTAATAATAAATAAATTTTCAAAGTCTTCTTTTAATCACATAAGTTAAAACTAATAAAACTATCATAAGTAGTTATCAATACACATAATTATGTTCATTCAAGTTAAATAAGTTTTAGGATACTTTAGCCATAGTTCTTTTTAGGAATTTTGCATTTGATGTACTAATTAGTTCACTTTATCATATAGGCCTTGTACAAAAGTTATATGGTTTTCCAATTAATTTCTTCATGTATGTTTCATCACCTCTTGTTAAACAAGTATAGATAATAAGACAAATCATTTATTATATTCAAGTCTTCAAGCCAATTCAAGCAAACTTATTCATTTTATAAAAAATCACCATATCCTTTTATCTTTAGTACGTAGTAATGAAGTTCCATAAGTTTAGTAAGGATAATCCAAATATATCAAAGAATTCACCAAAGGTCATATTTTATTCTTGTCCTAGATAAGCTATATCTTATAAAGTAGGAGTTTTTTTCTTGATCAAAATAAGTAAAGTAATCATAAAAAATGACTTTGTAAAATTTGTATGAAAAGCTTATGTACTCAACTACTTAGTTTATCCAATGAAGCATAATACATGAACCCATACCTTGAATATTGTTCTTATACATTTTAGAAATTTATAAGTAATTTATATATTAATTTACACCTCTCTTTTATCCTTTCAAACAAAATCAAGATATAAATGGAAGAAAAGTTAATTCTTCAATAAGTATGATTTTAAATATACTACTTTGATTGAAAATACATCCTTTAGTAATATGATAATTATAATCTCAATTCTATAGCCAAATGAAACCTACACAAGTAATTATTAGTTTTCGTATAACTATCAAAGCTAAGTAACTCATAGTTCTATGGTAATAAGTTTGCTTTAAAGTTAATTCAATTGTTTAGCCTCATTTCATTTTTCAAGTTTCTTCCTTGCTCTTTGATTCTTTATTTCTTCATATATCTTTTATCACTTCTTACCTTCAATCCATAGTATCAATAACCATCTATTTTTAGTTCTTCAACCACTTTGTTTAAAAAGTTTAACTATCTAAAAAAAACCTCTTGTGTATTACCTTCTCTATTTAGTGTCATATTATATCTAAATTTAACAATTAAAATTCCTCATGATATTATCCATCTACCAAGGTGTTAAAGGATGGTTTAATTGCATAAAAACAGCAAGGAAAGTTGAAAATAACAATTTTAGAACAAGGATTTCAAAACAGTCCCGAAACAGTCCAGCGAGTGGGTTTCACTCGTCGGTACTGTTCCGAAAACGCGCCGATAGAGACCCCACGCGCCGGCGGTGTTCGACACCTCCCATACACCTACATTCTAGATCTAGTCCTCTTTTCAATGGTACAAATATTTCTCAAAATGACACAGCCAATAAAAAGATATAGCTTAATTACAGTGGTCGCGTAAAAACAGGGGAAAGGTGAGTGTTTACATTGTTATCTCCTTCTCTAGCAATAAAACATGGAAGTTCTTGAGCCTACTCACTTCTTATGACTTAAGGGTCACTAGCAACTGTGGAGAAAAGAGATTTAGCTAAGATTAAGATGTTCTAAATGTATTGAAATGATAAAGAATCCTTGTTTACCTCTAAGTTTTGCCACCCCTTTTTCTAAGCTTGGGAGAAGACTAGGCTTGGAAGAAGGCTATGCTTGGAAAGAGCTCCATGGCTCCTAATTAACTGATCGTTCTTATTTTTGGGTGCAATTGAAGAAGGGGAATTGAGTCTTTATTTATAGGGAGAAGAATGGTAATTTGGTAATAAGATTGGGTTAATAGGTTTAGTGGTAAATTTGATGATATGGGTTATTTTACTATTATAGTGAATTTCACTTTTGACCTTTGTTTTTCTATAATGGTTAATTTAAGTATAATAATTTTTATATCAAGTTACTCGGTTTGTTTTGGGTACGTTAAAAGTTTGTTTCGTGTTCGGTTTGATAGTTATATATACATACGTTCTATTTTCAATCTATTGAGTGTGTGCATATATATAAAAAAAAATATAAGAATATATATATATATATATATATATATATATATATATATATATATATATATATATATATATCGGGGTATTACAGATTATAGATGGTATAAAGATGTTTTTCTTACCCAAGTTTTAAGAAGAAATGACTGTAATGCCTCGTTTTGGAAAGAAAGATTTATCATGGGATTACCAAAATTATTTGCTGAAAGAATTTTACAAAAATTAAGAAATGAAATAGGAACTAAAGATATACCTTTTGAATAAATTACTTTTGGGCTATTATTTGCTATTGTTAAAAAAGAAGGATTATCCTTATGTTCTGAATTAAAACTCCAAAATAAATACAAATCAGATAAAACTAATACTAGGAGAGAATTAGGATGTTTTTGTGAAATGTTTCGGATGACCAAAATAGAACCTCCTTCTAGAATTCAAAATCGTAGGAATAAAAGACTTACTCAAAGTTCTAACTTCCCTAGGTCAGATAATAAACAAACAAAGTGCTCAAGCCATAAAAAAATCGTCTAAAAAGCATCATCATCACCAAACTCAAAATAAAAAGAATATAGAATGTTGGTTCTGTAAAAAACTTGGACACACAGAGAGTCAATGTTGGTTAAAAAAGAAAAAGAAAATAAGGGAATTAAAAGATTCTATAAATAATTTATTAGAAGAATCAGAAGAAGAATCTGAAATTATAGAAAATGAATCTAATAATTCTGACAATGATCAAGAACAAAATGAACAAAATGGAATCTGTAATAATTGCAGTATAAATGTTATTACAAAAGATAGTAAAGAAGCTATTCTAGATTTAGTAGGACAAATTCCTGATGATGAAACAAGAAAAACCTATCTTACTAAATTAAAAGACTTAATTATAGAAGAAGATACTTCTAAAAGTAAACAAATCCATATCAAAGAACATTTCAGTTTAAATAAGTTATTTGATAAATACCCTTCTCAAAGTATATTCAAACAAATTACTACTAAAGACCTCCAAACTGAAATTAATTTGTTAAAAAAACAAGTTAATCAAATGGAAAAAGAACTCTTCTCATTAAAAGAAAAAGATTTCGAATTAGAAACTAAACTTGTTTTACTAGGAAATAAGGAGGGTAAAGAAGTTGACGAAATAAAAAATGAGAAAATCCCTGAGATCCCTATAGGAGAAAATTCAAAAATAAATGATAAAATATTCCTTAACTCCATTCAAAAAATTGAATTTCAAAAATGGTACATCAATGTTAATTTATTAATAGGAAAATTTCAAATAAATATAATTGCTTTATTAGATTCAGAAGCTGATCATAATGTTATTAGAGAAGGAGTCATACCATCAAAATACTATGAAAAAACTACAGAGCAGCTTTATACTGCTAATTCTACACCCTTAGATGTTAGATATAAACTGTCTAAGGCTCATATTTGTAATAATTGCTATTGTTTCAAAAATGTCTTTACATTGGTTAGAGACATATCTCATGATATGATTTTAGGTACCCCATTTTTAACTCAAATTTATCCTTTTGTTACAAATGATAAAGGTGTCTCTACCACTATACATGGTAGAACCATAACCTTCCCTTTTATAACCCCTGTCAAACAAAAAGAAATTTACTTATTACAACAGTCTTCCATTTTCCGTCAAATAAACATTTTATGTAATAAGAAAAATCATATCAATTTTCTCAAAGAAGAAATTCCTTATCATAGGATAGAAGAACAGTTAAAAACTGAACAAATTATAAGAAAAATAAAAGATTTAGAAGAATTATTTGTTGAAGAAATATGTAGTAACTTACCAAATGCTTTTTGGGAAAGAAAACAGCATGTTGTTGACCTTCCTTATGAAAAAGATTTTCATGAAAGAAATATACCAACCAAGGCTAGACCTATTCAAATGAATGAATAATTTTTAAAGCATTGTCAAACTGAAATTAATGATCTTTTGGATAAGAAATTAATTAGGCCTTCAAAGTCCCCTTGGAGTTGTTCTGCTTTTTATGTAGTTAAACAGGCAGAATTAGAGAGAGGTGTGCCTATGCTAGTAATTAATTATAAACCCATAAATAAAGTTCTTCAATGGATTAGATATCCTATTCCAAATAAAAGAGATTTAATTAACAGACTTCATTCTGCAAAATTATTTTCAAAGTTTGATCTAAAATCGGGATTTTGGCAAATTCAAATATCAGAAAAAGATAGATATAAAACTGCTTTTACAGTCCCCTTCAGACATTATGAATGGAATGTAAAGCCCTTTGGTCTAAAAAATGCACCCTCAGAATTTCAAAGAATTATGAATGAAATTTTTTAATTCCTATATCACATTTAGTATTGTTTATATAGATGATATTCTCATTTATTCTGAGAGTTTAGATCAACACTTTAAACATCTTCAAACATTCTTTAATATTGTCAAAAAGAATGGATTAGTTGTATCTGCTACTAAAATGAAACTTTTCCAAACTTCAGTAAGATTTTTAGGCCATGATATAAATAAAGGTCTTATCAAACCTATTAATAGGGCCATAAGTTTTACTGATAAATTCCCAGATGTAATTAAGGATAAAACACAACTCCAAAGGTTTTTAGGTTGTTTGAATTATATTTCAGATTTTTTTCCAAACCTTAGACAAGAATGTCAACCTCTTTATCAAAGACTTAGAAAGAATCCTCCTCCCTGGTCAGAAGAACATACCAAAATAGTTAGAAGTATTAAACACAAGGTTAGTTCTCTACCCTGCTTAGGAATTCCCCATCCAAATGCCTTTATGATTGTTGAGACAGATGCCTCTGATATAGGATACGGTGGCATACTGAAACAAAAGATTAATAGTAAAGAACAATTAGTAAGATTTCACTCAGGTATTTGGCTCGGACCACAAAAGAATTAATCTACTATTAAGAAAGAAATACTTTCAATTGTTTTATGCATTTCAAAATTTCAAGATGATTTATATAATAAGAAATTTTTACTTCGTATTGATTGTAAATCTGCAAAAGAAGTTTTAACTAAGGATGTTCAAAACTTAGTTTCTAAACAGATTTTTGCGCGGTGGCAAGCTATTTTATCAGTTTTTGATTTTCAAATTTAATATATTAAAGGAGAGAATAATTCTCTTCCCGATTTTCTTACACGAGAATTTTTACAAGGAAGTTAATTATGCAGATGGATCCCAAATCCAAATCCAAAGTACAGTCAAAAGTTCAGTCATCAAAAGATTATGAGAGTCCTGATTCAAAAAGTTTAGTGATGTATATGTCTGTTACACCACCTCCTCCTCCAAAAACACCTTCAAATTTACCCTCTTCCAGCTCAAACAGATTTTCACCACTTCAAAGGCTTCCAGAGTTACCATTCAAATCTATGCTTGTTTCCAATATTACTCCTTCAAATATCCATTTACAAAATGATCCCAATGACAAACAAGAGCCCAAATATGTTAACAAAATTTTGGTTGATGAAATCGGTCTCACACCTTACCATGAAATTCCAACAGACTTAGTTCAGAAAGATTTCATAAGAACCAGATTTCTATTATTCAATAACGATTCTCAATACTGGGAATCTGAATGTTTTCAAAAAACTCAAAAATTTTATGAACTCATACTGGTGGATACTAATTCTGTAGAAATTTCCCACACCAGAAATGAGAATAATCAAATTACTTTTTCAAAATGCATTATTAAACAAATTTTTAATCAAACAACATTTGGTGGACAAACTTTTCATAAAAACTTTTCTGTTCGTTTTAGTCCACAAGAATTTAATTATATTGATTACAAAAATGCCTGGTATAGAGCATTCTTTCTCAGGCCATTTTCGCATTCATGGTTTTTTTATTTTTCTCTCAGACTGTTCAAAAGATTTTCCAATTTGGTTTTATGAATGGTGGAAAAGAATGGGTTCCGAAAATGCAGTTTTACCACCTACTGTTCAAAAGGGCTTAGCCTACTTTGCTGAAAACACAAATATTCCAAATTACAGAAAATCCATTTATTTTCATGCTGAATTCAGGGTCCCTTGGATTTTAGCATGGGATTTTCAATTCAAAAAATGTCTACCAGAACCCACACCTTTCTCCTTGGTCAGATCTATTCGTATCAAATGGTGGACAAAATACCAGCAAGCCATATGTTTTGAGGCCAATATCAAACACATCCTTGAAACAGGGGAAAAGGTAAAATATCAGGGTGAATCCTCTAAAGTTGAAGACAAATCCAAAGGAAAAACAAAAGAACCTCAAGTGTCAGAGGAACAACAAAATTTTTTCGAAGCATTCAAAAATAATCCAGCACTCAAAGATGAATTTTTCGAATTCTTATCTAAAAGAACAAAATCAGAAGAATCAGCCACCTCTGATCCGTTTGGTGGTCCCTGCGCACAAGAACCAAATGAAGAAGATTTTCTCTTTTAATTACAGATTTACTTTTTGTCAAATCTCAACAAAAGCAGATTCCTTCAGAGACTACTTTTCAAACAGGAAATGCCAGCTTTCAAAATAGCAGGACAATTATTGAAGACTTTTCAAAAAGTAGAAGATACTTTGTGGGCCAACTCAAAAAGCAAACAGTGTTAGATTCTAATGAAATACACATTCAAATTCAAATTCAAATTTAATTTAGGTCAGTTGTTAGTATAAAAACCCCTCAAATGTAAGGAGAAAGGCAGAGCCTTTTCTTCGCACCTAAAACTACTCCCCATTTACTCACTACTTCCCTTACACCTGCACAAGTTCCAGTTTCCATTGTAATCAATTCTGAAGTTTCTTCAAAGTTCAAAATTGTAAGAATTTATTTTTTCAAATAAAAGTTATTTTATATGCGTAGTATTTTGAAAGCTCATTTATATTTTAATACTTATGAATATTATAATTCTGAGTATTTAAAATATAAAGATTTATGTGAAAAATATCATATGTGTTATTATTATTTTGTTTTAAGAGATATTCATTACGAAAAAAGAAATCGTTACCTTGTCATAACCGCCGCATAATGTTTAGATTCAAGATGGTTTTAACGAGTGAATATCAATATGTTAATAGTTTTTATTTATTCATAAAAATTTTATGCGAAAAACATCCTGAAAATGATCATTATAGAGAATTATACAATATTTTCAATAGAAGAAGAAATAAACTTATTGTTTTACAAACTGCATAATGTATAGATTCAAGAAAAATCTTCGAAAAGATTATATATATATGATCATTATTTTTTCTATAAAAATTTATGCAAAAAATGTCCTGGTTATTACCTTTTTCAAGTAAATTATAATTATTATAAACAAAGGAGAAATCAAATTATTTTACTTAGTACTGCATGATGTTCAAGAAACTATTCATTTCACTGTTCATATTTTCCCTTCCCTGTTTAGAAAAACTATTTCAAATTATTTTAGAAACTTTGATTTTAATTATCCTTTCTTTCAATTTAATTTTAACGATCCTATCAAACTAGGATCGTTAAAATTAAATTGAAAGAAAGGATAATTAAAATCAGAGTTTCAAAAATAATTTGAAATAGTTTTTCTAAACAGAGAAGGGAAAATATGAACAGTGAAATGAATAGTTTTTTAAACATTATGCAGTTTGTAAAACAATAATTTTATTTCTTTTTTGATTAATATAATTATACATTTCTTTATATTGATGATTATCAGGATATCTTTTACACAAATCTTTTAAAACTCTATAAAAACTATTAAGATATTGATATTCATTTTTCAAAACTTTTTTGAATCTAAACATTATGCGGCGGTAATGACAAGGTAACGATTTCTTTTTTCGTAATGGAAATCTCTTAACACAAAATAATAATAACACATTGGATATTTTTCACATAAATCCTTGTATCTCAAATATTCAGAATTATAATATTCATAAGTAGTAAAATATAAATGAGTTCGTAAAATACTGCGCATATGAAAAACACAAACTTTTATTTGAAATTTAAATTCTTACAATTTTGAACTTGAAGAAACTTCAAAATGATTACAATGGGAACTGAAACTTGAGCAGATGTAGGAGAGTAGTGAGTAGATTGGGAGTGGTTTTAGATGCGAAGAAAAGGCTCTGCCCTCCTTCTTACATTTGAGGGGTTTTTATACTAGTAACCTATCTAAATTACATTTGAATTTGAATTACAATTTGAATTACATGAGAATCTAATACTGTTTGCTTTTTTGAGTTGGCCGACAAAGGTTTTGAAAGTCTTCAATAATTGTCTTCTTTTTTAAAAGTCTTCAATAATTGTCCTGCTATTTTGAGAGCTGGCATTTCCTGTTGGAAAAGTAGTCTTCGATGGAATCTGCTTTTGTGGAGATTTGACAAAAAGTAAATCTGTGATTAAAAGAGAAAATCTTCTTCATTTGGTTCTTGTGCACAGGGACCACCAAATGGATCAGAGGTCTCTGATTCTTCTGATTTTGTTCTTTGGTATAAGAATTCAAAAAATTCGTCTTTGAGTGCTGGATTGTTTTTGAATGCTTCGAAAAAATTTTGTTGTTCCTCTGACACTTGCGGTTCTTTGGTTTTCCCTTTGGATTTGACTTCAACTTTGGAGGATTCACCCTGATATTTTACTTTTTCTCCTGTTTCTAGGAAGTGTTTGATATTGGCTTCAGAACATATGGCTTGCTGGTATTTTGTCCACCATTTGATACGAATAGATCTGATCAAGGAGAAAGGCGTAGGTTCTGGTAGGCATTTTTTGAATTGAAAATCCCATGCTAAAATCCAAGCGACCCTGAATTCAGCATGAAAATAAATGGATTTTCTGTAATTTGGAATATTTGTGTTTTCAGCAAAGTAGGCTAAGCCCTTTTGGACAGTAGATGGTAGAATTGCAGTTTCGGAACCCATTCTTTTCCACCATTCATAAAACCAAATTGGGAAATCTTTTGAACAGTCTGAATGGAAAATAAAAAACCATGAATGTGAAAATGGCCTGAGAAAGAATGCTCTATACCAGGCATTTTTGTAATCAATATAATTAAATTCTTGTGGACTAAAACGGACAGAATTTTTTTTATGAAAAGTTTGTCCACCAAATGTTGTTTGATTAAAAATTTGTTTAATAATGCATTTTGAAAAAGTAATTTGATTATTCTCATTTCTGGTATAGGAAATTTCAACAGAATTAGTATCCACCAGAATGAGTTCATAAAATTTTTGAGTTTTTTGAAAACAGTCAGATTCCCAGTATTGAGAATCATTATTGAATAAGAGAAATCTGGTTCTTATGAAATCTTTCTGAACTAAGTCAGTTGGAATTTCATGGTAAGGTGTGAGACCAATCTCATCAACCAAAATTTTGTTAACATATTTGGCCTCTTGTTTGTCATTGGGATCATTTTGTAAATGAATATTTGATGGAGTAATATTGGAAACAAGCATGGATTTGAATGGTATTTCTGGAAGCCTTTGAAGTGGTGAAAATCTGTTTGAGATGGAAGAGGGTAAATTTGAAGGTGTTTTGGGAGGAGGTGGTGGTGTAACAGACATGTATCTCACCAAACTTTTTGAATCAGGACTCTCATAATCTTTTGATGACTGTACTTTGGATTTGGATTTGGGATACATCTGCATAGTTAATTTCCTTGTAAAAATTCTCGTGTAAGAAAATCGGGAAGAGAATTATTCTCTCCTTTGATATATTCAATTTGAAAATCAAAAACAGATAAAATGGCTTGCCACCGCGCAAAAATTTGTTTAGAAACTAAATTTTGAACATCTTTAGTTAAAACTTCTTTTGCAGATTTGCAATCAATTCTTAATAAAAATTTCTTGTTGTATAAATCATCTTGAAAATTTGAAACACATAAAACAATTGAAAGAATTTCTTTCTTAATAGTAGAATAATTCTTTTGAGGTCCAAGCCAGATACCCGAATGGAATCTTACAAGTTGTTCTTTGGTGCTAAGTTTTTGTTTTAATATTCCCCCATAACCAATATCTGAGGCATCAGTTTCAACTATCATAAAAGCATTTGGATGAGGAATTCCTAAGCAGGGTAATGAACTAACCTTCTGTTTTATATTTCTAATTATCTTAGTTTTGGTCCCAAGTGGTCAGATGAGGTCTAGGGGGGGGGGGGGTGAATAGACCTCTGAAAATTTTTGAACTTAAAAACTTTTCAGTCTTCTGTCAGCAGACTAAGCTGATGAAGAACAGTAAGCAGACTAATCAGTTCGTGAACAAATCTTGAACAGCAGACTGACCACTCTTCTTACAAATACTTAGCTGTTTTTCAGCAAAACAGTTTTCCAGAGAGTATACTTGCAGCGGATTGTTTGAAAGTGTTTTTCACAAGTAACTAAGTTCTTAAAAAGATTTTATCCCCAGTTTTGAAACTCCTTATAAAATCTTTCAGTAATTCAAAGTGTTTAAATATGCAAACTTTTAAAATATGCGAGAAAACTTTAAATGCAAGATAACACAAAGAATTTTTATAGTGGTTATATGGATAGAAATCCTTTAGTCCACTCTTCCAGATCACTTAGATTCTGGGTTATACTATAATCACTTAGATTACAATATTTCTCCACTTACACCAAGACAACAAATGAAATGGCTGTAAGCTCACAATAGGAAATCACAAAGAAGACCTATCCTCTAAAGTAGAATCACTCACAAAGATGGATTCTCACTTCGCACAACACTCAGCTATTACAAAATCACTCAGATAATGTTTTTCTGATTTCTTCAACTGGGTTTCTGTCAACAGATGACTTCCACCAGACGAGTGAGCTGTTCGAGCTTTTGAGACTTAGAAAAATTCTGCTTCAAAATCGAAATCTCTGATTGTTGTTGTGTGTCTCTCTCTTCGAACTTTGCTCTATTTATACATGGAGATGAAAATATGACCGTTGAAGGAAAATCACATCTTCAAATCCATCATTCAGCTCTTTTGAAACGGCTCCCTGCAGCAATCCGTACATTGTACAGTTCTTTCTGTCCATCACATTTAATGCTGCATTAAATGCACTCTGCTGATACGAGGATATCTTCAATCATTTGCCATTACTACCCTTCTCTTTCAGCATTTATTACACCGGGTGCATTTATTACCGTTGAACTGATCTCATGATCTCTTCTACTCTGCTGATCGAAGCAACCCATCTGATAGGTACTCTGCTGATCAAATACTGAACTAATCTGATTTGACTCGGCTGATAACCTACCCTTCTGTTTGCTGTTTCAGCAAGAGATCACTAGTCTTCTGGTCTTTGAACTCTTCTGATATCTTCTTTGCTTGTTCAAAGATCCTTTTAAGGGAACTAAGCTTTCCATACTTAGCTGATTATGATGTTTTGGAAATCATCAAAACCTTCCCTTAAATTCTGACTTCTTTCATCTTCAACTTCATCTTCATCCAACAATTTCCCCCTTTTTGATGATGACAAAACTTCAGCTAAGTACCTGTACCTAAACTAAAGTTTTGATCCTCAAAAATTTTTGAGATAGAAATAGTCTGTTGGATTAAAACTTGCAATTTTATAGATATTGAACTGATTACATATTACAAGTTTGTTCAGATGAGTTGTAAAGAAAGTTACAAGGAGATTCATAAGTAAATTAAACATGACTAATCTCCTAGTTTGTCTTCTTTATCTTCTTCAGCAGGTTTAGAAGTTTCAGCTTCCAATTTCTGCTTCAACAGCTCTAACTTCTTCTTCTTAGCATCTGGGTCAAGCTGTTCTTCAGCTGAGTCCTTAGCAGCAGCTATCTCCTTATCAGATTTAGCTTTTGCTTCATCTTCAGTTTCTTCAGCAGCTTCACCTTCTTCTTCAGTGATCTTCTCATCTGTTGATCTGCTTGTGCCTTCATTTGCTGCATCATTCTTTTCATCATCATCAACAGATTCTTCTAACACTTCTGTTTCTTCAGCGTCATCTTCAGCTTCATTTTCAGCTTCCAATACAAAAGAGGTTCCCACTCTTTTCTGTCCAAATATCCTCTCTTCCCCCTTTTTGTCATCATCAGCAGGGTCGATTTGATAGTTTGGTAAGATTGGAGTAATCAGAAGTGAATCACAGAGAAGCTTGATGTTCTCTTCAATGGCAGTTATTTGAGCTTGTTGTTTAAGTTGATTGGCCTTAACAATTTTGACTTCCTTGAGCAAGTCTTCTCCTTGATCACCCAATTGAATTTGAGTTCCCAAAATTCAATTTGATGAAGCAGTGAAGTCTTTCATCATATTTCCCATGACTTCATCTTCTGCTTGGAGGGCCGTTTCAACTGTTTGTTCAATCTGCTTCCAACCTTCAGTAGTGCTCTGAGTCCGTCTTTTAAGTATATCCATATCTTGACAGATGGATTTAACATTATGAGCAGTGTCTTCTATCAGATCGGTTGGGACAGCAGCAGCTTTCTGACTTGGTTGTTTGACAGCAGCTATCACTTCTGCAGCTAATTCTTTCTTCATATCCTTCAGAGAATTGGTGATCATTTGTTGGATGGAGTCCAACAGATTTGTCTGAACACCATGAGAAGTTGAAGGCATATCTGATGTAGCAGCAGGTGTTCCTTTGATGAGTTGCTCTGTTGGTTGAGTCATTAATGCAAGGGACTGATCTGCTGGACTACCAGCAAGGCTTGGAGTGCTTTCCTTCTCCTTAGCTTGATCATCTCCTTCAGCAGCAACTTCTTTGTCCATGATCTGATCTGCTGGAATTGCTTCTTCTTTCTTTGAATCATCAGCAGCATCAAACTTATCACCCTGTGCAATGTTCTGATCAGATGGGTCTGATGTACCCTCTTTTTGCTTTGGTTGATCAGAAGACTCTGCTTTTTCTTTATCAGCAAGGGATATAATCTTCTTGACAGTTTCAACTGTCTTCATCATTCCTTCATTGTCCACAGCTGACCTGTTGGAAATCCAAGTAAAATTATCAAGAGGAATAAAAGTGGATGTAGGTTCCTTAGGCAGCTCTTCATAAGGTTTGATATTTGGCCCGTAGACAATGTGTTTGATGTTTGGAAGAAGGACCAATGAGCTTGGTTGTCCCCTTAACTTCCTTGATTTCTTTGCCCAAAGCTCCATTGCTTGAGCAATAGCCAACTTGATAGATCTTTCTTTGAGGTCTACTAAGTCATCAAAATCCTCAGGGATAGACTCAAAGATCTTCTTAGCTTCAGCCTTGACTATGTGGCTTATCCTCATTCTCAACCTGTCCAGAAAGAATTCTGAATCAAGTGCTTGGATGAGAGAACCTGTCTCAAGCCACTTCAGTACCCATGCTTCTTCAACAGCAAAGGCTTTCCATTTGGTCATTTCAGCTGGACTCTTTGTCAGTCTGAATTCCCTCCACCTGTTGTATCTGATCTTCTCATTATTAAAATGTGTCAGGCGGTTGACTCTTTCATTCTCAGCATCAAGCCTTTTTAGGAATTCTTCAAAGATAGCAGGATCTTCCCTGACAATCTCAAGAGATAGTCTGACTTCTTCTCTCCTCTTTGGCTTTGTCTTAGGTGCAGGCATGGCTGGAATTGGTTTGTTTGGATCCCTCTGTTCACCAATAACAAGCCCACCAGTATGCTGATTTCCATGAGCATCCTTGATGCTTGCTTCAATAACAGCAGCCAATTCTGCTGCCTCAACAGCATCTCTCTGCTCTTGAGTCATCTTGCTGGCTTCATCTTCCAGCCTTTGTAATTCTAGGCTTTTCAGCCTATCCTCTTCTGCCTTCTCTGCAGCTATCCTTTGCTCCTCAGCAACATCTAATCTTTTCTTTTCTGCAGCAGTCAAATAAGTTGCAATCTTGCCAGTCCTTCTTCTCCTTGTTTCAGGACTCTCAATTGCTTGAAGAGGAATTGCAGCAACTGGAGTAGGATGCAACAAAGGTGCATCTCCTTCATGTGTTGTACTAATCTGCTGTGCTCCTTCAACTTCAGCAGATGGTACAGCAGATGAGTCTTCTGTTGACACTCCAACTTCAGAAACAACTTTAGCTTCAGCAGCAGCAACTTTAGCAGCTTCAACAGCAGGTTCTTCAATTGTCA
This sequence comes from Penstemon eatonii, assembly GCA_038501285.1. Taxonomy (NCBI): domain Eukaryota; kingdom Viridiplantae; phylum Streptophyta; class Magnoliopsida; order Lamiales; family Plantaginaceae; genus Penstemon; species Penstemon eatonii. The sequence continues at coordinate 21,127,156 of CM076713.1, forward strand.
ATGGCCTTTCTGCTTCTGTTGTTGTTTCTCTTACTGTTGCTACAGGTTCTTCAGAGAAATTTACCTTTCTCTTTGCCTTGGACTTAGGAATTTTCTTGGCAGGAGGTTTTGCAACAGGAGGTCCCCTTGCCTCACTCCTAGTCCTTAATCTTTTCAACCTTTGAAGAGGAATTTCCTCCTCAGATTCAGTTCTTTCAGGTGATGAGCATGTTTCCATATTTTCAACTTCAATAGTGAAGTCATCTATTACTTTTTGAGGAACTTCAGCTTCAGGTTGTGCTGATCCAGCTATAACAGCAGACTGTGCTGTTGGCTCAGCAGATTTACTTGACTGACCCACCTTCTTGCTCTTCTTAGAAGGGGTCTTTTTGGATTTGGCAGGGGCTTTTCTTTTAGGTTTCTCCACTATTTGTCTCATTGGCTCGTAGAGTTTGAACTCTTTACTACCATGAGTTTGCTTCCCACCACCCATAGGGCATTGTAGTGAGGCAAACAGATTACTCAGTAAAATGGCATGAGAATGCCTTTTATCACTCAGCAGCTCATAAACGTGAGCAGCCCAGTTAACCTTCAAACCGTAATAGATACATACCATTGTATAGTATCTTCTCCTAGGTAATCCATCCAGTGAGCTTGTACTGCAATCCAGTACCTTAGCAATAATATCAGCAAACCTCTGATATTCATCCTTCAGCTGGGTCTTCATCAAAGTCCCAGTCATCTTTTCTCCTTCCTTCGCACAAATAGCCCAAAACTCTTCTTCTTTTTTCAGACCCAAGGTCTGTCACATCTCCTCCCTTGTTCGTAAGCTTATAAATTTCACTAAGAACAGCAGCAGATACAGCAACTTTCTTACCACCGATAACAGCAGTCATGACGGTGTCATCATCATTGAACTTCCTGGTAGTGTAGAAGTGATACACATCTTCCAGGTAGACTCTGTCTTCGTGAGCTTCCAAAACTGGAACCAACGATGCCTCCTTGATCTTCTCCATTAATGTTCGCATCAAATCAGTACCCGAAAAGTGAAATTTGCTGTAGTTTAGGTATCTTCCGTCAATAATCTTGTCCATTTCAGAGATTAGTGAGTAGATTCTGCAAAAGAACAGTGAACTTTCGAAGCAAGAGGGTTTGAGAGTTAGAGAGTTTGAGAGTGTTTGTGTGCGTAAGACGACTGAACTGTTTAGATCGGATTTTATAGGTTTCCTTTTGATTAGGTTTTCGTGATTTATCAGAACCAATCTGACAGTTTTTAATCGTGCGGATGAGAGTCGCGGATTTCAATTTTATTATTTTAATGTCAGATGGGCGGGAAACTCTATCGACACTAATCTGTTACTTATAAAAGCGCGTTTCTGAAGATACGTTTTATGACCATGCTTATATAAGGTATCAGATGAGTAGAGTTTAACTTATCTGACAGACGAGTGATCTGTTATCTGATATTACTAGAGAAAGCCAATAGCTAGTAATCTTCCTCTGTTGTTTGTCAATCCAGCAAGATAAAATAATCTTCAAGAATTAAGAACAGATCTTCTGATAGCATAACTTCAACTAACTGACATTAACAGATTTCATCTCTAGAACAGAAGTACCGCTAGTCTTACACGTTCCACCTGTCTTTAAGAATTCATAAGTTAACTAGTCTGTTGAAGGTTAATCCTTGAATAAAATAACTGATGACTAAGCTGTTGAACTCCAGTCTTCTGATGAGTTCCCCCTCAGCTTATGCATCCAAATTAAGTAGTCCTAACTCAGCTCTTAGAGTTGAGAACCCTTCTTCACTTAGAGGTTTAGTGAAGATATCAGCAATCTGATTATCAGTATGAACATACTCAATCATTACATTGCCTTTTTCCACATGATCTCTAATGAAATGATGTTTGATCTCAATATGTTTAGTCCTTGAATGACTTGTAGTATTCTGAGTAAGTGAAATTGCACTTGTATTGTCACAGTAGATTGGAATTCCACTGATCTTGATGTTGTAATCTTCTAGTTGATGCTTCAACCAAAGTATTTGTGCACAGCAAGCTCCAGCAGCTATATATTCAGCTTCAGCAGTAGATATAGAGACTGAAGTCTGTTTCTTACTCATCCATGAGATCAGACGACTACCTAAGAACTGACAGGCACCTGTTGTGCTCTTTCTGTCAATCTTGCATCCAGCAAGGTCTGAATCTGAATAACCAATAAGCTCAAATCCAGATTCTCTAGGATACCACAATCCCAATTCTTGAGTGCCTTTAACATATTTCAATATCCTCTTGGCAGCTAAGAGATGAGATTCATTGGGGTTTGATTGAAATCTTGCACAGACTCCAACTGAGTACATTATATCAGGTCTGCTTGATGTTAGATACAACAATGAACCAATAATGCCTCTAAATTTGGTTATGTCCACTGATTTGCCATCTTCATCTTTATCCAAACGAAGACTTGTAGACATAGGAATTGTAGCAGTAGAGCTAGTTTCCATACCAAATTTCTTGAACAGATCTCTTGTGTATTTTGCTTGGCTGATGAATATTCCATCAGGCAACTGTCTAACTTGCAATCCAAGAAAATATTTAAGTTCACCCATCATGCTCATTTCAAACTTATTCTGCATCAGCTTGGAGAACTTATCACACATCTGTTGGTTAGTTGAACCAAAAATAATATCGTCCACATATATTTGCACAAGTAATATATGATTTTCCCATTCAATTGTGAACACGGTTTTATCTACCTTACCTTTTCGAAATCCTTTAATTAAAAGAAAATCAGATAAGGTATCATACCATGCTCTTGGAGCCTGTTTCAGTCCATAGAGGGCTTTCTTCAGACGATATACTTTGTCTTCTTCTTGATAGACTTCAAATCCAGGAGGTTGTTCAACATACACTTCTTCTTGCAGTTCCCCATTGAGAAAAGCAGACTTCACATCCATCTGATAGACAGTGAAGTTCTTGTAAGCAGCATAGGCTAGAAACAGTCTGATTGCTTCAAGTCTTGCTACTGGTGCAAAAGTTTCATCAAAGTCAATTCCTTCTTCTTGACAATAACCATTGGCCACTAGTCTTTCTTTGTTTCTGGTGACAACACCATCTTCATTCATTTTATTTCTGAAAACCCACTTAGTGCCAATTACTCTTTGATGACTTGGTCTAGGAACTAAGTACCAGACTTCATTCCTTTCAAATTGATTCAACTCTTCTTGCATAGCTTCTATCCAGAAGGAATCATTGAGAGCTTCTTCAATTTGCTTAGGCTCTATTTGAGATAGAAATGTGACAAACATGGCATCTTGTGCAGCAGCTCTTCTTGTTTTCACTCTATCTAAAGGATCACCAATGACTAATTCAGGAGGGTGATTCTTGAGCCATCTGAGATCAGGTTGTAGATCAGGATGTTGTCCTCTGTCTTGATCTTGCAACACTACTGTTGGAGTTCCAGTAGTAGTCTGTTGAACATTTGCAGTCTGTTGAACAGTCTCTGGTCTGTCAGCTGTTTGCAACTCGTCTGTTAGACAATCAGCACTGTGATTTTGAACAGCACTTGAGTTAGCAGCTGAACTTAGATTAGGTAGTATGATGGGAACATATTCTTCATTTCTTCCAATTTCTAGCTTCTGTAGATCAGTAGACAGATCTTGATTAATACTTTGATTCTTTTCAGAAGATTGACTTGGCTCATCAAATACTACATGGATAGATTCTTCTATTAGTAATGTTCTTTTATTAAAAACTCTATAAGCCTTACTAACAGATGAGTATCCTACAAAGACAGCTTCATCAGCCTTTTCTGCAAATGCAGTAAGGTGATTTTTCCCATTATTCAATACAAAACATTTACAACCAAAAATCTTAAAGTAATGAATGTTTGGTTTTCTGTTGTTCCAAACTTCATATGGAGTCTTGTTCTGATTTTTGTTGATCATACATCTGTTTTGGGTAAAGCATGCTGTGTTTGTTGCTTCTGCCCAAAATCTTTGAGGCAGTTTAGCTTCAGCTATCATGGTTCTGACAGCTTCCTTTAGTGTTATGTTTCTCCTTTCAGCAACACCATTCTGTTGAGGGGTTCTAGCAGCTGAATACTCATGATGTATTCCTTTCATGTTACAATACTCTTCAACAGTAGAGTTTGTAAACTCTGTCCCTCTATCTGATCTGATCTTCAATATTTTTGTACTCTTCTCATTCTGGATCAGTTCCATCAGATTTGTAAGATGTTCCTTGGTTTCACTTTTCTTCTTCATGAAAATCACCCAAGTATATCTTGAATAATCATCCACAATAGCTAGGCAGTATTTCTTTCCACCATTGCTGACTGGATCAATGGGTCCAAATAAGTCCATATGTAGTAGCTCCAATATTCTTTCAGAAGATTGATGCTTCTTGCTTTTGAAAGATGACTTGATTTGTTTACCCTTCTGACATGCGTCACAGAGCTTGTCTTTGCTCATGACTATCTTTGGAATCCCTTCTACCAAATCATTCTTGATTAATCTGTTTATGGTCTTGAATTTTAAATGATTCATTCTCTTGTGCCATAGCCAACTGACTTCACTTGGTGCAGATGCCACCAAACAAACACTTGAATTCTTGTCAACAGAATTCCAGTCAACTATGTAGATATTTCCCTGTCTTCTTCCAGATAAAATTACCTTCTTTGTACCAATCTGTTCAACGTAGCACTTATCTGTTGAGAAGATGACTGAATATCCTTTGTCACAAAATTGACTTATGCTCAGCAGATTATACTTTAGGCCTTTAACATAAGAGACGTCAGATATCTCTATGTTTCCCTTGATTAATCTTCCTTTAGCTTTAATCTTGCCTTCTTTGCTGTCTCCAAATGTAACACTTGGACCATCCACAGCAACTGCATCAGTCAACTCATGTATGTTTCCACACATGTGCCTTGAACATCCACTGTCCAAGTACCAATTCTTCTCTACTTTACTCCTACTCCTAATCCTAACCTACAAAACAAAAATAAAATTGTTTTAGGTACCCTTATTGAGAGGGTCCTGAAGGATTAGTTTCACCTTTGACAACCCAAGATGTTGATGTCTTAGGCTTCTTAGGCTTCTGAGTTTTGACAGGAGCATGAACAGTTTCATTTTTATCATAATTATCAGATAAGTCATGTTGATGATCAGTATGATAAGAATAATGTTCATAAGCAGGGTAAGGTGCATGATAAGCAGGGTATGCATGCATTGGATGAGCAGGGTAAGGTGCATAGTAACCTGGAAATTGAGGTGCATGATACATAGGATGATATGCAGCAGGTTGCACATAATATGATTCATTTCCATACCAAGCATTTTGATTTTTCTTGTTTTTATGCTTCCTTGGTTTACTAGACGCTTGCTCAGTTGATTTTGACTTAGTTTTACCACTAGTCTGATTGACTTTAGCTTTATCAGCAGACTTCTTAGGACTCTGCTGTTTGGTCTTACTAGTCTGATTTCCTACACTAGGCTCTTTGCTCTTTTTAGCCTTAGGAGATTTCTTCTCCTTTACCACTTTCTCAGATGAGGTAGGTTTAGAAGTTTGAACATACAGAATGACCTTACTATTGTCAGCTGATATGAATTTTTCAGTATGATTCAATTCTAATTTATCCTTTTCTAAAGGTGTCTCCTGTTTACTAGATGTATGCATGGATGCAACAGTTGACTTATCATGAGACTCAATAATTTTCTCAAGTTCCATGATTTTTCCTTTATAAACCTCACACTCAGCTTTCAGAGATTCATGTTCTTGCTCAAGCTGTTTATATTCAGCTGATTCTCTTGGCTTTTCAGCTAAGAGTTTCAGTGAACTATTTTGCTCTTTTAGCAGGATCATCTCTTCCATAAGCTTTTTATATGCTTCAGCAATACCAGTATTGTTAAGCATCATTTGTTCAAATGAATTAAATAATTCATCATTAAGAGGAGTTACCTCATCCTCAGAGTCATCAGAGTCCTTTGCCATCAGGCACAGGAGAGCAGGTTTTTCTTCATCAGAAGATTCTTCATCAGACGAGTCTGAATCTGAATCAGATGAGTAGACAGCAGTCAGCTTTTCTGCTTCAGCCATCATTGCTTTTCCTCTCTGTTGCTTTCTTTCTTTTCTCACTTTCTTCTCCTCTTCAGTGTACTTTTCTGCTTTTGGATATGGGCAGTCTTTGATGAAGTATCCCAATTTCCTGCAGTTGTAACACATCAGTTTTGATTTATAATCATCTTTATCTTGAGAGAAAAGTTAGGTTTAGAAGAAGAAGCATTGTTGTATTTGTTCTTCATTTTTCTTTTGTAGAACTTCTTAAAGTTATTCATCAACAGTGCAACATCTCCAGCTGTGTACTCGTTTTTGTTGAGTAGTGATGCTTCATCAGATGAGTCCACATCTTGGCTTCTATGTGCTGGTCTTCTGGTGTTTTCAGCAGCAACCAGTGCAGCTGTGGGTCCTGAAGTTGAGGTTTCTTCAATTCCCATTCTAGGCAGTTTATACTCGAATGCCTTGAGTACAGAAAACAGCTCAGTAAGAGAGATTTTTCCCAAATCCCTTGATTCTTCCATTGCTGTAACTTTCATGTTGAACTTTGGAGGTAGGGCCTTTAGTACTCTGACAGTGATCTCTTTGTCAGTGAAGGTCTTTCCCAACTTTAAAACTTCATTCAGAGTCCTGGTGAATCTGGTATCCATCTGATCAATGGTTTCTCCAGACTTCATCTTGAAGTTGTCAAGTTTCTCCAATGCAACAGTGAGCTGATGCTCTTTAATAGCATCATTGCCTTCGCTCATATCTCTGACTTTGTCCCACATCTCCTTTGCAGTTTTGCAATGTTTGACCTTGTCAAACCGATCATTATCCAGGGCTTTAGTCATGATGAATCTCCCAACTTTATCTAGATTGTAAAGCTTTATTTCCTCTGGAGTCATCTCATGAAGGTCTTTCTCCACAACCGTATCTACTTCATTTATTTTTATGGTCTTTGTGAATCTGAATGGACCTTTAATGATACATGTGTACATGTTATCATTGTAGGCTGCTAGAAAGATTTCCATTCTAATCTTCCAGTCTTCAAAAGACATACCAGCAATGTGGGGAACATGGCTGATACAATCCATTTTTCAAAAAGTTTTGGTTTTTCAAAAAGATGCTCTTTTGAAAAGTTTTAAAAACCTTTGAAAAACACTTGGATCAAGCTCGTTGATCAGGCAGCTGATTCTAATGAACCACCTGCTCTGATACCACTTGTTGGTCCCAAGTGGTCAGATGAGGTCTAGAGGGGGGGGGGTGAATAGACCTCTGAAAATTTTTGAACTTAAAAACTTTTCAGTCTTCTGTCAGCAGACTAAGCTGATGAAGAACTGTAAGCAGACTAATCAGTTCGTGAACAAATCTTGAACAGCAGACTGACCACTCTTCTTACAAATACTTAGCTGTTTTTCAGCAAAACAGTTTTCCAGAGAGTATACTTGCAGCGGATTGTTTGAAAGTGTTTTTCACAAGTAACTAAGTTCTTAAAAAGATTTTATCCCCAGTTTTGAAACTCCTTATAAAATCTTTCAGTAATTCAAAGTGTTTAAATATGCAAACTTTTAAAATATGCGAGAAAACTTTAAATGCAAGATAACACAAAGAATTTTTATAGTGGTTATATGGATAGAAATCCTTTAGTCCACTCTTCCAGATCACTTAGATTCTGGGTTATACTATAATCACTTAGATTACAATATTTCTCCACTTACACCAAGACAACAAATGAAATGGCTGTAAGCTCACAATAGGAAATCACAAAGAAGACCTATCCTCTAAAGTAGAATCACTCACAAAGATGGATTCTCACTTCGCACAACACTCAGCTATTACAAAATCACTCAGATAATGTTTTTCTGATTTCTTCAACTGGGTTTCTGTCAACAGATGACTTCCACCAGACGAGTGAGCTGTTCGAGCTTTTGAGACTTAGAAAAATTCTGCTTCAAAATCGAAATCTCTGATTGTTGTTGTGTGTCTCTCTCTTCGAACTTTGCTCTATTTATACATGGAGATGAAAATATGACCGTTGAAGGAAAATCACATCTTCAAATCCATCCTTCAGCTCTTTTGAAACGGCTCCCTGCAGCAATCCGTACAGTGTACAGTATTTCTATCCATCACATTTAATGCTGCATTAAATGCACTCTGCTGATACGAGGATATCTTCAATCATTTGCCATTACTACCCTTCTCTTTCAGCATTTATTACACCGGGTGCATTTATTACCATTGAACTGATCTCATGATCTCTTCTACTCTGCTGATCGAAGCAACCCATCTGATAGGTACTCTGCTGATCAAATACTGAACTAATCTGATTTGACTCGGCTGATAACCTACCCTTCTGTTTGCTGTTTCAGCAAGAGATCACTAGTCTTCTGGTCTTTGAACTCTTCTGATATCTTCTTTGCTTGTTCAAAGATCCTTTTAAGGGAACTAAGCTTTCCATACTTAGCTGATTATGATGTTTTGGAAATCATCAAAACCTTCCCTTAAATTCTGACTTCTTTCATCTTCAACTTCATCTTCATCCAACACTTAGTATGCTCATTTGTCCAAGAAGGAGGATTTTTTCTAAGTCTTTGATAAAGGGGTTGACATTCCTGCCTAAGGTTTGGAAAGAAATCTGAAATATAATTTAAACATCCTAAAAATCTTTGAAGTTGTGTTTTATCTTTTATAATATCTGGAAACTTATCAGTAAAACTAATTGCTCTATTGATAGGCTTAATAAGACCTTTGTTAATATCATGACCTAAAAATCTAACTGAGGTTTGAAACAATTTCATCTTAGTGGCAGAAACTACTAATCCATTTTTCTTGACAATATTAAAGAACGTTTGAAGATGTTTAAAGTGTTGATCTAAACTCTCAGAATAAATGAGAATATTATCTATATAAACAATACTAAATGTGCTATAGGAATTAAAAAATTTATTCATAATTCTTTGAAATTCTGAGGGTGCATTTTTGAGACCAAAGGGCATTACATTCCATTCATAATGTCCAAAGGGGACTGTAAAAGCAGTTTTATATCTATCTTTTTCTGATATTTGAATTTGCCAAAATCCCGATTTTAGATCAAACTTTGAAAATAATTTTGCAGAATGAAGTCTGTTAATTAAATATCTTTTATTTGGAATAGGATATCTAATCCATTGAAGAAATTTATTTAGGGGTTTATAATTAATTACTAGCCTAGGAACACCTCTCTCTAATTCTGCCTGTTTAACTACATAAAAAGCAGAACAACTCCAAGGGGACTTTGAAGGCCTAATTAATTTCTTATCCAAAAGATCTTTAATTTCAGTTTGACAATGCTTTAAAAATTCTTCATTCATTTGAATAGGTCTAGCCTTGGTTGGTATATTTCTTTCATGAAAATCTTTTTCATAAGGAAGGTCAACAACATGCTGTTTTCTTTCCCAAAAAGCATTTGGTAAGTTACTACATATTTCTTTAACAAATAATTCTTCTAAATATTTTATTTTTCTTATAATTTGTTCAGTTTTTAACTGTTCTTCTATCCTATGATAAGGAATTTCTTCTTTGAGAAAATTGATATGATTTTTCTTATTACTTAAAATGTTTATTTGACGGAAAATGGAAGACTGTTGTAATAAGTAAATTTCTTTTTGTTTGACAGGGGTTATAAAAGGGAAGGTTATGGTTCTACCATGTATAGTGGTAGAGACACCTTTATCATTTGTAACAAAAAGATAAATTTGAGTTAAAAATGGGGTACCTAAAATCATATCATGAGATATGTCTCTAACCAATGTAAAGACATTTTTGAAACAATAGCAATTATTACAAATATGAGCCTTAGACAGTTTATATCTAACATCTAAGGGTGTAGAATTAGCAGTATAAAGCTGCTCTGTAGTTTTTTCATAGTATTTTGATTGTATGACTCCTTCTCTAATAACATTATGATCAGCTCCTGAATCTAATAAAGCAACTAAATTTATTTGAAATTTTCCTATTACTAAATTAACATTGATGTACCATTTTTGAAATTCAATTTTTTGAATGGAGTTAAGGAATATTTTATCATTTATTTTTGAATTTTCTCCTATAGGGATCTCAGGGATTTTCTCATTTTTTATTTCGTCAACTTCTTAACCCTCCTTATTTCCTAGTAAAACAAGTTTGGTTTCTAATTCGAAATCTTTTTCTTTTAATGAGAAGAGTTCTTTTTCCATTTGATTAACTTGTTTTTTTAACAAATTAATTTCAGTTTGGAGGTCTTTAGTAGTAATTTGTTTAAAAATACTTTGAGAAGGATATTTATCAAATAATTTATTTAGACTAAAGTGTTCTTTAATATGAATTTGATTATTTTTTTAGCTTTCTTCTTCTATAATTAAATTCTTTAGCTTTTAAAGATAATCCTTTCTAATTTCATCATTTGGAATCTGTCCTACTAAATCAAGTATAGCTTCCTTATTGTCCTTTGTAATACTACAATTATTGCAAATACCATTTTGTTCATTGCTATTATGATTATCATCTGAAGCATTTTATTCATTTTCAATAATCTCAGATTCTTCTTCTGATTCTTCTAATAAATTATTTATAGAATCTTTTAATTCCCTTATTTTCTTTTTCTTTTTTAACCAACATTGACTCTCTGTGTGTCCAGGTTTTTTACAGAACCAACATTCTATATTCTTTTTATTTTGAGTTTGGTGATGATGATGCTTTTTAGACGATTTTTTATGGCTTGAGGACTTTGTTTGTTTATTATCTGACCTAGGGAAGTTAGAACTTTGAGTAAGTCTTTTATTCCTACGATTTTGAATTCTAGAAGGAGGTTCTATTTTGGTCATCCCAAACATTTCACAAAAACATCATAATTCTCTCCTAGTATTATTTTTATCTGATTTATATTTGTTTTGGAGTTTTAACTCAGAACATAAGGATAATCCTTCTTTTTTAACAAAAGCAAATAATTGCCCAAAAGTAATTTCTTCAAAAGGTATATCTTCAGTTCCTATTTCATTTCTTAATTTTTGTAAAATTCTTTCAGCAAATAATTTTGGTAATCCCATGATAAATCTTTCTTTCCAAAACGAGGCATTACAATCATTTCTTCTTAAAACTTGGGTAAGAAAAACATCTTTATACCATCTATAATCTGATAGTGAAGGGCATCTTAAGTTTGTAAGAATAATTTTTGAAGCGTTATACTCTTCTTTAGGATTTCCTATGAAATACATTCCTATTGTAATTATTAAATAATCACAAGCATCACTAATTTCATAAGGTTCTTCATTTTCTATCATTACAACTTTATGATATAAAATTTGGGTTTTTATTTGTAAACTTAACGCATTATCCCACCAGTTTTTTAATTGACCTGTAAATCCTAGAACAAGTAAAGCACAAGTTTTTTCTTCAGTTTGACCCGGTAGCTTATAAGCCATTCTAGCCATACCCATTTCTTGTAATGTATTTAAAATTTCATATTCAGATTTACCATCTATATTCCATTCAGTTATTGAAGAACCATCATAACTAGTCCTATGAAATTGATTTCTTTCTTCATATTGGAGACCCATAGGGGAAGGTCTACTGTAATAAGGTTTTGAATTGTTAAAATTTCTTCTTCCTCTAAAAATTTTATTAATTTGATCATCTATATTATCAAAGTTTTCTTGTATTTCTGTAATATTATTATTATCTTCTGACTCAGAACTTTCTTCCGAAGAATGATCACTTTCATTTTCATCTTCTTCCTTAATGGTATCTAAAACATTGATCTTATTATTTGATTAAGATCCAACTTCATTAAGTTTTTCCGAAATCTTTGATAAAAATTTTTGTGTGTCACTTTGAAAAGTAATATCTTTATGTTTTCCTAAAGGAATACTTTTAGTTTGAAAAAACGGTGCAGAAATGTCATTGAATAATTTATTCTTAGGTTTTTCTTCTTTAGAAATATGAGTAGAATTATGATGATTTATTTGAGTATTAACAATATTATTAGCAATAGTGTCAACTTGACCTGAAATTGTATGTAGGATTTGATTAGAATAATTATTTTGTTGTATGATCCTATGAATATCTTCACCATTAATTGGTTCTTTAGCATCTTTTCCCCTTTTAAAAGGGTCAGCAACAATTTCACCTTTCTGCGTTTGAAATTTAATCATTTGAAGAGGAGGATGGACAGAATTGACAACTTCATTATTTTCTAATGTCCATTTTTTATGAAGAGTAGTATTAACTTCTATGGTAGACTTCTTTTGATAATCATTTATTCCTTCTTTTGAAAAGAAAACAGTTAAGAAACTAAAAAATAAAAAGTTCGATTTTAATTTTTTCATCTCTTTTTTCCATTCTTCAGTTAATCTTTGTTGTATATTTTTGTCTAATTTAAGGAACCAACGTCTTCTTTCTTTATGGTAATCATCATTCAATTCTTCATTTAAATATTCAAAATCTGGTTCAAATTCTCTATTTGAAGTTATAACCAAAACGAAATCTGAATTAGTAGGAGAATTTGGAACATAGTAATTAGGTTGATTATTTCTTTGTGGTTCAGGAATTGGAGTTTTAAACCTATAATTAGAATATCCTGAAAAAGATTGCCTAGAATATTCCGAAGCATTTTGAGAGCCTAAATTACTATAGTATGGCCTAACTAGCTCAGGTTCTCTGTATGAACTAGTTCTTAAATATTTCCTATCTACTTGGGGATGGAATCTAATACTTATTTTTCCATCTGGTTGTTCAATAATTTGAGAAACTTCTGTCCTAGTTATATTCCTAGGAGGTTGAGGATTACTGATTATGAATTCTTGAGGAATAGTTATCTCATTCCATTTTAACCTTTTTGGAGTAAAAACATTAGTTTTTTCTGCATCTATCTGTAAAACTACTGTTTCATCTTTTGACGTAGGCAACCTATTGAATTTTGGATTGATTTGAGAAGACATAAGCCTAAAATAAACTCGAAATATAATAGCAAAATTCTTACAGAGGTGAAACTCATCACCTTGGATTTGAACATCTAAAATCATTGGATCAGTTAGGTCAAAAGAAAAATTCGGAGAGCAATTAAAATATATTGGACCATTACATATATTGGTTTGAACCATTGAAAGTAAAGAAGTTTGATATCTCTTAAGCCTCTTATCTCTAAGGGCTAAATAAATAGGAGTGTCAACACCTGCATCAACTAAAGGTTTGACAGCTACCTGAACTAATCCTATATGAATATACCTATAACCTTTTTCTAAATACTTTTTAATTGTGTATCTATTTAGAAGAGGTATACTTTGAGATTCTTCTTGAATTGAAATGGTTTCTTCATGAGTTTTAACAGAGAAAGCTGTTTTGAAATCTGTTAGGCCTATTTTATATATATTTTCTATTTGCTCTTCTGGGATAGTCCAATTTGAATAGTTTATAGGCATATAAGATTCATTACTATGATTAATACTTTGGTTTCTAGAACTAGAACCTGAATGGAGAAAATTTCTTAGTCTAATTGCCATTAGAATTTTCTAAGCACAATCAACTAAATAAACTTAATTTAGTCGGGTCGAATCGGGAACACCTACAGTGGGACCACCTAACACACGACTGACCAACACCTAAATAGGCTTACCAACGATAGTCCAACAACTAAGTTTAAGCTAACTTAGTCTTTTGGTACTTAAAGAATCCTAAAAGGTTCTTAAACTTTGAAAACCTCTACGTTCAGGTATCTGGCTCTGATACCAAGTTTGAAAGGATCGCTAAAAATAAATTGAAATAAATTACAATTAAAATCAGAGTTTCTAAGATAATTTGAAATAGTTTTTCTAAACAGAGAAGGGAAAATATGAACAGTGAAATGAATAGTTTCTTGAACATCATGCAGTACTAAGTAAAATAATTTGATTTCTCCTTTGTTTATAATAATTATAATTTACTTGAAAAGGGTAATAACCAGGACATTTTTTGCATAAATTTTTATAGAAAAAATAATGATCATTAATATATATATAATCTTTTCGAAGATTTTTCTTGAATCTAAACATTATGCAGTTTGTAAAACAATAAGTTTATTTCTTCTTCTATTGAAAATATTGTATAATTCTCTATAATGATCATTTTCAGGATGTTTTTCGCTTAAATTTTTTATGAATAAATAAAAACTATTAACATAATTATATTCACTCGTTAAAACCTTCTTGAATCTAAACATTATGCGGCGGTTATGACAAGGTAACGATTTCTTTTTTCGTAATGAAAATCTCTTAAAACAAAATAATAATAACACATAGGCTATTTTTCACATAAATCTTTATATTTTAAATACTCATAATTATAATATTCATAAGTATTAAAATATAAATGAGCTTTCAAAATACTACGAATATAAAATAACTTTTATTTGAAAATATAAATTCTTACAATTTTGAACTTTGAAGAAACTTCAGAATTGATTACAATGGAAACTGGAACTTGTGCAGATGTAAGGGAAGTAGTGAGTAAATGGGGAGTAGTTTTAGGTGCGAAGAAAAGGCTCTGCCTTTCTCCTTACATTTGAGGGGTTTTTATACTAACAACTGACCTAAATTACATTTCAATTTGAATTTGAATGTGTATTTCATTAGAATCTAACACTGTTTGCTTTTTGAGTTGGCCGACAAAGTATCTTCTGCTTTTTGAAAAGTCTTCAATAATTGTCCTGCTATTTTGAAAGCTGGCATTTCCTGTTTGAAAAGTAGTCTCTGAAGGAATCTGCTTTTGTTGAGATTTGACAAAAAGTAAATCTGTAATTAAAAGAGAAAATCTTCTTAATTTGGTTCTTGTGCGCAGGGACCACCAAATGGATCAGAGGTGGCTGATTCTTCTGATTTTGTTCTTTGAGATAAGAATTCGAAAAATTCATCTTTGATTGCTGGATTATTTTTTAATGCTTCGAATTTTTTTTTGTTTTTCCTTTGGATTTGTCTTCAACTTTAGAACTGCTCAATCTATTTACAGCGATTAAAAGACTTTTGGTATTAAAACCTAAGTCTAAATACAAACGAGTCGAGTATACATTGATCCGCTCAATAAACGCTCCTCGATCTATTTTCAACGATTAAAAGACTTTTGGTATTAAAACCTAAGTCTAAATAAAAAATAGTTGAGTATACATTGATCCGCTCAATAAACGCTCCTCGATCTATTTTCAACGATTAAAAGACTTTTGGTATTAAAACCTAAGTCTAAATAAAAAAGAGTTGAGTATACATTGATCCGCTCAATAAATACTCCTCAATCTATTTATAGCGATTAAAAGTCTTTTGGTATTAAAACCTAAGTCTAAATAAAAAAACGAGTCGAGTATAAATTGATCCGCTCAATAGACGCTCCTCGATCTATTTTTAACGATAAAAAAGATCTGGTAAAAACACCTAAATCTTAGAAATGAGTTGAGTATGAATTGATTTGCTTGGTAAATGCTCCTCATAAATAAGATTAAGACGAAATCAACAACAAGAAGAATGCAAGGAATAAAATTAAAGGTTTATTTATCTAATAAATTACATGCCAAAGGCTCTGATCAAATTACAAAGGTGTATATACGATTTAAACATCATTACAATTGTTTAGATAAAACGATCCTATCCTATAGATCAGCGATCTTCACGACAATGTCCACGGAAACACCAATCTCCTCCCTAGTGCCTTGACGATTATGATCAACCACCTAAGAAGCATGCTGCTCAGGATGGTCGACTTCTTTAGTTCGATGTCCAGGCTCTGAAGACCAAATGTTCTTCCAGACGAAATGAGCATTACGAGTGATTTAACCAGATTTTGTCGGGTTAAAGGGGTATCAGTGAATTTGTGATATTTATATATTTTATAGGGCTCTGTTACTTTATTCCGGATGGATCAATCACAAAGAAAAGCAATATTGTAAAAACAAGAAGTAAACACACAAACCAAAGCAAAGAACACACCAATATGAAGAGAAAAAGCTTTTTCTTTATTGAATAGTATTGACTTATGCTGTGGTAAGCAGCATTCAACGGCGTATTCCCGAGAGCTTAAGTTGTTAATTACAATGATTAACTAGGTATTTATACAATGCTAAACCTAGCGTTACAAGGAAACATAGTCCTAATAGGACTCGGCCCAAATATCCTTCTTGGGTCCGGAATATAGTCTTCTAGTCGAAGAGAGCTGTACTTGGCCGGGTCGATAAGATGATCCCGAACTGTTTGATTTGGTCGAACCGATCTCATGTTCTTTACTCGATCCGTACAAGATGTAGGGTGCGAAATAGCCCCCATCAGTACTCCCTCACTTCTTCGAGCGTATAGATAATAGAAGCTCGTAGAAGTAGGTAATTCTTTGCGACTGTTTATTTTCTATGAATGGAGCCTCGTTAAAAACCTTTCTTAAGAAAAAACCCTGTGGGAAAAAATCTTAAGTAAGGAAAAGAGTGCTACATATCATAGATAGTCGTTTTCTCTGTCCGATTACGAATCGCCACGCGTCTATTCTGGAGGCTTTTCATATCCTTCTATTTTTTGCGGGAATGTGATTAATTGCGATGAGTTCGAAACGTCTTTTCTCATCTTAGTATAAATAGGTGACTTTTGAGTTCGTCATTTTTCCTTTATCCTTGCTCATAGTTCATAGTCATTTCTTGCTTAGTCGTTCGTCATATAAAGTTTTCCTTTTATCGACTTATACCCTTCGAGAGTCTGAAAATATGGCTTCTTTGAGAAAATCTTCTTCTTCCTCGAGGGAGAATGTTGCTCCTAATAACGAGGAGGAGTTGCGCTCATATAAAGTCAATTTCTGAATTCGTTGTTCCTATAGAAGACACTTTTAAGGTACAGATCCTTTCTGACACAGAGGTTGCTGCCCGAGCCAAAAAGGGCAAATGTACTGCTCCTCAGATTTCTGAACCAATTGAGGACCTTGCTTGCGCATATACAGTGGATACTTTTCGGGAGGTTGTGAATAATTACGCAAAATATTTCCCGGAGGGTTCCGAGATAATTCTTCCTTCGTAAAGCGGGGTTGAGTGTTCATACTTTTCCAATCAATTCATCATTGGAATCACTGGGTAAGCATTATTTCTTTAATTTAGTGCTACGATAATATTTTCTTATATAGAGAAACTAACTTTTAATTTGTTTCTTGTTCAGCTCAAATGGTAGAAAATTCTCGACATTCTTCACAGGGAAAGATGGTGATATCCAAATCCTCTAAGTCCGTAGAGAACAATCCGATCGAGCAGAGAGCTTCTCGGAAGAGGAAACATGAGTTGAGTCATGAGTCCGAGGAGAATGGAGAGGAGTCTCCAAATTCTTCCCAAGATTCCCCCGTTCGTCAAAGGACTGGGCCTGGTTATCCCCCTCTTCAGCTCAGATCATCCTTGGGAATTCGCGGATGTCGTAGTTGGTCGATGCCTCATCCTAGCGATAACCCGGTGGGGAGAAAAAGGAACTATTATGGTCGTTCTGGCAATGATCTTTCTTTACTCGGTGACAATCACCCCAAACCCACCTTGGTCGTAATGATCGAAGACCATTTGGAGGGGAAGAGAGCTGCTAGTTATTCCGAGAAAGATTCTCTTGTCCATGACGAAAGTGAGAATGCGGTGGATAAGGCAACTCGCGTTCTTTTATCCGGGGTTTTCACTCGTGATTTGAATAAACTTTTCCGTAAGGATCCTTTGGAGAAATTTCAGCGAGCATCTCTTTATGCTGAAAAGGTAAATTCTTTCGAGCTCGCTTTATAGGCCATTCTTCATTTCGAAGATATTCTTTACTAATTTATTTCTCGTTTTACCCCTCTTCTTTTTTCAGACTAAGACTTGTTTAGCCTCATACGCATATGAAACTGCACTCTGGAAACAGCAATGTGAGTTTCTAGATGAGAAAAATAAAGCTCTTCTTCGTAAGTTTTCTGGTTCAGAGGTTGGTCCCTCGACGTCTTCTTCCGTTCCCGTTGTAGATAGTCATGCTACGGGGACTGAAGACCAGGAATTATGAACAGGGTCTTGGAGACTTCTCGTGCTCAAGAGCAAGCCGATCAAATGGCTAAAAAGTTAGAGGCATTTCAGTTTCAGAGTACTGCTCGTATCAGTGAGCTAGAATCTCATGTATCAAGTCTTCAAGCTTCACTAGAGGAGTATGAAAAGGATGTCCCTCTTAGTGGACTTAGGGATCGATATGGTAGGAACCCTGATGAAAGAGTGATTCGCGAATTTCTTAATTCTCCTGTTCATACGGCGTTGGTGTATCGGATGGTCGGTCCTCTTCTGGAGAATACTTTCAAGAAGGCGGTTCATCAGCTGGTCGCCTTAGAGATGATCGACGACCGTCGAAAGGAGTATTTTAAGGCGGCGCACATTCGGTTGAATCGTTATGGTGAAATTTATTCTTCTTCCGAGCTTCCAGATGTCGTATATCAAGGTTTTCCTTTGGCTCACCTTGTCGAAGAATTGGGAAAACCATTGCCGATTCCTGCTTCTGAAGTTAACGATGAGCTTGATAATACTTTTATCGATCCAGAAGACGAAGAAGAAGAAAAAGAAGACGATATTGTCACGACCGAGAACGTCGGTAGCGAACAGAGAATTCCGGATAGTGACCAGGCTTCTTGAAACAGTGATTTTTGAAATAATCTTTGTAATTATTTACCCGTAGGTTTAATTGTAATTTTACCTTTTCATCCCTTTGTACGCTAAACGTTTCGTATTATGACAGTTACGTCTTTTCATCTTCGCCGTAATAATTCAGACAAGTCATTATGTTCACCGCAATCATTATGCGTGCGTCTTTTCCAATTCTAGTGTTTATTCCAAGGTCAGTTTTTCTATTTCGCGCCCTTTCTTTAGGTCTATAGCGTCTTTTCGTGTAGTATAAATACTAAAGGTAAAAACTTGACTTGTTATTTACCGTTATACTCGTCTCTTCTAATAGAATACTCTTTCTTTGGCTAGTCGATAAACTTTCTCGTTATTTGCTTTATATTCTTCAACTATTCGATCATGAGTAATCTTTTCGGCAATACTTCGAAACGACCTTCTCGTGAGAGCGCTAGGGATAATAGATCCAAAAAATCTCGAAGAGATGGGCCGTCGATGGAGCCTCCTCGTTCGTCCCCAATAATTAGGTCAGAGAATGATACTCGTGTTATTCCTTCCGAACCTTTTTCTGTAGTAAACTCATCGTTTTCAGAACCAATCTTTTCTTCTTCTACTCAAGTAGGAAGCATGCCTTCCCCTGGTCGGTTAGCTTTTGGCGATATGTCCAATGAGGAGCCGACTTATAATATACCTGTTAGTTCAAGTGCTTCTTCCTTCGAGCATGTTTTTCATGGAGGGGATTTTGCTATTTCCCTTCCTTTGTTTACTTCTACTGCCCCAGTCGCCGACGGAGGGCAAGCTGGTGATGGCCTTTTTGTCAATCCTTCCACAACACAATCTATTGTGCAGGATTGTCCTGATTATCTGTTTACTGATACTACTGTGATGACTACTTCCTTTGAATCGGGAGGACCTTCCGGAGGTCGGACCGGTTCTAGGTCTGGTCGTCGAACCGTTATTTCTGCTTCGGGCAAGGAGACCTCCGTTAGCCCCAACGAGAGAGAATCTTCTCGTCTGTTAGATGATCGTTGTATTCTCGAGCAGGTCAAAGACATTATGTTGTCAGAGACTCCGCGGCCTGACGGTGTCCCTTCTAGTAGTGAATTGCCTGGCTCAATTGAGTCTGATGCTTTGTCCTGGGATCTGGGTTTGAGCACCATTTTGCCTGGTGAGCTGAAAAAACTTGAGGGTACTTCCAATGTACGCCTTGTTCAGTCTCTAGTTAAGATGTGCGAGCAGGTAGACATATCTTTTGATAATTTTCCTAGTTTTATTTTGATTTTCATGTTGTGTGAGGGTTTATCTCATTCTTCTTCTTTTTCAGTCCAAATATCTTGCCCTTCAGCTGGGTGTGCAGAACGATAATCTGTGGAATAGTAAGGATGCCTACCAAAGACGGTTGGAGTCGGAATCGGCGAAGGTCGCAGGGCAGACTCTTCAGCTGCAGCTTGCCAATGACGATTTGAAAAAATTGCAGGAGGAGAAGTCTGTCTGGGAGAAAGAGAAAAATGACTTGGTTCGGGCTGCTGCCCTTGCAGAGGAGTCTCAACGGCGGTCCTATGAGGAAGGATATGACGCCGGTTATCTAAAGCGTCAAGAGGAGTTGATGGCGTTTGCTGGCAACTTGACTCCTCGAAGAACTGTTTCTAGTAGTCGACCTGCTGACCGTTCTTCTAAGTGATCTTTGTTCGGCCGGGCAGGCCTTGGACTGTCTCTTTTTTTTTTTTTTTTCTCGCCCAACGGGCTGAAACTTTTGTAATGGGAGAAGTACTAAGTTGGAAATTATGACCTTTTTGTAGGCAGATCCTTGCCTTGATCAATTTTCTTCTGTATATATACTTTGTTATGCATATTTTGCCTTTATGCATAAATATAGTCATCATGAAATAATCAGCATAGATTAACACACTTATCTGATATTGATCTTGGCGGAGAATATTCAGGTTAGAGAAAAGGTAGCTTGATCTTGCTTGGTCACTGTTTAAGTAACTGAATGGTATAATGTTTGCTCTGCAAATCAAATCTTTGTCGATCAACCCAGTATAGTTCCTTGGGTTATATTCAAAATCACGTTGCACATAAAAATGTAGATAGTAGGTTTATTCGTATTGATGATCGATTGAATAGCTGTTAAGGAACGCTCAGCATCTTGGTCGATGTTCAACCTATGCCCTGTAAATTTGTCTTTTTGTGATGTAAATCTTATATAAGGAGGCTATTGTCCCTTTTGTTGAATTCCGCTTTTCTCCTCATCAGACTAAGAGAAAATATCCCTTTCAATATCTTCCGAAGCTTTATGTTTCTCATTATTAAATTTGAACTATATGTTGCTCAATCGGTGTATCATTACGTCATTTCTTTGATATGGGAGGAATTGGAAAATGTAGCAGTCCTGGCCAGATCTGACCCATTCGGACCTCCTTCAGCAATTCTTTGGAAAATTAGGCAGTGACGGCCTTGCAGTTTCGAATAAGGAGGGCTATTCTCCTGATTTCTATGTCATATATCTTGGACTCCAAAGGAGTTCTTGTATGAGTTAGTTAATGGTTCTCCACATGATTTCATCTTTTATCTTTTATGAGTTAGTTAATGGTTCTCCTGATTTCATCTTTTATCTTTTATCGAGCAAGTAATCTTTTCACGACGATCTTAAATTTGTATGCCTTCGTTTGTTATTGGTCTATTTGGTCCGGAGCTCCTTTAGGTGTCCAAATGATGATCGCTTCGATCCACGTCCTTTTGGTAATCGACTGGCTGAGTCGACTAAATAGCGCCGTTCCAACTTACTTGCATTTATTACGGGGAGTTAAAGGGTCGCATTTATGTCCGCTGATCAAATACCTTTTCTGCCCTTGGATCCCTTAGATCTATCCCTATAAATAGGGAGGCGGTTTGCATATTTCATTTGCCATTTCTAAAAAAGGATGGAGATCTCAGTTTCCTTAGATTTTGTTTTGCCTTCAGATCCCATAATATTCAAAAAGTCGCATTACCGTGATTCACACCGTAATAGCTTGATGTTCTTCTGTTTTGTACTGACGGGTCCCATGGAAGCCCTACCTTGTACTAACGGGTCCCATGAGGCCTCAAATGTTGTTTTCACAGATTTGAGGTCCGTGGTTTCTGTTTGCACATGGGGGGTTCATACTTACCAGGCATCCTTATTCTTGGATGTTACCTCAGGAGTGGTCGTCCACTGGGTTGTGCTGGTAAGTTTTATCCTTTACGACTCATCCGAAGAGATGCTGCTTCAGAGTAAAAGTCTACCCCATTATACAAGCAGTGTCTCGTTATGGATGAATGAGTATTGCCGGTTTATCTGGCCGGTAATGCTCATTTCGTCTGGAGGAACATTTGATCTTCAGAGCCTGGCCATCGAACCAAAGAAGTCGACCATCTTGAGCAGCATGCTTCTTAAGTGGTTGATCATAGTCGACGAGGCACTAGGGAGGAGATTGGTGTTTCCGTGGACATTGTCGTGAAGATCGCCGATCTTATAGGATCATTTCATCTAAATCATTGTAATGATCTTTAAGTAGCATGTAGACCTTTGTAACGTAGGATTTTTGTATGTAACTGATTTGATGAATAAAATATTACTTTCATTCCTTACATCTTCTTTGTCGTTTGATCCTGTCATAATTTTTATTCACGAGGAGTAATTTCCGAGTAGATGGATTCATACTTAACTCGTATTCATGACTTAGACGTGTTAGTAGATCATTTTTAAATCGTTAGGAATAGATCGAGGAGTGTTTATTGAGCGGATCAATGGATACTCAACTCTTTTATAATTTTGACTTAAGTTTTTATAACAAAAGCCTTTTAGATCGTTGAAAATGGATCGAGGAGTGTTTATTGAGCGGATCAATGTATACTCAACTCTTTTATAATTTTGACTTAAGTTTTCATAACAAAAGCCTTTTAGATCGTTGAAAACGGATCGAGGAGTGTTTATTGAGCGGATCAATGTATACTCAACTCTTTTATAATTTTGACTTAAGTTTTCATAACAAAAGCCTTTTAGATTGTTGAAAACGGATCGAGGAGTGTTTATTGAGCGGATCAATGTATACTCAACTCTTTTATAATTTTGACTTAAGTTTTCATAACAAAAGCCTTTTAGATTGTTGAAAACGGATCGAGGAGTGTTTATTGAGCGGATCAATGTATACTCAACTCTTTTATAATTTTGACTTAAGTTTTCATAACAAAAGCCTTTTAGATTGTTGAAAACGGATCGAGGAGTGTTTATTGATCGGATCAATGTATACTCAACTCTTTTTTAATTTTGACTTAAGTTTTCATAACAAAAGCCTTTTAGATTGTTGAAAACGGATCGAGGAGTGTTTATTGAGCGGATCAATGTATACTCGACTCGTTTTGTTTAGACTTAGGTTTTTATCCCAAAAGTCTTTTTGAACTGTCATGAGTAGATCGAGGAGTTTTTATTGAGCGGATCAATGTTTACTCAACTCGTTTATAATTTAGACTTAGGTTTTTCATACCAAAAGTCTTTTTTAATCGTCGTGAATAGATCGAGGAGTTTTTATTGAGCGGATCAATGTTTACTCAACTCGTTTATAATTTAGACTTAGGTTTTTAATACCAAAAGTCTTTTTGATTGCTGAATATATATCGAGGAGTTTTTATCGAGCGGATCGATGTTTACTCGACTCGTTTTGTTTAGACTTAGGTTTTTAGTACCTGAAGTCTTTTTGATTGCTGAATATATATATCGAGGAGTTTTTATCGAGCGGATCGATGTTTACTCGACTCGTTTTGTTTAGACTTAGGTTTTTAGTACCTAAAAGTCTTTTTTTTTATTCTTCGTGAATAACGGACGAGGAGTTTTTATTGAGCGGATCAATGTATACTCGACTCGTTTATAATTTAGACTTAGGTTTTTAATACCAAAAGTCTTTTTGATTGCTGAATATATATCGAGGAGTTTTTATCGAACGGATCGATGTTTACTCGACTTGTTTACTTAGACTTAGGTTTTTTAATACCAAAAGTCTTTTTGATTGCTGAATATATATCGAGGAGTTTTTATCGAGCGGATCGATGTTTACTCGACTCGTTTTGTTTAGACTTAGGTTTTTAGTACCTGAAGTCTTTTTGATTGCTGAATATATATCGAGGAGTTTTTATCGAGCGGATCGATGTTTACTCGACTCGTTTTGTTTAGACTTAGGTTTTTAGTACCTGAAGTCTTTTTTATTGCTGAATATATATCGAGGAGTTTTTATCGAGCGGATCGATGTTTACTCGACTCGTTTTGTTTAGACTTAGGTTTTTAGTACCTGAAGTCTTTCTGATTGCTGAATATATATCGAGGAGTTTTTATCGAGCGGATCGATGTTTACTCGACTCGTTTTGTTTAGACTTATGTTTTTAGTACCTGAAAGTCTTTTTTATTCTTCGAGGAGTTTTTATTGAGCGGATCAATGTATACTCGACTCATTTTTATGGTCGGATTGAGGAGTGTTTATTGAGCTGATCAATGTATACTTAACTCCTTTTGTTCCAATCTCAACCAATATGATAGTAGAATTCCAAGGAGTGATTACCGAAACAATTGGTTTATAGAAATTGCTAAAATCTTTAATAATTGATCTGTAGGCTAAGGCCTTTATTACAAAGACTAAAACTCAATGAAACAAAATAAAACAATGCAGTATAATCTGCTAAAATTTATCTACCATAGTACTTTCTAAGGTTGACTGCGTTCCAGGTTCTTGGTAAGGCTGTTCCATCCAAGTGTGCAATTTTGTATGAACCTTTCTTTCCTACGCCAATGACGACATAAGGTCCATCCCAATTTTGTTGCAACTTTCCCACATGCTTGGATACTTCTACCCTTTTCAAGACCAGGTCTCCTTCTTTGAAAGTTCGGATGCGTACTTTTTGATTGTATGCCTTTTCCATATTTGCTTTAGTAGCTTGCAAGCGTACAGCGGCTTTTTCTCTTAAAGCTTCTGTTAAGTCGACATCATTTTCTCTTGTCTTTTCGTTTTCATGATCGTCGTACATTTCAATTCTTGGTGTTGGAATCAGAGTTTCAACAGGAATAACAGCTTCCGAACCATATACCAAGCTAAACGGGGTTTCTCCGGTCGAGCTTCTGACTGTGGTTCGATTCGCCCAAAGTACTCCAGGGAGTTCATCGAGCCATTTCCCTTTGGCCGCTCCTAATCTTTTTTCCAAAGATTTTATTTTTTCTCGGTTTGCTACTTCGGTTTGTCCGTTCGCACTAGGATGCCCGACCGAAGTGAAATTTTGTTGAATTCCCAGTTTCGAACACCATTCTATTACCTGTTTTCCCGCGAATTGGGTTCCATTATCGGAAATTAGGATCCTTGGGAGGGGGTATGGGTCGCGCGGGCATAATTTATTAAGGTCGGTAAAGTCATTGCACATCCTCCATTTGTTATCCTTTTTATCCCCTTTTGCTACCAGCACCACATTACACAGCCACTCTGAGAAGTGTATTTCTCGAATTTGTTTTGCTTCAAGTAGTCTTTCTACCTCGGCTTTGATAATTTTATCTTTTACTGGGCCATGATTTCTCTTCTTTTGTCTGGCAGGTTTTGCCATTGGATCAATTTTTAGGGAATGTTTGATTACTCGAGGATCAATTCCTTCAATGTCATTCGCGCTCCAGGAGAAGACGTCGACATTATCTCTGAGGAAGTTAATTAACATTACTTCCCCTTCCTTGCTCAATTCGGTACCTATTCTTGTCGTTTTAGAAGAGTCCCCTTGTACTAGAATTATATTCTTATGTTCTGAGGGTTTTAAGGCTAAATCTAGCAGGTCGTCCCAATATTGCGTTATAAGCGAAGGGAGTTTCTACCACTAGAAATTTCACTAGTTTCACCGTTCGGTGCGGTTTCTTCCCGAGCGACAGACTTAAGTTTATCGTTCCGCTGAGGATGATTTCTGACCCTCCAAAGCCTACTAACGGCGTAGCTACTTTCTGAAGGTTTATCTGCCCCAAGTTCATTTGGGCTAAAACCTCCCGGGAGATGATATTTGCTGAGCTTCCATTATCAATTAGGATTCTTTTGACATTATAATTCGCTATTTCTAATGACACCACCATCGGGAAATCGGGATTATCCTCTTTTGTGTCCCAAATGATGTTTTTAGATACTTCGCCTTCGTTAAAGCTGATCGGCTGGTGGTTCGACGGCTTGTTTCCCAGAGTCCATATTTCTTTTGGGTATTTTGAGTTTCCAATTATTGATCGGGCTGTCCTTCGTCGGGCGTTACGACTATCTCCACCCGCGGGTCCCCCGGATATTGTATGGATAGTCCCATTGATCTGATCGTGGTTCAGCTACTGTGTAGGTCCACGCTCGGGTGACCTTCGACGAGAACTCCTTCTTTGATTATTATTCCGAGGGCTTCTACTTCTTTCCCTTTTGCGGTTATCTCGCTCTACGTAATCGTCTAGTTTTCCTTGTTCGATCAGTTTTTCAACTTCTCTCTTAAGGTGAAAACAATTTTCTGTTCGATGTCCGTGTGCCCTATGGTACTTACAGTATTGGTCGTAGTTTCGAGACCCTGGTCTGGGCTGAGCAATTTTCCTCGCTTCGGGGATCCAATTGTTTCTTTCTAGAACTTCCAATTATTCTTCCATTGGAGCATTCAACCTTGGGTGTTCCACTTGATTCACCCTGCTTCTGATGGGTTGTTCGGGGTTTCTTGGTCTTTGGTAGAAATTAGGTTGCCTTTCTTGGTCGGCCTTGGCGTATTCCAATCGTTGGAAAACGTTGCCTTTCCTAAAAGATTGCTCGTAATCCACTGATCTTTGGGCAGGAATTCTGTCATGCCGTTTGGAGCCTGAAGCTGTGGCTTTTTTGTTTTTATCCTTAAAGGAATTCATTTCTTCTTGGGTCATATACTTAGACGCCAAGCTCATGATGTCGGCAAACGTTCTCGGTTGTTTTCGACTGAGGGCGTTTCCGAACTGCCTGTTTTTTGTGAGGTCGAAGAGAATAGTAATTATGTAATCTATATTTGGAGAATCGATCTTGAGTAATTCCACATTAAATCTCGCCAACCAGTTTCTCAAGGATTCTCCTTCTTGTTGATGTATGGTTCCTAGGTAGCTCATCGGGAGTTTTTGCCTCTTCTGACTGGCAAACTGCTGCGTCAGTTTATTGCATAATTCTCGGAAACTGAATATGGAGTTGGCAGGTTGTTTGGCGAACCAATCCAACGCGAGTCCTTCGAATGTGGTCACCATTAACTTGGCGGTGAATTCGGCAGAGTGGGCATATAAATTAATTATATTCGTGAAGCTAAAAATATAATCATCCAGGTCGGTGGTTCCATCATATCGGGGTAGTCTACCCGGGACCTGTCCAATGGATTGCGCCTCTTTTATTTCTCTGCAGAAGGGAGAACAAGCTGCAAGGCTCTCCTGGAGTTCCGCGGTCCGGGGCCATGGGTTTTGGACAGATCGTAGGCGTTGTTCCAGTCGCTCCTGCACTATCCTTTCGATTTCTCTTTCCGAGAATCGGGTTGTTCGTGGTCGAACTGGGATTGCATCGTCTATATCATCCTCGATAGGGATTATCGTACGTTCCTTGGAGTCACTGCGCCCCGGCTGCGGTTTTCTTTGTCCTGGTTTTCTTCGGGGATGATTATCGGAGGGTTTAGAATTGCCTTGCTGCGGAGTGTGTAGCGAGCGTCGCTCGCTTGCTGGGCTGTCAGCTTGTTGGGAGGTTTGTCCGTTTGGCCTTGGCGGTCCTGGAGCAGGAGTTGTCCTGGCAGCCCTAACGTTTCGAGGGATTTGATCTAGAACTAGTAACTCTTCTGGAGAGAGTGATTTGAAGAGCATTGCTATTTGTCGCAGTTTCTCCTGAGCGCCCGGGAGAGGAACGGGTATTTCGGGGAGTTCCGGTTCTTCTTGTATGGCACCGGGAAGACCTCCTTGGGGTTCCTGCTGACGGGGGCGGGCATCTTGGAGATTCTCGTTGGTGTTGGGAACGTTAATATCGTTGTTGTCCTATACGTCTTCCGATGTGTTATGGCCGGTGGTTGTATTACTTCTCGCTCCAATGCGAGCGCTTTTCCTTGGGCGAGCCATGTGTCGATCGAATAATTAACCTAGCCCCTCGGTGGGCGCCAACTGATTTAACCAGATTTCGTCGGGTTAAAGGGGTATCAGTGAATTTGTGATATTTATATATTTTATAGGGCTCTGTTACTTTATTCCGGATGGATCAATCACAAAGAAAAGCAATATTGTAAAAACAAGAAGTAAACACACAAACCAAAGCAAAGAACACACCAATATGAAGAGAAAAAGCTTTTTCATTATTGAATAGTATTGACTTATGCTTGATAGAAATAGTGTCCTGCAAGCCAGCTGTATGGCTAGTATTTATTGTAATAAATGTGGAACTATTCAATTTCGATTAATAAATGCACTTTATTAAATGGTCATCTTTATCTTATGTAATAATTATCTACGCATAAGGATAGAAGTCCTTAGATCACAGGGCTATGGGACAACCCGTGGACTGATCTCCAAGGCCGTGATCTAGAACATATTCAAGAGTCGTAGAATCCAATCGAGATAGGACATCGTTGGATTCGGATAGACTCTCACTGTTGTGTATACTCCGATGAACTGGAGGACGCTGGGGTCCACGAGCGTGACTGGGATAGTCGATACACATAAGTGGGTGGCTTGCTGGGATGGCAAGCGCACTGAATACCCCAATTAGGAAATAACTCACCATGGAAGCGGTAGTCGCATATCGGGGTTGAAGTTATTCTATATTTATAATAGTATACGAGGAACGATCCCTAACTACTTGAGGTGATAGGGTTTATCTGGTGCGAGAACGTCTATACTTTGATATGAGTTCCGACTAACTGGGGATCGCCAGAAAGTCTCTGTGGACTCATGTTGGGTATAGAGGAACTCGTATGCAGATTCATATCATCAACAAAGGATCCATTGACCCGACTTGATAGGTTGGGAAATTCTCCTATGGATTTCTGTGAGAAATTAATTCTGGTAAATCCTTGGCCAAGGTATCTGACGACTTTATGTAAGTAGCTCATAAAGATTAAGTCAAAGAGAATTTATTTCGAGACCAGAGTGCATAAGGTCAAGACAAAAGAAAAGGGAATCCGATGAAAGACCATGCCCTTAAGTCTCGACTGCGAGATTGATCGATGGAGAGATTATGTCGTATATGGAAATTATAAATGATAAAAGGTTCACTGAATTAATTCACCAGTGATTGGGCTCCATGGGCTTGTGGTTGGACATCGACCGTGGAGTGTGGGAGAATTCCCAAATTGGCAGGGGTGCTAATTTTGGAATGGTCAATCGACAGAGTGTTCGATTGATTTAGAGTAAGTCTTACTCGAATAATTAAATAATATTTAATTATAACCCACGGCCAATTATGTGGTGAACCTACGGGGGCATACACAATTCACAAGTAGCGAAAGCGAGGAAATAAGAACGACCGAGTCGACTGGGTCGACTGGGTGAAAAATCGACTGGGTCGATTATATTGGGTGGGTCGACTGGGTCGACCCAATTGGAACAAAATGGGATCCAATTGGAATTGGATCAGGATCATAAATTAAATTGAAATTTAATTTGTGGATTAATTAATTAAGTTGGATTAAATAATTAAAAGGATTTTAATTAAATGGGCTTAGAGTCTGATTTAATTAAATGGGAGATTAAGTTAATTAATTGGGCTATTTAATTGGGAAATTAAATTAGGCCTGGTCAAATTAATTAACTGGGCCATGAATTAATTAGGAGACTTGGTCTTCTAATTAAAGAGGGCCATGGCCCATGTAGGAGAGAAGAACCCTAGTCCTAATAGGACTAGGTTAGAGAGAAAACTATAAGTAGCTTTCTTATAGTTATTTTTCATACAACTCCTTAAGCAAAAATTGAGCAGAGCGAAAATTCTCTCCCTCTCCCCTACCAGATCGGCCGAACCCTCTTCTGTGCAAGGAAGAATTTTTCGTTTTTCGATCTTGTTCCAAATCGTTCCTAATTCCTAGTCTATAATATATCTTGTGTTCTAGCTGATCGAGATATATTATTTTCGTGATATTGTGGTGTATCAACTCGTAGAGGCGCAACACGTGGGGCGCTCCTGAGAAGCTTGGATCGATTTTGCTGGAGGAGAATTCAGAGCTCGTTTTGCTAGCCGAGGATTTGCAAGGAGACAAGTATAAACGAGAAAACTTATACTGTCGTTTAATTATATTCATATATATACAACTAGAGAATATCCTGTCAAGATTCCTTAAGAGGCCCTAAAAGTTTTATATTCCGCAGTGCCTAGGGCTGTTTATCTTACCGAATCCCAACAGTGGTATCAGAGCCAACTCTAGGCTTTGTATATATATGAATTTGCAAATTCTGTGTTTATTAAATCATATGTTTGATTTATGTGGCTAGTTCTTTAACTTTGCATGTTATAGGACGTATGTTTAATTAACTTGGAGTTAATGTTTAATTTAGGATTCGAAAATTTTATCATGTTAGTTTTATTTTTGGATTGGGATTTAATTGACTGGGTCTGTTTAAATTAAATCATATCATTCAATTACTCAAATACTAATCGGGCAAAACTAAGCTACATTTTCAAAGACTGGATGTTCCCCCAGAAGACTAATATGAGATGAGTATACTAATCAATACTGACTATTTCAAAATATGCATAACAAAATATATCTACGGATTGAGATTGATCAAGGCATGGATCTGCACGTAAAAGATCATAGTCTTGAATAAATCATTCTCCCCATACAAAACTTCAGCCCAATCAGCTACACAAAAGGTTGGGGCACCAAAAAAATAAAAAAAATAAAAAAATAAAAAAAAAGAGAGAAAAGAAACTCAAAACAACAGCTGGGTCGAAATCAGATCAACATTAAGGATTGCTATCACCAGGTCGCCTAGCAGAAGCGCTCTTTAGAGGAGTTAAGTTACCTGCAAACGCCATCAACTCCTCTTGATGCTTCAGATAACCGGCATCATAACCTTACTCATAGGCCTGCCGTCGAGATTCCTCTACTAGGGCGGCAGCCTGAACTAAGTCACTTTTCTCTTTCTCCCAAACAGATTTCTCTTCTTGTAATTTTTTCAGATCATCATTGGCAAGATGCAGTTGGAGGCTCTGCCCTGTGACCTTCGCCGACTCCGACTCCAAACGACGTTGATAAGCATCTTTACTTATCCACAGATCGTCGTTTTGCACACCCAGCTGTAGTGCAAAATACTTAGCCTGGAAAAAGAAAATAGTCCTTACATAACAAGGCAATCAAAATAAAAGCGGGAAAAATAATGAAAGGTATGTCTACCTGCTCGCACAACTTCACTAGCGACTGAACAAGGCGTACATTGGAGGTACCCTCAAGCTTCCTCAACTCACCGGGCAAAATAGTGCTCAAGCCTAGATCCCAAGACAAAGCGTCGGGCTCAACAGAGCCCGGCAGTTCACTAACAAGAGAAACACCGTCAGGGCGGGGAGTCGCCGACTCCATGATATCCTTAACCTGCTCAAGGATACAACGATCATCTAACGGACGAGAGGATTCCCGCTCGTTGGGACTAACCGAGGTTTCCTTACCCGAAGCAGAAATAACGATCCGGCGACCGGACCTTGATTCAGTTCGACCTCCAAAAAGCCCGCCAGATTCGAAGGAGGTAGTAACAACAGTTGTATCATTAAATAAAAAATCAGAAAAATCATGGGACACAGATTGTGTCATAGACGGATCCAAAAAAGAATCTCCACCAACTGCCCCCGCAACATCTCCCCTTAGGGGTCCGCTGACAAGCTGGGCGGTAAAAATTATGGAAGAAACGGAGCTGTTAGGAACCTCTCCGTGAAAAGCATGCTCAAAAGAAGAAACACCTGAAGAAACAGGTATATTATAAGTCTGCTCCACATTGGACATATCACCAAAAGCCACCCGACCGGGGGAAAGCATACTTCCAACTTCACCGGAAGAAGAAAAGTTTGGTTCTGCAAAGGATGAACTAACTACAGAAAAAGGTTCGGAGGGGACGACAAGGGCATCGGTCACCGACCTACTAACAGAGGACGAACGAGGAGGTTCCATCAAGGGTCCCTCTGTTCGAGACTTCTTCAATCTGGAATTTATAGCGTGTTGGATGAAGATGAAGATGAAGATGAAAGAAGTCAAAATTTAAGGGAAGGTTTTGATGATTCCAAAACATCATAATCAGCTAAGTATGGAAAGCTTAGTTCCCTTAGAAAGATCTTTGAACAAGTAAAGAAGACATCAGAAGAGTTCAAAGACCAGAAGACTAGTGATCTCTTGCTGAAACAGCAAACAGAAGGGTAGGTCATCAGCCGAGTCAAATCAGATTAGTTCAGTATTTGATCAGCAGAGTGCCTATCAGAAGGGTTGCTTCGATCAGCAGAGTAGAAGAGATCATGAGATCAGTTCAACGGTAATAAATGCACCTAGTGTAATAAATGCTGAAAGAGAAGGGTAGTAATGGCAAATGATTGAAGATATCCTCGGATCAGCAGAGTGCATTTAATGTGATGGACAGAAAAGTACTGTACACTGTACGGTTTGCTGCAGAGAGCCGTTTCAAAAGAGCTGAAGAATGGATTTGATTTGTGACTTGCCTTCAACGGTCATATTTTCATCTCCATGTATAAATAGAGCTGAATTTCAATCGAGCAAAACACACAACAACAATCAGAGATCGAAATTTTGAAGCAGAATTTCTTTAAGTCTCAAAAGCTCGAACAGCTCACTCGTCTGGTGGAAGTCATCTGTTGACAGAAACCCAGTTGAAGAAATCAGAAAAACATTATCTGAGTGATTTTGTAATAGCTGAGTGTTGTGCGAAGTGAGAATCCATCTTTGTGAGTGATTCTACTTTAGAGAATAGGTCTTCTTTGTGATTTCCTATTGTGAGCTTACAACCATTTCATTTGTTGTCTTGGTGTAAGTGGAGAAATATTGTAATCTAAGTGATTATAGTATAACCCAGAATCTAAGTGATCTGGAAGAGTGGACTAAAGGATTTTTATCCATATAACCACTATAAAAATTCTTTGTGTTATCTTGCATTTAAAGTTTTCTTGCATATTTTAAAGACTGCTTTTTAAACACTGTGAATCAATCAAAAGATTTTATAAGGAGTTTTAAACTGGGGATAAAATCTTTCTGGAACTTAGTTTACTTGTGAAAAACACTTTCAAACAATCCGCTGCAAGTATACTCTTTGGAAAACTGTTTTGCTGAAAAACAGCTAAGTATTTGTAAGAAGAGTGGTCAGTCTGCTGTTCAAGATTTGTTCACGAACAGATTAGTCTGCTTACTGTTCTTCATCAGCTTAGTCTGCTGACAGAAGATTGAAAAGTTTTTAAGTTCAAAAATTTTCAGAGGTCTATTCACCCCCCCCCTCTAGACCTCATCTGACCACTTGGGACCAACAAGTGGTATCAGAGCAGGTGGTTCATTAGAATCAGCTGCCTGATCAACGAGCTTGATCCAAGTGTTTTTCAAAGGTTTTCAAAACTTTTCAAAAGGGCATCTTTTTGAAAAATCAAAACTTTTTGAAAAATGGATTGTATCAGCCATGTTCCCCACATTGCTGGTATGTCTTTTGAAGACTGGAAGATTAGAATGAAAATCTTTCTAGCAGCCTACAATGACAACATGTACACATGTATCATTAAAGGTCCATTCAGATTCACAAAGACCATAAAAATAAATGAAGTTGATACGGTTGTGGAGAAAGACCTTCATGAGATGACTCCAGAGGAAATAAAGCTTTACAATTTAGATAAAGTTGGGAGATTCATCATGACTAAAGCCCTGGATAATGATCGGTTTGACAAGGTCAAACATTGCAAAACCGCAAAGGAGATGTGGGACAAAGTCAGAGATATGAGCGAAGGCAATGATGCTATTAAAGAGCATCAGCTCACTGTTGCATTGAAGAAACCTCAACTTCAGGACCCACAGCTGCACTTGTTGCTGCTGAAAACACCAGGAGACCAGCACAGAAAAGCAAAGATGTGGACTCATCTGATGAAGCATCACTACTCAACAAGAAGGAGTACACTGCTGGAGATGTTGCACTGTTGATGAATAATTTCAAGAAGTTCTACAAAAGAAAAATGAAGAACAAATACAACAATGCTTCTTCTTCTAAACCTAACTTTTCTTCTCAAGATAAAGATGATTATAAATCAAAACTAATGTGTTACAACTGCAGGAAATTGGGACACTTCATCAAAGACTGCCCATATCCAAAAGCAGAAAAGTACACTGAGGAGGAGAAGAAAGTGAGAAAAGAAAGAAAGCATCAGAGAGGAAAAGCAATGATGGCTGAAGCAGAAAAGCTGACTGCTGTCTACTCATCTGATTCAGATTCAGACTCGTCTGATGAAGAATCTTCTGATGAAGAAAAACCTGCTCTCCTGTGCCTGATGGCAAAGGACTCTGATGACTCTGAGGATGAGGTAACTCCTCTTAATGATGAATTATTTAATTCATTTGAACAATAACATCCTGATCTACAACCTGATCTCCAACAGTAGTGGAACTCCAACAGTAGTGTTGCAAGATCAAGACAGAGGACAACATCCTGATCTACAACCTGATCTCAGATGGCTCAAGAATCACCCTCCTGAATTAGTTATTGGTGATCCTTTAGATATAGTGAAAACAAGAAGAGCTGCTGCACAGGATGCCATGTTTGTCACATTTCTATCTCAAATAGAGCCCAAGCAAATTGAAGAAGCTCTCAATGATTCCTTCTGGATAGAAGCTATGCAAGAAGAGTTGAATCAATTTGAAAGGAATGAAGTCTGGTACTTAGTTCCTAGACCAAGTCATCAAAGAGTAATTGGCACTAAGTGGGTTTTCAGAAATAAGATGAATGAAGATGGTGTTGTCACCAGAAACAAAGCAAGACTAGTGGCCAAAGGATATTGTCAAGAAGAAGGAATTGACTTTGATGAAACTTTTGCACCAGTAGCAAGACTTGAAGCAATCAGACTGTTTCTTGCCTATGCTGCTCACAAGAACTTCACTGTCTATCAGATGGATGTGAAGTCTGCTTTTCTCAATGGAGAATTGCAAGAAGAAGTGTATGTTGAACAACCTCCTGGATTTGAAGTCTATTAAGAAGAGGACAAAGTATATCGTCTAAAGAAAGCCCTCTATGGACTGAAACAGGCTCCAAGAGCATGGTATGATACCCTATCTGATTTTCTTTTAATTAAAGGATTTCGAAAAGGTAAGGTAGATAAAACCTTGTTCACAATTGAATGGGAAAATCATATATTACTTGTGCAAATATATGTGGACGATATTATTTTTGGTTCAACTAACCAACAGATGTGTGATAAGTTCTCCAAGCTGATGCAGAATAAGTTTGAAATGAGCATGATGGGTGAACTTAATTACTTTCTTGGATTGCAAGTTAGACAGTTGCCTGATGGAATATTCATCAGCCAAGCAAAGTACACAAGAGATCTGTTCAAGAAATTTGGTATGGAAACTAGCTCTACTGCTACAATTCCTATGTCTACAAGTCTTCGTTTGGATAAAGATGAAGATGGCAAATCAGTAGACATTACCAAATACAGAGGCATTATTGGTTCATTGTTGTATCTAACAGCAAGCAGACCTGATATAATGTACTCTGTTGGAGTCTGTGCAAGATTTCAATCAAACCCCAAAGAATCTCATCTCTTAGCTGCCAAGAGGATATTGAAATATGTTAAAGGCACTCAAGAATTGGGATTGTGGTATCCTAGAGAATCTGGATTTGAACTCATTGGTTATTCAGATTCAGACCTTGCTGGCTGCAAGATTGACAGAAAGAGCACAACAGGTGCTTGTCAGTTCTTAGGTAGTCGTCTGATCTCATGGATGAGTAAGAAACAGACTTCAGTCTCTATATCTACTGCTGAAGCTGAATATATAGCTGCTGGAGCTTGCTGTGCACAGATACTTTGGTTGAAGCATCAACTAGAAGACTACAACATCAAGATCAGTGGAATTCCAATCTACTGTGACAATACAAGTGCAATTTCACTTACTCAGAACACTACGAGTCATTCAAGGACTAAGCATATTGAGATCAAACATCATTTCATTAGAGATCATGTGGAAAAAGGCAATGTTTTGATTGAGTATGTTCATACTGATAATCATATTGCTGATATCTTCACCAAACCTCTGAGTGAAGCAAGGTTCTCAACTCTAAGAGCTGAGTTAGGACTACTTAATTTGGATGCATAAGCTGAGGGGGAACTCATCAGAAGACTGGAGTTCAACAGCTTAGTCATTCACTATCTTATTCAAGGATTAACCTTCAACAGACTAGTTAACTTATGAATTCTTAAAGACAGGGGGAACGTGTAAGACTAGCGGTACTTCTGCTCTAAAAGATGAAATCTGTTAATGTCAGTTAGTTGAAGTTAAGTTATCAAGAAGACGTGTTCTTAATTCTTCAAGATTGAAGATTACTTTATCTTGCTGTATTGACAAACAGCAGAGGAAGATTACTAGCTATTGGCATTCTCTAGTAATATCAGATAACAGATCACTCGTCTGTCAGATAAGTTAAACTCTACTCATCTGATACCTTATATAAGCATGGTCATAAAACGTATCTTCAGAAACGCGCTTTTATAAGTAACAGATTAGTGTCGATAGAGTTTCCCGCCCATCTGACATTAAAATAATAAAATTGAAATCCGCGACTTTCATCCGCACGATTAAAAACTGTCAGATTAGATCAACGGTTCTGATAAATCACGAAAACCTAATCAAAAGGAAACCTATAAAATCCGATCTAAACAGTTTAGTCGTCTTACGCACACAAACATTCTCAAACTCTCTAACTCTCAAACCCTTCTGCTTCGAAAGTTCACTGTTCTTTTGCAGAATCTACTCACTAATCTCTGAAATGGACAAGATTATTGACGGAAGATACCTAAACTACAGCAAATTCCACTTTTCGGGTACTGATTTGATGCGAACATTAATGGAGAAGATCAAGGAGGCATCGTTGGTTCCAGTTTAGGAAGCTCACGAAGACAGAGTCTACCTGGAAGACGTGTATCACTTCTACACTACCAGGAAGTTCAATGATGATGAAACCGTCATGATTGCTGTTATCGGTGGTAAGAAAGTTGTTGTATCTGCTGCTGTTCTTAGTGAAATTTATAAGCTTACGAACAAGGGAGGAGATGTGACAGACCTTGGGTCTGAAAAGGAAGAGGAGTTCTGGGCTATTTGTACTAAGAAGGAAGAAAAGATGACTGGGACTTTGATGAAGACCCAGCTGAAGGATGAATACCAGAGATTTGCTGATATCATAGCAAAGGTACTGGATTGTGTTACAAGTTCTTTGGATGGGCTTCCAAGGAAAAGATACTACACAATGGTGTGTATCTACTACGGCTTAAAGGTTAACTGGGCTGCTCACGTCTATGAGCTGCTAAGTGATAAGAGGCATTCTCATGCTATTTTACTTAGCAATCTGTTTGCATCCCTGCAATGCCCATTAGGACCAGGGAAGACTACTCATGGTAGCAAAAAGTTCAAACTCTACGAACCAGTGAGAAAGATAGTAGAAGAACCCAAAAGAAAAGCCCCTGCTAAATCCAAGGAGGGACCCTCTAAGAAGAGCAAAAAGGAGGGACAGACAAGCCAAGTTACTAAGCCAACAGCACAGTCTGCTGTTGAGACTGTTTCAGCACTTCCTGAGGATGAAGTTCCTGAAAAAGAAATTGAAGAGTTTACTAAGGAGATTGAGCAGATGAGTACTGCCTCCTCTCCTGAAAGAACAGAATCTGAGGAAGAAATTCCTCTTGAAAGGTTGAAGAGGATGAGAACAAAGAGTGAGGCAAGGGGACCTCCTACTGCCAACCCCACTGTCAAAAAGATTGCAAAGTCAAAGGTTAAGAGAAAGGTCACTTTCTCTGAAGAACCTGTTGCAACTGTTAGAGAAACAACAACAGAAGCAGAAAGACCATTGACAATTAAAGAGCCTGCTGTTGAAGCTGCTAAAGTTGCTGC
Source organism: Penstemon eatonii (assembly GCA_038501285.1). NCBI lineage: Eukaryota > Viridiplantae > Streptophyta > Magnoliopsida > Lamiales > Plantaginaceae > Penstemon > Penstemon eatonii. The sequence goes on from CM076713.1 coordinate 21,164,875, forward strand.
TGCTGAAGCTAAAGTTGTTTCTGACGTTGGAGTGTCAACAGAAGACTCATCTGTTGCACCATCTGCTGAAGTTGAAGGAGCACAGCAGATTAGTACAACACATGAAGGAGATGCACCTTTGTTGCATCCTACTCCAGTTGCTGCAATCCCTCTTCAAGCAATTGAGAGTCCTGAAACAAGGAGAAGAAGGACTGGCAAGATTGCTACTTATTTGACAGCTGCAGAAAAGAAAAGATTAGATGCTGCTGAGAAGCAAAGGATAGCTGCAGAGAAGGCGGAAGAGGATAGGCTGAAAAGCCTAGAATTAAAAAGGCTGGAAGATGAAGCCAGCAAGATGACTCAGGAGCAGAGGGATGCTCTTGAGGCAGCAGAGTTGGCTGCTGCTATTGAAGCAAGCACCAAGGATGCTCACGGACATCAACATACTGGTGGGATAGCTATTGGTGAACCAAGGGATCCAAACAAACCAATACCAGCTATGCCTGCACCTAAGACAAAGCCAAAGAGGAGAGAAGAAATTAGACTATCTTTGGAGATTGTCAGGGAAGATCCTGCTATCTTTGAAGAATTCCTAAAGAGGCTTGATGCTGAGAATGAAAGGGTCAACCGCCTGACACAGTTCACTAATGAGAAGATCAGATACAACAGGTGGAGGGAATTCAAACTGACAAAGAGTCCAACTGAAATGACCAAATGGAAAGCCTTTGTTGTTGAAGAAGCATGGGTACTGAAGTGGCTTGAGACGGGTTCTCTCATTCAAGCACTTGATTCAGAATTCTTTCTGGACAGGTTGAGAATGAGGATAAGTCACTTAGTCAAAGCTGAAGCCAAGAAGATCTTTGAGTCTATTGCTGAGGATTATGATGATTCAGTAGACCTCAAAGAAAGATCTATCAAATTGGCTATTGCTCAAGCAATGGAGCTTTGGGCAAAGAAATCAAGGAAGTTAAGGGGACAACCAAGCTCATTGGTCCCTCTTCCCAACATCAAACACATTGTCTACGGGCCAAACATCAAACCTTATGAGGAGCTGCCTGAGGAACCTTCATCTACTTTTATTCCTCTTGATAATTTTACTTTGATGGGGGCTATTTCGCACCCTACATACTACTCGAATCGAACGAAGAAGATAAGATCGATTCGACCAATTCAAACAGATCGGGATCATCTTACAGACCCGGCCAAGTGCAGCTCGCTTCGATAGAAGATTATGCTCCAGACCCAAGAAGGATATTTGGGCCGAGTCCTTTTAGGACTATGTTTCCTTGTAACGCTAGGTTTAACATTATATAAATACCTAGTTAATCATTGTATTGGAGGGAGGGAATTCCTGAACTCTAAGATTACAGGATTTAATACTGCTTACAACAGCACAATTCAATAATATTCAATATTATTACAGAGCTTTTTATCTTCATATAGATGTGTTCTTAGCTTTGTTTTGTGATTTTACTTCTTGTTCTTGAATATTGCTTTTCTTTGTAACCGATCCATCCGGAATAAAGTAACAGAGCCCTATACAATAAATATATAAATATCGAAAACCCCCCGATATCACAATTCACTGATATTCAATTAACCCGGCGAAATCCGATTAAATCAGTTGGCGCCCACCGTGGGGCTACGTTAATTATTCGATCGACACATGGCTCGCCCAAGGAAAAGCGCTCGCATTGGAGCGAGAAGTAATACAACCACCGGCCACAACACATCTGAAGATCCACAAGACAACAACGATAACAACATTCCCAACACCAATGAAAATCTCCCAGATACCCGTTCCCGTCAGCAGGAACACCAAGGAGGTCTTACCGGTGCAATACAGGAAGAACCGGAAGTCCCCGAAATACCCGTTCCTCTCCTAGGCGCTCAGGAAAAACTGAGACAAATAGCAATGCTCTTCAAATCACTCTCTCCAGAAGAATTGCTAGTTTTAGACCAAATTCCTCGAAACGTTACGGCTCCTAGGACAACTCCTGCACCAGGAATGCCGAGGCCTATACGAAGCTAAGGAATTCAATATGGTAAAATACCTCGCCAAAGTAAAAACACTAGCTGAGAAGTTTGAAAATTTCGACATACAGAACATCCCACGTTCGGAAAACAAATGGGCCGATCAACTATCTAAGTTCACAGGAGCCCACGACGGAAAGACCGAACGGGTGATCAACTGGTTGATATCTTCTACACCAGCTATCGATATCGATGAAACACCGGTAGTCGATATAATGGAAATCGATGAAGTCGAAGAAAACTGGATGACCCCAATGATAGACTATCTTCGAGAAGGAAAACTACCATCTGATCAGAATGCAGCTCGGAAAATAAAATATCGAGCCCCAAAGTATACGCTTGTAGAAGGAAAACTCTACCGAAGGTCAGTATCAGGAATTCTCCTGAAATGCATCCCTGAATCACAAACTGCCGATATATTGCGAGAAATACATGAAGGAGACGCGGGAAATCACAGCGGATCAAGGGCATTGGCCTTAAAATGTCTCAGGACTGGTTACTACTGGCCTAACATCAATAAAGATGCCGCTCGATATGTCCAAGAATGTCATCACTGCCAAATCCATGCTAACATATGTCATCGACCAGCAGAAAACATGCATCCAATTCCAGTATGTTGGCCTTTCGATCAATGGGGAATGGACATCGTGGGACCATTCCCGGCGGCCAGATCCAAAAAAGCTTACGTCCTGGTCGCTGTAGAATATTTCAGCAAATGGATAGAATGCATCGCACTCGCACGAATAACTCAATTCCAAGTGATCAACTTCCTATGGAAGTTCATAGTTTGTCGATTTGGCATCCCAAGGATCCTAATTTCCGATAATGGAACCCAATTCGCGGGAAAACAAGTAATAGAATGGTGTTCGAAACTGGGAATTCAACAAAATTTCACTTCGGTCGGGCATCCAAGAGCGAACGGACAAACCGAAGTAGCGAACCGAGAAATAATAAAATCTTTGGAAAAAAGATTAGGATCGGCCAAAGGAAAATGGCTCGATGAACTTCCAGGAGTGCTATGGGCTAATCGAACCACAGTAAGAAGCTCAACCGGGGAAACCCCATTCAGCTTGGTATATGGGTCGGAGGCTGTTATTCCTGTTGAAACCTTAATCCCAACGCCAAGAATAGAGATGTTCAATGATCAAGAAAATGAAAAGGCGAGAGAAAATGACATTGATTTAACAGAAGCTTTAAGAGACAAAGCTGCCGTTCGCCTACAAGCCACTAAAGCAAATATGGAGAAAGCATACAATCAAAAAGTACGCATCCGAACTTTCAAAGAAGGAGACTTGGTCTTGAAAAAGGTAGAAGTATCCAAGCATGTGGGAAAGTTACAACAAAATTGGGATGGACCTTACATCGTCATTGGCGTAGGAAAGAAAGGTTCATACAAAATTGCACACTTGGATGGAACAGCCTTACCAAGAACCTGGAATGCGGTCAACCTTAGGAAATACTATGGTAAATAAATTTAGCAGATTATACTGCATTGTTTTATTTTACTTTATCAAGTTGTAATCCTTGTAACAAAGGCCTTAGCCTACAGTTCAATTAGTAAAGATTTTTAGCATTTTCTATACATCGATTATTTCGGCTAACGCTTCATGGAATTACACTATCATATTGATGAAAATTAGAACGAAACGAGTCGAGTATACATTGATCCGCTCAATAAACACTCCTCGATATATCTTCAACGATCAAAAAAGACTTTTTGGGTTAAAAACCTAAGTCTAATCAAAAAAGAGTCGAGTAAACATCGATCCGCTCGATAAAAACTCCTCGATATATCTTCAACGATCAAAAAAGACTTTTTGGGTTAAAAACCTAAGTCTAATCAAAAAGAGTCGAGTAAACATCGATCCGCTCGATAAAAACTCCTCGATATATCTTCAACGATCAAAAAAGACTTTTTGGGTTAAAAACCTAAGTCTAATAAAAAAAGAGTCGAGTAAACATCGATCCGCTCGATAAAAACTCCTCGATATATCTTCAACGATTAAAAAGACTTTTTGGGTTAAAAACCTAAGTCTAATCAAAAAAGAGTCGAGTAAACATCGATCCGCTCGATAAAAACTCCTCGATATATCTTCAACGATCAAAAAGACTTTTTGGGTTAAAAACCTAAGTCTAATCAAAAAGAGTCGAGTAAACATCGATCCGCTCGATAAAAACTCCTCGATATATTCAAAAGCGAGTCGAGTATACATTGATCCGCTCAATACGAACTCCTCGCCCATATTTCAACAATTAAAAAGACTTTTTGGTATTAAAAACCTAAGTCTAAAAATATAAACGAGTCGAGTATATATTGATCCGCTCAATAAACACTCCTCGAACTATTTTCAATGATAAAAAGACTTTTGGTACGAAAAACCTAAGTCTAAAATATAAGCAGTCGAGTATACATTGATCCGCTAAATAAACACTCCTCGATCTTGATCTACTAACCCGTCTAAGTCATGAATACGAGTTAAGTATGAATCCATCTACTCGGAAATTACTCCTCGTGAATAAAAATTATGACAGAATCAAACGACAAAGAAGAAGTAAGGAATGAAAATAATATTTTATTCATCAAATCAGTTACATACAAAAATCCTACGTTACAAAGGTCTACATGCTGCTTAAAGATCGTTACAATGATTTAGATAAAATGATCCTATAAGATCGGCGATCTTCACGACAATGTCCACGGAAACACCAATCTCCTCCCTAGTGCCTCGTCGACTATGATCAACCACCTAAGAAGCGCGCTGCTCAGGATGGTCGACTTCTTTAGTTCGATGGCCAGGCTCTGAAGATCAAATGTTCTTCCAGATGAAATGAACACTACCAGCCAGATAAACTAGCAATGCTCCCTCACCCGCAAGAAGATACTGCTTTTACTTTATCTATAAAACATTTTACTCTAGAGCAGCATCTCTTCGGGACCGTCGTGAAACGGTAAGTTTACCAGCCACCCCGATGGTCTATAACTCCGGAAGTAACATCGAAGAGCGGAGGCGGCTAGCAAGTATGAACCCTCCATGTGCAAACGGAAACCACGGACCTCTAATTGATGAAGACAAAAGCTGAGGCCTCATGGGACCCGTTAGTACAAGGAAGGGCTGACATGGGACCCGTCAGTACAAGGTAGATGAACATCAAGTTATTACAGAGTGAATCACGATAATGTGACTTTTTGAATATTATTGGATCTGAAGGCAGAATGAAATCCAAAGAAGTTGAGATCTCCATTCTCTTTGGGAAATTGCAAAGGAAGAATGCAAACCACCACCCTATTTATAGGGATAGACTCAAACAATCCAACGGCTGAAAAAGCATTTGATCAACAGACACAGATGCGACCCCTTGACTCCCCGCAATAAATGCTAGTAAGTTGGAACGGCACTATCTAATCGCCTCAACTAGTCGATAACAAAAGAGGCCATAGATCGAAATGATCAAACCTAAAAAAGCTTTGGATTAGACATACCGGCACGATCATACTTCATAGTCGATGGCTTAAAACCCTAGAATTCACAAACGAAGTCATACAAGCTTTAAGATCGCAGCGAAAAAGGACAGTTGCTCGATAAAAGAGAAAAGACCAAACCCTTCACCATACAAGGGACGTCACCGCCTCATACATCATATGGATGACCATTGACTAAGACACACGGGAACTCCTCTGGAATCCAAGATATCTGATATAGAAATCAGGAGAATAGTCCTCCTTATTCAAAACAGCAAGGACGTAACTGCCTAACATACCAAAGAATTGCTTAAGGAGGTCTGAACAGGTCAGATCTGACCAAGACTTCTACATTTTCCAATTCCTCCCATATCAAGGATACGATATACTGGCTAAAGAACGAATGGTTAGAAGATAATGATGGAATATATGGATTTGTGAAAGATATTGAAAGGAAAATTTTCCTCTGACGAAAAGAAAAAGCGGAGTTCAACAGGAGGAACAATAGCCTCCTTATATAAGATATATGTCATAAAAGGACAAATTTACAAGGAATGGATCGAACATCGACCAAAATGCTAAAGACTATTATCGATACGACTGAGCCAATTGTTTACATATGGATGAAAAACATGTTAGAAGACATCCTTCAAGGAATCACACTGGGTTGATCAACAAAGATTTGATTTGCAGAGCAAACATCAAGATCAAGCTACCTTTTCTCTATCCTAAATATTCTCCGCAAAGATCAATTTCAGATAAGTATGCTAAACAATACTGATTATTTCATGATGATTATATTTATGCATAAAGGCAAAATGTGCATAATAAAGAGAAGAAAATAGATATAGGCAAGAATCTGCCTACAAGAAGGTCATAATTTCCAATTTAGTACTTCTCCCATTACAAAAATTTCAGCCCAAACAAATGCACAAAAGCTGGGCAGTAAAAAAAAAAAAAAAAAAAAAAAAAATAGATAGTCCAAGGCCTACCAGGTCGAACAAAGATCACTGAGAAGAACGATCACTAGGTCGACGCTTTAACTCCTCTTGACGCTTTAGATAGCCGGCGTCATATCCTTCCTCATAGGACCGCCGTTGAGACTCCTCTGCAAGGGCAGCAGCCTGAATTAAATCATTTTTCTCTTTTTCAAGGACAACTTTATCAGCCTCCAATTTTTGGAGATCATCTCTGGCAATCTGAAGTTGCAGCTTTAGCTTTTTCCGACTCCAACTGACGTTGATGAATACGCTTACTCGTCCACAGTTCGTCATTTTGCACACCCAGCTGGAGTGCAAAATACTTGCCCTAAAAAGCAGAAAAAGTAAGAAAAACCGACACACAACAAGGCATTCAAAACAAAAAACAGGAAAAATATTCAGAATATGTTTACCTGCACACATATCTTCACCAGAGATTGAACAAGGCGAACGTTGGAGGTACCTTCGAGCTTCCTCAACTCGCCGGGCAAAATTGTGCTCATACCCAGATCCCAAGATAAAGCATCAGGCTCAACTGAGCCAGGCAATTCACTATTGGAAGGGACACCATCAGAACGAGGTGTCTCTGACAACATAATATCTTTAACTTGCTCAAAGATACATCGATCATCTAATGGACGAGGAGATTCTCTCCCGTCGGGACTAACAGAGGTCTCCTTGCCCGAAGCAGAAATAACCGTTCGACGACCAGACCTGGAACCAGTCCGACCTCCGGAAGGTCCTACCGACTCAAAGGAAGTAGTCATCACAGTGGTATCATTAAACAAATAATCAGGACAATCCTGCACAATAGATTGTGTCGTGGAAGGATTGACAAAAAAGCTATCACCAGCTTGCCCTCCGCTTACAATGGGGGCAGTAGAAGCAGACAAAGGAAGGGAAATAGCAAAATCCCCTCCGTGAAAAACGTGCTCAAAGGAAGAAGCGTTGGAACTAACAGCTATATTATAAGCCGGTTCTTCGTTGGACATATCCCCAAAAGGTAATCGACCAGGGGAAGGCATGTTTCCTTCCTGAGTGGAAGCAGAAAAAATTGGTTCGGAAAATGACGAGTTAACCAAGGAAAGTGGTTCAGAAGCTATAATACGAGTATCGATCTCCGACCTAATTATTTGGGACAAACGAGGAGGCTCCATCGACGGCCCATCTCTTCGAGATTTCTTAGATCTATTATCTCTAGCGCCCTCACGAGAAGGTCGCTTCGAAGTATTACCAAAAAGGTTACTCATGATCGGATTATGAAAAAAAAATACAAATTAATATCGAGAAAGTTTATCGACTAGCTAAAGAAAGAATATTCTGTTAAGAGAGGAGTATAGCAGTAAAAAACAAGTCAAGTTTTTACCTTTCGTATTTATACTACACGAAAGGACGCAACAGACCTAAAGAAAGGGCGCGAAATGGGAAAACTGACCTTGGAGCAAACGCTAGAATTTGAAAGGACACACACATAATGATTACGGCAAAATAAATAACTTGTCTGAATTATTACGGCGAATGTGAAAAGACACGACTGTCAGAATACGAAACGTTTGGCGTACAAAGTAAGGAAAGCTAAAGTTACATTTAAAACCTACGAGTTAATGATTACAAAGATTATTTCAAAAATAAATCACTATTTCAAGAAGCCTGGTCGCTATCCGGAATCTTCTGTTCGCTACCGACGTCCTCAGTCATGCACATATCGTTTTCTTTTTCTTCTTCGTCTTCCGGATCGATAAAAGTATTATCGAGCTCATCGTTAACATCAGAAGGAGGAATCGGCAATGGATTTCCAAATTCTTCGACAAGGTGAGCCAGAGGAAAACCTTGATATACGACATCTGGAACCTCGGAAGAAGAATAAAGTTTGCCATAGCGATTCAACCGAATGTGCGCCGCCTTAAAATACTCCTCTCGACGGTCGTCGATAATCTCTAAAGCGACCAGCTGATGAATCGCCTTCTTAAAAGTATTCTCAAGAAGAGGACCGACCATCCGATACACCAACGCCGTATGAACAAGGGAATTAAGGAATTCACGAACAACTCTTTCATCAGAATTCCTACCATATCGATCCCTAAGCCCGCTAAGTGGGACATCCTTTTCGTACTCCTCTAAAGAAGTTTCAAGGCTTGATACCTGAGATTCAAGCTCACTAATTCGAGTCGTGCTCTGTAACTGCAATTCCTCTAACTTTTTAGCCATTGGATTGGCCTGCTCTTGAGCACGAGAAACCTCCATCACCCTGTCTATCATTTCTTGATCTTCAGTCCCGGTAGCACGAGTTTCTAGGATGGGAACGGAAGAAGATGTTGAGGGACCAACCTCTGAATCGGAGGATTTATGAAGTAAAGCTTTATACTTCTCTTCCAGGAACTCGCACTGTTGTTTCCAAAGTGCATTTTCGTAGGCGTATGACGCAAGACAAGTTTGGGTCTGAAGAACAAAGAGAACAAGAAAAAGAGATGGATTATTAAATTAAGGAAGACCTTTAAAATTATCTATTAATATGATTAAAGTAAAAAGATGTCACCTTCTCGGCATAAAGAGAAGCTCGCTGGAATTTCTCCAGAGGATCCTTATGAAGAAGCTTATTGAGATCGCGAGTAAAAACACCAGACAAAAGAACACGGGTTGCCTTATCGACTGCGTTCTCACTATCATCATGAATAAGAGAATCCTTCTCGGAGTAACCAGCGGCCCTCCTTCCCTCTAAATGATCCTCGATCATTTCGACCAGGGTAGGTTTTGGATGTTTATCTCCGAGTAAAGAAAGGTCGTCACCAGAACGTCCATAGTAACTCCTTTTTCTATCAACTGGATTATTAGTAGGATGAGGCATCGACCAGCTGCGACATCCTCGAATACCCAAAGATGTTCTAAGATGAAGAGGAGGATAACCAGATCCCGTGCCCTGACGAATAGGGGACTCACGAGAAGAATCTGGAGATTCCTCTCTATTATCCTCGGACTCGTGACCCAACTCCAGTTTCCTTTTTCGTGAAGCTCTCTGCTCGATGGGGGTGTTCTCTACGGATTTTGAAGATTTTGACAGCACCATTTTTCCCATCGAAGAATGCCGAGAGTTTTCTACCATATGGGCTGAAAAAGAAACAAAATAAAAGTTAGTTTCTCCGTATAAAAGGTATAGTTACAGCACTAAGATAAAATAAAGTACTAACCAAGAGGTTCAGATGATGAACTGATGGGAAAGTTATGAACACTTAACCCCGCCTTACGAAGGAAAGCCTCCCCGATCAGAAGAGCGCTTTGATATTTGTTTGCACGCATTTCGGGGATTTCAGTGATAAACTGTACATCGTCAGGAACAAGTTCACCGGTCGGTAAGCGACCTCCAGGAATCCAATTGGAACCATGATCCCATGAAAAAGGCATGGTCGAACCATCCGCAAAACAAATATTAGACGGAGGACGAACAAAGAAGAAATGAGATTTCCATAAAGGATTACTAGAAACAGGGGCGTCAAAGATTGCTCGACTAGGCCGCTGACTAGCGAAGAAATATCCACGATTTGAAGAACTAGAAATATTAAAGCGGAAAAGTTGTGTAAAATTACGAAAAGAAGGTTTAAACCCCTTAGCAATCATCAAAACGGAAAAACAAACCACAAAAGCAACGGAATTTGGAACCAGCTGTGTCAAGCACACACTGAAAGTTTTCAAAACTTCGAGAAAGAGGGGAGACAAAGGAAGACGCAGTCCGCTATTGAAGTGAGCCGTATAAAAGGCTCGACATCCCTCCGGGGGATATGTGACTCTATCAGTAGAGGAAGGAAGAATTATCTCAGAACCTTCAGGAAAATACTTGGTATAATTATTCACAACATCCGGGAATGTTTCCGCCGTATATGCGCAAGCTACGTCCTCAATTGGTTCAGAAATCTGAGGAACGGTACCTTTGCCCTTTTTGGCTCGGGCAGCCACGTCTGCATCAGAAAGGATTCGTACTTTGAATGTATCTTCTACGGGGACAACGAAGTCTGATACTGTAGTTTGTTCGCTCAAAGGATTAGAATGCAACTCCTCATCGTTATCAGGAGCGACGATCTCTCTAGAAGAAGAAGAAGATTTTCTTACAAAAGCCATATATTCTGGTTCCCCGAAGATGAAGATCGACAAAAGAGAAAATTTTATGAGATGAACGACCAGGCAGGAAAATGAGTACAAGTTATAAGGAAGTATAAAAGAGAAATGGCGAACTCGAAAGTCACCTATTTATAACAAAATGAGAAAAGACGTTTCAAACTTATTGCAGCTACTCATATTCCCGCCAAAAATGGAAGGATACGAAGAGCCTCCTGAATAGACGCGTGGCGATCCGTAATTCGACAGAGAAAACGACTATCTATGATATGTAGCACTCTTTTCCTTATTTATGATTTTTTCCCACAGGGTTTTTTCTTAAGTAAGGTTTTTAACGAGGCTCCATTCATAGAAAAGAAACGGTCGTAAAGATTTATCTACTTCTACGAGCTTCTATTATCTATACGCTCGAAGAAGTGAGGGAGTACTGATGGGGGCTATTTCGCACCCTACATACTACTCGAATCGAACGAAGAAGATAAGATCGATTCGACCAATTCAAACAGATCGGGATCATCTTACAGACCCGGCCAAGTGCAGCTCGCTTCGATAGAAGATTATGCTCCGGACCCAAGAAGGATATTTGGGCCGAGTCCTTTTAGGACTATGTTTCCTTGTAACGCTAGGTTTAACATTATATAAATACCTAGTTAATCATTGTATTGGAGGGAGGGAATTCCTGAACTCTAAGATTACAGGATTTAATACTGCTTACAACAGCACAATTCAATAATATTCAATATTATTACAGAGCTTTTTATCTTCATATAGATGTGTTCTTAGCTTTGTTTTTGTGATTTTACTTCTTGTTCTTGAATATTGCTTTTCTTTGTAACCGATCCATCCGGAATAAAGTAACAGAGCCCTATACAATAAATATATAAATATCGAAAACCCCCCGATATCACAATTTACTGATATTCAATTAACCCGGCGAAATCCGGTTAAATCATACTTGGATTTCCAACAGGTCAGCAGTGGACAATGAAGGATTGATGAAGACAGTTGAAACTGTCAAGAAGATTATATCCCCTGCTGATAAAGAAAGAGCAGAGTCCTCTGATCAACCAAAGCAAAAAGAGGGTACGTCAGACCCATCTGATCAGAACACTGCACAGGGTGATAAGTTTGATGCTGCTGATGGTTCAAAGAAAGAAGTAGCAATTCCAGCAGATCAGACCAAGGACAAAGAAGTTGCTGCTAAAGGAGATGATCAAGCTAAGGAGAAGGAAAGCACTCCAAGCCTTGCTGGTAGTCCAGCAGATCAGTCCCTTGCATTATTGACTCAACCAACAGAGCAACTCATCAAAGAAACACCTGCTGCTACATCTGATATGCCTTCAACCTCTCATGGTGTTCAGACAAATCTGTTGGACTCCATCCAACAAATGATCACCAATTCTCTGATGGATATGAAGAAAGAATTAGTTGCAGAAGTGATAACTGCTGTTAAACAACCAAGTCAGAAAGCTGCTGCAGTCCCAACTGATCTAATAGAAGACACTGCTCACAATGTTAAATCCATCTGTCAAGATATGGATATACTTAGAAGACGGACTCAGAGCACTACTGAAGGTTGGAAGCAGATTGAACAAACAGTTGAAATGGCTCTCCAAGCAGAAGATGAAGTCATGGGAAATATGATGAAAGACTTCACTGCTTCATCAAATTGGATTTTGGGAACTCAAATTCAATTGGGTGATCAAGGAGAAGACTTGCTCAAGGAAGTCAAAACTGTTAAGGCCAATCAACTTAAACAACAAGCTCAGATTAATGCTATGGAAGAGAACATCAAGCTTCTCTGTGATTCACTTCTTATTACACCAGTTGTGCCACAATATGCACCTGTCCCTGCTGATGATGACAAAAAGGGGGAAGAAAGGGTATTTGGACAGCAAAGGGTTGACTTCCAAAGGGAAGAAGGAGATGGTGTTGAAGAAACTGAAGTGTTGGAAGAATCTGCTGGGGAGACTAGTAAACTTATGGGAGAATCAAGCAGACCAACAGATGAGAGAATTACAGATGAAGAAGAGCAAGCTGAATTTGAAGAATCTGAAGCAAAAGCCAAATCTGATAAGGAAATAGCTGCTGCCAAAGATTCCGCTGAAGAACAGCTTGATCCAGATGTCAAGAAAAAGAAGCTTGAGCTGTTGAAGAAAAGATTCTTTGAAAATTTGGAAGCTGAGTCTTCCAAGTCATCTGATGAAGAATCTGAAAAAGAAGAGAAGAAGGAAGAAGACTAGTTCAGATTTCTTTTCTTTCTTGTATTTTCTTTTGTATCTTGCATCTTTCATGCTTTAAAACTTGTAATATGTAATCAGTTCAATCATTTATAAAATTGCAAGTTTAAATCCAACATACTATTTCTATCTCAGAAATTTTTGAGGATCAAAACTTTAGTTTAGGTACAGGTACTTAGCTGGAGTTTTGTCATCATCAAAAAGGGGGAAATTGTTGGATGAAGATGAAGATGAAGATGAAAGAAGTCAAAATTTAAGGGAAGGTTTTGATGATTCCAAAACATCATAATCAGCTAAGTATGGAAAGCTTAGTTCCCTTAGAAAGATCTTTGAACAAGTAAAGAAGACATCAGAAGAGTTCAAAGACCAGAAGACTAGTGATCTCTTGCTGAAACAGCAAACAGAAGGGTAGGTCATCAGCCGAGTCAAATCAGATTAGTTCAGTATTTGATCAGCGGAGTGCCTATCAGAAGGGTTGCTTCGATCAGCAGAGTAGAAGAGATCATGAGATCAGTTCAACGGTAATAAATGCACCTAGTGTAATAAATGCTGAAAGAGAAGGGTAGTAATGGCAAATGATTGAAGATATCCTCGGATCAGCAGAGTGCATTTAATGTGATGGACAGAAAAGTACTGTACACTGTACGGTTTGCTGCAGAGAGCCGTTTCAAAAGAGCTGAAGAATGGATTTGATTTGTGACTTGCCTTCAACGGTCATATTTTCATCTCCATGTATAAATAGAGCTGAATTTCAATCGAGCAAAACACACAACAACAATCAGAGATCGAAATTTTGAAGCAGAATTTCTTTAAGTCTCAAAAGCTCGAACAGCTCACTCGTCTGGTGGAAGTCATCTGTTGACAGAAACCCAGTTGAAGAAATCAGAAAAACATTATCTGAGTGATTTTGTAATAGCTGAGTGTTGTGCGAAGTGAGAATCCATCTTTGTGAGTGATTCTACTTTAGAGGATAGGTCTTCTTTGTGATTTCCTATTGTGAGCTTACAGCCATTTCATTTGTTGTCTTGGTGTAAGTGGAGAAATATTGTAATCTAAGTGATTATAGTATAACCCAGAATCTAAGTGATCTGGAAGAGTGGACTAAAGGATTTTTATCCATATAACCACTATAAAAATTCTTTGTGTTATCTTGCATTTAAAGTTTTCTTGCATATTTTAAAGACTGCTTTTTAAACACTGTGAATCAATCAAAAGATTTTATAAGGAGTTTTAAACTGGGGATAAAATCTTCTGGAACTTAGTTTACTTGTGAAAAACACTTTCAAACAATCCGCTGCAAGTATACTCTTTGGAAAACTGTTTTGCTGAAAAACAGCTAAGTATTTGTAAGAAGAGTGGTCAGTCTGCTGTTCAAGATTTGTTCACGAACAGATTAGTCTGCTTACTGTTCTTCATCAGCTTAGTCTGCTGACAGAAGATTGAAAAGTTTTTAAGTTCAAAAATTTTCAGAGGTCTATTCACCCCCCCCCTCTAGACCTCATCTGACCACTTGGGACCAACATAGCGTTCTCACGGGAAGGACGCTTTGATGTATTACCGAAAAGATTAGTCATGCTCGGAATTCAGGAAATAAAATTACAATATCGAGAAAGCTTATCGACCTGCTAAAGAAAGGAGTATTCCGTTGAGAGATAAGCAAAGCGGTAAATAGCGAGGCAAGTTTTTACCTTTTTATATTTATACTATACGAAAAGACGTGATAGACCCAAAGAAAGGGCGCGAAATACAAAAACTGACCTTGAAGTAAACACTAGAATTTGAAAAGACACACGCATAATGATTACGGCGATGTTAATGACTTGTCTGAATTATTACGGCAAAGATGAAAGGACGTGACTGTCAGAATATGAAACGTTTAACGTACAAAGGGATGAAAGTATAATATTACATTTAGACCTACGATAAATAGTTACAAAGGTATTTCACGGATCAATATATCATGCAGCCTGATCGCCCTCCGGAATCTTCTGTTCTCTAACGACGTCTCCTTCTTTTGCTGGCTCAATAACCTCTTCCTCTTCCTCTGGATCGATAAAATCGTCATCGACCTCATCATTAATATCGGAAGGAGGAATCGGCAATGGATTTCCAAACTCTTGGACGAGGTGGGCCAAAGGAAAATTTTGATAAACGACGTCCGGAAGCTCGGAAGGAGAATATACTTCGCCATAGCGGTTCAACCGAATGTGCGCCGTTTTAAAATATTCCTTTCGACGATCCTCTATCATTTCAAAAGCGACCAACTGATGAACCGCCTTCTTGAAAGTACTTTCTAGGAGCGGACCGACCATTTGATATACCAACGCCGTATGAACAGGAGAACTGAGGAATTCACGAATCACTTTCTCGTCAGGATACCGACCATATTGATCCCTGAGTCCACTAAGAGGAATGTCCCTCTCATACTCCTCTAGAGAAGCCTGAAGACTTGACACTTGAGATTCCAACTCACTAATTCCAGCAGTACTCTAAAACTGCAACTCTTCTAACTTCTTAGCATATTGATTGGCTTGGTCCTGGACACGAGAACTCTCCAGAACCTTGTCAATAATCTCCTGGTCGTCAGTCCCTGTAGCCCGTGTCTCTACGATCGGAAGCGAAGAACTCGTCGAAGGACCAACCTCTGAACTAGAAGTCTTATGCAATAAAGTCTTAGTCTGAAAAGAAAAAGGGGTAAAATAAGAAATGAGTTAGCAAAATAAAAAGATCTTCAAAGGAAAATATCCTATAAAGCAAACTTAAGAAGAGATCACCTTTTCAGCATAAAGGGAAGCTCGCTGAAATTTCTCCAAAGGATCCTTCCGAAGAAGCTTATTCATATCACGAGTAAAAACGCCGGACAAAAGAACACGAGTTTCCTTATCCACTGCATTTTCGCTCTCATCATGGACAAAAGAATCATTCTCGGGGTAGCCAGCAGCTCTCTTTCCCTCTAAATGATCCTCAATCATTTCGACCAAAGTAGGTTTTGGATGATTATCACCGAGTAAAGAAAGATCGTTACCAGAACGACCATAGTAGTTCCTCTTTCTCTCCACCGGATTATTATTAGGATGAGGTATTGACCAGCTACGACATCCGCGTATACCCAGAGATGTTCTAAGCTGAAGGGGGGGGATTCCCGGATCCTGTCCCCTGACGAATAGGGGATTCTTTAGAAGAATCTGGAGATTCCTCTCCATTCTCCTCGGAGTCATGACTCAACTCCATTTTTCTCTTCCTAGACGCTCTCTGTTCGATAGGGACGTTCTCTATGGTTTTGGAAGATTTGGACAACACCATTTTTTCCTTTGAAGAATGTCGGGAATTTTCTACCATATGAGCTAAAAAAAGAAATAAGATTATAGTCAGACCTTCCGTAGAAAAGATTTTCGTCACTAAGCTGAAACAAATGCTTACCTAGTGATTCAGATGATGAAGTGATTGGAAAAACATGAGTACTCAGTCCCGCTTGACGAAGAAAAACTTCTCCGATCAGAAGAGCACTCTGATATTTGTTGGCACGCATAGCATGGATTTCGCCAATAAACTAAGCATCATCAGGAGTAAGTACACCAGTCGGCAGGCGACCTCCGTAAACCCATTTGGAGTCATGATCCCACGAGAAGGGTGTAGTCAAACCATCCGCCAAACGAAGATGAGATGGGGGACGAACAAAGAAAAAATGAGATTTCCAAAAGGGGTTGCTAGAAACTGGGGAGTCAAAGATCACTCGACTAGGTTTCTGACTAGCAAAGAAATATCCGCGATTGGAGGAACTGGAAATGTTAAAACGAAATTGTGTAAAGTTACGAAAGGAGGGTTGGAACCCTTTTGCTATCATTAAGACAGAAAAACAAACTACAAAAGCCACGTAATTAGGGACTAATTGTGTCAAGGACACACTAAATATTTTTAAAATATCAAGAAAGAGGGCAGACAACGGAAGACGCATACCGCTATTAAAATGGGCTGTGTAGAAGGCTCGACATCCCTCCGGTGGTGATGTAACCCTATCAGAAGGAGAGGGGAGAAGAATCTCCGAACCTTCCGGAATTGCTCACAACCTCAGAAAAAGTATCCGTAGTATAAGCACTAGCGAGATCCTCAATTGGTTCGGAAATTTGAGGAGCTGTTCCTTTGCCTTTCTTAGCTCGGGCAGCGACGTCCGAATCAGAGAGAATTTGTACCTTAAACGTATCTTCAGAAGGAATAACAAATTCTGAAGTTCCGATTTGCTCGTTCGAAGGATTGGAATATAACGCCTCCTCGATAATGGGAGCGACACTCTCTTTTAAGGAGGAAGAAGATTTTCTTGTAGAAGCCATCTTTCAGGATCCTCGGAGGGTATAAGTCGATGAAAGCAAAACTTCAAATAATAAACGACTGACCAAGAAAATGACTGCAAGGACAAAGGAAGTATAAAGTAAAAATGGCTAAACTGATAGTCACCTATTTATAATGAAAAGTGAAAAGACGTTTCGAACTCCTCACAACTAATCACGTTCCCGCCAAAACAGTGAAAGACGAAGGGTCTTCCCTAAAAACACACGTAGCTGTTCATAATTGAAACAAGAAAACGACTATCTATGAGGAGTAGCACTCTTTTCCTTACTTAGGATTTTTTCCCACAGGGTTTTTTCTTAAGTAAGATTTTTAACGAGGCACAACTCATAGAAAATAACAGTCGTAAGAAACCATCTACTTCTACTAGCTTCTAATACTTATACGCTCGAAGAAGTGAGGGAGTACTGATGGGGGCTATTTCGCACCCCTTATAATGTTCAGATCTACTCAGAATGTAAGATCGGTTCGACCAGACGAGTCAGTTCGGGATCTTCTTTCTACCCGATAGAATACGACTCTCCTCGACAAGCTGACTACTATCCGGACTCAAGAAGGACAACTGGGCCGAGTCCTACTAGAACTATGTTTCCTTGTAAAGCTAGGTTTAATATGATATAAATACCTAGTTTATCATTGTATTACACACACTTTGACATACACAGCTTACGCCTGTACACTAAACAATCTGAGATTATTGAATAAAGAGGCTTTTGCTATACTATCGTATTCACGATTTTGTCTTTATACTGATTGTTCCATCTAAATGTTCTTCCTTGAAATCGATCCATCCTGAATAAAGTAACAGACCCCTTTAAATCATATATATTGAGAATCCCAAATATCACTTATTCACTGATATAATTAACCCGACGAAAACAGGTTAAATCAGCTAAAATCCAGATTCTCTAGGATACCACAATCCCAATTCTTGAGTGCCCTTAATATATTTCAGTATTCTCTTGGCAGCTAAGAGATGAGATTCCTTAGGATTTGATTGAAATCTAGCACAAACCCTAACAGAGTACATGATATCAGGTCTGCTAGCTGTTAGATACAACAGTGACCCAATAATGCCTCTGTATTTGGTTATGTCCACTAATTTGCCATCTTCATCTTTATCCAAACGAAGACTAGTAGACATTGGAACAGTAGCAGTGGAGCTATTTTCCATACCAAATTTCTTAAACAAATCTCTTGTGTATTTTGCTTGGTTGATGAATATTCCATCAGGCAACTGTCTAACTTGCAAACCAAGAAAATAATTGAGTTCACCCATCATGCTCATTTCAAACTTATTCTGCATCAGCTTGGAGAACTTGTCACACATATTTTGGTTAGTTGAACCAAAAATAATATCGTCTACATATATTTGCACAATTAATATATGATTCTCCCATTCAA
This sequence comes from Penstemon eatonii, assembly GCA_038501285.1. Taxonomy (NCBI): domain Eukaryota; kingdom Viridiplantae; phylum Streptophyta; class Magnoliopsida; order Lamiales; family Plantaginaceae; genus Penstemon; species Penstemon eatonii. The sequence goes on from CM076713.1 coordinate 21,183,423, forward strand.
TTGTGAACAATGTCTTATCTACCTTACCTTTACGAAATCCTTTAATTAACAGAAAATCAGATAGGGTATCATACCATGCTCTTGGAGCCTGTTTCAGTCCATAGAGGGCTTTCTTCAGACGATACACCTTGTCTTCTTGTTGATAAGCTTCAAATCCAGGTGGTTGTTCAACATACACTTCTTCTTGCAATTCTCCATTGAGAAATGTTGACTTCACATCCATCTGATAGACAGTGAAGTTCTTATAAGCAGCATAGGCAAGAAACAGTCTGATTGCTTCAAGTCTTGCTACTGGTGCAAATGTCTCATCAAAATCAATTCCTTCTTCTTGACAATAACCCTTGGCCACTAATCTTGCTTTATTTCTGGTAACAATACCATCTTCATTCATCTTATTTCTGAAAACCCATTTAGTGCCAATTACTCTTTGATGACTTGGTCTTGGAACTAAGTACCATACTTCATTCCTTTCAAATTGATTTAACTCTTCTTGCATAGCTTCAGTCCAGAAGGAATCACTGAGAGCTTCTTCAATTTGTTTAGGCTCTATTTGAGATAGAAAGCTGACAAACATAGCATCTTGTGCATCAGCTCTTCTTGTCTTTACTTTATCCAAAGGATCACCAATCACTAACTCTGGTGTGTGATTCCTGAGCCATCTGAGATCAGGTTGCAAATCTGGATGTTGTCCTCTGTCTTGGTCTTGCAACACTACTGTTGGAGTTCCAGTAGTAGTCTGTTGAACATTTGTCGTCTGTTGAACAGTCTCTAGTCTGTCAGCTGTTTGTAACTCGTCTGTTAGACAATCAGTGATCTGATTTTGAATAGCACTTGAGTTGGTAGCTGAGTTGAGATCAGGTAGTATGATGAGAACATATTCTTCATTTCTTTCAACATTCAACTTCTGTAAATCAGTAGACAGATCTTGATTAGTACTTTGATTCTTTTCAGAAGATTGACTTGGTTCATCAAATACTACATGAATGGATTCTTCTACTAGTAATGTTATTTTGTTAAAGACTCTATAAGCCTTACTAACAGTAGATTATCCTACAAAAACAGCTTCATCAGCCTTCTCTGCAAATGCAGTAAGTTGATTTTTCCCATTATTTAACACAAAGCATTTACAACCAAAAATTTTAAAGTAATGAATGTTTGGTTTCCTGTTGTTCCAAACTTCATATGGAGTCTTGTTCTGATTTTTGTTGATCATGCATCTGTTTTGGGTAAAGCATGCTGTATTTGTTGCTTCTACCCAAAATCTTTGTGGCAGCTTAGCTTCAGCAATCATTGTTCTGACAGCTTCCTTCAGTGTTCTGTTTCTCCTTTCAGCAACACTGTTCTGTTGAGGGGTTCTAGCAGCTGAATACTCATGATGTATTCCTTTGATATTACAATACTCTTCAACAGTAGAGTTTGTGAACTCTGTCACTCTATCTGATCTGATCTTCAATATCTTTGTGCTTTTCTCATTTTGGATCAGTTCCATCAGATTAGTAAGATGTTCCTTGGTTTCACTTTTCTTCTTCATGAAAATCACCCAAGTATATCTTGAATAATCATCCACAACAGCTAGGCAGTATTTATTTCCACCATTGCTGACTTGATCTATGGGTCCAAATAAGTCCATCTGAAGCAGCTCCAAGATTCTATCAAAAGATTGGTTCTTCTTGCTTTTGAATGATGACTTGATTTGTTTCCCTTTCTGACATGCGTCACAGAGCTTGTCTTTGCTCATGACTGTTTTTGGAAGCCCTTCTACCAGATCATTCTTTATCAATCTGTTTATGGTCTTGAAGTTTAAATGATTCATCCTTTTGTGCCACAACCAACTGACTTCACTTGGTGTGGATGCCACCAAACAAGTACTTGAATTCTTGTCAGCAGAAATCCAGTCGACTATGTAGACATTTCCTTGTCATCTTCCAGATAAAATTACCTTCTTTGTACCAATCTGTTCAACATAGCACTTATCTGTTGAGAAAATGACTGAATATCCTTTGTCACAAAATTGACTTATGCTCGGCAGGTTGTACTTTAGGCCTTTAACATATGAGACGTCAGATATCTCTATGTTTCCTTTGATTAATCTTCCTTTAGCTACAATCTTGCCTTCTTTGCTGTCTCCAAAAGTGACCTTTGGACCATCCACAACAATAGCATCAGTCAGCTCATGCATGCTTCCACACATGTGCCTTGAACAACCACTGTCCAAGTACCAAATTTTCTCTACTTTACTCCTACTCCTAATCCTAACCTACAAAACAAAAATAAAATTGTTTTAGGTACCCTTATTGAGAGGGTCCTGGAGGATTAGCTCCACCTTTGACAACCCAAGATGTTGATGTCTTAGGCTTCTTAGGCTTCTGAGTTTTGACAGGAGCATGAACAGTTTTGTCTATATCATATTCAGCAGACAAGTCAGGTTGATGATCAGTATGATAAGGAAAATGTTCATAAGCAGGATAAGGTGCATGATATGTAGGATATGCATGCATTTGATGTGCAGGGTACGGTGCATAGTAAGTTTGAAATTGAGGTGCATGATACATAGGAGGATATGCAGCAGGTTGCACATAATAAGACTCATTTCCATACCAAGCATTTTGATTTTTCTTATTCTTATGCTTCTTTGGTTTACTAGTTGCTTGCTCATTAACAGACGACTTAGTTTTACCACTAGTCTGATTCAATTTAGCATTATCAGCAGACTTCTTAGGACTCTGCTGTTTGGTCTTACTGGTCTGTTTTCCTATACTAGGCTCTTTGCTCTTTTTAGCCTTAGGAGATTTCTTCTCCTTTAACGCTTTCTCAGGTGAAGCAGGTTTAGCAGTTTGAACATACAGAATGACCTTACTATTGTCAACAGATATAAATTTTTCAGTATGATTCAATTTTAACTTATCCTGTTCTAAAGGTATCTTATGTTTACTAGACATATGAGTGGATGCAACAAATGATTTCTCATGAGACTCAATGATTTTCTCAAGCTCAATGATTTTTCCCATATAAACTTCACATTAAGCTTTCAGAGATTCATATTCTTGCTTAAACTTTTTATATTCAACTGATTCTCTTGTCTTTCAGCTGTGAGTTTCAGTGAACTGTTTGGCTCTTTTAGCAATATCATCTCTTCCTTAAGCTTTTTATATGCTTCAGCAATAGTAGTATTGTTAAGCATAATTTGTTCAAACGAATTAAATAATTCATTATCAAGAGGAGTTACCTCATCTTCAGAGTCATCAGATTCCTTGGCCATCAGACAGATGAGAGCAGGGTTCTCTTCATCAGAAGACTCTTCGTCAGAAGTGTCTGATGCTTTCTTTCTTTTCTGATTCTCTTCTTTTCTTCAGTGTATTTCTCTGCTTTTGGATATGGACAGTCTCTGATGAAATGTCCCAATTTCCTGCAGTTATAACACATTAGTTTGGCTTTATAATCATCCTTATCTTGAGAAGAAGAGTTATGTTTAGAAGTAGAAGCATTGTTATATTTGTTCTTCATTTTTCTTTTGTAGAACTTTTGGAAATTGTTCATCAGCAATGCTACATCTCCAGCTGTGTACACCTTTTTGTTGAGTAGTGTGGTTTCATCAGATGAGTCCACTTCTTTACTTCTCTGTGCTGGTCTTCTGGGATTTTCAGCAGCAACTAAGGCAGCTGTGGGTCCTGAAGTTGAGGTTTCTTCAATTCCCATTCTTGGCAGTTTATACTCAAATGCCTTGAGTACGGAGAACAGCTCTGTAACAGAGATCTTTCCCAAATCTCTTGATTCTTCCATCGCTGTCACCTTCATGTTAAACTTAGGAGGTAAAGCCTTTAGTACTCTGACCGTGATTTCTTTGTCAGTAAAGGTTTTTCCCAACTTTAAAACTTCATTGAGTGTTCTGGTGAACCTGGTATCCATCTGATCAATGGTCTCTTTTATAGCATCATTGCCTTCGCTCATATCACGAACTTTGTCCCACATCTCTTTTGCAGTTTTGCAATGTTTGACCTTGTCAAACCGATCATTATCCAGGGCTTTAGTCATGATAAATCTTCCGACTTTATCCAGATTGAACATCTTTATTTCTTCTGCTGTCATCTCATGTAAGTCTTTCTCCACCACGGTATCAACTTCATTGATCTTTATCGTCTTGGTGAATCTGAATGGACCTTTGATGATACATGTATACATGTTGTCATTATAAGCAGCTAGAAAAATCTCCATCCTGATTTTCCAGTCTTCAAAAGACATACCAGCAATGTGGGGAACATGGCTGATACAATCCATTTTTCAAAGAGTTTTTATTTTTCAAAAAGATGCTCTTTTCAAAAGTTATGAAAACCTTTGAAAAACACTTAGATCAAGCTCGTTGATCAGGCAGCTGATTCTAATGAACCACCTGCTCTGATACCACTTGTTGGTCCCAAGTGGTCAGATGAGGTTTAGGGGGGGGGAGGGGTGAATAGACCTCTGAAAATTTTTAGACTTAAAAACTTTTCAGTCTTCTGTCAGCAGACTAAGCTTATGAAGAACAGTAAGCTGACTATGCTGATCGTGAACAAATCTTGAACAGCAGAGTGACCACTCTTCTTATAATAACTTAGCTGATTTCAGCAAAAATCAGTTTTACAAGTGTATACTTGCAGCGGATAATTTGAAAATGTTTTTCACAGGTAGACTAAGTCTTTTAAAGATTTTATCCCCAATTTAAAAACTCCTTTAAAATCTTTAAATCAATTCAAAGTGTTTACTTATGCAATTTTGAAATATGCAAGAAAACATAAATGCAAAATTAACACAAAGAATTTTTATAGTGGTTATATGGATATAAATCCTTTAGTCCACTCTTCCAAATCACTTAGATTCTGGGTTATACTATAAACACTAAGTTTACAATATTTCACCACTTACACATAAACAACAAATGAAAAGGCTGTAAGCTCACAATAGGAAATCACTCAGAAAACCTATCCTCTGAAGTTAGATTACTCACAAAGATGGATCTAAACTCTGCACAACACTCAACTAATACAAATTCACTCAGAAAATGATTTCTTTTTAGCTTCAACTTGGTTTCTGTCAACCAATGACTTCACCAGACGAGTGAGCTGTTCTTGAGCTTCTTGAGACTTAGAAAAATTTCTGCTTTGAAAACAAAATCTCATAATGTTGTTGTGTGTCTCGCTCGTTGAAATCAGCTCTATTTATACTTGGTTTTGAAAATATGACTGTTGAAGGAAATCACAATTCAAATCCATAGCCTTAGCCCAAATTCAGAACGGCTCCCTGCTACAATACTTTTTCTGCTGTACTTTCCTGTAGCAGCATTAAATGCACCCTGCTGATCCGAGAGTAATCTTCAATCATTTGCCATTACTACCCTTCTCTTACAGCATTTATTACACCAAGTGCATTTATTACCGTTGGACTCACTTCTTGATCTCTTCTACTCTGCTGATCGAAGCAACCCTGCTAATAGATACTCTGCTGATCAAACTCTGAACTAATCTGATTTGAGTCAGCTGATGGTCTACCCTTTTGATTGCTGTTTCAGCATGAGATCAGTAGTCTTCTGGGTTTAGAATTTTGAACCCTTCTGATGTCTTCTTTACTTGGTCAAAATTCTTCTAAGGGAACTAAGCTTTTCATACATAGCTGATTTTGACGTTTTGGAAATCATCAAAACCTTCCCTTATCTTCTTATCTTCTTTGCACTTCATCTTCATCTTCATCCAACAGCTACAGTTTCCTGTTTGGAACTCTTCCAACTTACTGCACCTCCGTTCAAGAAAAATACAAAACCAGACATATACTTGGAGTCATCTACATCACACTGAAAACTAGAGTCAGTGTGACCCTCAATTTTTAATTCTCCATTACCGTAGACCAAGAACAAATCCTTAGTTCTTCTCAAGTACTTAAGGATTGCTTTTACGGCACTCCAGTGACTCTCACCTGGATTGGATTGAAAGCGGCTTGTGACACTTAGAGCTTGTGCCACATCCGGCCTAGTACATAGCATGGCGTACATTATGCTCCCTATAGCGGACGCATAAGGTATCTTTGACATCCTTTCTTTTTCATCGTCAGTCTTGGGAGACATTGACTTGGAGAGATGGATTCCATGTCGCATTGGAAGAAACCCTTTCTTCGAATCATCCATACTAAACCTCTTTAGTATCTTTTCTATGTACAACATTTGGGATAGCCCTAGCATTCTTGACATAAGCGGGAGACCCCGAAATTCTCATGAATTTATAAGAGGGTGCTTTGCCGAACCACATCTCATGAGGTGACGTAGGCACAGTTTCTAGGTAAATCCCAAAAGCTTCTAGGTAAATCCGTGAAACTCATCATGGATCGAACCATGTCCAACAGAGTTCTATTCCGTGAAACTCATAACTCATCATGGATCCCAAAATGCTTGGAGTATTTATAGCCGAGAATGAAGATCTGCCCATAGGCCTGTGCCTTAGATCGGCCCAACAGTAATATTTGAATAAGGGCTGAGTCCAGAGGATCAAGTTATCCAGGCTTCATCCCGAGCTTGAGTTCGCATCTTCGGGGTCGAGATTCTGGTTCTTCGCTCGTATATTAGTAATAGAAAGGAGTCCAAAATACCCACCATCAATACTCCCCCACTTCTCGAGCGTAAAGAGAAGCTTAAGCTCGAAGAAGTATGTGTCATTCCAATCATCGTGATGAACGGATCATATGTTGATGCGTTATGGATGTGCCTCGTTAAAAACCTAACTTGGAAAAACCCCTTGGGATAAAAACCAAATTAGGGAAAAAAGAGTGCACATCACTAAAATTCCAACTAGCTCTTAATGATGCATAAATATTCTCTTTTGATGATGACTTATAGGATTATTCGAAAACACCCCGTTGCTTAATAATTTGTAAAGTCATGGGTGCCACCTTGGTAATATTGCCTTGCTTTCTTTCTTGATTCTGCTCTTCCGATCGTATAGTAGCATAGAAAATCAAGAATGTAAATGAACATTGTTGTTCGGGTGTTGCGTCTCTTCAGGTGTTAGGCTGCAGCCCATTAATCCGCAGAGTATAGGGGTCTAGTGTGCAATTAAAGGGAAAGTAGGTTTTGAAATCATCCTGAGGGAGTTCAATCGCCGTGACTTCTCGGGGACCGGTTTGCAATTTACCATTTTAACCTTATATATATATGTTGATCGTGGGACTTTTATTTCGCAAAAAATTCTTAAGTAACCCTAGATCGGAGCGCATAGATCGATAAGGAAACCCCAACACTTGTCTGATCGTTCTGAACATATAATGTCTAGTCCAACAGATTCCAAGGGTAAAGCCAAGGTAGTAGAAGGGCAAGAGAGTGGTCCTGGCGAAACGCAGATCGCGGTTATCCGTTCTTCTGAGGCGGAAAATATAAGGGTTCGAGCCCTAATCCTTGCTCCGATAAAGAAGAGGAATCAAATCCTAGTTCCGAGGATGATGAAAGTGATTCTTCGAGCGAGGCCACCGAATATGAGGCCATGGAGGACGATGATCTTCCCTTAGGGAAGAACGAGCAAGTTAAGTTCAGAATAGGTAGAGGTGTTGTCGTTACGATTTTTGAGTGGACGGAACCTTCGACCAGCACACGACTTAGCAAAACCAAGAAGAGAGCCGATCAAACCGTTTGCCGCTATACTGAAGAAAACCGAGAATACTTGGAGACCAAGTTCGGTAAGTATTTAGGTGATGGATTTTCGATCGTCATCCCAACTCCTGAAGAGCGTGTCACCGGTCCTCCTCCGGGATGCCAAGCTTTTTACACTAGATAATTCTTTTACGGCCTAAGCTTCCCTTTTGCTCCTTTGATTCCTAGCGTTTTACTGGCTTTTCGCCTATCTCCATCCCAAATTCTCCCGAATTCGATCGGGTATATTGTCACCTTCAGTGTGCTAATGAAGGCCAAAGGGAAGAAAGCAACTTTCCAAAATTTCTGGAGAGTTTTCCAAGTGAGCTCCTCCACATCTTCGAACGCTGGTTATGTATATTTCTCGCAGAGGTCTAATCGATCGATATTGTCGAGCAACGTTTCGAGCAACCTGAAAGGTTGGAAGAAAGAGGTCTTTTTCGTCCGAGGCCCTGATACTCCACCCTCCGCAGAGACACCCGAACCAACCCCTTATGAGTGGCCTGGAGAGAGGTCTTGGATTTATGGTAGGCGGAAACTCGTAATTGGATGAATTTTTGCAGACCCTCTATTCCGATCTTTACCAAACCGCTTTGCTGACCCAAGAGAGGGTCTTGAGAATGGCAGGGCTCAGCGAGTGTTCTTATACCGCTCCTCCTATTAATTTTGGAGAATCCTCGATCACAGCTTCTGATGATCCAGTTGACCAAGTTGCCCAGTACGACGGGGAGGATCCTGCTGCAACTGTTCCCCCCACCTTAGGTATACTATTTCTTTTCCTATAATTCAGTTGAATTTTCTCGGTTCGAAATTAAATCCATTCTTGATTTTACAGCTGAGATTGTTGAGAAGTTTCGAACCTCCGTAGCCGGTTCGGTCGTTGCTTCATTTTCCACATAATCTCAAGGCCTGCCTCGGAAGCAGAAGAAATCAAGGGCTAATTTGATGATTGAAGGAGCCAATGCCACAACTGATAATTCTGCAGTTCCGAACGCAGCTACAGGCTTTCTTCAACTTGCTGCTGAGGGAACTTCACAATCCCAAGATACCGGGCTTCTACGATCGGTGTTCCCGACCAGCACGTCTGACCCGAATGAGGCGGGATGTAGCTATTATACGCTCCAGGGGATCCGGTCCCAAGAGATCGTTGAAGCTCGGATGGCCCGATAAAGGAATAGCGGGGATCCCGAGTCCTCGAGAAGGGTAAGGCCATTTGGTCGGAATCTAGGGCCTATTCAATGTCGACCCGGCCGCACCGAGCCAGATTTAGTAGACTTTATAGAAGATCATCTTCGCGGACCGAGGGCTGCTGGGTTTTCGGAGGATGGAACCATCGAGTCTGACCTAGGCCCTAATGGTGAACATACAGTGGACAAGTCCTTCCAAATGCTGATGGCTGGAAGGTTTAAGAACGATAATACCGAGCTCTTCCAGAAGGACGGGTTTCAAATCATGGGCGATTACGCTCATGCACATCAAAGGGTACGTTTTTCCTTCGACTGTATTAACCTCTTTTCCAAAATCTCGTTCTATTGCTGAAGTCTGTTTTCTTCGCAGGCTGGAGATTTATTTACTCACCAATCTTACCGACTAGCCATTTTGGAAGAGGAGTCTCGACAATCTCAAAATGCTCTTCTTAACATTCTGAAAGAAGAAGCTGTCAAGGCCAATCAGTTGAGAGATACCTCTTCCAAGCTTTCTGAGGTTGAGAAGGAGCTCGAGGATGCTAGGAAAGAACTCGAAGGAAAGAGGGCCCTCGAGGAAGAGGTAGCAAAATTAAAGTCGGATCTTGAGCAGGCTAAGGCATCGTCCGATCAGGCATACGCTCGAGGTCGAGAAGAAGGCAAGCTACCAGCTATAAGGGAGTTTTTAGAGTCGCCCTTTCTTGATGCCTTGATTCGGTCGCGATCGGGCGAAATCAATCAAGCCTTCTTTTATAAAGGGGTTCAGCAGCTCATCATAGCCAGAAGGGTTCAAGGCACTATCGATGAATATCTTCCTTAGATGAACCCTTATAAAAACATTCTCGGGGAAAATTATAAGGTGTCCTCCCTTCCTCCCAAAATTGAGGGTCTAGAAGATCATGAATTTGCTCCGTTCCTTGCTGAGTTCGGGGTTCCGATGCCTAACAACGATATGCTCGAAGCCGAAAATTCGGAGGAAAAGGATGAGGACATGAATAACGAGGGTGAATCCGATGATCGGGGAGGAGAAGATATCAATTCCCCTAAGACAAATAACTCCAGCTCTGATGGTCAAAGTAGCGGAGAGGACGATAGCTCGAGTAGCTCTTCTGACGATAGTTCGGAAGGTGATTCCGAGGAAGAGGGCGAGACGGCGGAGGAGAGTCGCAATCCCAGCGCTGAAGAATCCGATCACCGATGAACATTATGTAATAGGACTCTATTGACCTTTTATTTTGTAGTTTATAGATCATTGTATTTCTTGCTTTTTTCCAATCGTATGTACAATTTAAATCAAATTGCTATTTTTACGAGAGCTTTGTTATTTTATATCGAACCTTCTATGTGGGCGACAACCATTTTATTATTGTGTTAACAAGATGCCTTCACTTCGTCGTAATATCCAATACTAGGGTCGGAGTTCTCTCACTTATATAAATTCGAACTTCTGAATTTTTCTTTTGAATTTTTCATAGACCAATTCTTGGCTAACCTTCTCGACCCCATATCTTTTTTCTTTTGAATTTTTCATAGACCAATTCTTGGCTAACCTTCTCGACCCCATATCGTTATTAGATGGAGCCACCAATAAGACTGGCCAGTAGAACTCTTTCGGTGTCGGGGTCGAATTTTCTTGCTCAATTTGTTAAACTTGAACTCTTCTTTGTTGGGATAGTGGTTGGGATGCCTCGATTGTCAGAACAACGACAGTGTGGAATTTAAAATTTTCGAAGCACCCAAGGTCCCATATTAGATTCTCCATATTATATATACGTAAGCAAGAAACAAAAACGCACATATAATAAAACAAAGGGAGTTTTGCGATTTACCTCACCACAGGCTAGGTGGTGGCAACCTTCAGTTCTGATTCTGAATCTGGATCTGGATCTGGATCTGGTTCACAGAAGTGATCCAAGCGTCTCACCTCCAAAGTTAGTCCACACCAATTGGATTCTGGCAATACCTCCTAGTCTTAGGCTCAGAACTGGATCTAGGAGATTTGTCAATAGAGGACTGTGCAGATCTACTTGGCAGAGCAAGATCCAGCACGAAGGAACAAGGGAGGATGTGCGGCGGCACTATAGCAGCTCACGGCCAGCAAGGGACGGCGGCTATTGGTGGCGGCGCAGGAGAGGGGCGGCGCTTAAGTGCAGAGAAAGAGGCTAGGGTTTTTTTTTTAGGTTTTTGCTAGGTTATTCACTTTCTGAGCTCTTGTGGAACTCTATTTATAAGAGTTCCTTTTGACCTAGGTTTGCAAGACTCCTTATGGGCTTTTAATTAAAGGCCCATGTCTTGCAAGCCTTTCATTTAATTAACTACTTAATTAAATGCCCAATCCAAATAAATCATTATTTTTTTATATAATTAATTAGCAACTTAATTAAGTATTTAATTAATTAAGTCAGCCAATTAATTAATCTCCCATTTGAATTAAATACTTTTAATTCATTTAATTGATTTAATTACCTTTAAATCAATTAATTCCTTTTATGTCCTTCCATAACAGTCACCGTCCAATTGTATTGTGTGTGACCCTCTGGGTTCACCATCAATTGGCAGTGTTGAGATATTCTGGCTAGGGCTCGATTGTCAATACAACGAAGTGCGGAATTTTAAAATTTTTCGAGTTCCTAATAGTCCCATGAATAGATCTCCACAATTATTATACGAAAAGGTTGAATCAAACAATAACATAATTATCAAAAGGGAGTTTTCGCAATTTACCTCACCACAGCTTGGTGGTGGTTACCTCCGGGCTTCTTTGTTCGATTCACAATGGAGTGATCCAAGTGTCTCACCTCCAGAATGTATCCACACCAATTGGATTGTAGCAACGTCTCCAAGTCACAGGCTAAGAACTAGATCTTGAAGATTGTCAAGAAAGGAATGAGCAGATCTATATCAGGATATCGATTTGGATCTGGATTAGGAGAATTGCAGGAAGACAACCACGACCACAGGACTTATGCGGCTAGGTTGGATCGACCAAGGGCGGCGCGGCTAGGCTTCGGATCCACCTAGGGCGGCGGCTAGGGTTTGGATCCAACTAGGGCGGCGGCTAGGGTTTGGCCGAGAACTAGGGGCTAGGGGCGGTTTTTGGAGTTGGCAATTTCTTTTCTTCTTGTGTTGTGTAAAACTATTTTCTCAACTCTTGGAAGATGTATGAAGAGTTGTATTTATAGGAGAAGAGTTCTTCTCTTATAAGATATCTCTTCAAGATATGGCAAATCTTTTCCCTATCATAATAGGAAACAAGATTTGACCAAATCTCTTGTTTGTAGCTTGATGACCAAGTAACAAACTCTTCCCTTCTTTTACTCTCCAAAAAATCGCCCCTTGCCTTTAATTAGCCAATCCGAAAATTGCTAATTATTTATTCTTCCTTCTTTACCAATTAACAACTTTAATTATTTATAATCAATTAGATAATCTTAATTAATTAATTAAACATTAATAAATTAAATATCCAATTAATATTCTCCCATTGAATTAATACCTTAATTCAATATCTTTGATTTAACAACTTTAAATCACTTATTTCCCTTTATGACTGTCACTGTCCAATTGTATTGTGTGTGACCCTCTGGGTTCACCATCAACTGGCAGCAGGCCCACGACTTTCGTGATTTAATTAATGAGCAATTAAATGCTCCGATCAATTAAACAACTTTTAATTGACCACTCCTATAATTAATTTCCTTATTAATTTAGGAGTACCCACACTTCATGGTCGATGTCTAGCCACAAGCCCATGAAGCCCAATCAAAGGTGAATTGATTATTGTGAACCTCACCTCTTATAATTGCCATGTACATACGGTCCTTCCATGATGATTTCCCGATCGAGACCTAGGGTGTGTGAATTGATCGGCACCTCTAATTATCTCGATAACTATACTTTCTAATTTCCGACAATGATTCCAGTGTGACTGCCAAATTTGGAAAACCCATTCCAAATGCATCACCGACTATGGCCATAGATTTCTCGGAATCAATTATCTAAGAAACGTATAGGAAATTCTCTCATCTTATCAGGATGAGTCGATGGATCCTTTCTCAGTACTAACCACTCGCGTACAGTCGTCTACGCACCCAACTTAGGCACTTTGTGGCCAGGCTACGTGATAAGTACCTAAATCTAAGTACGCACACTCGTGCACCGAATTCGCCCTAGCACCTCAAGTCTAAGGACTAAATCGTACACTATTATAAGCCTTGAGAAACATCCCATCACCGATATGCGACATGCGCTTCCACAATGGGTTTCTCTGTTCGGGTCGTTCGATGCGTTCAATCCTCCATTGAACCACCTACTCATATGCACTGGACTCAAATTTCTTGCTCATGAAACTCTACAAATTCACTCCATGTGAATCATGCATATTTGTACAAGTCTTGGCGATTCCTACGATACCCCGTCTCGTTTGGAATCTATGACTTGGAACGGTTTTTAAGATCACGACCTTTGAGACTGTTTCATGATTGCACTCAGTACTGAAGTGAATCGTCCCATAGTCTATTGTGACCTTAGGATTTCATCCAATCGCTTAGATAGGTTCGCGAGAGATGAAGTTGGCCATTGTTCAGTTTCACATACTATGAATGAAAGGGCGTATTAATTATAAACCATAAGAAATTAGTACTTCAACAAGCTAATTAAGATTGGCTTGCTGGGCACTACTCTATCAATCTCCCACTTGCCCTAAAGCCAATCACAACATTTCTAAGACCCATCTATACCAAGATGTCCCTCGAACCATTTGTGAGAGAGCTTAATTAGTGGATCTGCTAAGTTTGTCCTTGTCGAGATGAAGTAATAGTTCAACTCGTCTCAACCACCTTTGACTTGTTCAATCATACGGTGTTGTGTTCAGATTATAGGTGAGATCTCGATTTCCTTTCATTGAGCAATCGCCTTATCTAAATCGGTTAAGATTATGATAGGCTTTTGTCATGCTAGGTATTTCATCTAATCGTTGGATGAAAGTTTCTCATCTAAACACCTTCTTTTGTGCAGCATCATAATGGTGCCCTTTATTCTTGTTTGAATCGGCAATGGTATATTATTGGAATTTCTTCCAATTTACCTTGCTCTATCGAGACAGAATAAATAATCCACTTCAGACTGGAAATCTCGAATTTCAAAAATCCTTCGAGTTTCAATTCTCCACTACTACCATAGACCAGCGTTGCATCCTTTAATTATCTTTGAGGATTTGCTTTTATGGTAGACCAGTGTCCTTTACTGGTGTTTGACTATCAGTAGCTCGTTCAGAGCATTTTGACGAGTCAGGTCTAGTACAAGACTTTGCATGCTACATGCAATCCAAATGCCAAGCATAAGGCTTCTTGAGACAGTTACTTCTTCACTCATTTAAATTTAGGGCTCATTAAATAAGTGAGAGAGATTTTGTCTCTTTTGGAAACAATCCTCTCTTGGATTCTTCCATATTGAATTTAATCAATATAGTCTTTGTACTTTGATTTGGTAAATCACTACATCTTCTTCCTTCTATCTACCATAGATACGTATTGCCAGTACGTGAGATGTAATTCCAAATCTTATCATGGAGAATTGCGTGAAGAACACGCTTTCGTCTGTGCTTTTCTGATATTCTTATATCTTGCTTGATGTACCGGTCATCATCTTGTTGCGCTTCGAACTCAACTACACTCCCACTGATTCTTTTGCACATTTGGAATCTATATGCCTTTTGACAACTTCAACATTCTTGATCAACTATCAAGTTGCATGTTCCAAATTTGGGAAAAAGTCATAGATTGACTTTTGGATTAGAATAGAGATCTTCTCATCAATTTTCAATTGTGAGATGCAGGATTCATATCCAATAGTCATGTCTTGGTAGTCAAAACCACCTTTCTACGGCTAATAGTTTCGAAATGAATTTTGACGTAGTTAATGGACATAAGGCATTTTCATCAATCCTGACTTTTGAATAATGACCTATTGCCATTTAAGTGAGTCAAAGTTTTCAACTTCGAATCTTATGGCTATGTGCCATATCCCTTAGATCACGTTTAATATAATCTCTTTGTAATCTTTGATTAGAATCCAATTTCTCAATTTCGTAAAATGGAATTTTTGAGTTCCTTACGAATTTGATCAGATTACGATTTCTTTGTGCGTGGATTGATTCAGCAGTTTCTTTTAGTGTTTACTCCCACTGTTCATGGGGACGGGTCCAATCCTTGGACTTCATCAAGTTCTACGACATTCCTTATTTCCTTTGACAAGGTCTTGTCAACAGAGGAACAAGCTACTTACGAGATGCTTTTCGTTTCTCATTGTCGTGGAACAGGTATTCAATGGGTTTTGTTGAATACCCCATAAACATTATATGAACTTGATCTACCATCTAATTTCTCATATAAGGGTGTTCTGCTATGTCTTAAAAGACATGGCGATGTAAGGACTTACTTCGAAATATACTATACCAAGTATCTTTGAAGAGTCAAGGGAAGGTATCCCCTAATTTGAGTAAAGGAAACTGAGCAAGATCAGAATCGTGAATCAAACGAAGTTCGATTTCTTCTTTGATTTGCTTCATGAGAATTCTATTCTCGTCTTAGATAATCGAGGTGTTAAGTTGCTTATGTTTCAGCAGGTTTGATTAAATCAAATTGCCTTCGACATAATGCGTCTAGTTACTTCATTTCCAAAACGTCTATTGAATTACTTCAATAGTTTCAGAATTGTACTTCAATATAGTACACATAAACTTTGACGATTAAAAATCGCAAGTATATATGAAGTAGATTTCTTTTGAACTAGTGCTTTTAGTTCATGTCGATCGAAATGTTTTGGAATGCCTTAGCAATCCTTCACTTTGGTTATTATTCCGTCAAGATTTGAAAGTTCCGAATTTACCTAAGTTCATTATTTCAGGAATCAGTAAATAAAAACTTTCCTTTCGCATCTCTCTTTAGGAAGAATGTCCAGAGTGAACATTTCAAGCACGGACGATTATCCAGTTTGTCTTACTCGTTTTCGATTTAACATATAGTCTTCAAAGTTTCGATTCGTTTATCATTGTTTATTTCTATGTTTCAAAACATCAACATTTGTACAAAGTTAAATTGCTCTAATTAAATAAATTCCATTTCTCAATGGTAAAGCAATAAGGTCTCGTACAAAATGTGAAATAATACTCAAAGTAAACTAAAACTTAAAACTCATGCTAATACGAAAAACTAAGAAAAACTTCTTTGCTAAAAAGGAATGTCTAGGTACAATTCTTCCTTGACCCAGTCCCAGAATTCGAGTTCCCTCATCTCTCTCTGCACTAATTGCATCTCCCTTTCAAGGAATTTCCTCCTTTTAGGTTGAGCGGGAAGACTATCATCGCCTGTAAATGCTTTTACAGAAATGAAAGTTTTAATCAGATGTCTTACATCAAAAAGATTCAACAAGTGTATAACTTAAAAAGTCATACCGTAGTCAAGTCTTTCCAGGAAATCCTTTTCAACAAGCTTCCTTATTTTCTCTTCGTACTTACACAGAGGGCAATTCCAATCATATAGACCAAAACCACGTTGATGAGCTTCTTCATATTTGTCTAACAACTCATGCAATTGCTTTGTTTGTATTCCATCAGGCGTAATAATGCAATGTTGCATAAAATGAGTGAAGGTCTCAGATAATCCTTGAAGGGTTATCGTTATCTCATCTTCGAGAGTCAATTGGGCTCCAAACCCTTTGATCAGCTCGAATGTCTTGCTTAAGTAAGAACAATATTCCCTAACATTGTCAAACTTAGCCATGTCGGTTTCGTATAGGAAATTGCACATCACCTTTTTCAAAGTTGGTTCGGTTCTCAAACGCATTGAGTATCGGACAGTGGATGGTAAATGGCTAACATTTAAAAACAGACGACTATAAGCAGACAGGTTTAATATTAATACTTATAATTAACGAAATTTGGACTTTTTATCGAAAAAGTTCTCCCACTATTTTTATCGAAACAGTAACCCCTTCTAGTTTCAGGAAAAATTTATTTCCTAGTAGGTCTTGACGTCCCAGCAGCAATTAGTTGCACCCACGACTCGTGGCCATACAATTAATTCCCTAGGTAGGTATACATATTACCAATTGTGTCTACTACACAACCTTCAAGTTATTTTGCCTCGTTTTTCGCATTTATCTAGCACTGCTACATCATAAATGTTACTACGCGTTAAGTCTAACCCATTAATCATGATAAGCAACGGGCCCGGTCATGAATTCTCCGTAACTAGTTATCGGTCGATTTTCACGTCCCGACCAATCCCTACCCTTGTCGAGTTTTAAGAAAAACTAGAATCAAGGAATTTCGTGCATTGCCCCTTTCTTCGACTCGGGTGCCAGACTCTGGATCACCTCTATCGATAAGTAAACAACATACACTAGTCCCTATTAATGGAAGGCTTGGATTTTATAAAACCTCATTTTATGTTTAACCCAATATGACTTAATATTTGTTCGAGAGAGGAATTTTCGGTTTTGAAAGTTTAAGGAAACTCTCCTCGAGATCTCACCGCTTCAATTATGCTTTATCTTTTATTTACGATCTAGATTCTAGCGCGCAAACACACAAGCAATCATAATCGACTAATAAATAAAAGCCATACAAGCCTAGCATGCATACTACCACAATATGTTTTCGATCGGGAGCCTCCTATGCGGGCCATCATCGAGCCAATGATGTTGGCCCAATTGGTCAATCTAAAGGGTTCTCAAAGAACCTATGCTATTACACAATGTACCACGCATACATGGCTTTCAATTCTTCTTGGGCTCCTACCTTGCTTGTAAATGGGTCTCCATCCTAAACTAGGAAAGCAGTAAAGCCCTATTCTATTACAAAGGCTCAAAGTGGCCCAAAAATAATAACAGGCTCGCAGGCCCAATAAAAACCATGCATTAAATTAAACCAATCACATCTAATCTAAGGTCAAGGCTCGGCGCGATCGAAAACCACGTAAACAGTTCACGTAGAGCAAAGAAACATGTAAACAACTTTTACTTTCTTCTATCTTAATTTTAAAACACCTTTTAAAACTAACTTCCTATGATTCTTGCTTTTTAGTCACTACTAATTATGACAAAATAACTTCTCGGATAAACAAAACAACTTTTCTGCCTTAATTTCAGATTCTGATTTTTCAACTTTTGAAAATTGCAGTTCTGCCCCTATACTTTCGGAAATTGCACTTTTGACCCCAAAACTTTTGAAAAGTTACAAAATACCCCCAAAACAGTTTTCGGACAGAATGAGCTGAAAATTAAAATTTTGAAATCCAGAAAATTTTCGAATTTGCAAACAGACCCCTGAAGTTTCGGAAATTACAAAACAGTCCTCGAATTTTTGAAAATTGCAAAATGGTCCAAAATTGCGTGCGATCATATTTTCAGAAATAACCCAGATTTTTCAAAAAATTTCCAGAAATAGAAAATTCAATTTTCAGCCCTAATTTTCATGTTTTGCGATTTTTGCATAAAAGTCCTGATTTTTCGAAAAACTATAAATTCGCCACAGATCTAAAAAAGCAGTTTTATCCAATCATAGATCCAGTCATAACAAGCAAGAATCAATCACTAGAACATAATTAACATGCATTCTCATACATACAATCAAGCATATACAGTGAAAACACATTATGTTCAGGCCTTTTCGTATAAAAACGTATGAACCTGGCTCTGATACCACTGTTGGGATATTCTGGCTAGGGCTCGATTGTCAATACAACGAAGTTCGGAATTTTAAAATTTTTCGAGTTCCTATTAGTCCCATGAATAGATCTCCACAGTTATTATACGAAAAGGTTGAATCAAACAATAACATAATTATCAAAAGGGAGTTTTCGCAATTTACCTCACCACAGCTTGGTGGTGGTTACCTCCGGGCTTCTTTGTTCGATTCACAACGGAGTGATCCAAGTGTCTCACCTCCAGAATGTATCCACACCAATTGGATTGTAGCAACGTCTCCAAGTCACAGGCTAAGAACTAGATCTTGAAGATTGTCAAGAAAGGAATGAGCAGATCTATATCAGGATATCGATTTGGATCTGGATTAGGAGAATTGCAGGAAGACAACCACGACCACAGGACTTATGAGGCTAGGTTGGATCGACCAAGGGCGGCGCGGCTAGGCTTCGGATCCACCTAGGGCGGCGGCTAGGGTTTGGATCCAACTAGGGCGGCGGCTAGGGTTTGGCCGAGAACTAGGGGCTAGGGGCGGTTTTTGGAGTTGGCAATTTCTTTTCTTCTTGTGTTGTGTAAAACTATTTTCTCAACTCTTGGAAGATGTATGAAGAGTTGTATTTATAGGAGAAGAGTTCTTCTCTTATAAGATATCTCTTCAAGATATGGCAAATCTTTTCCTTATCATAATAGGAAACAAGATTTGACCAAATCTCTTGTTTGTAGCTTGATGACCAAGTAACAAACTCTTCCCTTATTTTCCTCTCCAAAAAATCGCCCCTTGCCTTTAATTAGCCAATCCGAAAATTGCTAATTATTTATTCTTCCTTCTTTACCAATTAACAACTTTAATTATTTATAATCAATTAGATAATCTTAATTAATTAATTAAACATTAATCAATTAAATATCCAATTAATATTCTCTCATTGAATTAATACCTTAATTCAATATCTTTGATTTAACAACTTTAAATCACTTATTTCCCTTTATGACTGTCACTGTCCAATTGTATTGTGTGTGACCCTCTGGGTTCACCATCAACTGGAAGCAGGCCCACGACTTTCGTGATTTAATTAATGAGCAATTAAATGCTCCGATCAATTAAACAACTTTTAATTGACCACTCCTATAATTAATTTCCTTATTATTTAGGAGTACCCACACTTCATGGTCGATGTCTAGCCACAAGCCCTTGAAGCCCAATCAAAGGGGAATTGATTATTGTGAACCTCACCTCTTATAATTGCCATGTACATACGGTCCTTCCATGATGATTTCCCGATCGAGACCTAGGGTGTGTGAATTGATCGGCACCTCTAATTATCTCGATAACTATACTTTCTAATTTCCGACATTGATTCCAGTGTGACTGCCAAATTTGGAAAACCCCTTCCAAATGCATCACCGACTATGGCCATAGATTTCTCGGAATCAATTATCTAAGAATCGTATAGGAAATTCTCTCATCTTATCAGGATGAGTCGATGGATCCTTTCTTAGTACTAACCACTCGCGTACAGTCGTCTACGCACCCAACTTAGGCACTTTGTGGCTAGGCTACGTGACCAGTACCTAAATCTAAGTACGCACACTCGTGCACCGAATTCGCCCTAGCACCTCAAGTCTAAGGACTAAATCGTACACTATTATAAGCCTTGAGAAACATCCCATCACCGATATGCGACATGCGCTTCCACAATGGGTTTCTCTGTTCGGGTCGTTCGATACGTTCAATCCTCCATTGAACCACCTACTCATATGCACTGGACTCAAATTCCTTGCTCATGAAACTCTACAAATTCACTCCCTGTGAATCATGCATATTTGTACAAGTCTTGGCGATTCCTACGATACCCCGTCTCGTTTGGAATCTATGACTTGGAACGGTTTTTAAGATCACGACCTTTGAGACTGTTTCATGATTGCACTCAGTACTGAAGTGAATCGTCCCATAGTCTATTGTGACCTTAGGATTTTATCCAATCGGTTAGATAGGTTCGCGAGAGATGAAGTTGGCCATTGTTCAGTTTCACATACTATGAATGAACGGGCGTATTAATTATAAACCATAAGAAAATAGTACTTCAACAAGCTAATTAAGGTTGGCATGCAGGGCACTACTCTATCAGGCAGCAGGCCCACGATTCCTCGTGATTTAATTTAGGAACAATAAATAGCTCTGGTCAATTAAACAACCTTTAATTGACCACTCCTAGAATCAAATCCTCTATTAACTCAGGAGTACCTACACTTCATGGTCGATGTCTAGCCACAAGCCCATGAAGCCCAACTTCAGGTGAATTGATACTTGTGAACCTCGTCTCGTATAATTACCGTGTACATACGGTCCTTCTATCGACTAATATTCCCGATCAAGACTTAGGGTGTGTGAATTGATCGGCACCTCTAAATTTGTCTTGATAACTATACTTTCTAATTCAGGATAATATTCCAGTGTGACTGCTAAATTTGGAAACCCCTTTCCAAATCCGTCACCGACCGTGGCCACGGGTTTCTCGGATATATTATCTAAGAATCGTATAAGAAATTCTCTCACCCATTACAGTGAGTCAATAGATTCCATATTGGTACTAACCACTCGCGTACATGTGATAGAAATAGTGTCCTGCAAGCCAGCTGTATGGCTAGTATTTATTGTAATAAATGCGGAACTATTCAATTTCGATTAATGAATGCACTTTATTTAAATGGTCATCTTTATCTTATGTAATAATTATCTGCGCATAAGGATAGAAGTCCTTAGATCACAGGGCTATGGGACAACCCGTGGACTGATCTCCAAGGCCGTGATCTAGAACATATTCAAGAGTCGTAGAATCCAATCGAGATAGGACATCGTTGGATTCGGTTAGACTCTCACTATTGTGTATACTCCGACGAACTGGAGGACGCTGGGGTCCACGAGCGTGACTGGGATAGTCGATACACATAAGTGGGTGGCTGCTGGGATGGCAAGCGCACTGAATACCCCAATTAGGAAATAACTCACCATGGAAGCAGTAGTCGCATATCGGGGTTGAAGTTATTCCATATTTATAATAGTATACGAGGAACGATCCCTAACTACTTGAGGTGATAGGGTTTATCTGGTGCGAGAACGTCTATACTTTGATATGAGTTCCGACTGATTGGGGATCTCCAGAAAGTCTCTGTGGACTCATGTTGGGTATAGAGGAACTCGTATGCAGATTCATATCATCAACAAAGGATCCATTGACCAGACTTGATAGGTTGGGAAATTCTCCTATGGATTTCTGTGAGAAATTAATTCTGGTAAATCCTTGGCCAAGGTATCTGACGACTTTATGTAAGTAGCTCATAAAGATTAAATCAAAGAGAATTTATTTCGAGATCAGAGTACATAAGGTCAAGACAAAAAGAAAAGGGAATCCGATGAAAGACCATGCCCTTAAGTCTCGACTGGGAGATTGATCAATGGAGAGATTATGTCGTATATGGAAATTGTAAATGATAAAAGGTTCACTGAATTAATTCACCAGTGATTGGGCTCCATGGGCTTGTGACTGGACATCGACCGTGGAGTGTGGGAGAATTCCCAAATTAGCAGGGGTGCTAATTTTGGAATGATTAATCGACAGAGTGTTCGATTAATTTAGAGTATTAAATGCTCGAGTAATTAAATAATATTTAATTATGACCCACGGCCAATTATGTGGTGAACCTACGGGGGCATACACAATACACATGAAGCGAAAGCGAGGAAGTAAGAACGAACGAGTCGACTGGGTCGACTGAGTCAAAATCGACTGGGTCGATTAAATGGGTGGGTCGACTGGGTCGACCCATGTGGAACGAAATTGGATCCAATTGGAATTGGATCAAGATTATAAATTAAATTGGAATTTAATTTATGAGTAAATTGATTAATTAGGATTTAATTAATTAATGGAATAATTAATTAATTAGACTTAGAGTTTAATTAATTAATTGGGAGATGATTTAATTAATTGGGCTATTTAGTTGGGAGATTAAATAAAGCCCTGAAAGATTAATTAATATGGGCCATGAATTAATTAGAAGACTTGGTCTTCTAATTAAAGAGGGTCATGGCCCATGTAGGAGAATTAGTATCCTAATCCTAGAAGGATTAGGTTATGAGAGATATCTATAAATAAGAGACTAGGTCTCATATCTCACATACAACTCCACA
Source organism: Penstemon eatonii (assembly GCA_038501285.1). Lineage (NCBI taxonomy): Eukaryota > Viridiplantae > Streptophyta > Magnoliopsida > Lamiales > Plantaginaceae > Penstemon > Penstemon eatonii. The sequence continues at coordinate 21,206,146 of CM076713.1, forward strand.
AGAAAATTAAGAAGAGCAAAAATTCTCTCCCTCTCCCTCTCTGGATCGGCCGAACCTACTTCCACTTTGGAAGAATTTTCGTCTTCAATTTTTCGTTCCAAAGTTGTTCTAAAACCTAGATATTAATATACCCTATGTTCCAGTTGATTAGGATATATTAATTTTCGTGATATTGTGGTGTATCAACTCGTAGAGGCGCAACACGTGGGGCGCTACTCAAAAGGTGTGGGTCGATCTTACCGGGGCAGAATTCAGAGCTCGTCTTGCTAGCCGAGGATTTGCAAGGAGACAGGTATAAACGAGAAAACTTATACTGTCGTTTATTTATATTCATATATATATACAACTAGAGAATATCCTGGCAAGATTCCTTAAGAGGCCCTAAAAGTTTTTATATTCCGCTGTGCCTAGGGCTGTTTATCTTACCGAATCCCAACAGTGGTATCAGAGCCAACTCTAGGCTTTGTATATATATGAATTTGCAAATTCTGTGTTTATTAAATCATATGTTTGATTTATGTGGCTAGTTCTTTAACTTTGCATGTTATAGGACGTATGTTTAATTAACTTGGAGTTAATGTTTAATTTTGGATTCGAAAATTTTATCACGTTAGTTTTACTTTTGGATTGGGATTTAATTGACTGGGTCTGTTTAAATTAAATCATAAGTAATTGAAGAAACAAAAAATATTTTTATTGGATCCAACCGCGGTGGCACGCGGCGGTGCGCGGCAGCGCACCGCGGCTGGGCGGCTACCGCGTGCTGCTGCCCACGGCAGCGTGCGAACAGCACGCTGGCCGCGCGAGCAGCGCCCGGCAGCAGCCTACAGGCTGCTGGCCGTGTGCTGTCACACGCAGCCGCGCGCTGCCGCACGCTGTCACGCGCAGCAGCGGCTGCCGCGAACAGCCACGCGCGGACTTCGTGTCCCCGCGTATGTTGTCCACGTGGCAGTCTTCGATTGGCCTCGTCTGGTTGATTTTTGGTTGGACTCTAATTCTGCCTATTTTGAAAGTCCTGAAAATCTTGGAGAATTTTGGAAGATTAGGAAACTTAGAGTTTTTGGATAAGGTAGTTATTTTGTTAGACTTAAACACTACCTTAATTAACTAATCTAGTCAAAATAGGATTATCTTGAGAATCTTGGAGATTTGGGAATTTTGGGAAACTTAGTGTTTTGGATAAGGTAAGAATCTTAGAGATTTAGATTACCTTAATTAACCAATTTAATCAAGATAGGAATTGTAGATTACTTAGAGATCAAGTAAGAGCTAATTAATCTTAGAGATTAATTGATAATTCAAAATTAATTAACTTGGATAAATTTTTGCGAATTAAAATTAATGAAGCCGGTAAATTTACATTATTGCCCTTATGTGAATTTATGCATGTTCTTGTGTGAATATGTGGATTGGTCGATTTTGCCCTTAAGCCCTATGTAGTTTTTGGTTTATTTATTTTTGGGTTGTAATTAAATGGGCCTGATTGGTGCCCTTGCTTGCGCAAACAAATGTAATAGAATAGGACCATTTAAATTATGTAAGCTAGGCTTAGATTAGGCTTGGAGCCGAGAAGACCTCATGAAGACTTGGAGATCCGCATGGAGGCCCATTTACCTTGGAGGACATGGAGGCCCAATTCATTACATGGAGGCCCAATCAAGCTGGATATTACAAGAAGGCCCATGATGTATGGGTTTGAAAATTGTAATAGTTAGGACATTTAATTTCTCACCCTAGACTGACCAATTGATTCATCACGTGGCTCGTGATGGATCGCATAGGATGGGCAATCGACCAATCATATCTTGCTAGGTGATGAATGTTTACTTTTTCGCAAATTATTCTTTGATGTATGAGATGCATGCTTAGGATAGAAAACGTAAACAAGATAAGCATAATCTGATGAGACCTCGCACACTGATGGGGGCTATTTCGCACCCTACATACTACTCGAATCGAACGAAGAAGATAAGATCGATTCGACCAATTCAAACAGATCGGGATCATCTTACAGACCCGGCCAAGTGCAGCTCGCTTCGATAGAAGATTATACTCCGGACCCAAGAAGGATATTTGGGCCGAGTCCTTTTAGGACTATGTTTCCTTGTAACGCTAGGTTTAACATTATATAAATACCTAGTTAATCATTGTATTAGAAACTACGAAATCCCTGAATTCTGAGAATACATGATAAAACACTGCTTATAACAGCACAACTCAAGAATATTCAATATTATCCAAGAGCTTTTTATCTTCATATAGGTGTGTTCTTAGCTTTGTTTTGTGGTTTTTACTTCTTGTTCTTGAATATTGCTTTTCTTTGTAACCGATCCATCCGGAATAAAGTAACAGAGCCCTATATAATATATATATAAGTATCGAAAACCCCCCGATATCACAAATTCACTGATAATTGAATAACCCGACGAAATCCGGTTAAATCAGTTGGCGCCCACCGTGGGGCTACGTTAATTATTCGATCGACACATGGCTCGCCCAAGGAAAAGCGCTCGCATTGGAGCGAGAAGTAATACAACCACCTGCCACAACACATCTGAAGATCCACAAGACAACAACGATAACAATATTCCCAACACCAATGAAAATCTCCCAGATACCCGTTCCCGTCAGCAGGAACACCAAGGAGGTCTTACCGGTGCAATACAGGAAGAACCGGAAGTCCCCGAAATACCCGTTCCTCCCCCAGGCGCTCAGGAAAAACTGAGACAAATAGCAATGCTCTTCAAATCACTCTCTCCAGAAGAATTGCTAGTTTTAGACCAAATTCCTCGAAACGTTACGGCTCCCAGGACAACTCCTGCACCAGGAATGCCAAGGCCAAACAAACAAACCTCTCAACAAGCGGCCAGCCCAGCAAGTGAGCGACGCTCGTTACACAGCCCACAGCAGGGCAATTCTAAACCCTCCGATAACCATCCCCGAAGAAAACCAGGTCGAAGAAGGCCACAGGCGGGTCGCAGCGGATCGAAGGAACGAACAATAATCCCTATCGAGGATGACATAGATGATGCTATCCCAGATCGACCACGAGCGACTCGATTCTCGAAAAGAGAAATCGAGAGAATAGTACAGGAACGACTGGAGCAACGCCTACGATCTGTTCAAAACCCGTGGACCCGAACCGCGGAACTCCAGGAGAGCCTTGCAGCATGTTCTCCCTTCTGCAGAGAAATAAAAGAAGCGCAATCCATTGGACAGGTCCCGGGTAGACTACCCCGATATGACGGAACCACCGACCCGGATGATTATATTTTTAGCTTCACTAACATAATGAATTTATATGCCCACTCTGCCGAATTCACCGCCAAGTTAATGGTGACCACATTCGAGGGCCTAGCGTTGGATTGGTTCGCAAAACAACCTGCCAACTCCATATTCAGTTTCCGGGAATTATGCAATAAATTGACGCAGCAGTTTGCCAGTCAGAAGAGGCAAAAACTCCCGATGAGCTACCTAGGAACCATACATCAACAAGAAGGAGAATCCCTAAGAAACTGGTTGGCCAGATTCAATGTAGAACTACTCAAAATCGATTCTCCAAATATTGATTACATAATTTCTATCCTCTTCGATCTCACTAAAAACAGGCAGTTCGGAAATGCCCTCAGTCGAAAACAACCAAGAACGTTCGCCGACATCATGAGCTTGGCGTCTAAGTATATGACCCAAGAAGAGATGAATTCCTTTAAGGATAAAAACAAAAATAAATTCACAGCTTCAGGCTCCAAGCGGCATGATAAGATTCCTGCCCAAAGACCCTTAGACTATGAGCGATCTTCCAGGAGAGGTAACGTTTTCCAGCGACTGGAATACAGCAAAGCCGATCAAGAAAGGCAACCTAATTACTACCAAAGACCAAGAAACCCTGAACAACCAATCAGAAGCAGGGTGAATCAAGTAGAACACCCAAGGTTAAATGCTCCAATGGAAGAAATATTGGAAGTCCTAGAAAGAAATAACTGGATTCCCGAGGCAAGGAAAATCGCTCAGCCCAGACCAGGGTCTAGAAACTATGATCAATACTGTAAGTACCATAGGGCACATGGGCATCAAACGGAAAATTGTTTTCACCTTAAGAGAGAAGTCGAAAAACTGATCGAGCAAGGAAAACTAGACGAATACATAGACCGAGATATTCGCAAAAGGGAAAGAAGTAGAAGCCCTCGGAACGGTAATCGAAGGAGAAGTTCTCATCGAAGGTCACCTGAACGTCGACCTACTCAGGAGTTAAATCAGGACCAGATCAATGGGACTATCCATACGATATCCGGGGGGCCGGCGGGTGGAGATAGTCGTAATGCTCGACGAAGAACCGCCAGATCCATAAATGGAAATTCTAGATATCAAAAAGAAATATGGACTCTGGAAAACAGGCCAACAAATCACCAGCCGATCAGCTTTAACGAAGGCGAAGTACCTAAAAACATCATTTGGGATACAAAAGAGGATAACCCCGATTTCACTATGGTAGTGTCGTTAGAGATAGCGAATTACAATGTAAGAAGAATCCTAATCGATAATGGAAGCTCAGCAAATATCATTTCCAGGGAGGTTTTAGCACAAATGAACCTCGGACAAATAAACCTACAAAAAGTAGCTACGCCATTAGTAGGTTTTGGAGGATCCGAGATCATTCCCAGCGGAACGATATCTTTAAGTGTGTCGCTCGGAAAGAAGCCACTTCGGACAGTGAAGTTGGTAAAATTCCTAGTGGTAGAAACACCATTCGCCTACAATGCTATATTAGGGCGACCAGCCCTTAACCTTTTCAGAGTTGTAGTCTCTACCTATCATCAGAAGATAAAATTTCCGACAGATAGGGGCATCGGAGAAATAACGAACGACCACTGTATGGCGTGGGATTGCTACAGCACATCGTTAACTTTGAAAGAACACCCAAAATCTATTATTCCGAGCAAGAGAAAGATCGAAGATGATCCAAATAGAAATGAGGTTGAAATTCCTAGTACTGATCGATTAGATAAAAAGGGGAAAGAACCGCTAGACTTATCCTTGAAACCCCCAGAACATAAAGATATAATTCTAGTAGAAGGCGACTCGTCCAAAACGACAAGAATAGGTACAGAATTGAGCAAAGAAGGAGAAATCATGTTAATCGAATTCCTAAGCAATAATGTTGACGTCTTCGCCTGGAGCGCGAATGACATTGAAGGAATCGATCCTCGGATAATCAAGCATACCCTAAAAATTGACCCTTCAGCAAAACCCGCCAGACAGAAGAAGAGAAATCATGGACCAGTAAAAGATAAAATTATCAAAGCCGAGGTAGAAAGACTGCTTGAAGCAAAACAAATCCGAGAAATACATTTCTCGGAATGGCTATGTAATGTTGTACTAGTAGCAAAAGGGGATAAAAAGGACAACAAATGGAGAATGTGTAATGATTTCACCGACCTTAACAAATTATGTCCACGCGACCCATACCCCCTCCCAAGGATTGACTTATTAGGTCGACTCGACCGCTGGCTTCGCGATATTCAGCATGATGGACGCCTTCCAAGGGTTTTACCAAATATACATGGACGAGCGGGATCAAGAGAAGACCGCGTTCATAACCGAACAGGGAGTATACTGCTTTATTGTAATGCCATTCGGATTGAGGAATGCCGGGGCTACTTACCAAAGGTTAGTAAACCTAATGTTCAGAGAATTAATCGGAGAAATAATGGAAGTCTATGTAGACGACATGTTAGTCAAAAGTATGAATGAAGCGGATCACGTAAAACATCTAGATCGATGTTTCCAAATCTTAAGAAAATACCGTATGAAGTTGAACCCTGCAAAATGCACCTTCGGTGTTAAGTCAGGAAAATTTTTAGGATACTTGGTACACCAGCGAGGAATAGAAGCCAACCCAGAGAAAATTCGAGCCATAACTGAAATGAAACCTCCCAAGACCATCTCTCAAGTACAAAGCTTGGTTGGGAAAATCGTAGCATTGAATAGATTCATATCAAAATCTGCGGACAGAAGCTTGCCCTTTTTCCAAACACTTCGAAAAGCGAAAAAATTCGCTTGGACCGAAGAATGTGAACGAGCCTTCGAACAACTCAAAGAATATTTGACAACACCTCCGATGTTAGCCAAACCGACGGAAGGGGAACCGTTGTACATCTACATCTCCATCTCCGATACGGCCATTAGTTCAGTACTAATTAAGATAGAGGGCTCAGAGCATAAGCCCGTCTATTATCTCAGCAAGTTATTACAAGGGGCGGAGAAGAATTACTTGGAAATAGAAAAATTCACGCTGGCCTTAGTAGTGGCTGCACGAAAACTCCGACCCTACTTCTTAACTTACAAAATCATCGTTTTGACGAATCAGCCGCTAAGGCAAGTTCTAGCAAAACCAGAAGCCTCCGGAAGACTAATCAAATGGGCCATCGAACTCAGCCAGTTCGAAGTAGACTACAAACCAAGGATTGGCATCAAGGCCCAAGTATTGGCCGATTTTATATTAGAAACACCGACACAGGCTACTGAATCATCGAGCAGCCTCAACGACGATGTCTTGATCATAGAAGATCAAACTTGGTTAATGCATGTCGACGGTGCTTCATGCCGAGAAGGAGGAGGCGCCGGAATCAACTTCACCGGACCGAATAAGGAAGATTTGAATTACGCGATAACATTGGACTTCGTTGTAACAAACAATGAAGCTGAATATGAAGCGTTAATCGCAGGAATGGAAATGGCGATCAAAGCCAACATAAAGAGGCTTAAAGTGTTAACCGACTCAGAGTTAGTACAAAGAAAAATAGGAGGCCTATACGAAGCTAAGGAATTCAATATGGTAAAATACCTCGCCAAAGTAAAAACACTAGCTGAGAAGTTTAAAAATTTCGACATACAGAACATCCCACGTTCGGAAAACAAATGGGCCGATCAACTATCTAAGTTCACAGGATCCCACGACGGAAAGACCGAACGGGTGATCAACTGGTTGATATCTTCTACACCAGCAGTCGATATCGATGAAACACCGGTAGTCGATATAATGGAAATCGATGAAGTCGAAGAAAATTGGATGACCCCAATGATAGACTATCTTCGAGAAGGAAAACTACCATCTGATCAGAATGCAGCTCGGAAAATAAAATATCGAGCCCCAAAGTATACGCTTGTAGAAGGACAACTCTACCGAAGGTCAGTATCAGGAATTCTCCTGAAATGCATCCCCGAATCACAAACCGCCGATATACTGCGAGAAATACATGAAGGAGACGCGGGAAATCACAGCGGATCAAGGGCATTGGCCTTAAAATGTCTCAGGACTGGTTACTATTGGCCTACCATCAATAAAGATGCCGCTCGATATGTCCAAGAATGTCATCACTGCCAGATCCATGCTAACATATGTCATCGACCAGCAGAAAACATGCATCCAATTCCAGTATGTTGGCCTTTCGATCAATGGGGAATGGACATCGTGGGGCCATTCCCGGCGGCCAGATCCAAAAAAGCTTACGTCCTGGTCGCTGTAGAATATTTCAGCAAATGGATAGAATGCATCGCACTCGCACGAATAACTCAATTCCAAGTGATCAACTTCCTATGGAAGTTCATAGTTTGTCGATTTGGCATCCCGAGGATCCTAATTTCCGATAATGGAACCCAATTCGCGGGAAAACAAGTAATAGAATGGTGTTCGAAACTGGGAATTCAACAAAATTTCACTTCGGTCGGGCATCCAAGAGCGAACGGACAAACCGAAGTAGCGAACCGAGAAATAATAAAATCTTTGGAAAAAAGATTAGGATCGGCCAAAGGAAAATGGCTCGATGAACTTCCAGGAGTGCTATGGGCTAATCGAACCACAGTAAGAAGCTCAACCGGGGAAACCCCATTCAACTTGGTATATGGGTCGGAGGCTGTTATTCCTGTTGAAACCTTAATCCCAACGCCAAGAATAGAGATGTTCGATGATCAAGAAAATGAAAAGGCGAGAGAAAATGACATTGATTTAACAGAAGCTTTAAGAGATAAAGCTGCCGTACGCCTACAAGCCACTAAAGCAAATATGGAAAAAGCATACAATCAAAAAGTACGCATCCGAACTTTCAAAGAAGGAGACTTGGTCTTGAAAAAGGTAGAAGTATCCAAGCATGTGGGAAAGTTACAACAAAATTGGGATGGACATTACATCGTCATTGGCGTAGGGAAGAAAGGTTCATACAAAATTGCACACTTGGATGGAACAGCCTTACCAAGAACCTGGAATGCGGTCAACCTTAGGAAATACTATGGTAAATAAATTTTAGCAGATTATACTGCATTGTTTTATTTTACTTTATCAAGTTTTAATCCTTGTAACGAAGGCCTTAGCCTACAGTTCAATTAGTAAAGATTTTTAGCATTTTCTATACATCGATTATTTCGGTTAACGCTCCTTGGAATTACACTATCATATTGATGAAAATTAGAACGAAACGAGTCGAGTATACATTGATCCGCTCAATAAACACTCCTCGATTTATATCAACGATCAAAAAGACTTTTTGGGTTAAAACCTAAGTCTAATCAAAAAGATTCGAGTAAACATCGATCCGCTCGATAAAAACTCCTCGTGATGAGGGGTAGTTCGGATCCCCTGTTTTCTAGCCTCAACATAGTTCGAATATCGCCGAATCCAGTCGCCAGGGACTAAAAGCCGAACCGGAGCATGAACATGAATGTCCCGAGCACATTACAGAATCATAGATCGAAGGATACTGTTGGGCCGAGCCCAGGCCCAAGCCCTCCAATTTGGCTATAAATACTCCATGCATTTATTACACGGGGGGATCCCCAAGACATTCAAATCTTGAGACTACGGCTCGGATTCACTGGAAATATTAGAGTAGGCTTTCCCATACACGTTTCACTCTCTAGCTTGTACGGCATCCTATAATGCTCGAATAGGACCCTTGAATACTTGTATTTGTACTCATTCAATTCGAATACAATTACTTTGGTCTTTGCTTCACTTTATTTTTATTATTATCATATTACATCCCACCCCTGATCGAACTAACGAAACCACGTAAGATCAATTGGCGCCCACCGAGGGGCTCTATTCGAGTATTAGATCGAAATATGCCTACTACGAGAAGAAATATGTATGCCAACAAAAAGCTTTACTGATCTGAAACTCTGTTATTCAATATCCGAGGCGATCCCCCGAGCATTGGGGCGTTCATCATATCAAGGACGAAGAAATAAAACCTGTACGATAGTTCTCCAAGCTTAAGGATAACGGTCGGGTCTATGATTGCACAGTTCGTTTATTTCTTCAATGGATTTATTTTCCACAAAGGAACCATTTTCTTCGATCATCATTAACGTCGTAGACTTAGAAAGTCTACGAGCTTATCGATGGTCGGAATTTATTTTTCTGATCATCATAATTATTATTTTCAAAAGAAAAATTCCTCGAATCAGCTACCTTTGCGTTAGGTTGCATAATCCATATGCATTACTTATAAGTTACCTATATTTTTCGATCTGATCGGGATGAGTTGAATATTTGAACAACGGCATAAATTGTAAGTCGGAGCTAAATATCAGCACTCGGTCGACTAATAAAAGGAATATTAAATTAGAGAATAAAATCTTTATCATTAAAATTCTTCAAATAAGTTACAAAGTAAAGCCTCGAATAAAATTCGAACTCATGAAGTACAATACAATCACTCCTATTACAAGTTCTACGAATAATTCTACTATGGTACGTACTCAGTCTTCATTCCCTAAGGTCGCTCCAGATGCAGAACTCAGCAGCGAATCTTCTTGGCAATCACTCGCCACCTGTCGCACAGCCGTTTTCGAACGGGACAAGGGCACAACTCCACTCCTGGGCTTCGGACCGACCTTAGTTCATCATCAGTAAACAATGATGGAAATGCTCGATCATTGTTTACAGGATAACCCGAACCGGAGCAGCAAAGGTTTATCCCAGCAGAGGCGCTACAAGGGAACTCGAAGGAACTATCTCGTAAGAAAGCCCTCGAGGAAGCTGGTGCCTCAGACTTAAAGAACTCCACTCGGAGTAACCTACTGCCCGATCAGGTACTGCGCCAGAAAATCGGAATTCTAACCCGCGCCAGATAGGATATGTCTGGGAAAACAGGTTGCCTGCCGGTATTCTAGGCGCAATTTCTTTTGCCTGTCGATATTCTAAGCGAAAAAGCTTATGCTATAGGAAACAAGGTCGAAGAACAAAGTTCGAACTCTAATCTCAAACTCTTTTATCCGGGAGAAAATACGAATCAAATCCGAAACTCGACCCATGGTGATCGGATGGAGCATATGGAAAAAAGCAAGAAGTGCTTTATACAAGAAGGGACCTATTTATAGTGGTGAAGAATTTTTAATCAACGGCCCAGATAACAGGCTGTGAACGGTTTGATGTCCGTAATAAATGGAGGGACCGTTACGCTTCCCGAGAAATAGGGTCTTGTTTGGTAAAGAAGGACACGTAATTCAAAGGGGAGTATAGAAGAACTACGATATTCTAAATATCGAACAGCCACGACGTATTCATAACATTATATTGAAGGATGATATGTCGGAATAAAATTCGGTTTATTCAGATGTTATTACGCTCAAGTATTTATCGTTATACTTTACATTGTCAACTGAGAAGAAATATAATGGGTTTAGTCGAACATAATTCTCGACCTAGGAGTTATACAATTATGGAAATTAAGCGCCGATAAAGATTTATGGCACCTTTTCCCTTATCAATTTCAGGGCCGCTAAAATATCTATCTATTATACAATCAGGCAACTGGTATTCGATTATTTCCTTATCTATATTAGAAGATCAAGATGGGGTTACGAAAGAAAAACTTTATTCAAGTCATATTTGATGTTATTAATAAAACAAAGAGGAAGTGTATTTATATTGTCTCGAAAACTACAAGAATCGGAAAATACATATCGAGCATGGCACATGCCTTTACATTACATCAGTGCATTATTAAAATCCTATTGTTTACTCGGGATATTCTAGCTCCGAGCGAGGAATAATCATTGGGACCACATGCTTTTAACTTTATTTGCAATCTTCCGAAGACAGAGGGGCGAATGCTCGGCAATATTCTCCGGCATTCTCTTCCCAGCACGTCTTCCTAAATGCATTGTGGCAACAGGTCGATGCGCCTGGCGTATTGGCTTTCAAGATGGAAATTGCATTTGCCTGTCGATATTCTAAGCGTGGTTGCTGTAATTTTTCTTCCGCTCGAAGATTGCTCCACTTAAAAATTGTTCGAAGTCCGAACTCAAACAGTTGAGTTAATTGAATAGCCGCCTTGACCACCATGATCAGATAGGTAAATTCTCGGTGCAACGAATGAGATAATTTCAACAATAGGCCAGCCTTTTATAGCCGAAAACATAAAAGAATCCAACGGTGTATAATTCGCGAAGTGAACGGACAAGATTTGTCGACCGTTGCGATTCCCAGTAAAACGGGAACCATTTTGAAAAAATCAAACTTATCGAAGTTGGGAACCTACAGACAAAGAATTTTCTCGACAAAGACATAAGGGTTATCGAGTTATTCACCACTGGCTATTTCTCCACGATTCATCTTTTCTCATGATTACAGAAGATTATTTTCTCGTCAAAATGTATTTCGATCAGAGTTACATATTCAATAAAAACCAATTTCATCTATATTCATATTCATGCCTCTCTACCCAAACATTATCGATCTCTGTTATCCTATCAGTATTTGTCTCAGTCTACTACTATCTAAGGGTGAAAGCCTCTGCTATGCCCCTTAGATCGAAATTATTAAATGGGTGAAAGCCTCTGCTATGACCCTCGAGCTGAAAATGCTCTGAAAACGACTAAGGGTGAAAGCCTCTGCTATGCCCCTTAGATCGAAATTATTAAATGGGTGAAAGCCTCTGCTATGACCCTCGAGCTGAAAATGCTTTGAAAACGACTAAGGGTGAAAGCCTCTGCTATGCCCCTTAGATCGAAATTATTAAATGGGTGAAAGCCTCTGCTATGACCCTCGAGCTGAAAATGCTCTAAAAAAGACTAAGGGTGAAAGCCTCTGCTATGCCCCTTAGATCGAAATTATTAAATGGGTGAAAGCCTCTGCTATGACCCAAGAGCTAAAAACGCTCTAAAAAAGACTAAGGGTGAAAGCCTCTGCTATGCCCCTTAGGTCGAAATTATTGAACGGGTGAAAGCCTCTGCTATGACCCTCGAGCTGAAAATGCTCTAAAAAAGACTAAGGGTGAAAGCCTCTGCTATGCCCCTTAGATCGAAATTATTAAATGGGTGAAAGCCTCTGCTATGACCCTCGAGCTGAAAATGCTCTGAAAACGACTAAGGGTGAAAGCCTCTGCTATGCCCCTTAGATCGAAATTATTAAATGGGTGAAAGCCTCTGCTATGACCCAAGAGCTAAAAACGCTCTAAAAAAGACTAAGGGTGAAAGCCTCTGCTATGCCCCTTAGGTCGAAATTATTGAACGGGTGAAAGCCTCTGCTATGACCCAAGGGCTAAAAACGCTCTAAAAACGACTAAGGGTGAAAGCCTCTGCTATGCCCCTTAGATCGAAATCATTTTCCTCGATCAACCAGCGCTTCTATTCTTTTATCTCTCCATAATTATTCATTCGTCTAAGGCTAACAGCCATCATCATGACACTTATATCAAGATTATTATTCAAGATCGACAAAACCCTTTTTATCGATTAATACTTCACGATTATTTATCCGACTAGGGAGTTTGGCCCCTCGGATTAAATTTGTTACTCAAGGATCGTTTTGGGATTCTTCTATTCGATCTCTTAATTATTTTGTATTTGACAGGGGTACAAAACTCTCCTGCAGGTTATATTCAAAATCGAGGAATGTCGATTATCATCCATCGTCTGAATATTTGTCAAAGTTTTTAAAGAATTATGCTTATTCGTATTCTTGAGACAGAGAAATTGATGTTCGATAACAGTATACAAAAGCAATGCTATAGGATAACCAGTAAGGATGATAAGAGAAATAAATATCTCGTTCATGACATTATAAACAGTTACAAAAGAATTCGAAATTACAATGATAAGGAAAGTCAAGCAAAGACTTTACATTTAAGTGCAACCCTACTACAAATTAACCCTATGCTAGGAAGTTTTTCATGATTGAAGGAGGAAAGCGAGGCTGGGGTAACACTTCCACCCTTCATCCTTCACTTCCTCGACTATCACTCCACACCGGACCAGGTCGGGAAAGAAGCAAGCAACCACTAGGGAAATAACTCCACGCGATCTCGAAGGCAGCTTTCTTCAAAGAATATCTTGAAGAAGTAGAGATCGAGTGCAGGAAAACTCCTCCAGCAGTCGACCTACTATCCGACCGGTTGGATTGACAGGATATAGGAGATCGAACCTGCCTCAAAGACTTGAAATCAAAGAGAGCTGGTCGCCTGCCGGTACCCCAGTCGCAATTATTTTCGCCTGTCGATACCCTAGTCGAAATAAGTAGCTTTCAGAAGATAGCAAAATTTATAAACAGTTCGGAGGAGAACCTCGAACAGTTTAATCGGGGATAACAAACGAAACATGATGGCTAGAAAGAGTAAAATCTCAATCAGAAATGTTACTGAAATATGAAGTTTGAAGGTAACTACGGAACTATATATAGTCAAAGGAAAAGGCAATTAACGACCCAGATTTGATGGTACTAACGGCTGAGATATAAGCAGTAAATGCGCCGACCGTTACGATTCCCGAAAATACAGATACGGTTCCGCATTCAGCGTAGTCGCAGTTCCAATCATCGAAGAAGAATCATAAAGAAATCTAAATACTGCATATAAGGGAAGCATTATCAGTAAATTGGCCCAAGAGTAAATAAAGCAATTTTCCGAGCTTGACATATTAAGCGATTACAAGATACAAAGATATCAACTCCCATCGCATACAAATCCATTTACCCGAACGAGAGAGGAACTTCATAACTGACTAATCCTATGAAATTTTCGGCGGACGATAATGTCCTTACTCGACCAGGAAACGCCTATCGACCCAACGAAGCTTCGACTATGGCTGTATTTCTTCAAAGAGGAGAAAAGCAATACAACCCTTCCCCGGGAAAAATATGAACATTCAATGAAGGACATTAATCTGCGAGTCACTACCCGAGACGTTTTCGAAAGAAAACCTAGCAAGTTGCATCATACCCTCGAAAAACTTGACGCCAGAGCCTCCCTAAACCACAAAAAGGCCATAGGCCATTGGGGTCGTGGATGGTCAGCAATAAGGCTTTTCGGCCTTCAAAGTTGAAATAACATTCGCCTGCAGATACCCTAGTCGAGGTCGAAGTATAAATCCTATTATGATATGCAAAATAACTCCTAACCCGAAATTCGAAATATTGAGTCATGCAGCAAGATCTTCTAAACAGCATGATCGAAGGAATCTATTTTCGAAAAATGTTAAAGGAATACAAAACGAAGAACCCCATTTATAGACACTATTCTCAAAGATCCAACGGCTATTAGGGAACAAAAGAAACGGTCGAGATCAAAAGGTTGTCACGACTCCCGAGGTATTCGCCGGGGAAAGAAAGTGATATTTATCTTTGGAAAATAAGCGGAATTACTACGCCAATGGTCGAAAAATTGAGAAGGAAAACTAAAGCATGGTCAAAGAAAGAGCACATAGGGAGAACACACGATTCGAAAAGAAAAGTAAGGTATTACAAGCCATGGGAAATAAAATATCTGAAAATTATTCATGATTGCACAAATAAAAAACAATACGGAAATATTACAAGCCCGAGCAAATTAGAGACGACATCTAAACAAGCTTATTATCAGAAAGAATTTTTCGAAGCTCAGCGCTACGAGCCTCATATCCTGCTTCGAACCCACGATCATAAGCCTCCTTCTCTTGACGTATAAAATCTTGCTTTTCCTGCTCATGAAGGTTCTTCAGTTTCTCGATTTTCTCGTTCAGCTGATTATGGATCTCTTCTCCACGTTCGTTAGCAGTCTTCTCCCTCTCTAAAGCAAGCTTCTCTGCGAGGACGCGGTCGAACTCGACTCTCCTCTCCTCCAGCTCGAGAGAAATAGCAGTACGCTGACTGATCTCCCGCTCAGCAAATGTTTTAAGCTCAATAAAATCTTGTCCGGCCTGACAAAAAGATCAGCAGCGTTAAAAAAAAAAAAAAAAAAAAAAAGAGAGTACACCTGAAAAAGGAAGTGCTGCCCAGACTCGAACAACTCTTCTATGTTTCTCTCTTTGGACATGTTTCTCTCCTTGGGTATATCAGTCTATGAAGAAGTAAAGGTAGCTTGCAACAAGTTACCCATGGGATCAACCTTAGAAGGAGATCCATCTTTCAACTCCTCGTGCAGGGAAGAAGTAACTTTTTGAGGAGAGGAATCGGCAAAAGGTCCAGGAGGATTAACAATTCCTAAAGCTTCAGCAGAGGCCCCCCCACCAATCTCAGTCTCTAACTTGGATTTTTTGCTAGGATTCCCTGAGGGAGGAACGATCGAAGTATCGGACGATGACTTGCTACCAGTAGCAAGATTTTGCAAAGCCTCAATCGGTGTAACCCCATCGGAATAAGGCCTCTTATTCGAAGAAGGAACAGGAATCTTTTCTTGGACAGGATCCTCACTTTTAGAATCAATCACTTTCGGGGAGGAACCTCTGAGCTCAGCCTCGAGCTTTTCATCACCCTTGTTTGGTTTCGAGGAGGCGCTTTTCTCTTTCTTGTCTTCTCCCCCTTCAGGAGCTTTCGGGGAAGACACAGAGGTCTTAGAAGAAGATTTGGAGGGTTTGGCCTCCTTGTCAGCTTTTCGCTCTTTGTTCGATTTCTTATTCTTCGAACCACCAAATATCAATCGAGGATCGATAGCTTTGCCTAATACATTCTCCATGATAACTGAATCTGGGATCGATAAGATAGGATCTTTACTTTTTGAGAAATTCAGAAAGTGCAGAAAATATGGGGAGAGCTCCGATCTTTGTAAGGGAGGATATCGTATGAATAATGAAAAGAAATCCTAATATTTATAGATGCTACGCACTGCGATTGTGATAGTGAATCGACGCGACCATGGAGAAAAATCTCACTCGGATAAACGAAGTTCGAGCAGAAAGAGTAAAAATGTGTCAATATTTATAAAGTTAGAATTCACAAGTTACACGAATCAGATCAAGAAATGAAAGATCAACTCGTTTTCAAAATTGGGTTACATAGGTAAATACAATCGATGTCCTAACTAGAGAACCTTGAATCGCCCCCTCCGGCTTACTCAACCCCAATAGCTAGCTAAACTGAAGATCAGACGATATATATATATTTGTAGACGGATAATTACCCAGCTTGGTCGAAAGATCGACCGTCTCCCTTATCCGGGGCATTGCCTATATTGACATCCTTATTTTCCTCCCCAGACACATTAGAAGGATCGTCACAAGAGTACTCGAGCACGTCAGGGTTGGGCATCGGAATGCCATACTCCTCGACTAAGGGGGCAAAACGATGAGTTCGCCAATTGATATCCATCTTGGGTATAGAGGAAGCTTTGTAATCCTTTCCTTCAGCATTCTTAAAAGGATTCATGTGCTTAAAGTACTCATCCATATCATCTGGAATCTTCTTGGCCGCAACCAACTGTTGAACCCCTTTATAAAAGATCGTCTGAAGGATTTCCCCCATTTTCCTTTGAACTAAGGGGTCTAAGACAGGGGATTCCAGGAACTTTCGTATGGCAGGGATTTCGGCTTCTTCTCGGCCCTGGGCGTAAGCACGCTCGGAGTCTTGCTTGGCCAACTCGAGTTCTATCTTTACTTTCTTCAACTCCGCCTCGAGGGCACTCCTCTCTTTGACGGACGCAAGCAAGTCCTCTTCTACTGAGGATGAATGTTTTGTATTCGCTTTCTCAAGCTCCTTCTTTATTCGGGATAATTCTCGCTGACTCTCCGCCAGCTGAGATCGGATGACCTGGTTGTCAGCAAAAATTTGGGCATATGCATCGTGAGCGTCCTGCGATTCCTGCTCTAATAATGCCAAACGATAGGATTGAAGGGCGAATAAATCTCCGACCTACAAGACATTTTCGAATATCAATAAAGCTAGGAATCCAAAAGAAAGAACACAGTCGAAAGACGAGTATTTACCTCGTGATACGTTCTGGAGAAATCACTCAAGACCTCAAAATCCCCTTTGATGGAATGAAGCAGAATATCCCGTTTAAACCGACTGGCCATAAAGATTCTAGTGGCTTTGTCGAATTCGTTCTCCCCACTCATATCCAGATCGGTCATAATGGTACCATCCTCAGGATATCCGGCAGTTCTGCTACTACGAAGATGCTCCTCCATAAAATCTGCCACATCGGGCTCCGATCTACCTTTTCGACATGGGACAGAAGCAGAACTCACGCCAAAGGGTTTTAGCCTCCTCGAAGGCCCTGGGTGTTCGGCATTTCTTTTCTGGCCCAGAAGCTTCTCGTATTCCTGAATACCCTGAATCCGATTCCAGGAATGTTGACTATAACCGACCGACGAAAGAGCGGAAGTGTCAGGAGAAAATAACGATCGAAGAGGTCCGGACGTGGCAGAATTCAGGGAACTCATAGTGCCAACCCCTCTTAAGGCAGGAATCAAAGACGGTATCACGACTGGATTCCCACCTAAGTTACTTGCGTCTGTTCTTTTTTCGGAAGCGTAAGGTAATGGGTCGAAATAAAATTGTTTATCTCCGACCAAGCCAGCAGGGGATACCCGAAATTTTTCAACAATTCGACCTGCGAAGGTAATACGAGTCGAGCACGAGTTCATACAAAGAAAATTGTTTAATAGAACGCAAAAGTAAGTTAAAGATAAGAAGCATACCCAAAGAAAGAGGAACAGTGTTCGAAGCAGTGGAGGTTGGCGGGACGTCGGTTCGCGTGAGGGACCCTTGGGAGGATTGGCTAGGGTACCTAATCGCCGGAGCTGGGTAATTACATTGGCTCAGCCCAGCCAATCGCAAAACGCCTTCTTGAATCAAGTATCTCGTTTGGTAAGGGTTAGACTGCAGTCGCCCCAGGAATTCATCAGAAAGACGATGGCTAAGTTTTTCTTTAATCCTACGAGAACCATATGTCCAAGTACTTGCGCCATCCCATCGATAAGGTCTAGTTTTCGAACTACCCTCTGAGATAGGAACGTCAGGGCCCTTCACGAAAAAGAATCTCCTTTTCCAACCTAAAGTTTTCTTTGTTGTTATTTTTGTAAGGAAAGGCCGTTTAGACTTCGGACGAACGGACGCAAAGCCTATGTTCGAACCCTTGCAGGGATCCATTCGGAATGTCTGCCAAAAGTTGCTAAAAGAGGCTTCTTCCCCTTTTGCCTCCATAAGGGTGCAAAATGCTACTATATATGCAACGGAGTGCGGGAGAAGCTGGGCTGGGGAAAGCGAAAAGAAATTTAGGACATTTCTAATAAGAGGAATGAACGGAATACGCAAGCCACAGAGAAATTGTCCCTCGTAAAAGGCTTGGCATCCAGCAGGGGGCTCAGTGGCTCGCTCGGTATAACAAGGGACAACAATCGAAAAACCTTCTGGAAGAAATTTACCAAGATGTGCCTCGAGGTGAGCGCGATCCTTTCTCGAAAAACAACAGGAAGTTTCACTAGCAGGGAGCTCTGACTTACCCGAAGTTGTGGCTTGTGGGGCTTGCGAATGTTTAAAGATCCTGACAAAAGCACCGTCGCCGATACTACGTTTGTCGACCTCATTCTCTTCGAGATCTTCGCTCGGATCATCGTCTTCGCCGTCTTGATGAAATTCCCCATCTTCGAAATCGTCTACAAGCTTAAATAAGGGATCAGATTCTTGACTCTCCTCGACCTTATTCTTGCCTTTTGAACTTCTAGAACTTGACATTATGAATTCGGAGATGAATATACTAAAGTAAATACCTTTTCGATTAAAACACTTCTATATGCACTCTTTTTCCCTAGCTCGGTTTTTTATCCCAATGGGTTTTTCCGAGTTAGGTTTTTAACGAGGCATATCCAAAAGATACTCTGAACGGCTCGTCCCATTGTAGCATGGAACGTATTATGTACTTCTCCGAGCGCTTGCTTCGCTTCACACTCGAGAAATGGGGGAGTATTGATGAGGGGTAGTTCGGATCCCCTGTTTTCTAGCCTCAACATAGTTCGAATATCGCCGAATCCAGTCGCCAGGGACTAAAAGCCGAACCGGAGCATGAACATGAATGTCCCGAGCACATTACAGAATCATAGATCGAAGGATACTGTTGGGCCGAGCCCAGGCCCAAGCCCTCCAATTTGGCTATAAATACTCCATGCATTTATTACACGGGGGGATCCCCAAGACATTCAAATCTTGAGACTACGGCTCGGATTCACTGGAAATATTAGAGTAGGCTTTCCCATACACGTTTCACTCTCTAGCTTGTACGGCATCCTATAATGCTCGAATAGGACCCTTGAATACTTGTATTTGTACTCATTCAATTCGAATACAATTACTTTGGTCTTTGCTTCACTTTATTTTTATTATTATCATATTACATCCCACCCCTGATCGAACTAACGAAACCACGTAAGATCACCTCGATATATCTTCAACGATCAAAAATACTTTTTGGGTTAAAAACCTAAGTCTAATAAAAAAGAGTCGAGTAAACATCGATCCGCTCGATAAAAACTCCTCGATATATCTTCAACGATCAAAAAGACTTTTTGGGTTAAAAACCTAAGTCTAATAAAAAAGAGTCGAGTAAACATCGATCCGCTCGATAAAAACTCCTCGATATATCTTCAACGATCAAAAAGACTTTTTGGGTTAAAAACCTAAGTCTAATCAAAAAGAGTCGAGTAAACATCGATCCGCTCGATAAAAACTCCTCGATATATTCAAAAGCGAGTCGAGTATACATTGATCCGCTCAATACAAACTCCTCGCCCATATTTCAACGATTAAAAAGACTTTTGGTACAAAAAACCTAAGTCTAAATTATAACGAGTCGAGTATACATTGATCCGCTCAATAAACACTCCTCGAACTATTTACAACGAGAAAAAGACTTTTGGTACAAAAAACCTAAGTCTAAATTATAACGAGTCGAGTATACATTGATCCGCTCAATAAATACTCCTCGAACTATTTACAACGAGAAAAAGACTTTTGGTACAAAAAACCTAAGTCTAAATTATAACGAGTCGAGTATACATTGATCCGCTCAATAAACACTCCTCGAACTATTTACAACGAGAAAAAGACTTTTGGTACAAAAAACCTAAGTCTAAATTATAACGAGTCGAGTATACATTGATCCGCTCAATAAACACTCCTCGAACTATTTACAACGAGAAAAAGACTTTTTGTACGAAAAACCTAAGTCTAAATTGTAACAAGTTGAGTAAACATTGATCCGTTCAATAAACACCCCTCGATCTATTCCTAACGATCTAAAAGATCCGCTAATACTCCTAAGGTTCTGAAGATGAATTGAGTATGAATCCACCTGCTCGGAAATTGCTCCTCGTAAATAAAAAATATGACTGAATCAACGACAAAGAAGATGATAGGGATAAAAGTAATATTTTATTCACCAAATCAGTTACATACAAAATATCCTACGTTACAAAGATCTGCTTGCTACTTAAAGACCGTTACAATGATTTAGTTAAAATGATCCTATAGGATTGGCTATCTTCACGACAATGTCCACGGAAACACCAATCTCCTCCCTAGTACCTCGTCGATTATAATAAACCACCTAAGAAGCACGCTGCTCAGGATAGTCGACTTCTTTAGTTCGATGGCCAGGCTCTGAAGATCAAATGTTCTTCCAGATGAAATGAACATTACCAGCCAGATAGCTAGCAATGCTCACTCACCCGCAAGAAGATACTGCTTTTACATTATCTGTAAAACATTTTACTCTAGAGCAGCATCTCTTCGGGACCGCCGTAAAACGGTAAGTTTACCAGCCACCCCGATGGTCTATCACTCCGGAAGTAACATCCAAGAGCGAGGGTGACTGGCAAGTATGAACCCTCCATGTGCAAACGGAAACCACGGACCTCTAATTGATGAAGACAAAAGCTGAGGCCTCATGGGACCCGTTAGTACAAGGAAGGGCTGACACGGGACCCGTCAGTACAAGGTAGATGAACAACAAGTTATTACAGAATGAATCACGATAATGTGACTTTTTGAATATTATTGGATCTGAAGGCAGAATGAAATCCAAAGAAGTTGAGATCTCCATTCTCTTTGGGAAATTGCAAAGGAAGAATGCAAACCACCACCCTATTTATAGGGATAGACTCAAACAATCCAACGGCTGAAAAAGCATTTGATCAACGGACACAGATGCAACCCCTTGACTCCCCGCAATAAATGCAAGTAAGTTGGAACGGCACTAACTAATCGCCTAAACTAGTCAATAACAAAAGAGGCCATAGATCGAAACGATAAAACCTAAAAAGCTTTGGATCGGACAGACCGGCACAAACATACATGATGATCAATTGATTACGAAGTTTGAGATCGTCGTGAAAAGTTTACTTGCTCGATAAAAGATAAAAGATGGAAACCTCCACCACGCGAGGTCCGTCACTGCCTCACATGTCATATGAGCGACCATTAACTACCTCATATCAGAACTCTTTCGGAGTCCAAGATATCTGACATAGAAATCAGGAGAATAGCCCTCTTTATTTGAAAATGCAAGGACGTCACTGCCTAACATACCAAAGAATTGCTTAAGGAGGTCTGAACAGGTCAGATCTGACTAAGACTTCTACAATTTCCAATTCCTCCCATATCAAAGATATGTTATAAACGAAACATTGGTTGAAGAACAAGTAGTTCGAAGTTGATAATGAGAAATATAAAGCTTTGGAGGATGCTGAAAGGATTATTTTCTCCTAGTCTTATGAAAAGAAAAGAAGAGTTCAACAAAAGGTATAAAAGCCTCCTTATATAAAAGTATGTGTCACAAAAGGACAATTTTACAAGGAATGGATCGAACATCGACCAAAATCCTAAAGACTGTTATCGATACGACTGAGCCAATTGTTTACATATGGACGAAAAACATGTTAGAAGACATCCTTCAAGGAATCACGCCGGGTTAATCAACAAAAGATTCGATTTGCAGAGCAAACATTATACCATTTAGTTACTTAAAAAGTGACCGTGCAAGTTTAAAGCTACCTTATTCTACATCTTTGGTATACTACGGAAGGATCAATATCAGCTAAGTTTACCAAACCTATACTGGTTATTTCATGATGTTATATTTACGTATGACAGGAAATCATACTTACCAAAGAATATAAACAGAACAAAATTGATCAAGGCAATAATCTGCCTACAAAAAAGTCATAATTTCCAAATTTTTACTCCTCCCATTACAGAAATTTCAGCCCAAACAAATGCACAAAAGCTGGGCAGTAAAAAAAAAAAAAAAAATAAATAAATAGACAGTCCAAGGCCTGCCAGGTCGAACAAAGATCACTGAGAAGAACGGTCAGTAGGTCGACTACTAGTAACAGTCCTCCGAGGAGTCAAGTTGCCAGCAAACGCCATCAACTCCTCTTGACGCTTTAGATAACCGGCGTCATATCCTTCCTCAAAGGACCGCCGTTGAGACTCCTCTGCAAGGGCAGCAGCCTGAATTAAATCATTTTTCTCTTTTTCAAGGACAACTTTATCAGCCTCCAATTTTTGGAGATCATCTCTGGCAATCTGAAGTTGCAACGTCAGCCCTGCAGCTTTAGCTTTTTCCGACTCCAACTGGCGTTGATGAATACGCTTACTCGTCCACAGTTCGTCATTTTGCACACCCAGCTTGAGTGCAAAATACTTGCCCTAAAAAGCAGAAAAAGTAAGAAAAACCGCCACACAACGAGGCATTCAAAACAAAAAACAAGAAAAATATTCAGAATATTTTTACCTGCTCACATATCTTCACCAGAGATTGAACAAGGCGAACGTTGGAGGTACCCTCAAGTTTCTTCAACTCTCCGGGCAAAATTGTGCTCATGCCTAAGTCCCAGGACAAAGCATCAGGTTCAACAGAACCAGGCAATTCGCTAGTCAAAGGGACACCGTCGGAACGTGGATTCTCCGACAAAAGAATGTCATTAACCTGCTCAAGCACACAGCGATCATCTAATGGACGAGGGGATTCCCTCTCGTCGGGGCTAACAGAGGTTTCCTTGCCCGAAGCAGAAATTACGATTCGACGACCAGACCTGGAACCAGTCCGACCTCCGGAAGGTCCTCCCGATTAAAAGGAAGTAGTCATCACAGTGGTATCATGAAACAAATATTCAGGACAATCTTGCAAAATAGATTGCATTACGGAAGGATTAACAGAAAAACCATCGCCAACTTGCCCTTCACTGGCAATCAGGGCAGTAGAAGCAGACAAAGGAAGGGAAATAGCAAAATTCCCTCCATGAAAAACGTGCTCAAAGGAAGAAGCATTTGAACTAACAGCTATATTATAAGCTGGTTCCTCGTTGGACATATCGCCAAAAGCAACTCGACCAGGGGAAGGCATGCTTCCTTCTTGAGTGGAAGCAGAAAAAATTGGTTCTGAAAACGACGAGTTTACCAAGGAAAGAGGTTCAGAAGCAATAATACGAGTATCGATCTCCGACCTAATTGTTTGAGACGAATGAGGAGGCTCCATCGACGGCCCATCTCTTCGAGATTTTTTGGATCTATTATCCCGAGCGCCCTCACGGGATGGTCGCTTCGAAGTATTACCAAAAAGGTTACTCATGATCGGATTATGAAAAAATACAAATTAAATATCGAGAAAGTTTATCGACTAGCTAAAGAAAGAGTATTCTGTTAAGAGAGGAGTATAGCAGTAAAAAAAACAAGTCAAGTTTTTACCTTTCGTATTTATACTACACCAAAGGACGCGACAGACCTAAAGAAAGGGCGCGAAACGGGAAAACTGACCTTGGAGCAAATGCTAGAATTTGAAAAGACACACACATAATGATTACGGCAAATTAAATGACTTGTCTGAATTATTACGGCGAATGTGAAAAGACACGACTGTCAGAATACGAAACGTTTAACGTACAAAGTAAGGAAAGCTAAAGTTACAATTAAAACCTACGAGTGAATAATTACAAAGATTATTTCAAAAATAAATCACTATTTCAAGAAGCCTGGTCGCTATCCAGAATCTTCTGTTCGCTACCGACGTCCTCAGTCATGCACATATCGTCTTCTTCTTCTTCGTCTTCTGGATCGATAAAAGTATTATCGAGCTCATCGTTAACATCAGAAGGAGGAATCGGCAATGGATTTCCAAATTCTTCGACAAGGTGAGCCAGAGGAAAACCTTGATGTTCGACATCTGGAACCTCGGAAGAAGAATAAAGTTTGCCATAGCGATTCAACCGAATGTGCGCCGCCTTAAAATACTCCTTTCGACGGTCGTCGATCATCTCTAAAGCGACCAGCTGATGAATCGCCTTCTTAAAAGTATTCTCAAGAAGAGGACCAACCATCCGATACACCAACGCCGTATGAACAGGAGAATTAAGGAATTCACGAACAACTCTTTCATCAGGATTCCTACCATATCGATCCCTAAGCCCACTAAGTGGGACATCCTTTTCGTACTCCTCTAAAGAAGTTTCAAGGCTTGATACCTGAGATTCAAGCTCACTAATTCGAGTCGTGCTCTGTAACTGCAATTCCTCTAACTTTCTAGCCATTTGATTGGCCTGCTCTTGAGCACGAGAAACCTCCATCACCCTGTCTATCATTTCTTGATCTTCAGTCCCGGTAGCACGAGTCTCTACGATGGGAACGGAAGAAGATGTTGAGGGACCAACCTCTGAACCGGAGGATTTATGAAGTAAAGCTTTATACTTCTCTTCCAGGAACTCGCACTGTTGTTTCCAAAGTGCATTTTCATAGGCGTATGACGCGAGACAAGTTTTGGTCTGAAGAACAAAGAGAACAAGAAAAAGAGATGGATTAATAAATTAAGGAAGACCTTTAAAATTATCTATTAATATGATTGAAGTAAAAAGATGTCACCTTCTCAGCATAAAGAGAAGCTCGCTGGAATTTCTCCAGAGGATCCTTATGAAGAAGCTTATTGAGATCGCGAGTAAAAACACCAGACAAAAGAACACGGGTTGCCTTATCGACTGCGTTCTCACTATCATCATGAATAAGAGAATCCTTCTCGGAGTAACCAGCGGCCCTCCTTCCCTCTAAATGATCCTCGATCATTTCGACCAGGGTAGGTTTTGGATGTTTATCTCCGAGTAAAGAAAGGTCGTCACCAGAACGTCCATAGTAACTCCTTTTTCTATCAACTGGATTATTAGTAGGACGAGGCATCGACCAGCTGCGACATCCTCGAATACCCAAAGATGTTCTAAGATGAAGAGGAGGATAACCAGATCCTGTGCCCTGACGAATAGGGGACTCACGAGAAGAATCTGGAGATTCCTCTCTATTCTCCTCGGACTCATGACCCAACTCCAGCTTCCTTTTTCGTGAAGCTCTCTGCTCGATGGGGGTGTTCTCTACGGATTTTGAAGATTTCGACAGCACCATTTTTCCCTTCGAAGAATGTCGAGAGTTTTCTACCATATGGGCTGAAAAAGAAACGAAATAAAAGTTAGTTTCTCTATGAAAAAGGTATAATCACAACACTAAGATCAAATAAATTACTAACCAAGAGGTTCAGATGATGAATTGATGGGAAAGTTATGAACACTTAACCCCGCCTTACGAAGGAAAGCTTCCCCAATCAGAAGAGCGCTTTGATACTTGTTCGCACGCATTTCGGGAATCTCAGTGATAAACTGTGCATCGTCAGGAACAAGTTCACCAGTCGGAGAGCGACCTCCAGGAATCCAACTGGAGCCATGATCCCATGAGAAAGGCGTGGTCGAACCATCCGCCAAACAAAGATTAGACGGAGGACGAACAAAGAAGAAATGTGATTTCCATGAAGGATTACTAGAAACAGGGGCATCAAAGATGGCTCGGCTGGGCCGCTGACTAGCGAAGAAATATCCACGATTTGAAGAACTAGAAATATTAAAGCGGAAAAGTTGCGTAAAATTACGAAAAGAAGGTTTAAACCCCTTCGCAATCATCAAAACGGAAAAACAAACCACAAAAGCAACGGAATTTGGAACCAGCTGTGTCAAGCACACACTGAAAGTTTTTAAAACCTCGAGAAAGAGGGGAGACAAAGGAAGACGCAGTCCGCTATTGAAGTGAGCCGTATAAAAGGCTCGACATCCCTCCGGGGGAGATGTGACCCTATCAGTAGAGGAAGGAAGAATTATCTCAGAACCTTCCGGAAAATATTTGGTATAATTATTCACAACCTCCGGGAATGTTTCCACCGTATATGCGCAAGCTACGTCCTCAATTGGTTCAGAAATCTGAGGAACAGTACCTTTGCCCTTTTTGGCTCGGGCAGCCACGTCTGCATCCGAAAGGATTCGTACCTTGAAAGTATCTTCTACGGGGACGACGAAGTCAGATACTGTAGTTTGTTCGCCCAAAGGATTAGAATGCAACTCCTCATCGTTATCAGGGGCGACGATCTCTCTAGAAGAAGAAGAAGATTTTCTTACAAAAGCCATATATTCTGGTTCCCCGAAGATGAAGATCGATAAAGAAAAATTTTTATGAGATGAACGACTAGTCAGGAAAATGATTACGAGTTATAAGGAAGTATAAAAGAGAAATGGCGAACTCGAAAGTCACCTATTTATAATAAAATGAGAAAAGACGTTTCGAACTTATTGCAGCTACTCATATTCCCGCCAAAAACGAAAGGATACGAAAAGCCTCCTGAATAGACGCGTGGCGATCCGTAATTGGACAGAGAAAACGACTATCTATGATATGTAGCACTCTTTTCCTTATTTAAGATTTTTTCCCACAGGGTTTTTTCTTAAGTAAGGTTTTTAACGAGGCTCCATTCATAGAAAGGAAACAGTCGTAAAGATTTATCTACTTCTACGAGCTTCTATTATCTATACGCTCGAAGAAGTGAGGGAGTACTGATGGGGGCTATTTCGCACCCTACATACTACTCGAATCGAACGAAGAAGATAAGATCGATTCGACCAATTCAAACAGATCGGGATCATCTTACAGACCCAGCCAAGTGCAGCTCGCTTCGATAGAAGATTATACTCCGGACCCAAGAAGGATATTTGGGCCGAGTCCTTTTAGGACTATGTTTCCTTGTAACTCTAGGTTTAACATTATATAAATACCTAGTTAATCATTGTATTAGAAACTACGAAATCCCTGAATTCTTAGAATACATGATAAAACACTGCTTATAACAGCACAACTCAAGAATATTCAATATTATCCAAGAGCTTTTTATCTTCATATAGGTGTGTTCTTAGCTTTGTTTTGTGGTTTTTACTTCTTGTTCTTGAATATTGCTTTTCTTTGTAACCGATCCATCCGGAATAAAGTAACAGAGCCCCATATAATATATATATAAGTATCGAAAACCCCCCGATATCACAAATTCACTGATAATTGAATAACCCGACGAAATCCGGTTAAATCACACACTTAGAAACCTCCAATTGAACTTAAAATTCAATTAGAATATTAAATCGAATAACGGGCGCATATGAATGGAGTCTATGGTCCGAGCCTATCCAATTACTAGGTCTTAGGCATGTTGTACGAATATATCTCGATGTCTCACGAGTCGTGGGTCGAGCTATAGGAAGATGATATGTCTATTGCCTCGATGCACGAGTTTAGTGCCAAGGGAGGGGATAGCAAGGTTTTAGGCGCTGTCTCACGAGTCGTGGGGCGTCTAGGATTGAACTATTTCTCTCCACGAGTATTGGACATGATTTAACGCTAGTATGTATGGATGTCTCACGAGTCGTGGGTCCATATCGAAAACCGAGGCTAAATGAAGGGTTAGCTGCGATGGTTAACCGTCGACGTATTCGACCACCAAGTGAATCAAATAGTATGGCCAACGAGTCGTGGGTACTAGGAGATTGCATTTGGGCCTTAAGCCCGCTAGGATATTTTAAATTCCCGAAACTTATGTGGGGGCATAAGATTTTGATTAAAATAGTGGGAGTAATTTATAAATAAAAACCATGTTTGTAAATTGTGCATTTTAAATTAATCTTTCGCGTATTTATTTCTTCTTTCGTCATTTTGTAGATATAATGTCTAAGAATCCGATTTCCATCATACTTGAACAAAACAAATTAACTGGACCCAACTTCCATGACTGGGTCAGGAACCTTAAGATCATTCTCGTTTCTGAAAAGCGAGGTTTTGTCCTTGATGGACCCCCTCCCGAACTTGCTAAGGATGCCGATGATACTGAGAAAGAAGCCGTGGATCTATGGCTTGACGATGACTTGCAGTCACGTTGTCTCATGTTGGCATCCATGACGAATGAGCTTCAAAAGCAGCACGAGCATATGAAGTCTTCTTTTGAAATCTACACGCACCTGAATGGTTTATTTGGGGTGCAAAGTAGATACGAGCGGTATGAAACTGCTAAGGCTTTGCAACAAACGAGGATGGCTGAAGGTGCTGATGTTCGATCTCACTGCATCAAGATGATTGGGCTTATTGAAAAGCTTAGTCATCTTGACGTAAAGATGGACAAGACCTACTGCCAGGATATAATCCTCCAGTCATTGCCAAGATCATTCGAGCAATTCGTAGTGAACTACAACATGCACAAGATGAATGTTGAACTTCATGAGTTGGCTAATATGCTCGCCACTGCCGAGGCTTCCATGAGAAAAGAGAAGCCAGTGATGGTTGCTACCTCGACCCAATCCAAGTCCAAAAGGACAAAGAGAGGGAAGGGGAAAGGAAATGCTTCTTCAAGCAAAGGCAAAGCACCATCTGGGCCCATAGGGAAGGGAAATAAGCGTAAAGCTTCGTCTGGTGAACAGAAATGTTTCTACTGCAAGAAACCTGGACACTGGAAGAGGAACTGCAAAGAGTTCTTGGAGAGCTCGAAAGGTATATTCCTTGTTGAAGTTAATTTATCAATTAACTGTGCATCATGGGTGCTAGACACTGCTTGTGGTTCTCATCTTTGTAATGATTTACAGGTGATGGGAGCAACAAGGCCACTTAGGCCAGGGGATTGGATCCTGAGATTTGGCAATGGTGCTAGAGCTGCTGCCGAGGCCATAGGCGAAGTGGAGTTAGATTTAGGTGGTAATAAATTAGTCCTTAGGAACGTTCTTTATGTACCTGGTTTGGTGAAAAACATTATTTCAATTCTTGTTTTGGATAATGAAGGTTTTAATTTTACTATTAATAAAGGTTCCTTTTCGTTATTCATGAATGATAATATGTTTTTCACTGGTACATTAAAAGATGGACTATATATCATTGAACCACCTAAGTTAGTGATGCATGTACAACAAAACAAAAGGAAACAAGATAATGAAATATCTGCCCAATTATGGCACGCTCAACTTGGACATATATCTAAGTCTAGGATTCAAAAGTTAGCATCATCTGGCGCGATTGAAATCAATCGCATTGATGAAATGCCAACATGTGAACCATGCTTAAAGGGTAAAATGGCTAAGTTGCCGTTTAAGGGAAACCCTGAGCGAGCCAAGCAAACATTGGACTTAATACATACTGACGTATGTGGACCACTAAGAAAAAGCGCCCGAGGTGGCTATGACTACTTCATCACTTTCACTGACGACTTTAGTCGTTATGGATATGTGTTCTTGTTGAAACACAAGTCTGAAGCCTTTGAGCGATTCAAAGAATTCAAGATGGAAGTAGAGAATCAACTTGGTCATACGATAAAGGCTCTTCGTTCTGACCGAGGTGGAGAATTTCTTAGTAACGAATTTCTGAATTATCTTGTAGAGCATGGAATACTATCGCAGTGGACTCCTCCTGCAACACCCCAATTAAATGGAGTAGCAGAGAGAAGGAATCGAACCTTAATGGACATGGTTCGATCCATGATGAGTGCCACTGACCTTCCTCTTTCATTTTGGGGACATGCCCTCCTCACGGCAACGAAGATACTAAACATAGTACCTTCTAAATTCATAGAAAAGACACCATACGAATTATGATTTGGCTAGGCACCCTCATACGCATTCATGCGCATATGGGGATCTCCCGCTTACGTTAAAAAGCTAGTGGGAGATAAATTGGAAACTAAATCCACTTTGTGCAAATTTGTGGGGTATCCGGAAAACTCAATAGGATACGAGTTCTACGATCCTACAAGACAAACTACGTTTGTCTCGAGGAACGCTCACTTCTTAGAGAAGGATTTCTTGGTGGACAAGAAGGAAAATAACGTAGAACTAGATGAGGTCACTGAAGCTGAAAAGGCCTTAGAGGTCGATCGAGCTGACCCGTCACCACAGGCAGTGGGAGAACATGAGCATGAAAGTGCACCAGAAATTACACCAATACTTCGTAGGTCAGAAAGACAATGTAGAGAACCCGAGAGGTACTACGGTCTGCTGCATGAGACTGGACAGTCTCTAACCGACCCAAGGACTTACAAAGAGGCTATGCTAGACATAGACTCGGGAAAGTGGCGCGAAGCCATGGAATCCGAACTTGACTCCATGCACTCAAACAAGGTCTGGGCCTTGGTAGATCCACCAGTGGGAGTGGCTCCCGTGGGTTGCAAGTGGATCTATAAGCGAAAGCTTGGAGTGAACGGAGAGGTGATTACCTACAAGGCGCGACTAGTGGCAAAAGGATACACTCAAAGACCAGGTATCGACTTTGAGGAGACCTTCTCGCCTGTCGCAATGCCCAAATCCATTCAGATCATGCTGGCCATAGCTGCGTGGTATAACTACGAGATATGGCAGATGGATGTAAAGACTACCTTTCTCAATGGAGACATTGATAAGGAGATCTACATGGAGCAACCAAAAGGATATGCATCCAAATGAGATGAACACAAGGTGTGCAAACTCCAGAGGTCCATTTATGGACTGAAGCAAGCTTCCCGAAGTTGGAACATTCGTTTTGATGAGACAATCCAAACTTTTGGATTCATCAAGAACATGTTCGAACCTTGCGTGTACAAGAAGATCAGTGGGAGTACAGTTGAATTTTTGGTGCTTTACGTTGACGACATTCTTCTCATTAGAAACAATGTGAAAGCGTTGTCCGAAACTAAAGCATGGTTATCTACACAATTCTCGATGAAGGATATGGGAGAAGTATCCTTTGTACTAGGTATAAGGATCTACCGAGATAGATCAAAAGGACTGCTGGGCCTCTCCCAATCC
The DNA here is from genome assembly GCA_038501285.1 of Penstemon eatonii. Taxonomy (NCBI): domain Eukaryota; kingdom Viridiplantae; phylum Streptophyta; class Magnoliopsida; order Lamiales; family Plantaginaceae; genus Penstemon; species Penstemon eatonii. The sequence goes on from CM076713.1 coordinate 21,237,490, forward strand.
CAGTACATAGATAAAATCTTGAAAAGATTTAGTATGGAAGAATCCAAGAGAGGATTGCTTCCAATGAGACATGAGATTGCACTCTCTAAGTCTATGGCCACAAAGACGCCAGAAGAGAGAAGCAATATGTCTCGAGTACCATATGCATCCGCGATAGGAAGCATAATGTATGGTATGCTATGTACGAGACCAGACGTAGCGTACGCTTTAAGCGTTACAAGTCGCTACCAGTCTGATCCAGGTGAGCAGCACTGGATAGCCGTAAAGGCAATTCTGAAGTACCTGAGAAGGACTAAGGAATTGTTCTTGGTATACGGTGGAGGAGAATTGAAATTGGAAGGCTATACAGACTCGAGCTTCCAATGTGATGTAGACGACTTCAAGTCGACATCAGGATACGTGTTCTGCCTCAATGGTGGTGCGGTTAGCTGGAATAGCTCCAAGCAGGAAACAACCGCGGATTCAACCACCGAAGCAGAATACATTGCTGCGAGTGATGCAGCAAAGGAAGGTGTTTGGATGAGGAACTTCATCCAGGAATTGGATGTGATACCTAGCATCGCTGAGCCCATTACTATCTTTTGTGATAACAATGGGACAATAGCGCAAGCAAAGGAGCCGAGATCTCATCAGAAATCCAAGCACGTACAGAGACGATACCATGTGATAAGAGATATCATTGGTAGAGGAGACATTAAGATGGAACGTGTCGACTCAGAAGATAATACGGCGGACCCGCTAACGAAGCCTCTGCCTCAAAAGGCATTTGAGAAACATCTGCATAAGATGGGACTCAAGAACATGAAAGACTGGCTTTAGGACAAGTGGGAGATTGATAGAAATAGTGTCCTGCAAGCCAGCTGTATGGCTAGTATTTATTGTAATAAATGCGGAACTATTCAATTTCGATTAATGAATGCACTTTATTTAAATGGTCATCTTTATCTTATGTAATAATTATCTGCGCATAAGGATAGAAGTCCTTAGATCACAGGGCTATGGGACAACCCGTGGACTGATCTCCAAGGCCGTGATCTAGAACATATTCAAGAGTCGTAGAATCCAATCGAGATAGGACATCGTTGGATTCGGTTAGACTCTCACTATTGTGTATACTCCGACGAACTGGAGGACGCTGGGGTCCACGAGCGTGACTGGGATAGTCGATACACATAAGTGGGTGGCTTGCTGGGTTGGCAAGCGCACTGAATACCCCAATTAGGAAATAACTCACCATGGAAGCGGTAGTCGCATATCGGGGTTGAAGTTATTCCATATTTATAATAGTATACGAGGAACGATCCCTAACTACTTGAGGTGATAGGGTTTATCTGGTGCGAGAACGTCTATACTTTGATATGAGTTCCGACTGACTGGAGATCTCCAGAAAGTCTCTGTGGACTAATTTTGGGTATAGAGGAACTCGTATGCAGATTCATATCATCAACAAAGGATCCATTGACCCGACTTGATAGGTTGGGAAATTCTCCTATGGATTTCTGTGAGAAATTAATTCTGGTAAATCCTTGGCCAAGGTATCTGACGACTTTATGTAAGTAGCTCATAAAGATTAAGTCAAAGAGAATTTATTTCGAGATCAGAGTACATAAGGTCAAGACAAAAAGAAAAGGGAATCCGATGAAAGACCATGCCCTTAAGTCTCGACTGGGAGATTGATCAATGGAGAGATTATGTCGTATATGGAAATTGTAAATGATAAAAGGTTCACTGAATTAATTCACCAGTGATTGGGCTCCATGGGCTTGTGACTGGACATCGACCGTGGAGTGTGGTAGAATTCCCAAATTAGCAGGGGTGCTAATTTTGGAATGATTAATCGACAGAGTGTTCGATTAATTTAGAGTATTAAATGCTCGAGTAATTAAATAATATTTAATTATGACCCACGGCCAATTATGTGGTGAACCTACGGGGGCATACACAATACACATGAAGCGAAAGCGAGGAAGTAAGAACGAACGAGTCGACTGGGTCGACTGAGTCAAAATCGACTGGGTCGATTAAATGGGTGGGTCGATTGGGTCGACCCATGTGGAACGAAATTGGATCCAATTGGAATTGGATCAAGATTATAAATTAAATTGGAATTTAATTTATGAGTAAATTGATTAATTAGGATTTAATTAATTAATGGAATAATTAATTAATTAGACTTAGAGTTTAATTAATTAATTGGGAGATGATTTAATTAATTGGGCTATTTAGTTGGGAGATTAAATAAAGCCCTGAAAGATTAATTAATATGGGCCATGAATTAATTAGAAGACTTGGTCTTCTAATTAAAGAGGGTCATGGCCCATGTAGGAGAATTAGTATCCTAATCCTAGAAGGATTAGGTTATGAGAGATATCTATAAATAAGAGACTAGGTCTCATATCTCACATACAACTCCACAAGAAAATTAAAAAGAGCAAAAATTATCTCCCTCTCCCTCTCTGGATCGGCCGAACCTACTTCCACTTTGGAAGAATTTTCGTCTTCAATTTTTCGTTCCAAAGTTGTTCTAAAACCTAGATATTAATATACCCTATGTTCCAGTTGATTAGGATATATTAATTTTCGTGATATTGTGGTGTATCAACTCGTAGAGGCGCAACACGTGGGGCGCTACTCAAAAGGTGTGGGTCGATCTTAACGGGGCAGAATTCAGAGCTCGTCTTGCTAGCCGAGGATTTGCAAGGAGACAGGTATAAACGAGAAAACTTATACTGTCGTTTATTTATATTCATATATATATATATACAACTAGAGAATATCCTGGCAAGATTCCTTAAGAGGCCCTAAAAGTTTTTATATTCCGCTGTGCCTAGGGCTGTTTATCTTACCGAATCCCAACAACATGTCCATACGCACCCAACCTAGGCATGTTATGACCAAGCTAAGTTGCCTATACCTAGATCTAAGTACGCACTTTCATGCACCGAATTCGCCCTAGCACCTCAAGTCAAAGGACTAAATCGTACACTATTATAATCCTTGAGAAACATCCCATCACCGATATGCGACATGCGCTTCCACAATGAGTTTCTCTGTTCGGGTCGTTCGATGCGTTCAATCCTCCATTGAACCACCTACTCATATGCACTGGCCTCAAATGCCTTGCTCATGAAACGCTACAAATTCACTCCATGTGAATCATGCATACTCGTACAAGTCTTGGCGATTCCTACGATACCCCATCTCGTTTCGGAATCTATGACTTGGAACAGTTTTAAGATTACGACCTTTGAGACTGTTTCATGATTGCACTCAGTACTGAAGTGAATCGTCCCATAGTCAAATGTAATCTAAGGATTTCAACCAATCGCTTAAATGTATTCGCGAGAGATGAAGTTGGCCATTGTTTATCCTTATACTCGTATAAATAAACGTGCGTACTAACTCATTTATACTAAAGAAAGATAATGATAGTTCCAGTACAAGCTAAATGTATTGGCTTGCAGGGCACTATTCCATCATTCTTTTCTCTCTCTCTTTCTGCTCTTTTTTTTTTTTTTTTTTTTTTATCTCACATATCTCAGGCTATTCACGACTTTCTTGATCTCAAGATGCTTGCACAGCGTGGGATCGAATGTCAGCCTTCTATTTCCTTCGAGTTGTCGAAGAAATAGGGACGAATTTGGTTGCATGCTCGTAGCTAATAGATCGAGCTGTATCCCTAGGCCTTGAGATATACCTTGATTAATAAGTTGCTTTCAATATGTAATCAAATTTCTATTGGCATTGCTATGTGTTTCGCTGTTCGTATACTTTGCTGGTCGAAATGATTTTCGAATTTTTGAGCATATAATGTGCTGATTTTAGCCATTTCCTTTTCTTCATGGTGCCAAACACTACCTTATTACTCGAGAAACTGATCGGTCATTAAATCCAGACCGCACAAATTGTTACATCTCATCTGTTGGTGATTAAGCCGAATTTCGTCGTGTACGATTTAATCAGTAAGGTTTTGTGATTAGGGGTTTTCAATCAATATGAAATAAAGGGCTCTGTTACTTTATTCTGGATGGATCAATCTCAAGGAAGAACAGTTAAATGGAACAATCGGTAACCAAGACAATCAATGAATAAAGTAGTATAGCAAAAGCTTTTCTATTCAATAATCTCAGATTGCTATAGTATGCAGGCGTCAGTCGAGTATGTAAAGCGTGTCTAATACAATGATTAACTAGGTATTTATATCACTATTAACCTAGTTTTACAAGGAAACATAATTCTTATAGGACTCGGCCCAGTTGTCCTTCTTGAGTCCGGATTGTAGCCTGCTCGTTGAGGAGAATCGTATTCTACTGGGTCGATAGATGCTCCCGAATGGGCTTGTCTGGTCGAACCGATCCCATAACCCTTAGTCGATCCGAATATTATAAGGGGTGTGAAATAGCCCCCATCAGTAATCCCTCACTTCTTCGAGCGTATATGTAGTAGAAGCTCGTAGAAGTAGGAGGTTAATTTCGACCGTATTTTCTATGACTTGTGCCTCGTTAAAAATCTTACTTAGAAAAAACCCTTTGGGAAAAAATCCTAAGTAAGGAAAAGAGTGCTACGCATCATAGATAGTCGTTTTCTTGTTCCAATTATGAACCGCTACGTGTCTCTTTGGGGAAGCGTTTCACTTTTTTTCGTTTGGCGGGAATGCGATCAGCCGTGAGAAGTTCGAAACGTCTTTTCACTTCTTAATATAAATAGATGACTGTTATATTAGTCATTTTTTACTTTACACTTCCTTTAATCGCGCAGTCATTTTCTTGCTCGGTCGTTTTGTCCTTTCAAAACTGCTTCTATCGACTCATACCCTTCGAGGATCCCAAGAATGGCTTCTATAAGAAAATCTTCCTCGTCTTTAAGTGAGAGAGTCGCTCCTACTATTGAGGAGGTGATACATTCTTTAAGTGAGAGAGTCGCTCCTACTACTGATGGGGGCTATTTTGCACCTCTTATAATATCCGGATCGACTAAGGGTTATGGAATCGTTTCGACCAGACAAACCCATTCAGGAGCTTCTATCGACCCAAGCAGGATATGCACCTCAACGAGCAGGATAGAATCCGGACTCAAGAAGGACCAATGGGCCGAATCCTATTAGAACTAGGTTTCCTTGTAACACTAGGTTAATGGTGATATAAATACCAAGTTAATCATTGTATTACGGAGATCCAATTTTACGGAGTTTATGCTTACATAACAGCATAATCCCAGATTATTCAATAAGAATAACTTATTCATCATATTCATACTGTCTTTATTGTTGAGATTGTCTAGATTACTTATTGTTCTCTTCATATAGTTCTTCCTTGAATTCGATCCATCCTGAATAAAGTAACAGAGCCCCTTTAATTCAAATAAATTGACGATCCCCAAACATCACAATTTCACTGATATAATTAACCCTACGAAATACGGTTAAATCAGTTGGCGCCCACCGAGGGGCTAGGTTAATTATTCGATCGACATATGGCTCGCCCAAGGAAGAGCGCTCGTAATGGAACAAGAAGTAACACGACCAACCAACGTGACGCGTTTGAGGATCTACAGGGCAATACCGATAATAACGCCCGCATATCCAACGACAACCAGCAACAGAATGAGCATCATCAGAATCAGGAGGAACCACAAGGGATCCCTACCGGCACAATACCGGAAGAACATGTGGATCCAACAATCCCAGTTCCCCTGTCAGATGCTCAGGAGAAATTTCGACCGATCGCTATGCTCCTTAAATCACTCTCCCCAGAGGAATTACTCGTACTCGAACAGGTTCCTCGAAACGTTAGAACTACTAGGGTAAATCCCACTCAAAGAACGCCGAGGCAGAACGATCAAATCTCTCAACAAGCTGATAGCCCGGCGAGCGAGCGACGCTCGCTACACAGTCCGCAGCAGGGCAACTCAAAACCCTCCGATGTCAACATCCGAAGAAAACCGGATCGAAGGAGACCACAACGTAACGAATCAAAGGAACACACCATAATCCCTATAGAGGATGACGTTGGTGAGGCGGTACCGGATCGACCAAGAACTATGCAATTCTCGAAAACAGAGATCGAAAAGATGGTACAAGAACGACTCGAGCAACGCTTACGACCCGTTCAAAACCCGTGGCCCTGAACCACAGAGCTCCAGGAGAGCCTAGCAGCATGCTCTCCCTTCTGCAGAGAAATAAAAGAAGCACAGTCGATCGGACAGGTCCCGGGTAGACTACCCAGATACGACGGAACCACTGATCCGGACGACTACATCTTTAGCTTCACAAACATAATGAACTTGTATTCTCACTCAGCAGAGTTCACCGCTAAGTTGATGGTGACCACGCTAGAGGGACTAGCTTTGGATTGGTTCGCCAAACAACCAGCCAACTCCATATTCAGTTTTCGAGAATTATGTAACAAACTGACACAGCAATTCGCCAGCCAAAAAAGACAAAAGTTGCCGATGAGCTAGTTAGGAACCATTTATCAACAAGAAGGTGAATCTTTAAGGAATTGGTTAGCAAGATTTAATGTCGAATTACTCAAAATCGATTCCCCCAACATTGATTACATAATCTCGATTCTCTTCGACCTCACAAAGAATAGGCAATTTGGGAACGCCCTCAGCCGAAAGCAACCAAGAACGTTCGCGGACATCATGAGCCTGGCATCTAAGTATATGACACAGGAAGAGATGAACTCTTTCAAAGATAAAAACAAAAATAAAGTTACGACCTCAGGCTCAAAACGGCAAGATAGAATTCCTGTCCAAAGATCTATGGACTATGAAAAGGCAACGTCTTCCAGCGATTAGAATATAACAAAAACGATCAGGATAGACGACCTAACATCTACCAACGACCTAGAATCAGCGAACCAGCGACCCAGAGCAGGGTCAATCAAGTGGATCACCCAAGACTAACCATTCCGATAGATGAAATCTTGGTCGTACTAGAAAGGAATAATTGGATCCCAGAAGCAAAGAAAATCGCTCAGCCCAGACCAGGTGGACGAAACTATGACTTATAATGCAAGTATCACCGGGCACACGGGCACTGAACGGGAGATTGTTTTCACCTTAAAAGAGAAATCGAAAAGCTAATAGAACAAGGGAAACTGAATGACTATTTGGAGCGGGACAACCGCAAACGAGAAAGAAGCGGGAGTCCTCGGTATAACCACCCAAGAAGAAGTTCACGAAGAAAGTCCCCTAATGAAAGTCCCCCTCAAGAATTAAACAATGATCAGGTCAACGGAACCATACACACGATCTCAGGGGGACCCGCAGTGGGAGATAGTCGTAATGCTCGTCGAAGGACTGCTAGATCCATAATCGGAAGCCTAAAATACCCGAAAGAAATATGGACCCTAGAAAACAAAGCAACGACGCACCAGCTGATTAGTTTCAACGAAGGAGAAGTACCCAAAAACCTTGTTTGGGACACGAAAGAGGATAGCCCCGACTTCCCGATGGTGGTATCTTTAGAGATTGCAAATTACAACGTCAAGAGAATTCTAATCGATAATGGGAGCTCCGCAAATATCATCTCTAAAGAGGTACTAGCCCAGATGAACTTGGGACAAATAACATTCAAAAAGGTAGCTACGCCATTGGTAGGATTCGGAGGATCCGAAATTATCCCCAGTGGGACAATTAATTTGAGTGTTTCACTCGGAAAGAAACCATATCGAACAGTGAAGCTGGTAAAAGTTTTAGTAGTAGAAACTCCGTTCGCCTACAATGCAATTTTAGGGCGACCAGCCCTCAACTTGTTCCTAGCTGTCGTCTCAACTTACCATCAAAAATTAAATTTTCGACCGACATAGGTATCGGGGAAATAGTGAACGACCATTGTATGGCATGGGATTGCTACAGTACATCGTTAACTTTGAAAAGCATCCCTAAAATGATTACCCCGAGCAAAAGGAAGCTCGAAGACGACGTTAGTAGAAATGAGGTTGAAATCCCTTGCACTGATCGAATAGACAAAATGGGCAAAGAACCGATGGACTTAGCCTTAAAACCACCGGAACATAAGGATGTCGTACTAGTACATGAGGACTCATCAAAAACAACGAGAATAGGAACGGAGTTGAGCAAGGAAGGGGAAGTAATGTTGATCAACTTTCTCAGAAACAATGTGGATATCTTCGCCTGGAGCGCGAACGACATTGAAGGGATTGACCCTCGTGTAATCAGTCATTCCCTAAAAATCGACCCTCTGGCAAAACCTGCCAGTCAAAAGAAAAGAAATCATGGGCCAGTAAAGGATAAAATAATTAAAGCCGAAGTAGAAAGGCTACTCAAAGCAAAACAAATTCGAGAAATACACTTCTCAGATTGGCTATGTAATGTCGTGCTAGTAGCAAAGGGAGATAAAAAGGATAACAAATGGAGGATGTGCAATGATTTCACGGACCTTAATAAACTGTGCCCACGAGATCCATATCCTCTCCCAAGGATCGATCTATTAGTCGACTCCACCGCTGGTTTTGCAATTTTCAGTATGATGGATGCTTTCCAAGGTTTTTATCAAATATACACGGACGAGCAGGACCAAGAGAAAACTGCTTTTATAACCGAGCAAGGAGTGTATTGCTTTATAGTGATGCCGTTCGGCTTAAGGAATGCCGGGGCAACCTATCAGAGGTTAGTTAACCTGATGTTTAAAGAATTAATTGGAGAAATAATGGAAGTGTACATGGACGATATGTTGGTTAAAAGCATGAATGAGAATGATCACGTACAACACCTCGATCGATGCTTCCGAATATTAAGAAAGTATCGAATGAAGCTAAACCCTGCCAAATGCACTTTCGGTGTTAAATCCGGAAAATTCTTGGGCTATTTGGTACATGAACGAGGAATTGAGGCCAACCCAGAAAAAATCCGAGCAATAACTGAAATGAAACCGCCCAAAACCATCTCGCAAGTACAAAGCTTAGTAGGGAAGATCGTAGCGTTGAACAGATTCATATCCAAATCGGCTGACAGAAGTTTACCTTTCTTCCAAACCCTTCGTAAGGCAAGAAACTTTGTTTGGACAGAAGAATGCGATCGAGCTTTCGACCAGCTAAAAGAATACCTGACGACATCCCCGTTGTTGGCCAAACCAACAGAAGGGGAACCATTATATATCTACATCTCGATCTCCGAGGTGGCCGTTAGCTCGGTCTTGGTCAAAATAGAAGGACTGGAACATAAGCCTATCTATTACTTAAGCAAATTATTACAAGGGGCAGAGAAGAACTACTTGGAGATTGAAAAATTCGCTTTGGCCTTAGTAGTAGCAGCACGAAAACTTCGACTGATCAAATGGGCGATCGAACTTGGTCAATTCGAAATCGAGTACAAACCAAGAATTGCAATTAAAGCCCAAGTATTAGCCGACTTCCTACTGGAAACTCCGACACAAGTGACCGAACCAATAAATAGCCTTGACGACGATGTATTGATCATAGAAAACCAGACCTGGTTAATGCATGTTGACGGTGCTTCGTGCCGAGAGGGAGGAGGTGCCGGAATCAACTTCACCGGACCAAATAAAGAGGATATAAATTATGCGATAACGTTGGACTTCGTTGTAACAAACAATGAAGCGGAATATGAAGCGCTGATCGCAGGGATGGAGATGGCGATCAAAGCCAACATTAATAACCTTAAAGTATTAACCGATTCAGAGTTAGTACAAAGACAAATAGAAGGCCTATATGAGGCTAAGGAGTTTAATATGGTAAAATACCTCGCCAAAGTGAAAGAGTTGGCTGAGAAATTCGAAAGTTTCAGTATATAGAACATCCTACGATCGGAAAATAAATGGGCTGATCAACTTTCCAGGTTCACTGGATCCCATGATGGAAAAATCGAAAGGGTGATCAACTGGTTAATCTCCAACGCCCCAGCAATCGATATCGATGAAATACCAGTCATCGAAATAATGGAAATCGAAGAAGCTGAAGAAAATTGGATGACTCCAATGATAGACTATCTTCGAGAAGAAAAATTGCCACTTGAACAAAATGAAGCTCGGAAAATAAAATATCGGGCTCCAAAATATACATTGGTGGAGGGAAAACGTTACCGAAGATCGGTGTCAGGAATCCTTCTAAAATGCATCTCCGAGTCGCAAACCACCGATATCCTACGAGAGATACATGAAGGAGATGCAGGAAATCACAGTGGAGCAAGGGCATTAGCTTTAAAATGCCTCCGAACAGGTTATTATTGGCCTACCATCAACAATGATGCCATCCAATATGTCCAAAAATGTCATCACTGCCAAGTCAATGCTAATATATGTCATCAACCAGCAGAAAACATGCACCCAATACCGGTATGTTGGCCGTTCGATCAATGGGGAATGGACATTGTAGGACCGTTCCCAGCGGCCAGATCCAAGAAAGCTTATGTCCTGGTCGTTGTTGAATACTTCAGCAAATGGATAGAATGCATTGCCCTTGCTCGGATAACTCAATTCCAAGTGATTAACTTTCTTTGGAAATTCATAGTATGTCGATTTGGCATCCCGAGAATTTTGATTTCCAACAATGGAACCCAATTCGCGGGAAAGCAGGTAATTGAATGGTGTTCGAACCTAGGAATTCAGCAAAATTTCACTTCGGTCGGACATCCTAGAGCGAACGGACAGACTGAGGTAGCAAATCGAGAAATAATAAAATCCTTGGAAAAAAAATTAGGCGCAGCCAAAGGAAAATGGCTCGATGAACTCCCAGGAGTGCTTTGGGCCAATCGAACCACCATCAGGAGCTCAACCGGGGAAACACCATTTAGTCTGATATATGGCTCCGAAACTGTTATTCCGGTCGAAACTTCAATTCCAACACCAAGGATTGAAATGTATGACGACCAGGAAAATGGAAAAATAAGAGAAAATGATATTGATTTAACCGAAGCTCTAAGAGAAAAAGTGGTCGTACGTTTGCAAGCCACTAAATCAAATATGGAAAAGGCTTACAATCAAAAGGTACGCATCCGAACCTTCAAAGAAGGAGATCTGGTCTTGAAAAAGGTAGAAGTATCCAAGCATGTGGGAAAGTTACAACAAAATTGGGATGGACCTTACATTGTCATTGGTGTAGTAAAGAAAGGTTCATACAAAATTGCACACTTGGACGGAACAGCCTTACCAAGAACCTGGAATGCAGTAAACCTTAGAAAATACTATGGTAAATAAATTTTAGTAGAACATGCTGCTTTACTTTATTTTAGTAAGATTTATTCGTTGTAATAAAGGCCTTAGCCTACAGTTCGTTTATTAAAAAGATTTTTTAGCAATTTTTAATCAAGATTGAGTGTAAATTGATTGATTCGGAAAACACTCCTCGCGATCCTACGATAAGTATTGGTCAAATTCAAAATACGAACGAGTCGAGTATACATTGATCCGCTCAATAAACACTCCTCGATCTAACTACCAACGAGTCGAGTATACATTGATCCGCTCAATAAAAACTCCTCGATCTACATTTGACGATTACGAGACTCTGGTATTGAAAACCTAAGTCTACGCAAAAACGAGTCGAGTATACATTGATCCGCTCAATAAACACTCCTCGATTATCTTTCAACGATTAAAAGACTTCTGGTATTAAAAACCTAAGTCTAAACAAAACAAGTCGAGTATACATTGATCCGCTCAATAAACACTCCTCGATTATCTTTCAACGATTAAAAGACTTCTGGTATTAAAAACCTAAGTCTAAACAAAACGAGTCGAGTATACATTGATCCGCTCAATAAACACTCCTCGATTATCTTTCAACGATTAAAAGACTTCTGGTATTAAAAACCTAAGTCTTAACAAAACGAGTCAAGTATACATTGATCCGCTCAATAAACACTCCTCGATTATCTTTCAACGATTAAAAGACTTCTGGTATTAAAAACCTAAGTCTAAACTAAAGGAGTTAAGTATACATTGATCCGCTCAATAAACACTCCTCGATCTACATTTAACGATTACAATACTTTGGTATTAAAAACTAAAGTCTAAACAAAAAGAGTCGAGTATACATTGATCCGCTCAATAAACACTCTTCGATTATCTTTCAACGATTAAAAGACTTTTGGTATTAAAAACCTATGTCTAAACTAAAGGAGTTAAGTATACATTGATCCGCTCAATAAACACTCCTCGATCTACATTTAACGATTACAATACTTTGGTATTAAAAACTAAAGTCTAAACAAAAAGAGTCGAGTATACATTGATCCGCTCAATAAACACTCTTCGATTACTTTTCAACGATTAAAAGACTTGTGGTACTAAAAACCTAAGTCGAAACTAAAGGAGTTAAGTAAACATTGATCCGCTCAATAAACACTCCTCGATGACAATCACAAATAAGATTAAAACCGAATACAACAACAGGAAGAATGCAAGGAATAAAAATAAAGTTTTATTCATCTTTTTACATGTAAAAGAGTTACAAAAATTGGATTACAAAGTCTATATATGATTACATTGGTTTAGATGAAACGATCCTACACTATAGATCGGCAATCTTCACGACAATGTCCACGAAAACATCAATATCCTCCCTAGTACCTCGATGGTCGGAATTAACCACCTAAGAAGCATGCTGCTCAGGATGGTCGACTTCTTTGGTTCGATGGCCAGGCTCTGAAGATCAAATGTTCTTCCAGATGAAATGAGCATTACCAGCCAGATAACCAGCAATACTCATTCACCCACGACGAGATACTGCTTTTACATTAAGAATTAAAACATTTTACTTTGAAGCAGCATCTCGCAAGGACCGTCGCGGTGAGCACTTTACCAGCACACCCCGGTAGTCTATCACTTGGGAGGTAACATCCAAGAGCGGGGGTGACTGGCAAATATGAACCCTCCATGTGCAAACAGAAACCACGGACCTCAAACCCGTGCATACAAAGTTCGAGGCCTCATGGGACCCGTTAGTACAAGGTAGGGCTTCCATGGGACCCGTCAGTACAAGGCAGGTGAAATTTAAGCCATTGTGATATAAATCACGATAATGTGACTTTTTGAATATTATGGGATCAGAAGGCAAAATGAAATCTAAGGAAACTGAGATCTCCATCTTTTCTGAGAAAAAATAAAAGATAAGGAAACTGCCTACTTATTTATAGGCGCACGTACGAATGATCCTACGGCTGGATAGAAATCTGATCAAGGGACGAAAATGCGACCTTTTGACTCCCCGTAATAAATGCAAGTAAGTTGGAACGGCGCCTCATTGATCGACTCATCGAATCGGAGATAAAAACGAAAGAAGATCGCTTCGATCAATGCGCTAGAAAGCAGATCTAAAAGAGCTCTAGACTAAGGAAATTTACACACTCACATATGCTATTCCCTCGTGCAAATACGTGTTCGGACCTACGAGGTCGTAACTGCCTCATATGTCACAGAGAATAATTATTAGCTAACCATGTTCGGACCTCATATGGAATCCAAGAAATCTGACATGGAAATCAGGAGAATAGCCGTCATAACTCAAGATTTCAAAAAAGTCACTGCCTAAAGTTCCAAAGAATTGCTGAAGGGGGTCTGAACAAGATAGATCTAGCTAATAATTCTACGTTTTCCAATTCCTCCCATATCAAGGAAATGATATATTGATACACTGGTTGCTTTATTCGAGGAACAAGGAACTCACAAGCACCGCAGAGACACATAGATCTTAAGAACTTATCTAGAACGATTTTGTAGTTTCAGAAAAAAGAAAAGCAGAGCACAACAGTGGAAATAACAACGTATTTAAATAAGATATCTTTAACTAAAAGACAAATTTACAAGGGACTGCTCGAACAGCGATGACAAAGCTGAGAATTTCTTTAAAATATTCGATCAACTATCTACATGGATGCTTTGTTATTCATATTTTATGTCTAAAAGCGACTTCCAGAAGACCATAATGGATCATGCTCAGTTGATCATCTTTCTTATACTTCATTTTGAAGAATTTATCTTGCAGAAACAGACATTGTAACATTCAGTTACTTAAATATTGATCAAGCAAGACTAAAGCTACATTTTCAAAGACTAGACGTCCTCCGGGAAGACCAACATGAGATGAGTATACTAATCTATACTGATTACTTCAAGAAGTTATAGTTATGCATAATAGCAAAATATATCTACGGATTGAAATTCATCAAGGCATGGATTTGCCTGTAAAAGATCATAGTCTCAATTAAATCCAACCATACAAAAAGCTGCAGCCCATGCACATACACAAAAGGTTGAGACAATAGTAATAAAAAAAAAAAAAAAAAAGAGAGAAGAAACTCAAGGTAACGGCAAGGTCGAAATCGGATCAGCGAGGAGGATTGCTATCATCAGAACGCCTAGCAGATGCACTCTTCAGGGGAGTTAAGTTACCTGCAAATGCCATCGACTCCTCCTGACGCTTCAGGTAACCGGCATCATAACCTTCCTCATAGGCCTGCCGTCGAGACTTCTCTGCTAGAGCAATAGCCCGAACCAGGTCACTTCTCTCCTTCACCCAAGCAGACTTCTCTTCTTGTAATATTTTTAGGTCATCATTGGCAAGTTACAGCTGGAGAGTCAGCCCTGTGGCTTTCGCCGTTTCAGACTCCAAACGACGTTGGAAAGCCTCCTTACCGTTCCACATATCATCATTCTGCTCACCTAGCTGGAGTGCAAAATATTTGGCCTAGAAAAGAAAAAGAATGAGAAAAGCCTTCACACAACAAGAAGATCGAAATAAAAGGAGGAAAAATTATCAAAGATGTATCTACCTGCTCGCATAACTTCACCAGTGATTGGACAAGGCGAATGTTGGAAGTACCCTCAAGCTTCCTCAACTCGCCAAGCAAAATGGTACTCAAGCCTAGATCCCAGGACAAAGCATCAGGCTCAACAGAGCCAGGCAGTTCGCTGGTAGAAGGTACACAGTCGGGGCGCGGAGTCTCCGACAATATAATATCCTTAACCTGCTCAAGGACGCAACGGTCATCTAATGGACGAGGGGATTCCCTCTCGTTGGGACTAACTGAGGTCTCCTTACCCGAAGCAAAAATAATGGTTCGACGACCAGACCTCGACCCAATCCGACCTCCAGAAGGCTCACCAGATTCGAAAGAAGTAGTCATCACGGTACTATCATTAAACAGATAATCAGGACAATCTTGGAAAATAGATTGTGTTACGGAGGGATTAACAAAGGAGCCCTCATTAACTTGGCCTCCGCTGAGGACCGGGGCAGTAGAGGTAGAAAAAGGAAGGGAATTAACAAAGTCCCCCCCATGAAAACCATGCTCAAAAGAAGAAACGCCTGAAGAAACAGGTATATCAAAAGTCTGCTCCACATTGGACGAATCACCAAAAGCCAACCGACCAGGGGAAGGCCTACTTCCTACTTCAGTAGAAGAAGAAAAATTGGTTGTACAAAAGACGAACTAATTACAGAAAAAGGCTCAGAAGGGATAACAGGAGTGTCGATTACTGACCTACTTATTGAAGACGAACGAGGAGGTTCTATCGACGGCCACTCTGTTCGAGACTATTTTAGTCTGGTAATCCTAGCGCCATCACGGGAAGGTCGCTTCGAAGTATTGCCAAAAAGATTACTCATGATCGGATTGTTAAAAAGTACAAATTAAATATCGAGAAAGCTTATCGACTAGTTGAGGAAAGAGTATTCTATTAGAAGAGATTAGTATAGCGGTAAAAATCAAGTCAAGTTTTTACCTTTTATATTTATACTATACGAAAAGACGCGACAGACCCAAAGAATGGGCGTGAAACACAGAAAATAGCCTTGGAATAAACAATAGAATTCTAAACGACATACTCATAATGATTACGGCGAAGTTAATGATTTGTCTGAATTATTACAGAGAACACGAAAGGACGTGACTGTCAGAATACAAAACGTTTATTTTACAAAGGGAAGAAATGGTAATATTACAATTAAACCTATAAGTAAATAGTTACAGAGGTTATTCCAGAAGATCAAAATATCATACAACTTGGTCGCTATCTGGAATTTTCTGTTCGCTACCGATTTCTCCTTCCCCCGCTCTCTCAATATCTTCTTCTTCATCATCTTGATCGATGAAATTGTTATCGAGCTCATCATTGATATCTGAAAGAGGAATGGGCAACGATTTCCCAAACTCTTTAACAAGGTGAGCCAAAGGAAAATTTTGATAAACGACATCCGGAAGATCGGAAGGAGAATATACTTCACCATAACGGTTCAGCCGAATATGTGCCGCTTTAAAATATTCCTTTCGACGATCATCTATCATTCCTAAAGCGACCAACTGATGAATTGCCTTCTTGAACGTATTTTCTAAGAGCGGACCGACCATTTGATTTACCAGCGCCGTATGAACAGGAGAACTGAGGAATTCACGAATCACTTTTTCATCGGAATTACGACCATAACGATCCCTGAGTCCACTGAGAGGAATGTCCTTCTCATACTCCTCTAATGAAGCTTGGAGACTTGATACTTGAGATTCTAACTCACTAATCCGAGCAGTACTCTGAAATTGGAGCTCTTCTAACTTTCTAGTCAATTGATCGGCTTGTTCTTGAGTGCGAGAAGTCTCCAGAACTCTGTCTATAATCTGCTGGTCATCAGTCCCCGTGGCCCAAGTCTCTACGATCGGAACAGAAGAAGTCATTGAGGGACCGGCCTTTGAACCAGAAGTCCTGCCAAGCAAGGTTTTATACTTCTCTTCCAGGTATTCACACTGTTGTTTCCAAAGAGCAGTTTCATAAGCGTATGATGCCAAACAAGTCTTGGTCTGAAAGAACAAAGGGAGTAGAAAGAAATGGATTAGCAAATTAAAATAATCCTCAAAGAAAATTACTTTATTAGCGCAATCAAAAAGATATCACCTTTTCAGCATAAAGAGAAGCTCGCTGAAATTTCTCCAAGGGATCCTTCTGAAGAAGCTTATTCATGTCACGAGTAAAAACGCCGGACAAAAGAACACGAGTGGCCTTATCCACTGCGTTTTCGCTCTCATCATGGACCAAATAATCATTCTCGGGATAGCCAGCAGCTCTTTTTCCCTCTAAATGATCCTCTATCATTTCAACCAAAGTAGGCTTTGGATGATTATCGCCGAGTAAAGAAAGATCGTTACCAGAACGACCATAGTAACTCCTTTTCCTATCCACCGGGTTGTCATTGGGATGAGGCATCGACCAGCTGCGACATCCACATATACCCAAAGATGTCCTAAGCTGGAGAGGGGGATAACCAGATCCAGTTCCCAAACGAACAGGGGATTCTTGAGAAGAATCTGGAGATTCATCTCTATTCTCCTCAGACTCATGACTCAACTCCAATTTTCTCTTCCGAGATGCTCTCTGCTCGATTGGAACGTTCTCTATTATCTTGCTAGACTTGGACAAAACTATTTTTCCTATTGAAGAATGTCGGGAATTTTCCACCATATGAACTGAAAAAGAAGCATATCCAAAGTCAGATTTTCTGCAAAAAGAGGATCATCTTAACACTATACTGAAATAAACACTTACCAAGCGAATCAGATGACGAGGGAATTGGAAAAACATGAGCACTTAATCCCGCTTTGCGAGGAAAAACTTCTCCTATAAGAAGAGCACTCTGATATTTGTTAGCACGTATAGCCTGGATTTCTCCGATAAACTGAGGATCGTCGGGAATAAGTTCACCAGTCGGATGGCGACCTCCGTAAACCCATTTGGAGTCATGATCCCATGAAAAGGGAGTAGTCGAACCATCTGCCAAACGAAGATCAGATGGTGGACGAACAAAGAAAAAATGTGATTTCCAGGAAGGGTTGCTAGAAACCGGGGAGTCGAAGATTGCGCGACTAGGTTTCTGACTAGCAATGAAATATCCACGATTTGAAGAACTAGAAATGTTAAAACGAAACAATTGCGTAAAATTACGGAAGGAGGGTTGGAATCCTTTCGCTATCATCAAAACAGAGAAACATACTACAAATGCCACGGAATTTGGGACTAATTGAGTCAGCGAGACACTGAATATTCTCAAAATATCAAGAAAGAGGGCAGACAACGGAAGACGCAGACCACTATTAAAATGGGCTGTGTAAAAGGCTCGACATCCCTCCGGCGGAGATGTAACCCTGTCAGTGGGAGAAGGAAGAATTATCTCAGAACCGGCGGGAAAATATTTGGTATAATTGCTCACGACCTCAGAGAAATTATCCACGGTGTAAGCACAGGCTAGATCTTCAATCGGTTCAGAAATTTGAGGAGTTGTACCTTTGCCTTTCTTAGCTCTGGCAGCGACATCGGTATCAGATAAAATCTGCACCTTAAAAGTATCCTCAGTAGGAACAATGAACTCAGAAACCCCGACCTGCTCGCCTAAAGGATTGGACTGCAAAACCTCTTCGATAGTAGGAGCGACACCCTCGCTTAAAGAGGAGGAAGATTTTCTCATAGATGCCATTTTTGGATTCTCGGAAGATATGAATCGATATAAAGAATTACAGAAAGACAAACGACCAATCAAGAAAATGACTGCAAGATCAAACGAAGCATAAAGTAAAAGAATGACTGATATAACAGTCACTTATTTATAGGAAAAAGTGAAAAGACGTTTCAAACTTCTCACGGCTGATCACATTCCCGCCAAATGGGAAAGAGTGAAACGCTTCCCCAAAGGGACACGTAGCGGTTCACAATTGGAACAAGAGAACGACTATCTATGAGGCGTAGTACTCTTTTCCTTACTTAAGATTTTTTCCCACAGGGTTTTTTCTTAAGTAAGGTTTTTAACGAGGCACATTTCATAGAAATTACAGTCGAAATTGACTTTCTACTTCTACGAGCTTCTACTACATATACGCTCGAAGAAGTGAGGAAGTACTGATGGGGGCTATTTCGCACCTCTTATAATATCCGGATCGACTAAGGGTTATGGAATCGTTTCGACCAGACAAACCCATTCAGGAGCTTCTATCGACCCAAGCAGGATATGCACCTCAACGAGCAGGATAGAATCCGGACTCAAGAAGGACCAATGGGCCGAATCCTATTAGAACTAGGTTTCCTTGTAACACTAGGTTAATGGTGATATAAATACCAAGTTAATCATTGTATTACGGAGATCCAATTTTATGGAGTTTATGCTTACATAACAGCATAATCCCAGATTATTCAATAAGAATAACTTATTCATCATATTCATACTGTCTTTATTGTTGAGATTGTCTAGATTACTTATTGTTCTCTTCATATAGTTCTTCCTTGAATTCGATCCATCCTGAATAAAGTAACAGAGCCCCTTTAATTCAAATAAATTGACGATCCCCAAACATCACAATTTCACTGATATAATTAACCCTACGAAATACGGTTAAATCACCTGTGGGAAAAAATCCTATGTAAGGAAAAGAGTGCTACGCCTCATAGATAGTCGTTTTCTTGTTCCAATTATGAACCGCTACGTGTCTCTTTGGGGAAGCGTTTCACTTTTTTCCGTTTGGCGGGAATGCGATCAGCCGTGAGAAGTTCGAAACGTCTTTTCACTTCTTACTATAAATAGATGACTGTTATATTAGTCATTTTTTACTTTACACTTCCTTTAATCGCGTAGTCATTTTCTTGCTCGGTCGTTTTGTCCTTTCAAAACTGCTTCTATCGACTCATACCCTTCGAGGATCCCAAGAATGGCTTCTATAAGAAAATCTTCCTCGTCTTTAAGTGAGAGAGTCGCTCCTACTATTGGGGAGGTGATACATTCTAATCCTTCGAGCGAGCAGATTGGAGTGTCTGAATTCATTGTCCCGACTGAGGATACCTTTAAGGTGCAAATTCTATCTGATACAGACGTCGCTGCCAGAGCTAAGAAAGGCAAGGGCACGGCTCCTCAAATTTCTGAACCGATCGAGGATCTTGCTTGCGCATACACTGAGGATACTTTCCCTGAGGTCGTGAGCAACTACGCCAAATATTTTCTGGATGGTTCTGAGATCATTCTCCCCTCTCCTTCTGATAGGGTTACATCACCACCGGAGGGATGTCGTGCCTTTTACACAGCCCATTTTAACTGCGGTCTGCGTCTTCCCTTGTCTGCCCTCTTTCTTGACATTTTGAAAATATTCAGTGTGTTGGTCCCAAGTGGTCAGATGAGGTCTAGAGGGGGGGAGGGGGTGAATAGACCTCTTAAAATTTTTAGACTTAAAAACTTTTCAGTCGTCTGTCAGCAGACTAAGCTTATGAAGAACAGTAAGCTGACTGTGCTGATCGTGAACAAATCTTGAACAGCAGAGTGACCACTCTTCTTATAGTAACTTAGCTGATTTCAGCAAAATCAGTTTTATCAAGAGTATACTTGCAGCAGATGTTTGAAAGTGTTTTTCACAAGTAGACTAAGTCCTTCAAAAAGATTTTATCCCCAATTTTAAAACTCCTTTAAAATCTTTTAATAATTCAAAGTGTAAACTTATGCAATTTCGAAATATGCAAGAAAACTTAAATGCAAGAATAACACAAAGAATTTTTATAGTGGTTATATGGATAAAAATCTTTTAGTCCACTCTTCCAGATCACTTAGATTCTGGGTTATACTATAAACACACAGTTTACAATATGTCTCCACTTACACCTAGACAACAAATGAAAAGTGTCACACCCCCGTCCCGGGTAGGTCCCGAGCATGGGAAAGTGACGTGCATGTCAAGCATATCATATCAAGTAAATTGTCATTTTATCAACAAAACCATATCTCGTGACATATAATTCCTTTGTAAAATATATGTCATAGCAAGTAATAAAGGGACGGATATTAAAATTCCGCCGAACTAGTAGTTATACAAAGTAATCGGGCGATTTTACTACTTCAATATGGCATAACAAAATACATAACATGTACAATTAATCAAACCACCAATTGTGGCACCAACACAAGTATATAAATAAACCACAAGATTGTAGCAACCATATAAACAAACCCTGTAGCAAATAAGTGTCATCTCCTCAACTGAAACGGTACAAACTATGTGGCTAATACTATGTTACAACCAAGATAGCCATAAGTACAAAATACAAGAGTGAGGCTATGAGCTACAAAATATACAACAAAAGAGACTCAAAGGATCTAAATGATCCGTACATGTACAAAAATGCCTCACTGCGATATACAACTACCTTACCAAACTATGTACAACAACCTACCCCAAGCTACTCGATGTTGATCCCCGGTCCTCACTCAGGCCTACCGCCGGTGGTACTGTGATCTAAGGAAAACAAAGTAAACGGGGTAAGTCGAAAGACTTAGTAAGTGATGTCGTGATTCATGCATGTGGGAGAGTTATACAATTATAACAATTGATCCAAAATAACATTTATAACTCCATATATCAAAAATCAAGTCATATACAAGTTATGTAACAAGCCATAAATGTATGGGCACGTTGGAAAGCATATAACATGAAATTAGGATACGATATCGATGAAGCTTTACTCGATGCCTTGAATCATATCCATTTCGAATATATAGCCGTGTGTCGAAATAAACGATCACACAAAGAAGTCCAAGAATGTACCGGTATCAACATATCATGTAATCCATAAATGGATCGCAAAGGTTCCCTTTGCTAGCAAGGGTTCCAATGCCGTATGCCTTGAATCGTGGCCAACGATCAAGGGTCGGTTAGGCTCCACAAAGAAACCATCACCTCGAGTATGCACAAATAAAACCATGGTTTCCATATGATGCATCGATGAACAATATTACCAAATTCATCCAAGGTAAAGTACATGGATGAATTCCATATGCCTAATTATATCAAAAATCAAAACTTCACCAAATAACAATATCTCATATGTACAAGTTATTGTTCTATATAGCAATAAGCCATCCAAGAACATCAAGAAATTGAACACTAATTTCCAGCAATGACAAGTTAATGTTCCAAGTACATATAACTATGATATGTGCACAATTTCATAAAACTAGTCAATTAAAACTAGTCCAACAATTTCACCATCGTTTTATATGTCAAGGAAGCTCAATTTCTCACCATAGATCCTAGTAAATATTCCTAAAACACAACCATAATGTCCTTATAAAATCAGCCCATACCTATAATACATCTATGGGAAAACTCACAATTCTAGCCATAACTTCTACAAAGTACCAAGCTAGAACAATTTAGAACAAGTATATAACCACCCCATGAATTAATCTTAATTATCCATAAACATGGATGAATCTTAGAAGTTAACAACATCACTTACTAGAGAAAATAATCGGTGCAAATTGAAGAAGGAGACGCAAGGAGCAACTTTGGTCAAAGCCGACACCGTAACCGATTTTTTCTTGATTTCTTAACAATTGTTTTGATGCTTTGAAACCCTCCAAGAAGACCTGAACGTTTTTGCTCTGTTTCTATCTGATTTGGAACTATTTGTGAAGATAATCTTATAGAGGATAAGTGAGTGGAAATGAGAAAGGACCATTTTGACCCTTCTAGATTGCCTAGCCTTTTTAATTCTGTCCAGGGCTCGTTTGTCATATTTTACTGAACCAAAAACACTCAAAACCTCTTCCATTAGCTAGATCATGAAAAATTAGGCAAGTTAGCCTTTTGAATCACCTGATTCCGAGGTCGTATGAATTAATTATGATTTTTTGAAGTTAGGGCTTCAAATTCGGTTCACAAAGCCCCGAAAACTTATAGATCAACATTTTGAGTTTAAAAACTCACATGAAAATGTAAATGAAGTCATATAACACATAATTATGTCATAAACCAAATAAAATAATATTATCAGGCAATTAATAAATGCAAAGCACGCAATGCCCAATAGAATATATGCACATTCACACACATGCAACATGTCACGAAAACGAGTTATGACATCCTACCCTCCTTATAGGAATTTAGTCCTCTAAATTCATACCATGATCGTCGAACAAATGGGGGTAATTCAATCTCATGTCGGCTTCCGTTTCCCATGTAGCTTCCTCTATTCCATGATCTCTCCAAAGAACCTTCACGAGAGGAATGACCTTAGACCGCAGTACTCGTTCTTTCGTGTCAAGAATTCGAACTGGATGCTCAACATATGATACATCGGGCTGAACCTCAAGTAGCTCATAGTTCAAGACATGTGACGGATCAGATATATACTTCCGCAACATAGAAACATGGAAAACATCATGTACTCCGGTGATTGATGGTGGTAGAGCCAACCGGTAAGCCAACGAGCCGACTCTCTCAAGTATCTCAAAAGGGCCTATGAATCTCGGAGTCAACTTACCTTTCTTCCCAAACCTCTTGATCCCACGGTTTGGCGATATCTTCAGAAATACAAAATTTCCTACCTGGAATTCAAGTTCTCGACGACGGTGATCAGCATAACTCTTATGACGACTCTGTGCTGTAAGAAGCCTCTGTCTAATCAATCTCACCATCTCAACCGACTGCTGAACCAAATCAGTTCCATATACCTTGGCCTCTCCGACGTCCATCCAACATAATGGTGATCTACAAGGTCTCCCATACAAAGCCTCAAATGGAGCCATACCGATACTAGACTGGAAACTATTGTTATAGGCAAACTCTGCAAGTGCTAAATGTTTGTCCCAACTCCCTCGGAAGTCTTGGACACAAGCCCTCAACATATCCTCTAAAATTTGTATGGTGCGCTCGGACTGCCCATCGGTCTGGGGATGAAAAGATGTGCTGAAATCCAGTCGCGTCCCCATAGCATCCTGAACAGCGCGCCAAAAATGTGAAGTGAACCTCGGATCCCTATCTGATACAATGCTAATTGGAATCCCATGTAATCTCACAACCTCATTCACATACAAGGTAGCGTATTGAGTCGGTGTATAAGTCATACTGTAGGCAAGAAAATGGGCCGACTTGGTCAGTCGATCCACTATAACCTATACTGCATCATGTCCCCGACTCGTACGTGGTAAACCTATAACAAAATCCATCGTGATGTTGTCCCACTTCCACTCTGGAATACTCAATGGCTGAAGCAATCCCGGAGGTTTTCGATGCTCTGCCTTCACCCGCTGACAAGTTAAACAGTGGGCAACAAACTCTGCCACATCCTTCTTCAATCCCTGCCACCAATAATGCTGTCTCAAGTCCCGATACATCTTGGTACTACCTGGGTGAATGGTGTACCGAGATCGGTGTGCCTCCTCCAATAGTTTCTGTCTCAACTCATCAACAGAAGGAACACATAGTCTACCACGAAACCGAAGAATACCATCCTCATGTACTCGGAAATCAGAATCCTGGCTATTCCCTAAGGTCTTAATAATTTCTTGAAATTTCATATCTTGTGCCTGTCCATCTCTAATATCCTGTAACACCTTGGGCTGAATCTGGATACTTGCACATATAAAGCCATGTCTGATAGTAGTGAAATCCCATCTGGCTGCACTCTCAACAAGTCTCCATTCTCGTGCCATGATGCTAGAAATGGTTGCCTTCCTACTCAAGGCATCAGCTACCACGTTCGCCTTCCCGGGATGATACAATATCGTGCAGTCATAATCCTTCAAGAACTCCATCCATCGACGTTGTCGCATGTTGAGCTCTTTTTGAGAAAACAAATATTTCAAACTTTTGTGGTCCGTGTAAATCTCGAACTTGGCCCCGTACAAATAATGTTTCCACTTGTGTAAAGCAAAAACAACCGCAGCCAATTCTAAGTCATGTGTAGGGTAGTTATGTTCATGTAGGTTAAGTTTTCTAGAGGCATATGCTATCACTCTGCCGTTCTGCATTAATACACAACCCAAACCCTCTTTTGAGGCATCACTATATATAACAAAGTTTTCTGATCCCTCGGGTAAAGACAAAACTGGAGCTGTGACTAATTTCTCCTTCAGAGTCTGGAAACTATGCTCGCAACGATCACTCCAAACAAAAGGAACACCTTTTCGGGTCAAACTAGATAACGGAGCAGCAATTCTAGAGAAGCCTGGTACAAATCGCCGATAATAACCTGCCAGGCCCAGAAAACTTCTTACCTCTCTAATACTGCTCGGTTGTTTCCAATCCACTATCGCCTCAATCTTAGAAGGATCAACAGTCACTCCTGCACTAGATATCACATGGCCAAGAAAAGAAATGTGCTCCAACCAGAAAGCGCATTTGTTAAACTTGGCATACAACTTCCTGTCTCGCAAGGTGGATAATACAACCCTCAAATGCTGCTCGTGATCAGCCCTAGTCTTGGAATACACCAAAATATCATCAATGAACACCACAACAAAACTATCAAGGTAGGGTTTGAAAACCCGGTTCATCAAATCCATAAAAACAGCTGGAGCATTGGTTAGCCCAAATGGCATAACCATGAACTCGTAGTGCCCATATCTAGTCCTGAAAGCTGTCTTCTGGATGTCTGAGTCTCGAACCCTCAACTGGTGATACCCACTTCGAAGATCCAACTTTGAGAACACTTTAGCCCCCTGAAGCTGATCAAATAAGTCTTCAATTAATGGTAACGGGTACTTGTTCTTCACTGTCACTCGGTTCAGCTGTCTGTAATCTATACACATACGCCATGACCCATCCTTCTTCTTTACAAACAATACTGGTGCACCCCACGGTGATACACTCGGTCTGATAAACCCCTTTTCCAACAGCTCTTGTAACTGTACTTTCAATTCCTGCATAATAGCTGGTGCTATCCTGTACGGTGGTATAGAAATTGGTGCAGTATCTGGTGTAACATCAATACAGAACTCTATCTCCCTCTCAGGAGGGAATGCGAAATCCTCAGGGAATACATCAGGATAATCACACACAACAGGTACATCTTCTAGTGTAATCTCACCCCTATCAGTCTTAGACACAAATGCCAGAAACCCCTCGCAACCCCGATTAATCAACTTGGTAGCTCGTACCGCAGATAAAATATGCAAGGTAGGTTTCCCCTTGTCCCCACTGACCTGTAAAGTATCTAGGCCAGGCACATGCAATGACACATTCTTGTTAAAACAATCGACCTGGGCATGATAAGCACCAAGCCAATCCATACCAAGCAAGACATCGAACTCATGTAGTGGTAACTCTATCAGATCCGCAGGTAAAGTATGACCCTCTACTATAACATCGCACGCATAATATACCACCCTAGGCACAAACATCTCACCCAACGGGGTGGACACCTCTAGCACATATGGCAGATAAGAAGGTTGTGAATGCAAATGTTGTGCAAAATGTGATGCCACATATGAATGGGATGATCCTGGGTCTATAAGTACTCTAGAATGATAGTTCGAAACGATTAGTGTACCTGTAATGACCGCGGTCGAATTTTTTGCTTCTTGTTGTCCTAGGGAAAACACCTTTCCCTGAACCTTGGGACGCCCTACATTGTCCCTCTTCACTCCTGATACCTGACCTTTGTTCTTTGCCTTGGGACAATCTGGCAAAAAATGTCCCATCTCACCACAAGCAAAACACTGGCCAAGCTTACGACGACATGTATCCTCTGTGTGCCCGGTCCTACCACAATGTCTACACACTGAACCTGTGCTTGTACCAATCTGAGGTGGGTTTGGACTAATTGTGCTAGCTGCAACTGATTTAGATGGCTGTGAAAACTGACTCTGTCTACCAAAGTCCTTTCCCTTTCCCCTGTACCTGCCTCCTCTCCATGGCTTTTTCCCACTCTGGGAAAATGGTTGTTGTGTTGATGCTGCGGAGGCTGTAGATGCTGCAGAAACTGATACGGATCCTGACTGAGTCCTCCTATCTCTCCTGCCCTGCTCCAATCTCAAGGCCCTATCCACGACCTGATGGTAATTATCAAAATCTAGGGCTTCCAACCTGTCACGGTAGTCATCATTTAGACCTGTGATGAACCTGTCAATCTTCATATCTTCAGTCTCTATCAAATGCTTGTTAAAGGCGGCCAACTCGGTGAATCTTGCCTCATACTCTGACACAGTGCTATCCCCTTGTATCAGGTTCAAGAAGTCTCTCTCCCGCTGTTTACGAACAATGGAAGGAACATATTGTGCTCGAAACTCTCGTCTGAACATATCCCATGTCGGTTGTTGATGCTTAGTAGCCCAAGTTTCCTCAACTAACCGCCACCATTTCCTGGCAGCCCCAGTAAACATGAATGCTGCAAAAACAACCCTCCAAGAATCCTCCAAGCCTAAGGCAACAAAAATATGAGTAATGCTCTCAAGCCACTCTTCTGCCTTATCCACATCTGGCTGGCCATCAAATCTCGGTGGGTTCAGTTTCATAAACTTTTCTAAAGCTTTTCCCTGCTTATCAGAAGAAGTATTAACAACAGGAGGAGATGATACAACCTCAATTGGGGGACCCGCAGCTGGTACTGCCTGCTGAGTACGCTGCTGTAGTGGAGCTAACATAGTCATAATATACTCAAGCTTCTGATGTATCTCACTCATCTCCTGCTCTTTAGCCAAGGGAACATGATCAGAAGAAGCACTATGCTCAATTCCTGCAGGTTCCTTCCCCTGTTTGTGAGGTGGGTTACTCTCGGCACTCATCCTGAATCAGAATCGACACTCACGAACCCCAAAGTACCTACACGTAACACTATATGTTACTATAGAAACATGGTCAACACATAACTACAGCCAAGGAACCTATCCCGGCTTATAGCTAACGCGCTCTGATACCAACTGTCACACCCCCGTCCCGGGTAGGTCCCGAGCATGGGAAAGTGACGTGCATGTCAAGCATATCATATCAAGTAAATTGTCATTTTATCAACAAAACCATATCTCGTGACATATAATTCCTTTGTAAAATATATGTCATAGCAAGTAATAAAGGGACGGATATTAAAATTCCGCCGAACTAGTAGTTATACAAAGTAATCGGGCGATTTTACTACTTCAATATGGCATAACAAAATACATAACATGTACAATTAATCAAACCACCAATTGTGGCACCAACACAAGTATATAAATAAACCACAAGATTGTAGCAACCATATAAACAAACCCTGTAGCAAATAAGTGTCATCTCCTCAACTGAAACGGTACAAACTATGTGGCTAATACTATGTTACAACCAAGATAGCCATAAGTACAAAATACAAGAGTGAGACTATGAGCTACAAAATATACAACAAAAGAGACTCAAAGGATCTAAATGATCCGTACATGTACAAAAATGCCTCACTGCGATATACAACTACCTTACCAAACTATGTACAACAACCTACCCCAAGCTACTCGATGTTGATCCCCGGTCCTCACTCAGGCCTACCGCCGGTGGTACTGTGATCTAAGGAAAACAAAGTAAACGGGGTAAGTCGAAAGACTTAGTAAGTGATGTCGTGATTCATGCATGTGGGAGAGTTATACAATTATAACAATTGATCCAAAATAACATTTATAACTCCATATATCAAAAATCAAGTCATATACAAGTTATGTAACAAGCCATATATGTATGGGCACGTTGGAAAGCATATAACATGAAATTAGGATACGATATCGATGAAGCTTTACTCGATGCCTTGAATCATATCCATTTCGAATATATAGCCGTGTGTCGAAATAAACGATCACACAAAGAAGTCCAAGAATGTACCGGTATCAACATATCATGTAATCCATAAATGGATCGCAAAGGTTCCCTTTGCTAGCAAGGGTTCCAATGCCGTATGCCTTGAATCGTGGCCAACGATCAAGGGTCGGTTAGGCTCCACAAAGAAACCATCACCTCGAGTATGCACAAATAAAACCATGGTTTCCATATGATGCATCGATGAACAATATTACCAAATTCATCCAAGGTAAAGTACATGGATGAATTCCATATGCCTAATTATATCAAAAATCAAAACTTCACCAAATAACAATATCTCATATGTACAAGTTATTGTTCTATATAGCAATAAGCCATCCAAGAACATCAAGAAATTGAACACTAATTTCCAGCAATGACAAGTTAATGTTCCAAGTACATATAACTATGATATGTGCACAATTTCATAAAACTAGTCAATTAAAACTAGTCCAACAATTTCACCATCGTTTTATATGTCAAGGAAGCTCAATTTCTCACCATAGATCCTAGTAAATATTCCTAAAACACAACCATAATGTCCTTATAAAATCAGCCCATACCTATAATACATCTATGGGAAAACTCACAATTCTAGCCATAACTTCTACAAAGTACCAAGCTAGAACAATTTAGAACAAGTATATAACCACCCCATGAATTAATATTAATTATCCATAAACATGGATGAATCTTAGAAGTTAACAACATCACTTACTAGAGAAAATAATCGGTGCAAATTGAAGAAGGAGACGCAAGGAGCAACTTTGGTCAAAGCCGACACCGTAACCGATTTTTTCTTGATTTCTTAACAATTGTTTTGATGCTTTGAAACCCTCCAAGAAGACCTGAACGTTTTTGCTCTGTTTCTATCTGATTTGGAACTATTTGTGAAGATAATCTTATAGAGGATAAGTGAGTGGAAATGAGAAAGGACCATTTTGACCCTTCTAGATTGCCTAGCCTTTTCAATTCTGTCCAGGGCTCGTTTGTCATATTTTACTGAACCAAAAACACTCAAAACCTCTTCCATTAGCTAGATCATGAAAAATTAGGCAAGTTAGCCTTTTGAATCACCTGATTCCGAGGTCGTATGAATTAATTATGATTTTCTGAAGTTAGGGCTTCAAATTCGGTTCACAAAGCCCCGAAAACTTATAGATCAACATTTTGAGTTTAAAAACTCACATGAAAATGTAAATGAAGTCATATAACACATAATTATGTCATAAACCAAATAAAATAATATTATCAGGCAATTAATAAATGCAAAGCACGCAATGCCCAATAGAATATATGCACATTCACACACATGCAACATGTCACGAAAACGAGTTATGACAAAAAGGCTATAAGCTCACAATAGGAAATCACTCAGAAAACCTATCCTCTGAAGTTAAATCACTCACAAAGACGGATTTAAACTTCGGACAACACTCAGCTTATACAAATTCACTCAGAAAATGTTTTCTATTTTGCTTCAACTGGGTTTCTGTCAACAGATGACTTCCACCAGACGAGTGAGCTGTTCGAGCTTCTTGAGACTTAGAAAAATTTCTGCTTCAAAACGAAATCTCAGAATGTTGTTGTGTGTCTCGCTCGTTGAAATCAGCTCTATTTATACTTGGATTTGAAAATATGACCGTTGAAGAAAATCACAATTCAAATCCATAGCCTTAGCCCAAATTCAGAATGGCTCCCTGCTACAGTACCTTTTTCTGCTGTACTTTCCTGTAGCTGCATTAAATGCACCATGCTGATCCGAGAATATTCTTCAATCATTTGTCATTACTACCCTTCTCTTGCAGCATTCATTACACCATGTGCATTTATTACCGTTGAAATTATCTCATGATCTCTTTTACTCTGCTGATCGACGCAACCCTGCTGATAGATACTCTGCTGATCAAACTCTGAACTAATCTGATTTGAGTCAGCTGATGGTCTACCCTTCTGATTGCTGTTTCAGCATGAGATCAGTAGTCTTCTGGGCTTTGAATTTTGAACTCTTCTGATGTCTTCTTTACTTGTTCAAAATTCTTCTAAGGGACCTAAGCTTTCCATACTTAGCTGATTTTGACGTTTTGGAAATCATCAAAACCTTCCCTTATCTTCTTATCTTCTTTGCACTTCATCTTCATCTTCATCCAACAATTTCCCCCTTTTTGATGATGACAAAACTTCAGCTAAGTACCTGTACCTAAACTAAAGTTTTGATCCTCAAAAATTTCTGAGATAAAAATAGTTTATTGGACTCAAACTTGAACTTTTTATAGATTTTGAAAAGATTACATATTACAAGTTTGTTCAGATGAAATATGCAAAATAAAATTACAAGGATTTTCAAGCATATGTAACCTAGACTAAACTAGTATTCTGTCTTGTCTTCTTGCTTGTCCTCTTTATCTTCATCAGGTTTGGAAGTCTCAGCTTCTAAATCCTTGAAGAACTTTTGTTTTAACAGCTCCAACTTCTTTTGTTTAACATCAGGATTGAGCTGTTCTTCAGCTGAGTCCTTAGCAGCAGCAATCTCTTTATCAGACTTTGCTGTTTCCTTAGACTTTTCTTCAGCTTTATTTTTATCAGCTTCCTCTTCTTCTTCTGCAATTGGCTGATCTACTGGTCTGCTAGTGCCTTCATTATCTTCATCAGCTCTCAAATGTGCCTCCTATGCACTGCACACACTTCAGGGTAGTTTATCAGACTGTTCTGATACACTATCAGGGGGTAGTTCCTTAGATGCATTTCATATAGTGTAGATATCTTATATGTGCATATAGTTGATCTTTTTTTTACTTTGGCCCGCACCCCTGGTCCTTCGATTTCCATCATTTGATTTGTCCTTGCTTTCTGGGGTTAGCTATCCTTGTTTTTGCATGATTCATCCATCTCTCATGGCTTTATCAATATTAGCTAACTTACAGGTCACTCTTCACTCACCACTTCTACATTGTGCCTCCCATGCACCGCACACACTTGTCGTGTCCGAGTCACAGTGTTTAGGTTGGTCTGCACCGGCTTATTCACTCAGGGACAACCTTTAGATGCATATCATTTGCACTTTACAGCATATATTCCCTTTGCATGTTAGGAAGCCCTTTGTTTTATTTTCTGGATGAGTTCCCTGGTCCATTGGCAATTCTACCATTTGGTTATCCTTGCTTCCAATGCCTGGCAGTCATTTTTTGCATGTAGGTCGGGTCATCTTAGATGACTTGACAAGTTCATTCATCTCACATGTGTGGACTTACACTCATTATTTCTGTCAGGTAATTGATCCCAGTAAATCACCACTTCTATACTTAACCATGCCTTTGCACGTTGCACACACTATTTTATGATGGTTGTGGTTGTGTTGAGAGGTTGGTGGGGTTGGGTGTTGGTGATTTCCTTGTTTATAGTTAGCCTTGTGGTAGAGTCTTTATCCAGGGGATTCTATTTCAGAGGTTGGAGTTGTGGTGGTGATCTTTATGCTTTGGGCGTTATCTATGTGTTGGTATTGTTATGGTTAGTGGTATTTGTTAGTAGCTGCTTTTCTATCAGGGCTCATAGGAGACTATTTGTTGGAGGCTATTTGAGGAGTTGCTACTTATCCTTGATTTCAGAGGGCTCTTCTTTTCTTAAGGGCTCATAGGAGGCTGTATTCTGGAGGCTGATGGATGGAGTTGTTACTTTGGTGTTACTTATTTGTTTTGATTCTGCCCCTGCGTGGGTGTTTTGGCCAGATTGTTGGTATCATCTTATTCCCCTGCGTGGGCTGTTTGCCAGCATGTTGGCTTTTAATTTTGTTTTCTTGCTTTGCTGTGTTGTTTTACCTTTTCGGATCCTTTGTTATAGGGGTTGGTCCCTTTTGTTCATACGCTTTCATATGGGGTTATATAAATTGTGAGTTCCCCCTCACGTTATTAAATCTTCAGCAGATTCCTCCAGTACTTCAGTGTCTTCAAGATCATCAGTCTTTTCAAGAGATTTGTCATCTGGTTTATCTTCTTCTTCATTAAGTATCCTATCTTCCCCCCTTTTTGTCATCATCAGCAGGGTTGATTGGATATTGTGGCAAGACTGGTGTGATCTGAAGTGAATCACAGAGAAGTTTGATGTTCTCTTCCATAGCATTAAGTTGAGCTTGCTGTCTGAGTTGATTGGCCTCAAAAGCCTCCATTCCGTTTAGAACAACTTCTCCTTGGTCACCTAACTGAATCTGAGTTGCCAGCAACAGATCAGCAGATGCCTTGAAGTCCTTTGTCAGATTTATTAAGACTTCATCCTCAGCTTGAATGGCCATCTCAAATGTCTCTGTAATCTGTCTCCAACCAGCAGCTGTACTTTGAGTTCTTCTCCTGATTACATCCATATCTTGACAGATAGACTTCACATTTTGAGCAGTGCCTTCTATCAGAGAGGTTGGAACAGCAGCAGCTTTCTGAGTTGGTTGACTTACAGCAGTCAACAGATTAGCAGTCACCTTCTCTTCTAACTCCTTCATTGATTTTGAAATCATCTGCTGAATTGAATCCAACAGAGAAGACTGCAAGTCTTGAGAAGTAGAGGCAACTTCAGATGGAATTGGAGGTAAGGCAAGAGGTTCTGTTTCTGCTATCTGATCTGCTAAACCAGGAGTAATCTCCTTCTCTTTGGTCTCATCAGCTTGACTAGGAGTGCTTTCCTTCTCCTTAGTCTGATCATTTTGCTCAGCAGTATTCTCCTTTTCTTTAATCTGATCAGCTTGATTTGGAATGTTTTCCTTCTCCTTATCAGCTGCTCAGAGGTTTCCTCCTTTTCTTTGTTCTGATCAACAAGATCAGAAGTACCTTCTTTTTCTGGTACTTTGTTCTGATCAGTAGGGTCAGATGTACCCTCTTTTTCTTTCTTTTGATCAGCATCATCAGAAGTTCCTTCCTTTTCTTTGGCAAAATCAGAAGCATCTTCTTTCTCTTTATCTTTATCAGCAGGGGGTGCTTGAATCTTCTTAACATTTACAATGGTACCCGTTTTACCTGCATCATCTAAAGTAGTTTTGTGAGTGATCCATGTTAAATCATCAAGTGGAAAAAATGGAGAGATTGGATCCTCAGGTAACTCTTCATATGGCTTAATAGTAGGGCCATAGACAATCTGCTTCAGACTGGGAAGGGGAATCATCGAGCTTGGTTGTCCCCTCATCTTCCTAGTCTTCTTGGCCCATGTTTCCATTGTCTGGGAAACTGCCAGTCTGATTGAACGTTCCATAAGATCTTCATTATCAGCAAAATCCTCTGGAACAGATTCATAAATCTTCTTTGCTTCAGCCTTGACAACATGACTGATCCTCAGTCTCAATTTGTCCAAGAAACACTCTGAGTCCAAAGCTTGAGTCAGAGAACCTGTCTCAAGCCACTTTAGCACCCAGGCTTCTTCATCTGCAAAGGCTTTCCAACTTGCAATTTGATCTTTGCTCTAGGTCAGACGATAGTCTCTCCATCTGTTATCTGATATTTTCTTTATTGAACATCGTCAGACGAGTGATCTTTGCATTTTCAGCATCCAACCTTTTAATGAACTCTTCAAAAGCACCAGGGTCATCTCTGACAATCTCGAGTGCCAGTTTCACCTCTGCTCTTCTCTTAGGTTGTATTGCTGGAGTAGGCATGACTGGTTTAGGCTTGGTGGGATCTCCA
The DNA here is from genome assembly GCA_038501285.1 of Penstemon eatonii. Taxonomy (NCBI): domain Eukaryota; kingdom Viridiplantae; phylum Streptophyta; class Magnoliopsida; order Lamiales; family Plantaginaceae; genus Penstemon; species Penstemon eatonii. The sequence continues at coordinate 21,271,686 of CM076713.1, forward strand.
TGTTCACCAATTACAATGCCACCAGTATGCTTTGGACCATGAGAGTCCTTAGCACTTGCTTCAATAGCAGCAGCCAACTCAGCTGCTTCAACAGCATCTCTTTGTTCTTGAGTCATTTTACTGGCTTCTTCTTCCAGTCTCTTGAGCTCAAGGGCCTTTAGGCGATCTTCCTCAGCCTTTTCTGTGGCCTCCCTTTTTCTCTCTGCCTCATCTATTTTCTTCTTTTCAGCAGCAGTGATGTAAGGAAGCACAATTTTACCAGTCCTTTGCTTCTTTGCTTCAGGACTTTCCATAGATTGAAGTGTAGTGGCAGCAACAGGAGCAGGGTGCAGAAGTAATGCAGTTCCTTCACTTGTTGTGCCAGTCTGCTGTTTTTCTCTAGCTTCAGCAGACACTCCTACAGATGAGTCTCCAGCAGACTCAGCAGCAGGTTCTTCAATGATGATCGGTCTCTCTGCTGATGCTGGTGTTTCCCTCTCTGTTTTAGTTGATTCTTCAGAGAAAGTAACTTTTCTTTTTGCCCTTGACTTGGCAATTTTCCTTGAAGGTTCAGGTCTAGGAGGTCCTTTCTGGAGATGATCCAGTCTCCATTTCTTCAACTTCTTTAGTAAAGTCACTGACTAATTTGTCAGAAACTTTAATCTCTGGCTCAGCTGATCCAGCTTCAACAGTAGTGCTTACTGTTTGATCAGCAGACCCACTGGTCTGACCAGTCTTCTTGCCTTTCTTGGCAGGAGCCTTAGTAGCCTTAGCAGGAGCCTTTCTCTTAGAAGTGCCCACACTTCTAACTGGCTCGTACAATTTGAATTCCTTGCCACCATGAATAGTATTTCCACTTCCCAAGGGGCATCCCAGGCTTAAAAACAGATGACTGAGCAGAATACCATACTTGACCTTCTTATCACACAGTAGATCAAATATATGAGCAGCCCAGTTGATTTTCAACCCATTGTATATGCAAATCATAGTGTAATATCTCCTTCTGGGTAAACCATCCAAAGAACTAGTGCTGCAGTCCAGCACCTTAGCAATTATGTCAGCGAACCTCTGATACTCATCTTTCAATTTAGTCTTCATCAGAGTTCCTATCATCTCTTCTCCCTCCTTAGCACAAATTAACCAGAATTCTTCCTCTTTTTCAGACCCTAGGTCTGTCACATCTCCTCCTTCGTTTGTTAGCCCATAAACTTCACTCAAAACAGCAGCCGAAACACAAATTTTCTTTCCTCCAACAGTGGCAGTCATAGTAGTCCTTTCAATGTTGATCTTTCTGGTTCTGTAGAAGTCATCAACATCTTCAAGATACACACGCTCCTCATGAGCTTCCAGAAAGGGTACTAGAGATGCTTCCTTGATCTTCTTCATAATTTCTCTCATCAGATCGGTGCCAGTGGAGTAGAATTTGTCGTAGCTTAGATATCTTCCTTCAATGACATCCATTTTGTGATTAAGTGGTGTAGTTCTGTAAGAGATTGAGAGCTAGAAAACAGAGAGCTTAGAGAGTTAGAGAATTTTGAATTTTTGTGTGCGTAAGACGACTAATCTGTTCCGATCGGATTTTATACGTTTCCTTAGGTTTTGGTTATCGTGATTAATGTGAACCGTAAGATTGATCTGACAGTTTTAAATCGTGTGGGTGAGAATTGCGGACTTCAAATTCATTATTTTAATGTCAGATGGGCGGGAAACTCAATCGGTACTTATCTGTTACTTATAAAAGCGTGTTTCTAAAGATACGATTTATAACCATGCTTATATAATATATCAGATGAGTAGAGTTTAACTTATCTGACAGGCGAGTGATCTGTTATCTGATATTACTAGAGAAAGCCAATAGTTAGTAATCTTCCTCTGTTGTTTGTCAATCCAGCAAGATAATTTGATCTTCAATCTTCAAGAATTAAGAACACATCTTCTAATAGCATACCTTCAACTAACTGTCATTACCAAATTTCATCTTTAGAACAGAAGTACCGCTAGTCTTACACGTTCCCCCTGTCTTTAAGAATTCATAAGTTAACTAGTCTGTTGAGAGTTAATCCTTGCACATAATAATGGATGACTGTGCTGATGAACTTCAATCTTCTGATAAGTTCTCCCTCAGCTTATGCATCCAAATTGAGCAGTCCTAGTTCAGCTCTTAGAGTTGAAACCTTACTTCACTTAGAGGTTTGGTGAAAATATCAGCTATCTGATTGTCTGTATGAACATACTCAATCATAACATTTCCTTTTTCAACATGATCTCTAATGAAGTGATGCTTGATCTCAATATGTTTAGTCCTTGAGTGACTTGTAGTGTTCTGAGTAAGTGAGATTGCACTAGTATTGTCACAGTAGATTGGAATTCCACTGATCTTGGTATTGTAATCTTCTAGTTGATTCTTCAACCAAAGTATCTGTGCACAGCATGCTCCAGCAGCTATATACTCAGCTTCAGCAGTAGATATGGATACTGAAGTCTATTTCTTACTCATCCATGAGATCAGACGACTACCCAAAAATTGACAAGCACCTGTTGTGCTCTTCCTATCAATTTTGCAGCCAGCAAGGTCTGAATCTGAATAACCAATAAGCTCAAATCAAGATTCTCTAGAATACCACAATCCCAATTCTTGAGTGCCCTTAATATATTTCAGTATTCTCTTGGCAGCTAAGAGATGAGATTTCTTGGGATTTGATTAAAATCTTGCACAAACCCCAACAGAGTACATGATATCAAGTCTGCTTGCTGTTAAGTATAACAGTGACCCAATAATGCCTCTGTATTTGGTTATATCCACTGATTTGCCATCTTCATCTTTATCCAAACGAATACTAGTAGACATAGGAACAGTAGCAGTAGAGCTAGTTTCCATACCAAATTTCTTGAACAGATCTCTTGTGTATTTTGCTTGGTTGATGAATATTCCATCAGGCAACTGTCTAACTTGCAAACCAAGAAAATAATTGAGTTCACTCATCATGCTCATTTCAAACTTATTCTGCATCAGCTTGGAGAACTTGTCACACATCTGTTGGTTAGTTGAACCAAAAATAATATCGTCCACGTATATTTGCACAATTAATATATGATTCTCTCATTCAATTGTGAACAAGGTCTTGTCTACCTTACCTTTACGAAATCCTTTAACTAAAAGAAAATCAAATAGGGTATCATACCATGCTCTTGGAGCCTGTTTCAGTCCATAAAGGGCTTTATTTAGACGATACACCTTGTCTTCTTGTTGATAAGCTTCAAATCCAGGAGGTTGTTCAACATACACTTCTTCTTGCAATTCTCCATTGAGAAAAGCAGACTTCACATCCATCTGATAGACATTGAAGTTCTTGTAAGCAGCATAGGCAAGAAACAGTCTGATTGCTTCAAGTCTTGCTACTGGTGCAAATGTTTCATCAAAGTCAATTCCTTCTTCTTGACAATAACCCTTGGCCACTAATCTTGCTTTATTTCTGGTAACAATACCATCTTCATTCATCTTATTTCTGAAAACCTATTTAGTGCCAATTACCCTTTGATGACTTGGTCTTGGAAATAAGTACCACACTTCGTTCCTTTCAAATTGATTCAACTCTTCTTGCATAGCTTCAATCCAGAAGGAATAACTGAGAGCTTCTTCAATTTGTTTAGGTTCTATTTGAGATAGAAAACTAGCAAACATAGCATCTTGTGCAGCAGCTCTTCTTGTTTTCACTCTATCCAAGGGATCACCAATCACTAACTCTGGTGGGTGATTCTTGAGCCATTTGAGATCAGGTTGCAGGTCTGGATGTTGTCCTCTGTTTTGATCTTGCAACGCTACTGTTGGAGTTTCAGTAGTAGTCTGTTGAACAGTTCATGTCTGTTGAACAATCTCTGGTCTGTCAGATGTTTGCAACTCGTCTTTTAGACAATCAGCACTGTGATTTTGGACAGCACTTGAGTTATCAGCTGGGTTGAGATCAGGTAGTATGATGGGAACATATTCTTTATTCTTTCCAACATTCAACTTCTGTAAATCAGTAGACAGATCTTGATTAGTAGTTTGATTCTTTTCAGAAGATTGACTTGGTTCATCAAATACTACATGAATGGATTATTCTACTAGTAATGTTCTTTTGTTAAAACTCTATAAGTCTTACTAACAGTAGAGTATCCTACAAAAACAGCTTCATCAGCCTTCTCTGCAAATGCAGTAAGGTGATTTTTCCCATTATTTAACACAAAGCATTTACAACCAAAAATTTTGAAGTAATGAATGTTTGGTTTCCTGTTGTTCCAAACTTCATATGGAGTCTTGTTCTGATATTTGTTGATCATGCATCTGTTCTGGGTAAAGCAGACTGTATTAGTGGCTTCTGCCCAAAATCTTTGTGGCAGCTTAGCTTCAGCTATCATGGTTCTGACAGCTTCCTTCAGTGTTTTGTTTCTCCTTTCAGCAACACCATTCTGTTGAGGGGTTCTAGCAGCTGAATACTCATGATGTATTCCTTTGATATTACAATACTCTTCAACAGTAGAGTTTGTGAACTCTGTCCCTCTATCTGATCTGATCTTCAATATTTTTATGCTTTTCTCATTCTGGATCATTTCCATCAGATTAGAAAGATGTTCCTTGGTTTCACTTTTCTTCTACCCAAGTATATCTTGAATAGTCATCCACAACAGCTAGGCAGTATTTCTTTCAACCATTGCTGACTGGATCAATGGGTCCAAATAAGTCCATGTGTAGCAGTTCCAATATTTTTTCAGAAGATTGGTGCTTCTTGCTTTTGAACGATGACTTGATTTGTTTCCCTTTCTGACATGCGTCACAGAGCTTATCTTTGCTCATGACTGTTTTTGGAATCCCTTCTACCAGATCATTCTTTATCAATATGTTTATGGTCTTGAAGTTTAAGTGATTCATCCTTTTGTGCCGCAGCCAACTGACTTCACTTGGTGTTGATGCCACCAAACAAACACTTGAATTCTTGTCAGCAGAATTCCAGTCGACTATGTAGATATTTCCTTGTCGTCTTCCAGATAAAATTACCTTCTTTGTACCAATTTGTTCAACATAGCACTTATCTGTTGAGAAGATGACTGAATATCCTTTGTCACGAAATTGACTTATGCTCAGCAGGTTGTACTTTAGGCCTTTAACATATGAGACGTCAGATATCTCTATGTTTCCCTTGATTATCCTTCCTTTAGCTACAATCTTGCCTTCTTTGCTGTCTCCAAAAGTAACATTTGGACCATCCACAGCAACAGCATCAATCAGCTCATGTATGCTTCCACACATGTGCCTTGAACAACTACTGTCCAAGTACCAAATCTTCTCTACTTTACTCCTACTCCTAATCCTAACCTACAAAACAAAAATAAAATTGTTTTAGGTACCCTTATTGAGAGGGTCCTGGAGGATTAGTTCCACCTTTGACAACCCAAGATGTTGATGTCTTAGGCATCTTAGGCTTCTGAGTTTTGACAGGAGCATGAACATTTTCATCTTTATCATAATTAGCAGATAAGTCATGTTGATAATCAGTATGATAAGAATAATGTTCATAAGCAGGGTAAGGTGCATGATAAGCAGGGTAAGGGGCATAGTAAGTTGGAAATTTAGGTGCATGATACATAGGAGGATATGCAGCAGGTTGCACATAACAAGACTCATTTCCATACCAAGCATTTTGATTTTTCTTATTCTTATGCTTCTTTGGTTTACTATATGCTTGCTCATTAACAGACGACTTAGTTTTACCACTAGTCTGATTCAATTTAGCTTTATCAGCAGACTTCTTCGGACTCTGCTGCTGTTTGGTCTTACTAGTCTGTTTACCTACACTAGGCTCTTTGCTCTTTTTAGCCTTAGGAATTTTTGTCTCCTTTAACACTTTCTTAGGTGAAGCAGGTTTAGTAGTTTGAACATACAGAATGACCTTACTATTGTCAGCAGATATAAATTTTTCAGTAAGATTCAATTCTAGCTTATCCTGTTCTAAAGGCATCTTCTGTTTACTAGACATATGAGTGGATGTAACAGATGATTTCTCATGAGACTCAATAACTTTTTCAAGTTCCATGATTTTTCCTTTATAAACTTCACATTCAGCTTTCAGAGATTCATGTTCTTGCTCAAGCTTTTTGTATTCAACTGATTCTCTTGGCTTTTCAGATGTGAGTTTCAGTGAACTATTTTGCTCTTTTAGCAATATCATCTCTTCCTTAAGGTTTTTATATGCTTCAGCAATAGTAGTATTGTTAAGCATCATTTGTTCAAATGAATTAAATAATTCATTATCAAGAGGAGTTACCTCATCCTCAGATTCATCAGATTCCTTGGCCATCAGACAGATGAGAGCAGGGTTCTCTTCATCAGAAGACTCTTCGTCAGAAGTGTCTGAGTCTGAATCAGATGAGTATACAGCAGTCAGCTTTTCTACTTCAGCCATCATTGCCTTGCCTCTCTGATGCTTTCTTTCTTTTCTGATTCTCTTCTCTTCTTCAGTGTATTTCTCTGCTTTTGGATATGGACAGTCTCTGATGAAATGTCCCAATTTCCTGCAGTTGTAACACATTACTTTTGCTTTATAATCATCTTTATATTGAGAAGAAGAGTTAGGTTTAGAAGTAGAAGCATTGTTGTATTTGTTCTTCATTTTTCTTTTGTAGAACTTCTTAAAATTGTTCATCAGCAATGCTACATCTCCAGCTGTGTACTCCTTTTTGTTGAGTAATGTGGCTTCATCAGATGAGTCCACTTTTTTACTTCTCTGTGCTGGTCTTCTTTGATTTTCAGCAGCAACTAAGGCAGCTGTGGGTCCTGAAGTTGAGCTTTCTTCAATTCCCATTCTAGACAGTTTATACTCGAATGCCTTGAGTATGGAGAACAGCTCTGTAAGAGAGATCTTTCATAAATCTCTTGATTCTTCCATTGCTGTCACCTTCATGTTGAACTTAGGAGGTAAAGCCTTTAGTACTCTGACTGTAATTTCTTTGTCAGTAAAGGTTTTTCCCAACTTTAGAACTTCATTGAGTGTTCTGGTGAACCTGGTATCTATTGGATGAAGATGAAGATGAAGTGCAAAGAAGATAAGAAGATAAGGGAAGGTTTTGATGATTTCCCAAAACGTCAAAATTAGCTATGTATGGAAAGCTTAGGTCCCTTAGAAGAATTTTGAACAAGTAAAGAAGTTATCAGAAGAGTTCAAAATGCCTTGAGTATGGAGAACAGCTCTGTAAGAGAGATCTTTCATAAATCTCTTGATTCTTCCATTGCTGTCACCTTCATGTTGAACTTAGGAGGTAAAGCCTTTAGTACTCTGACTGTAATTTCTTTGTCAGCAAAGGTTTTTCCCAACTTTAGAACTTCATTGAGTGTTCTGGTGAACCTGGTATCTATTGGATGAAGATGAAGATGAAGTGCAAAGAAGATAAGAAGATAAGGGAAGGTTTTGATGATTTCCCAAAACGTCAAAATTAGCTATGTATGGAAAGCTTAGGTCCCTTAGAAGAATTTTGAACAAGTAAAGAAGTTATCAGAAGAGTTCAAAATTCAAAGCCCAGAAGACTACTGATCTCATGCTGAAATAGCAATCAGAAGGGTAGACCGTCAGCTGACTCAAATCAGATTAGTTCAGTATTTGATCAGCAGAGTATCTATCAGCAGAGTTGCCTCAATCAGTAGAGTATAAGAGATCATGAGATAAGTTCAACGATAATAAATGCACTTGGTGTAATAAATGCTGCAAGAGAAGGGTAGTAATGACAAATGATTGAAGAATATTCTCGTATGAGCATGGTGCATTTAATGCAGCTACAGGAAAGTACAGCAGAAAAGGTACTGCAGCAGGAATCCGTTCTGAATTTGGGCTAAGGCTATGGATTTGAAGTTTGATTTCCTTCAACGGTCATATTTTCAAATCCAATTATAAATAGAGCTGATTTCGAAGAGATAGACACACAACAACATTCTGAGATTTCGTTTAGAAGCAGAAATTTTTCTAAGTCTCAAGAAGCTCGAACAACTCACTCGTCTGGTGGAAGTCATCTGTTGACAGAAACCCAGTTGAAGCAAATAGAAAAACATCTTCTAAGTGAATTTGTATTAGCTGAGTGTTGTGCGAAGTTTAAATCCGTCTTTGTGAGTGATTTAACTTCAGAGGATAGGTTTTCTGAGTGATTTCCTATTGCGAGCTTATAGCCTTTTCATTTGTTGTTTAGGTATAAGTGGAGAAATATTGTAAACTTTGTGTTTATAGTATAACCCAGAATCTAAGTGATCTGGAAGAGTGGACTAAAGGATTTTTATCCATATAACCACTATAAAAATTCTTTGTGTTGATTTTGCATTTAAGTTTTCTTGCATATTTTAAAATTACATAAGTTTACACTTTGAATTATTTTGAAAGATTTTAACGAAGTTTTAAACTGGGGATAAAATCTTTTAAAGGACTTAATCTACTTGTGAAAAACACTTTCAAACATCCGCTGCAAGTATACTCTTGATAAAACTGATTTTGCTGAAATCAGCCATGTTACTATAAGAAGAGTGGTCACTCTGCTGTTCAAGATTTGTTCACGATCAGCATAGTCAGCTTACTGTTCTTCATAAGCTTAGTCTGCTGACAGACGACTGAAAAGTTTTTAGGTCTAAAATTTTTTTTTCAGAGGTCTATTCACCCCCCCCCCTCTAGACCTCATCTGACCACTTGGGACCAACAGTATCCATCTGATCAATGGTCTCTCCAGACTTCATTTTGAAGTTATCCAGTTTCTCCAAAGCAACAGTAAGCTGATGCTCTTTTATAGCATCATTGCCTTCGCTCATATCACGAACTTTGTCCCACATCTCCTTTGCAGTTTTGCAATGTTTGACCTTGTCAATCCGATCATTATCCAGGGCTTTAGTCATGATAAATCTTCCGACTTTATCCAGATTAAATAGCTTTATTTCTTCTGGAGTCATCTCATGAAGGTCTTTTTCCACCACGGTATCAACTTCATTTATCTTTATCGTCTTGGTGAATCTGAATGGACCTTTTATGATACATGTGTACATGTTATCATTATAAGCGGCTAGGAAAATCTCCATCCTGATTTTCCAGTCTACAAAAGACATACCAGCAATGTGAGGAACATGGCTGATACAATCCATTTTTCAAAAAGTTTTTGTTTTTCAAAAAGATGCTCTTTTGAAAAGTTTTAAAAACCTTTGAAAAACACTTGGATCAAGCTCGTTGATCAGGCAGCTGATTCTAATGAACCAGCTGCTCTGATACCAATTGTTGGTCCCAAGTGGTCAGATGAGGTCTGAAGGGGGGGGGGTGAATAGACCCCTGAAAATTTTTAGACTTAAAAACTTTTCAGTCGTCTGTCAGCAGACTAAGCTTATGAAGAACAGTAAGCTGACTGTGCTGATCGTGAATAAATCTTGAACAGAAGAGTTGATAGGATAGTGCCCTGCAAGCCAGTTCAATTAGCTTGTAATAGATCTATCTTGTATATAACAATCTTTGATTTTATAATAATACGCATGTTTATTTATATATGTATAAGGATAAACAATGGCCAAACTTCATCTCTCACGAATACATTTAAGCGATTGGTTGAAACCCTGAGATCACTCACGACTATGGGACTATACACTTCAGTACTGAGTGCACTTATCATGAAACAGTCTCAAAGGTCGTGATCTCGAAAATGTTCCAAGTCATAGATTCATATCGAGACGGGGTATCGAGTGAATCGTCAAGACTTGTACGATTATGCATGATTCACACGGAGTGAATTTGTTGTAGTTTCATGAACAAGGCATTTGAGGCCAGTGCATATGACTAGGTGATTCGATGGAGGATCGAATGCATCGAACGACCCGAACAGAGAAACCCATTGTGGAAGCGCATGACGCATATCGGTGATGGGATGTTTCTCAAAGGATTATAATAGTGTACGATTTAGTCCTATGACTTGAGGTGCTAGGGCGAATTCGGTGCATGAAAGTGCGTACTTAGATCTAGGTATAGGCCACTTAGCTTGGTCATAAAAATGCCTAGGTTGGGTGCGTATGGACATGTACGCGAGTGGTTAGTACCAAGATGGAATCTGTTGACTCATCGTAATGGATGAGAATATTTCCTATACGATTCTTAGATAATGTTTCCAATGAATCTACGGCCGTAGTCGGTGACGGATTTGGAAAGGGGTTTCCAAATTAGGCAGTCACACTGGAACATTATCCTGAATTAGAAAGTATAGTTATCGAGACAAATTTAGAGGTGCCGATCAATTCACACACCCTAAGTCTTGATCGGGAAATTGGTCGACAGAAGGACCGTATGTACATGGTAATTATATGAGGTGAGGTTCACTAAATATCAATTCACCTGATGTTGGGCTTCATGGGCTTGTGGCTAGACATCGACCATGAAGTGTGGGTACTCCTGAATTAATAGAGGAATTGATTCTAGGAGTGGTCAATTAAAGGTAGTTTAATTGATCGGAGCAATTTATTGTTCATAAATTAAATCACGAGGTTTCGTGAGCCTGCTGCCAATTGATGGTGAACCCAGAGGGTCACACACAATACAATTGGACGGTGACTGTTCTGTAGGAATATAAAAGGAATTAATTGATTTAAAAGTAATTAAATCAATTAAGTGAATTAAAGTGTTAATTCAAATGGGAGATAAATTAATTAATTGATTTAATTGATTTAAATGACAATTGATTAATTAAACTAAATATTAATTAAGTAATTAATTAATATGGGCTGGATATTTAATTAAGTAATTAATTAAATTAAGGTGGGCTTGCAAGAAATGGACTCCTAAGCCCATTAGGAATCTTGTAACCCTAGGACTTGAGGAGTGCTTATAAATAGAGTTCTAACAGAACTCAAAAAAAGTACATCTAAGCAAAAACCCTAGTCTCCTCTTGCCCTAGGAAATCCGCCCCACCCTGCGCCGCCCAAGCCCTAGCGCCGCCGCCGTGTGCTGCCGTAACACCGCCGCACCGCCGCCGTGAAAGCCCTAGTGCCGCCGCCGCAAATCTTCTCCCTCATTCCTTTTGTGCAGAATTTTGATCTGTCAAATAGATCTGCACAATCCTTCATCAACAAGCCTCTTAGATCTAGTTCTGAGCCTAAGACTAAGAGGTGTCATCATAATCCAGTTGGTGTGGACTTTTCTCTGGAGGTGAGACGCTTGGATCACTCCAGTGAACCAGAACCTTAATCAGAGTTCAGAATCAGAGTTGGAGGTTTCCACCACCTTGCCTGTGGTGAGGTAAAAAATCGAAAACCCCCTTTGTTAGATTATTTCTGTGCTTTGTTTTATGTCTTTCGTATATATAACTTGGAGATATTATTATGGGATCTGTGGGTGTGCCTTGAAAAATTTTAATTTCCGCACTCTGTTGTACTGACAATCGAGGCATATCCCAACAGTGGTATCAGAGCCAACTCCATGATTATTATACGAAAGGCTTGAACATAATATGTGTTTATATTATATGTTTAATTATGTATATTAAAACGCATGATAATTATGTTCTGTCGATTGATTCTTACTTGTTATGACTAGATCTACAATTGGGTAAAACTGTTTTTCAGATCTATAGCGTTTTCATAGTTTTTGAAAACTTCAGGACTCTTTGGGCAAAATCGCAAACTAGGGTTTTAAAGGGCTTAAAAATTCAAAATTTTAGAATCTGGAAATTTCAAAAATTCTGGACTGTTTTCGCAAACTGGTCGCACGCTTTTTGGGGTCATTTTGTAATTTCCGAAAGTTTAGGGACTGTTTTGCAATTACCGAAACTTCAAGGATCTGTTTGAAAAAATCGAAAATTTTCAGAATTCAAAATTTATTTTCTGGAATGCTGGCCGAAACTGCTTTGGGTGTTTTTGTAACTTTTTAAAAGTTTTGGGGTCAAAGTGCAATTTTCGAAAATTGAGGGGCCGAAAATGCAATTTTCGAAAATTGAGGGGCCGAAAATGCAATTTTCAAAAGTTGAAAAGCAGAATCTGATTTTCAGCAGGAAAATTTATTTTCTTTACCCGAAAGTTTATTTTGTCATAATTAGTAGTGACTAAAAGTAAGAATCAATGGAAGTTAGTTTTAAAAGGATGTTTTAAAATTAAAGAAAGGAGAAAGTAAAATGTCGTTTACATGTTTCTTGCTCTACGTGAACTGTTTACGTGGTTTTCGATCGAGCCGAGCTTTGACCTTAGGGTAGATGTGATTGGTTTAATTTAATGTTTGGTTTTTTATTAGGGCCTGCGAGCCTTTTATGTTTTTGGGCCAATTTTAAGGCTTTGTAATAGAATAGGGCTTTAATGCTTTCCTAGTCTAGGATGGAGGCCCGTTACAAGCAAGATGGGAGCCCAAGGAGATATGAAGGCCATGTATGCATGGTGATTAATGTAATAGCATAGGCCTGTTGGAGAACCCTTTAGATTGACCAATAGGGCCAACATCAATGGCTCGATGATGGCCCACATAGGAGGCTCCCGATCGAAAACATATTGTGGTAGTATGCATGCTAGGCTTGTATGGCTTTTATTTATTTGTCGATTTATATTTGGCTACCCGCTAGAATCTAGATCGTAATAAAAGAATAAAGCATAACTTACACGGTGAGATCTCGAGGAGAGTTAGTATAACTTTCAAACCAGAAATACCCCTCTCGAAATAAAATATTAAGTCATATTGGGTAAACTATAAAATGAAGTTTTATAGATCCAAGCCTTCCATCAATAGGGACTAGTGTATGTTGTCTACTTATCGATAGAGGTGATCCAGAGTCTGGCACCCGAGTCGAAGAAAGGGACAATACACGAAATTCCTCGATTCTTGTTTTTAACTAAACAAGACAAGGGTGGGAACTTGTCGGGATGTGAAAATCGACCGATAACTAGTTACGGGGATTTCATGACCGGGCCTGTTGCTCATCAAGATTGACTGGGTCAGACTTAAACGAGGAGTAACATCTATGATGTAGCAGTGCTAGATAGGTGCGAAAATCGAGGCAAAATAGCTTGAAGGTTGTGGAGTAACACAATTGGTAAAAGTATACCTACCTGGAGAATTACTTGTATGGCCACGAGTCGTGGGTGCAATTGATTGCTGCTGGGACGTCAAGACCTACTAGGAAATAGAATTTCCCGAGCAATCAAAGGGGTGATTGTTTCGACAAAATAGTGGGAGAACTTTTTCGAAACTAAGTCCAACTTCGATAATTATAAGTATTAGACATAAGATCAGTTAGCTTAATGTTGTCTTCTTTCCTATTGTAGATATTAATTACAATGTCTAAGAATCCATTATCTGTTATCCTCGACGCAAACAAATTGAATGGTTCAAACTTTGTCGACTGGCTGAGAAATCTGAGGATAGTCCTAGACTCCGAACGTCGCAGTTATGTGCTCGACACACCCATGCCTGCTGCACCCGCAGCACGAGCTAGTGAGGAACAACGAACCGCCCATGCTAAAAGGGTTGATGATGATCTTCAGGTTCGTTGCCTCATGCTAGCTTCGATGTCAAACGAACTGCAGAAACAGCATGCTGCTATGCCGCTTGCTAGAGATATACTTCTCCATCTCCAGCAGATGTTTGGGGAAAGATCTCGCGCTGAAAGATTCGCGACCTCTAAAGAGTTGTTTAATCTCAAGATGGCTGAGGGAAGCAGTGTAAAAGATCACTGTCTGCGTTTCATCAACTTGGTTGAAAAACTGGGGCGATTGGACGTGGATTTGCACGCTGATCTTAGCACTGACCTCCTTCTCCATACGCTGCCCCGTTCATTTGACCAGTTCGTGTTGAACTTCAATATGGAGGATAGAAACCTCGCTCTTCACGAACTGACCAATTTATTGGTAACGGCAGAATCGACTCTCAAGAAAGAGAAACCTGTAATGATTGCACACCAATCAAAGGCTGCAAAGCCTAAGAAAGGTAAGAAAAAGAAGAAGGTATTTTCTTCAAAGGCAGTCACCAAGGTGGTCGAGAAAAAGCGCAAAAGCCCAGAAGACGAATGTTTCCACTGCAAGAAAGCAGGGCACTGGAAAAGGAACTGCCCAGACTACCTAAAGATGAAATTGGTAGCCAAAGGTATTTTTCTAGTTGAAGTTAATATTTCTATTAACTGTGCATCGTGGGTGTTAGACACCGCAGCAGGTTCTCATATCTGCAATGATTTGCAGGTGATGGGAGCAGTAAGAACCCTGAAGCCCGGGGATAGAATCCTGCGTTTTGGAAACGGAGCTAGGATCGCCGCCGAGGCTATAGGAGACGTGGAATTAGTCTTAGGGAATTTTACTTTAATTTTAAGGGATTGTCTGTACGTACCAAACATTATTAAAAACATCATTTCTATTCCTATGTTAGACATTGATGGTTTTAATTTTTCCATTCAAAATGGATCTTTTTGCATATTTAAAGGTGATTTAATGTATGCTCGTGGTACTTTGATAGATGGTCTATATTCCCTAGAACCTATAAATTCCAACGTCATGCACATTCAATCTAGAAAAAGGAAATATGATAATCAAACTCCACAACTTTGGCACGCTAGACTTGGACATATTTCCAAGAGTAGGATTCAAAAGTTGGTTTCCTCTAAGGCTCTTGAAATAAAGAACTTAGATGAACTCCCGACTTGCGAATCTTGTCTCAAAGGAAAGATGACCAAATCACCCTTCACCGGGAATCCCGAGCGAACCAAACAGACATTGGATCTTATCCATACTGACGTTTGTGGACCATTGAGTGTCAATGCGAGAGGTGGATTCTCTTACTTCGTAACATTCACCGACGATTTTAGTCGTTATGGATATGTGTATCTCATGACACACAAATCCGAAACCTTTGAGAAATTCAAAGAGTTTCGAATGGAAGTAGAGAACCAACTTGGACATAGTATTAAAGCACTTCGTTCTGATAGAGGTGGTGAGTACTTAAGCCAAGAATTCCTTGATTATCTAAAAGAGAATGGAATTCTCGCCCAGCGAACTCCCCCTAGGACGCCCCAACTCAATGGAGTGTCCGAGCGGAGGAACCGAACATTGTTAGACATGGTTCGTTCCATGATGAGCTTCGCTGACCTTCCCTTTTCGTTTTGGGGCTTAGCCCTATTAACTGCATCGAAGATACTAAACATAGTACCTTCAAAGTCAGTGCCAACAACACCGCACCAAGTATGGTATGGTAAAGCACCCGTGTATTCGTTCTTACGAGTATGGGGATCTCCTGCGTATGTAAAGAACAAAAAGGGAGATAAGCTAGATAGTAGATCTAGTTTGTGCAAATTTGTGGGTTATCCAAAGGACTCTATTGGATACCTGTTCTTCGATCCTAAAGAACGTAATACGTTCGTATCTAGGAACGCCCACTTCTTGGAAGAGGATTTCCTCACCAACCGAAATGGGACAATCGTAGAACTTGATGAAGTCCAGGAATCGGACCCATCCCCACAAACAGTGGGAGCTGAACCAGAATTAACTGAACCTACTAGTACACCTATGCTTCGAAGGTCTAATCGAATTCGTAAGGAGCCAGAGCGATTTGGTCTCATTCACGAAAACGAGAAAGCTGATTCTGATCCAAGGACCTACCAAGAAGCGATGTCTGACATAGATTCGGGTGCGTGGCTCGAAGCCATGCAATCCGAAATGGATTCCATGCATTCCAACAAGGTTTGGACCTTGGTCGATCCACCTGAGGGAACTATCCCTGTAGGATGTAAATGGATCTTCAAGCGTAAGCTTGGAATGAATGGAGAGGTAATTACTCATAAAGCTCGCTTAGTGGCGAAAGGGTATTCTCAAAGGCCTGGTATAGACTATGAGGAAACCTTCTCTCCCGTGGCGATGTCAAAATCCATTCGGATATTACTTGCTATAGCCGCGTGGCATGACTACGAAATATGGCAAATGGACGTAAAGACCGCCTTCCTCAATGGAGACATTGATAAGGAGATCTTTATGCAACAACCTGAAGGTTTTGCGTCCAAAGGAAGTGAGCACAAACTGTGTAAGCTTCAAAGGTCAATCTATGGCCTCAAACAGGCGTCCCGAACCTGGAACATACGATTTGATGAGACAGTCAAAGCTTTTGGCTTTATCAAAAACGTATATGAACCTTGTGTGTACAAAAAGAATAGTGGGAGCTCAATACAATTCATTGTTTTGTACGTCGATGACATTTTGTTAATCGGAGACGATATCAAGATGTTAGCGCAGACTAAAGTGTGGTTATCCGCGCAGTTCTCTATGAAAGATATGGGAGACGCATCTTACGTATTGGGAATACGTATCTATAGGGATAGATCGAAGAAGATGATAGGACTTTCCCAATCTCAGTACATCAACACGATCTTGAAGAGATTTAGTATGGAAGAATCCAAGAAAGGATTTATTCCAATGAGACATGGTATCTCTCTTTCTAAGTCTATGTGCCCTACAACCGACGAAGAAAAGACGAGAATGTCTATCATACCTTATGCCTCTGCTATAGGGAGTATAATGTATGCAATGTTGTGTACTCGACCAGACGTAGCACACGCACTAAGTGTAACGAGCCGCTATCAGTCAAATCCAGGCGAGAAGCACTGGACTGCCGTAAAAGCAATCCTAAAGTACCTGCGAAGGACTAAGGATATGTTTTTGGTCTACGGTGGTAGTGGAGAACTGAAACTTGAAGGATTCACTGATGCAAGTTTCCAGTCTGACGTGGATGACTTTAAATCCAACTCTGGATACATATTCCGCCTCAATGGAGGAGCGGTCAGTTGGAAAAGCTGTAAACAGTCTACCACTGCCGACTCAACCACAGAAGCAGAATATATCGCAGCATCAGATGCAGCAAAAGAAAGTGTATGGATGAGAAACTTCGTCCAGGAATTGGATGTTGTTCCTAGCATTGCTGAACCTGTAGTCGTCTTTTGTGACAACAACGGGGCAATAGCTCAAGCAAAGGAGCCGAGATCACACCACCAATCCAAACACGTACTGAGGAAGTACCACGTGATCAGAGAGATCATTGGTAGAGGTGACATACACATGGAGTATGTCAAATCGGAAGACAACATAGCTGACCCACTAACTAAGCCACTTTCGCAAAAGGTGTTCGAGGGACATCTAGATAAGATGGGTCTAAGAAACGTTTGTGAATGGCTTTAGGGCAAGTGGGAGATTGATAGTGATGAGGGGATTTTTGGATCCTATTCCCTATCCGACATGAGAGCTCGAAGAATCTTCTATCCCGACCATAGAAGATCGAACTGCACGAGGACAGATGCTTAAAGATCCAGAATCACTGTTGGGCCGAGCCCTGATCCAGAGTTATGGGCCGAGAGATATTGATCTATGGCCGGATCACCTAAACCCTACCTTCAGCTATAAATACCCCAAGCATTAATAACGACGACACAACTTCCCAGGTGCTCACTACTCGAAGCCACCGCTCGAAATCATAGGCTTAGGCCCTAAAATATGTATTTCGTCCTCTAGCTTGTACGGCATCCAATAGGGCTCGGATAGGACTCCCGATCTTTGTATTCTTGTAACCGTGTAATCAAACAGTTGGAATACAATATTATTGATCTTTATTATTCTCGCATATTGTTTAATCGATCTCACCACTCATAATTTGCACATACGAAATTCGGTAAGATCAATTGGCGCCCACCGAGGGGCTTTATTCGAGTCTTAGATCGAAATATGCCTACCACGAGGAGAAATACGTACAACAGAGGAGAGCCTTCCCATGCAGTGGGAGCCCAAAATTCTGTCAACAATGAGCCTGACGATTTATCACGCGCAGCGCAACAACAGCCAGAGGGGCCGCCGGCGGTTCCTCAAGATAACGTACCAATACACACGACCCTGGGTGACTTAAGGTCTATAATTGGCACGATATGCAGGGAATTCATGAACAGCGGAAGGGCAGATCAGTCACCTGTCGATCAACCAGAAGTTCATGTAAGGCAGGAACTACCCTCTGCGAACTTGCAGAGGGAGAACAGTGTGTCTCGAGCTCGGCCAACACTTCCACCACGAGCCGCCCCCTCGAATACTAATGTCCGACCTGAGAATCCCGCTGCGAGGGCAATTGATGTAGAGGATTCCGTCGTGGGAGAAAGTCATACAGCCGGTGCCAAGACGAGAAACAAACCAACCTATAAAAGATTTACCGAAATGGAGTTGGAAAAAATAGTACAGGAAAGGGTGGCCAAGAAGTTGGAGGAACGAGATACTGTGATGGAGATCCCCTTCAACAATCAGATTACGAGGAGGACTGGGAACGCACCAATCAGGGAAAACCTGCGAGACGGGGAGGTCTCGAATAATATCATGCGTTGCTCACCTTTCTGTCGAGAAATACGCGAGGCTCGAAACACAGAGACAGTACCGACCAGATTGCCACGGTATAACGGGACTACCGACCCCGGGGAGCACATTAACAGTTTCATTAATGTGATGAACTTATATGGTCATTCGGAGGATTTCTGTTGCAAGATTATGGTCACTACGTTCGAAGGAATCGCCTTAGACTGGTTCGGAAAGCTGCCTTCGAACTCCATCTTTTCTTTTGAAGAATTTTGTGATAAGCTAAAACATCAGTTTGCCAGCCAAAGGAAACCAAGACTGCCAGCAAATCACTTGGGTACTATAAAACAGTTAGAAGGAGAAACGTTGAGGCAATGGTTGGCGAGATTCAGTATTGAGCTTTTAAAGGTAGACACGCCACAGATTGAGTACCTATTATCTCTGATGTTCGAACTAACCAAGAGTACCCAGTTCGGAAACGCATTATGCAGAAAACAACCCAAGTCTTTCGAGCGAATAATGGAAATAGCTGAAAAGTACATGATACAAGAGGAAATGAACAAATTAAAAAGCTCACATATCGACAAGTCTCTCCTTAGCAAAAAACCAGATCGGGCTCCGATCCCGAAGCCTGGTGACTATGGAGGATCGACTAAGGGATCAGTCTGGCAACGAATTAACACTTATAAGCCACATTTGCAGACTCAAGCTCCGAATTCCTATGCACCGCACTACGATCGGGATCGAATCCCGAGATCGAGTAAAATTCAGTTTACTGAACTCAACAGTTCAAAGGAAGAAGTGTTGACGGTGTTGGAAGAAGGGAATTTGATTCCAGAGGCCCAAAGAATCACACAGGCAAGGCCTGGTGCGCCAGGCTACGACCAATACTGTCGGTATCATCGAGCCCGGGGGCATAGTACAGAGAATTGCTACCAATTGAAGGTCGAGATAGAGAAATTGATTGCCCAAGGGAAGCTGAAAGAATTCGTCAAGAGTGGCAACTACAGCAACCGCTATAGATCTCGTAGCCCGAGAAAATTCAACGCTCAGCAAAGACAGGTTCGAAACCAAGCAGAAGAACAGTTGAATGGAGTGATAAACGTGATAGCTGGCGGACCCGCCGGAGGGGATAGCAGGAATGCCAGAAAAAGAACCTTGAGGTCGATTAGGGCAGGAATTTCTGCGAGAAAAGAAGTTCTATCCTTGGAATTCTCATCGATGGAAAACCAAGTCATTAGTTTTACAGAAGCAGATCGACCCGCCGACGTTCATTGGGATACGAGTGAGGATGATCCCGACTTTTCTATGGTACTGACACTCAAGATTGCGAACTTTGAAGTCAAAAGAATACTGGTCGATAACGGAAGCTCGGCAAATATAATTTCTTCAGAAGCACTTACAAGAATGAATCTCTGTCATCCACGCTTGGATAAAGTAACAACCCCATTGGTCGGATTCGGGGGATCGGAAATCGTTCCGCTCGGAACCATACTTTTAAGCACCACCTTGGGGCTAAAACCGAAGAATGTCACGAGAATGATAAAATTTTTAGTAGTAGACACACCATTCGCTTACAATGCCATTTTGGGAAGACCGGCTCTGAATACCTTTAAGGTTGTCGTGTCTACTTACCATCAAAAGATAAAGTTTCCGACCGAGGGAGGAGTGGGAGAAATGAGGAATGACCAATATATGGCATGGGAATGTTATAATTCGTCCCTAACTATCAAGGAGAAAATGGAACCCGAGCTCCCTGTTAAGAGAAAGCTGGCTGACTCGATTTCTAACCCCGAGATTCCAATTCCGGACATTGAAAGGATACAAGGAAAGAAAGGAAAAGTCGTAGATATGAGTGTACAAGCGCCCGACAGCAAAAAGGTGAATTTGGTACCAGGATCTCCGGAAAAATTCACAAAAATTGGAACGGAGTTGAGTAGCGGCATGGAAGCAAAACTCATTGGATTTTTACAAGAAAACGTGGATGTCTTTGCTTGGAGCTCGGATGATATAGTAGGAATCGATCCACGTATAATAACTCATTCCTTAAATATTGATCCTAAGGCTAAACCGGTGAGACAAAAGAAGCGCAATCATGGTCGTGAAAAGGATAAGATTATTAATGCAGAGGTCGATAGATTGTTAGCTGCGGGGCAGATCAAGGAAATAAAATTCACAGAATGGCTATGCAACGTAGTCTTAGTTTCAAAGGGAGAAAAGATTGAGAACAAATGGAGAATGTGCAATGATTTTACCGACTTGAACAAACTGTGCCCAAGGGACCCCTACCCATTGCCTCGAATAGATATGCTCGTAGACTCCACCGCGGGATTCGTGTTGTTTAGTATGATGGATGCTTTTCAAGGTTTCTATCAAATCTTCATGAATGAAAAAGATCAGGATAAAACGGCATTTGTCACTGAACGGGGAGTGTACTGCTTCATCGTTATGCCCTTCGGGTTAAGGAACGCTGGTGCAACTTATCAAAGGTTGGTTAACATGATGTTCAAAGAACTGATAGGAGAAATCATGGAAGTATATGTGGATGACATGCTCGTAAAGAGCATGTCCGAGGAGGATCATATCAATCACCTTAACAAGTGTTTCAAAATTTTGAGGAAATATAGAATGAAGCTGAATCCGGCTAAATGCACTTTCGGAGTACGATCAGGCAAATTCCTGGGATATTTGGTTCACGAAAGAGGAATCGAAGCTAATCCCGAAAAAATCCGAGCAATCACTGACCTAAATCCTCCAAGGAAACTTTCTGATGTTCAAAGCCTGATCGGAAAAATTATTTCATTGAATAGATTTATATCTAGGTCCGCGGACAAGAGTCTCCCTTTCTTCAAACTCTTACGCAAATCTAAGACCTTCGAGTGGAATGACGAATGTGATAAGGCATTCGAAGAGTTAAAAGCGTACTTGACCTCACCCCCAATGCTAGCAAAACCATCCGAAGGGGAACCTTTGTATTTATACATAGCTGTATCTGGAGAAGCCATCAGCTCGGTTTTGGTCAAACTTGACAAGGCTGAACATAGACCAGTTTACTATTTGAGTAAATTGCTACAAGGTGCGGAAAAGAACTATATGGAGATTGAGAAATTCGCGCTGGCCTTAGTCGTGGCCGCCCGAAGGTTAAGGCCCTATTTTCAAACATACAAGATTATTGTTTTAACCAATCAACCTTTGAGACAGGTCTTGTCGAAACCTGAGGCCTCGGGCAGATTAATTAAATGGGCAGTCGAACTAGGTCAGTTCGAAATCGAATACCAACCGCGGGTCGCAGTAAAAGCTCAGGTCCTAGCTGATTTCGTACTTGAATCAACCAAAATATCGAGCGCAAGAGAAGAAGCATCCTCGGAGCTTAGTATGATCGAAAAAACAAGTAACCGAGCATGGTTAATGCATGTGGATGGCTCCTCGACCAAGGAGGGAGGCGGCGCTGGAATTCATTTCCAAGGACCCAACGACGAAGATCTAAGTTATGCAATAACGTTGGATTTCATCGTCACCAACAACGAGGCCGAATACGAAGCACTGATCGCCGGACTAGAGATGGCCATTAAAGCAAAGGTAAAATCGATTGTTGTGTTAACTGATTCCGAACTTGTTCATAGGCAGGTGAAAGGTACGTACGAAGCCAGAGAGTTCAATATGATGAAGTATTTGAACAAAACAAAGGAATTAATCTCCAAGTTCGAGAAATTCGACATTCAGCCTATACCAAGAGAGGAAAATCTTTGAGCTGACATACTATCAAAATTTACGGGATCAATTGATGGAAAAACTGAAAGATCTATCACCTGGCTGCTATCAAATATGTCAGCCATCGAATTAGATGCTACGCCTGAGGTCGATATCATGGAAATTACAGAACCGCAAAAGTCATGGAGTGATTCTCTTATCGCACATCTGAAGGAAGGAAAGCTTCCGGAAGACGCTAATGAGGCTCGAAGAATCAAATATAGAGCGCCATCTTTCACGATAATAAACAATCAACTTTACAAGAGATCATCTTCGGGAATTCTATTGAAATGTGTCCATGAAACCCATCACGGTTCCATCTTAAAGGAGGTTCACGAAGGAGAAGCAGGAAATCATTGTGGTGCACGAGCGTTAGCTCTTAAATGCTCAAGGTCTGGATATTATTGGCCTACTCTTTTTTCCGACTCTGTAGAATATGTGAAAAAATGCCATCATTGTCAGATACACTCGAACTTGATTCACCAGCCTGCCGAACATATGCATTCTATTCCTATCTGTTGGCCTTTCGATAAGTGGGGCATTGATATCGTCGGACCTTTTCCGACAGCTCGAGCCAGGAAAAACTATGTACTCGTGGCAATTGAGTATTTCAGCAAATGGATCGAATGTGTCGCCTTGACAAAAATAACTCAATTCCAGGTTATAAATTTCCTATGGAAGAATATTGTCTGCAGGTTCGGAATTCCCAGGATTTTAATATCCGATAACGGAACGTAATTTGCTGGAAAAAAGATCACGGATTGGTGTGAAAGGTTCGGAATACAACAGAATTTTGCATCGGTAGGGCACCCTCAAGCCAACGGACAGACTGAAGTCGCAAATCGAGAGATCGTTCGATCTCTGGAAAAACGCTTATCGGAGTCAAAAGGAAAGTGGCTAGATGAATTACCTGGAGTATTATGGGCCAACAGAACAACAATCAAGGCCGCAACTGGAGAAACTCCATTTAGTCTGGTTTATGGGTCGGAAGCAGTTATCCCGGTAGAAAATCTTATACCCTCGCCTAGAGTCGAATTTTACGACCCAGAAGAAAATCAGCCCTTGAGGGAAATGGAAGTGGATCACGCGGATAGTCGACGAGACCGTGCAAAGTTAAAAATTCAAGCTGCCAAAGCCAACATGGAGAAATCCTATAACCGAAATGTGAGACTTCGATCCTTCAAAATAGGAGATCTGGTACTTAGAAAAGTGGAAGTATCAAGGCACGTCGGAAAGCTCCAACCCAACTGGGATGGTCCTTTCGTAATCGTCGAGGTTGGGAAGAATGGATCTTATAAGATTGCCTATCCCGATGGGGAAACCCTGCCCAGAGCATGGAATGCAATTAATTTGAGAAGATACTACGGAAGATAAAGTATTCTTCCTCAAGTCGATCACCAAGTTCAGTTGGTTCTATTACTTTAAAGAAGAATGTATCTGTCGCAAAGGCTTATTTTGTCTGAATTATCTCTTTAATGAAATTTCATTTTCCTCAGATTTCTTATTAGTTCTGTTAAGTGTGACATTGTCGATCCATAATCTACTCATCGGCCTAACTCAAAAATTATCAAAATGGGTGAAAGCCTCTGCTATGACCCTCGGGCTAAAAATGCTCTGAAAAACGACTAAGGGTGAAAGCCGTTGCTATGCCCCTTAGATCGAGAAATTATCAAAATGGGTGAAAGCCTCTGCTATGACCCTCGGGCTAAAAATGCTCTGAAAAACGACTAAGGGTGAAAGCCGTTGCTATGCCCCTTAGATCGAGAAATTATCAAAATGGGTGAAAGCCTCTGCTATGACCCTCGGGCTAAAAATGCTCTGAAAAACGACTAAGGGTGAAAGCCGTTGCTATGACCCTTAGATCGAGAAATTATCAAAATGGGTGAAAGCCTCTGCTATGACCCTCGGGCTAAAAATGCTCTGAAAAACGACTAAGGGTGAAAGCCGTTGCTATGCCCCTTAGATCGAGAAATTATCAAAATGGGTGAAAGCCTCTGCTATGACCCTCGGGCTAAAAATGCTCTGAAAAACGACTAAGGGTGAAAGCCGTTGCTATGCCCCTTAGATCGAGAAATTATCAAAATGGGTGAAAGCCTCTGCTATGACCCTCGGGCTAAAAATGCTCTGAAAAACGACTAAGGGTGAAAGCCGTTGCTATGCCCCTTAGATCGAGAAATTATCAAAATGGGTGAAAGCCTCTGCTATGACCCTCGGGCTAAAAATGCTCTAAAAAAAAAAAAAAAAAAAAAATGACTAAGGGTGAAAGCCGTTGCTATGCCCCTTAGATCGAGAAATTATCAAACTTACTAAGCAAATCTCAAAGTTGGAACTTACCGAAGTTATGTCCTACATCTATCGCGCAATCGCAAGCTAAGGATATTGTCCAGATTGGAGAGCGTACTCTTTCAAGCTCGAGGAATTCTCACAGTACGAGTAAAGAGTTCGAAGTTATCATTACAAGCCAAAAATAAGACCTATCTGCGAATTATTTAACATAAATATTATTACAAGTACAAAACTGCTCGAAGTACAGATTACCAAGAAAAAACATCTCGAGGCACAGTTTATTGAAATGCAACGGCTTATCGATATGGTTACAACAAGATAATATTACAACAGAGAAAAATCCTAGCGCAACTAGACATTCTCGGAAAGAAGTTTTCGAACTTCGGCACTGCGGTCGGCATATCCGCGCGCATAAGCCTCTTTCTCGCGAAGGACGAAATTCTTCTTCTCAAATTCGCAGACATTTTTCAACCTTTCTATCTCCAGACTCAGCTTTTCCAGAAGACTTTCGCCACAAACCTGGGACTCTTTACTTTTCTCACAAGACAATTTCTTTTTGAAAAATCTATTGGCTTCCAAGGCCCGATCCAGCTCGGCCTTTTTCCGGGTCAACTCAAGAGTAATATTAGCTCGGTGCTTGACCTCGCGTTTCGCCATCGAATAAAGCACGGAAAAACATTCGCCAACCTGCAGGAAAACACGTCAAGACAGAAGCTGAAAAATCTAGCATAGTACCACGATAAGAGCTACCTGGGCAAGAAAGTCGGATCCAGAATGAAACAAAAATGAGGAATGATCTCCACTAGGAAACATTGACTCAGAAAGAGAAATCTCAGCTCGAACTAAGCTTAGGTCGTTTTTCCTTTGAGAAACCTTGTTAGAACGAACAATGTTTCGCTTAGTGGCGAAGACTTCATCCGCAAAGGTGACCTTCTTAGCCTTTTTATGAGCACTCCTACTTTTCAGACAAGAGGAGGGCGTAAATTTAAAAGAATTACCCTCTCCATAAAAAATATGGTCGAAAGAAAATTTAGACCAAGCAGGAGCTTGCCTTTTCCTTTTTAAGGCGTTATTCCTATCAGATTGGGGTGACCCCACAAGAGGGAATAAGGAAGTTTTCAGATCATGGTTCATTTTTTGGACGGATGATATATCTCCAAATGTCAACAGAAACGAGAAAAAGAAAAAGCAGTTTCTTAATTGGTAAGCTCGAAAAGCTCGAACTCGCATATATTCCCCTAAGCTTCGATCGTCAGAAGGGAAGAAATATTATTAAGGCAGGCTATCATAGCCTAAGTATTTATAAGGAACGCAGATTACCCAAAATAAAAGAAAAGTAGGCCATGGGCGAGTTACTTTTCCCAAGAAAAGATTCGATGACGCAACAAAAGACATAAGGGTGACGCAAGAAAAATATTTCATAATAAATTCATATCAACATTACATGAAGAATAAGCTCCAGAAAGGAAATACAAACTTAGGAAAAGTCACTATTACAAATTAAATGCCTGTGAACATTTATCACATTGCCAAAACCCTCAACTATTGGAATCCTCGGAGTCGGAACCATCACCCGACCTCATCTTCTTGTCCCCGCTCCGTGAACCGCTCTCCGAGCTCTCAGAATCATCACTGCTTGAACTGGTATTCTCTTCACCACCCTCATCCCTACCGCCGGAGGTCGATCCTTCCAGCTTGGCAGAAGAATTGCCCAGTTCTCCACGGGTGCTCGAGCCGCCTTCGATGTCCACGTCCTGATCGTCAAAATTCGCTTCGAGAACGTCAGGATTGGACATGGGAACCCCGAACTCTTGAAGGAAGAAGAAAAACTCATGATCCTTGAAGTCTGAAATCTTAGGGGGAAGAGAACTAGGTCTGTAATCTTTCCCATAAATATTTTTGAAAGGGTCCAAAAACTCAAGATAGTCGTCGATGGAACCAGCGAGTTGACCGGCCGAGATAAGCTGTTGAACCCCCTTATAGTGGAAAGCCTGGTTTATTTGCCCAGTCCTCAAACGAACCAGAGCATCCAAAATTGGAGATTTCAGAAATTCTCTTATGGCTGGAAGTCGGGCTTCTTGGCGGCCTCGCTCATAAGAACGTTCGGCGGATGCTTTGGCCTGTTCGAGTTCTAATTTTAATTTCTCCACCTCCCCTTCTAAAGTTTTCATCGTCTCCAGCTCCTTCTTACTCTGTTCGAACTTAGCTTCGATCTCAGACAATTTGGTATTGGTCTCTTCTAATTGGCTGGTTCTAGCAACATCGCCTTTCAGAATGTTGTAAAGGCCTTTCTGTGCCGCTTGGGATTCTTCGTTCAGCACGGCCGTTCGAAGAGCGTTTTGAACAAATAGATCTCCCGCCTAAAAAAAAAAAAAAAAAAAAAAAAATATTTTAGACACGGTACAGGGATTATGAAGAAAATATTAAGACTTTTTCGAAAACAGGCAATACCTTTTGGTGAGCTTCGGCGTAATCACCTATTAGCTCAAACTCTGACCTAGTAAAGGATTGAACAACATCATCTTTGAATCTTCCCGCCAGAAACATTCGGAGGGATTTGTCCACTGTGTGCTCACCCCCGGGGCCTAGATCGGATTCGATCGTCCCGTCCTCAGGATATCCTGCCGCCCTAGGTCCTCGAAGATGATCTTCGAGGAAATCAGCAAGTTCGGGATCGGAGCAACCAGCCCTACAAGGTATCGGATCTAGTCCTCTGCCAAAGATTTTGGTTCTCCTGGATGGCTCGGGAGCATTACTACTCCTCTTCCGAGCCATCCTAGCTTCTAGAATCTCTTTGGCACGATTTTCCATCATTGTATAGCGACTGTACCCCGCATCGCTCGGGTTAGTGGAGCCGATCGGAAAAATAGATCGAATAACGGCTGAAGTTTGGGGGTCGGAAGTTCCCTCCGCCTCGGTCCGAAATTGTGAAGTTCCCGCCTCTCTAATCGAAGGAACGACCATCAAAGCATTCGGCGCCGCCGCGGGCCCAGCTCGGATTTTGGCTTTCTTTGCTTTCCGAGATGGTTTTGATGCTTGAGGACGAGGTCGGCCTTTGCTACCCTTCGAGAAGGAAGCAACGTGATTACCAGCGACGGAGGTTCGGAAATTATCAACTATATCCGCTAAGCTGGAGGGAGGATTGGCAGGATCAATCCGAGCTTCTCCGAACTTGATTGGATCGGCGGGGAAAGTACAACTACTAAGGTCAGCCAACCTCAGGACAGCTTCTTGAGTCATCAAAGCAGTTTGATGAGTATCGGCACGAAGAACTTTCAAAAACTCATCTGTAATCTCGTTCTTCATACTTCCCCTGAGAAGGCGCCGACCATATATCCATGACTTCGCCCCAGGCCAGTTGTAAGGGACTGGGTCGGAATTATCTTCAGCAGATGGGGTATCTGGTCCTCGAACAAAGAAGAATTCATGTTTCCACCCTTTGAGGTTACTACTAACATTGGCCGAAAGAATTGAAGTTTTAGGCCTCTGGGAGAAGTACACGTATCCGGCATTGGAAGACGTTGAGGCACTCATCTGAAAAACCCGCCAGAAATTCTGAAAAACCGCCTTTTTTCCCTTAGCCTTCATCAACACACAAAAAGCTATGATGAGGCCAATCGAGTTCGGAAGAATTTGACAGGGAGTCAAATCGAACGCCTCCAAGATCTTCTCCACCAAAGGAGGAAAGGGGATGCGAAGGCCGTAGTGAAAATGCTTGGTGTAAAAAGCTTGACAACCGGCAGGAGGGTGGGTGACCCGTTGATCGGAAGAAGGGAGGACAATTGAAAAACCAGCACCAAGATACGGTCCGAACTCCTTCTGCAAAGCCCCCAGATCCGTTTCCTTGAAAGAACAAACTATCTCGTCAGCCCTCTCCTCCGTCCTATTCAGGCCTGCGCTGGTCGACGGTTCCTCCCAATCGAAAATAGTTACCACAGCTTGCTTACCCAGCCTAATTTTCTTTTGCTCATTCTCCCCTAGAATGAGATCTTCATCCTCCTCAGGTTCATCGTCGGAAACTGTCGCCCCGCTAGAACTTTCATCTTCGCTATCTTCTGAATTAGAATTGGAGTCTCGATCATCCCCAGACTCGGAAGACGAACTCGAATCCTGAGCATTACCGACCTCGGATGAATGTGTTGCTACGAATTCTTCTTCTCGATCATCAGCAGAGTTTTTCCCCGAAGGAGATTTTCCCTTCGAATCTGCAGAGTTAGACATGATGTATACGTAAAAACGTGCTCGAAATATAATTGTTTCGATTTTCTATTCGACCTGTTTGCTCCGATCAAGAATTTTTTACCTTCAGAGCTTGTGGTAAATAAAGATCCTCGTCAAAGTATATATACAGGGACAAAATGGGAAATTGCAAAAGGGTCCCCGAGTAACCACGACGGTTGAATTCCCGCAGAAAAAGCCAGTATTCGTATTCTCAGAAATCACATTTACGGTCCTCATACTTTGGAAAAACGCCATAATCAAAGACCCATGAAAATTATGACACGTTCAAAGATTTATCAGGTCCTTATATTTTTATCAACCTGACGAATACTATGGTCGGGTCATACCATTAAAACATATGAAAAGAGGGGGCCGGAGTGTGAACTCTCCTTCTAACAATGGGTAATAAGAGCAACTCCCTTGATGACTCCGTTATAAGTCTCCTAAGTATGCACTCTTTTTCCCCGATTCGGTTTTTATCCCGAAAGGGTTTTTCCGAATCAGGTTTTTAATGAGGCATACCTAAAGACTTGCATTAAGATCGATCCAACTCGCAGTTTCACTTCTCTAATTGATCCTACGATACATATATATACTTCTTCGAGCCTAAAGGCTCCGCATTACGCTCGAGAAGTGGGGGAGTATTGATGAGGGGATTTTTGGATCCTATTCCCTATCCGACATGAGAGCTCGAAGAATCTTCTATCCCGACCATAGAAGATCGAACTGCACGAGGACAGATGCTTAAAGATCCAGAATCACTGTTGGGCCGAGCCCTGATCCAGAGTTATGGGCCGAGAGATATTGATCTATGGCCGGATCACCTAAACCCTACCTTCAGCTATAAATACCCCAAGCATTAATAACGACGACACAACTTCCCAGGTGCTCACTACTCGAAGCCACCGCTCGAAATCATAGGCTTAGGCCCTAAAATATGTATTTCGTCCTCTAGCTTGTACGGCATCCAATAGGGCTCGGATAGGACTCCCGATCTTTGTATTCTTGTAACCGTGTAATCAAACAGTTGGAATACAATATTATTGATCTTTATTATTCTCGCATATTGTTTAATCGATCTCACCACTCATAATTTGCACATACGAAATTCGGTAAGATCAGATAGGATAGTGCCCTGCAAGCCAG
Source organism: Penstemon eatonii (assembly GCA_038501285.1). Lineage (NCBI taxonomy): Eukaryota > Viridiplantae > Streptophyta > Magnoliopsida > Lamiales > Plantaginaceae > Penstemon > Penstemon eatonii. Next base: position 21,301,384 of record CM076713.1, read on the forward strand.
TTCAATTAGCTTGTAATAGATCTATCTTGTATATAACAATCTTTGATTTTATAATAATACGCATGTTTATTTATATATGTATAAGGATAAACAATGGCCAAACTTCATCTCTCGCGAATACATTTAAGCGATTGGTTGAAACCCTGAGATCACTCACGACTATGGGACTATACACTTCAGTACTGAGTGCACTTATCATGAAACAGTCTCAAAGGTCGTGATCTCGAAAATGTTCCAAGTCATAGATTCATATCGAGACGGGGTATCGAGTGAATCGTCAAGACTTGTACGATTATGCATGATTCACACGGAGTGAATTTGTTGTAGTTTCATGAACAAGGCATTTGAGGCCAGTGCATATGACTAGGTGATTCGATGGAGGATCGAATGCATCGAACGACCCGAACAGAGAAACCCATTGTGGAAGCGCATGACGCATATCGGTGATGGGATGTTTCTCAAAGGATTATAATAGTGTACGATTTAGTCCTATGACTTGAGGTGCTAGGGCGAATTCGGTGCATGAAAGTGCGTACTTAGATCTAGGTATAGGCCACTTAGCTTGGTCATAAAAATGCCCAGGTTGGGTGCGTATGGACATGTACGCGAGTGGTTAGTACCAAGATGGAATCTGTTGACTCATCGTAATGGATGAGAATATTTCCTATACGATTCTTAGATAATGTTTCCAATGAATCTACGGCCGTAGTCGGTGACGGATTTGGAAAGGGGTTTCCAAATTAGGCAGTCACACTGGAACATTATCCTGAATTAGAAAGTATAGTTATCGAGACAAATTTAGAGGTGCCGATCAATTCACACACCCTAAGTCTTGATCGGGAAATTGGTCGACAGAAGGACCGTATGTACATGGTAATTATATGAGGTGAGGTTCACTAAATATCAATTCACCTGATGTTGGGCTTCATGGGCTTGTGGCTAGACATCGACCATGAAGTGTGGGTACTCCTGAATTAATAGAGGAATTGATTCTAGGAGTGGTCAATTAAAGGTAGTTTAATTGATCGGAGCAATTTATTGTTCATAAATTAAATCACGAGGTTTCGTGAGCCTGCTGCCAATTGATGGTGAACCCAGAGGGTCACACACAATACAATTGGACGGTGACTGTTCTGTAGGAATATAAAAGGAATTAATTGATTTAAAAGTAATTAAATCAATTAAGTGAATTAAAGTGTTAATTCAAATGGGAGATAAATTAATTAATTGATTTAATTGATTTAAATGACAATTGATTAATTAAACTAAATATTAATTAAGTAATTAATTAATATGGGCTGGATATTTAATTAAGTAATTAATTAAATTAAGGTGGGCTTGCAAGAAATGGACTCCTAAGCCCATTAGGAATCTTGTAACCCTAGGACTTGAGGAGTGCTTATAAATAGAGTTCTAACAGAACTCAAAAAAAGTACATCTAAGCAAAAACCCTAGTCTCCTCTTGCCCTAGGAAATCCGCCCCACCCTGCGCCGCCCAAGCCCTAGCGCCGCCGCCGTGTGCTGCCGTAACACCGCCGCACCGCCGCCGTGAAAGCCCTAGTGCCGCCGCCGCAAATCTTCTCCCTCATTCCTTTTGTGCAGAATTTTGATCTGTCAAATAGATCTGCACAATCCTTCATCAACAAGCCTCTTAGATCTAGTTCTGAGCCTAAGACTAAGAGGTGTCATCATAATCCAGTTGGTGTGGACTTTTCTCTGGAGGTGAGACGCTTGGATCACTCCAGTGAACCAGAACCTTAATCAGAGTTCAGAATCAGAGTTGGAGGTTTCCACCACCTTGCCTGTGGTGAGGTAAAAAATCGAAAACCCCCTTTGTTAGATTATTTCTGTGCTTTGTTTTATGTCTTTCGTATATATAACTTGGAGATATTATTATGGGATCTGTGGGTGTGCCTTGAAAAATTTTAATTTCCGCACTCTGTTGTACTGACAATCGAGGCATATCCCAACAAGAGTGACCACTCTTCTTATAGTAACTTAGCTGATTTCAGCAAAATCAGTTTTATCAAGAGTATACTTGCAGCGGATGTTTGAAAGTGTTTTTCACAAGTAGACTAAGTCCTTCAAAAAGATTTTATCTCCTGTTTTAAAACTCCTTTAAAATCTTTTAATAATTCAAAGTGTAAACTTATGCAATTTCGAAATATGCAAGAAAACTTAAATGCAAGAATAACACAAAGAATTTTTATAGTGGTTATATGGATAAAAATCCTTTAGTCCACTCTTCCAGATCACTTAGATTCTGGGTTATACTATAAACACACAGTTTACAATATGTCTCCACTTACACCTAGACAACAAATGAAAAGGCTATAAGCTCGCAATAGGAAATCACTCAGAAAACCTATCCTCTGAAGTTAAATCACTCACAAAGACGGATTTAAACTTCGCACAACACTCAGCTAATACAAATTCACTCAGAAAATGTTTTCTATTTTGCTTCAACTGGGTTTCTGTCAACAGATGACTTCCACCAGACGAGTGAGCTGTTCGAGCTTCTTGAGACTTAGAAAAATTTTTGCTTCAAAACGAAATCTCAGAATGTTTTTGTGTGTCTCGCTCGTTGAAATCAGCTCTATTTATACTTGGATTTGAAAATATGACTGTTGAAGCAAATCACAATTCAAATCCATAGCCTTAGCCCAAATTCAGAACGGCTCCCTTCTACAGTACCTTTTCTGCTGTACTTTCCTGTAGCTGCATTAAATGCACCATGCTGATCCGAGAATATTCTTCAATCATTTGCCATTACTACCCTTCTCTTGCAGCATTTATTACACCAAGTGCATTTATTACCGTTGGACTAATCTCTTGATCTCTTCTACTCTGCTGATCGAGGCAACTCTGCTGATAGATACTCTGCTGATCAAATACTGAACTAATCTGATTTGAGTCAGCTGATGGTCTACCCTTTTTATTGTTGTTTCAGCATGAGATCAGTAGTCTTCTGGGCTTTGAATTTTGAACTCTTCTGATGTCTTCTATACTTGTTCAAAATTCTTCTAAGGGACCTAAGCTTTCCATACTTAGCTGATTTTGACGTTTTGGAAATCATCAAAACCTTCCCTTATCTTCTTATCTTCTTTGCACTTCATCTTCATCTTCATCCAACACAGTGTGTCTTTGACTCAATTAGTCCCTAAATCCGTGGCCTTCGTGGTCTGTTTTTCCGTTTTGATGATAGCAAAAGGATTCCAACCCTCTTTTCGTAATTTTACGCAATTGTTTCATTTTAACGTTTCTAGTTCCTCAAATCGCGGATATTTCTTCGCTAGCCAAAAGACTAGTCGCGCAATCTTTGACTCCCCGGTTTCCAGCAATCCTTCCTAGAAATCTCATTTTTTCTTCGTTCGTCCGCCTTCTCATCTTCGTTTGGCGGATGGCTCCACTGAGCTCTTTTCGTGGGACCATGATTCCAAATGGATTTATGGTGGTCGTTTTCCGACTGGTGATCTTATTCTTGACGACCCCCAGTTTATCGGCGAAATCCAAGCTATGCGTGTCAACAAATATCAGAGTGCTCTTCTTATTGGCGGAGCTTTTCTTCGCAAGGCGGGATTAAGTACTCATGTTTTCCCAATTTCTTCTCCTTCTGAATCACTGGGTAAGTATCTATTCTAATTTTTGTGTTGTCATAACACTTTTTAGTACTAAGTTTAATTTTGATTTTGTTGTCATAACTCCCGACGCTCTTCAAAGGGAAAAATGGTGTTGTCTAAATCCAGCAAAACCATAGAGAATGTTCCTATCGAGCAGAGAGCATTTCGGAAGAGAAAATTGGAATTGAGTCATGATTCCGAGGAGAACATAGAGGAATCTCCTGATTCTCCCCAAGAATCTCCTGTTCGCCAGGGGACAGGATCGGGTTACCCTCCTTTCCAACTTAGGACATCTTTAGGTATACGTGGATGCCGCAGTTGGTCGATGCCTCATCCTAATAATAATCCGGTGGAGAGAAAAAGGAGTTACTATGGTCGTTCCGGTAACGATCTTTCTCTACTCGGCGAGAATCATCCAAAACCAACTTTGGTTGAGATGATCGAGGATCATTTAGAGGGAAAAAGAGCCGCTGGCTATCCTGAGAATGATTCTTTAGTTCACGACGAGAGCGAAAATGCAGTGGATAAGGCAACTCGGGTTCTTCTGTCCGGCGTTTTTACTCGTGACATGAATAAGCTCCTTAGGAAGGATCCTTTAGAGAAATTTCAACTAGCTTCTCTTTATACTGTAAAGGTGATCTCCTTTATGTGTGTTTGTAGGATAATTTTCCTCAATGAATAGTTTAGCTTGCTAATTTTATTTCTTTTATCTTTTCCTTTTTCAGACTAAGACTTGTTTGGCATCATATGCCTATGAAGCTGCTCTCTGGAGACAACAATGTGAGTTTCTGGATGAGAAATATAAGATTTTACTTCATAAGACTTTTGGTCTAGAGGTAGGTCCCTCAACGACTTCTTCTCTTCCGGTCGTAGAGACTCGGACTACGGGGACTGATGACCAGGAGATTATAGATAGGGTTCTGGAGACTTCTCGTACTCAAGAACACGCCAATCAATTGGCTAAAAAGTTGGAAGAGTACCAATTCCAGAGTACTGCTCGAATTAGCGAGTTGGAATCTCAAGTATCGAGTCTTCAGGCTTCTTTAGAGTAGTATGAGAGGGACACTCCTATTAGTGGACTCAGGGATCGTTATGGCCGAAATCCTGATGAAAAAGTTATTCGTGAATTCCTTAGTTCCCCTGTTCATACGGCATTAGTAAATCAAATGGTCGGTCCGCTTCCTGAGAGTACGTTCAAGAAGGTGATTCATCAGCTGGTCGCTTTTGAACTGATAGATGATCTTCGAAAGGAATATTTTAAAGCGGCGCACATTCGGTTGAACCGTTATGGTGAAGAATATTCTCCTTCCGAGCTGCAGGACGTCGTTTATCAAAAGTTTCCCTTGGCTCACCTTGTCAAAGAGTTCGGTAGGCCATTGCAGATACCTCCTTCAGATATTAATAAGGAAGTCGATAATAATTTTATCGATCTAGAGGAAGAGGAAGAAAATACCGAAGCAACTAATGAAGGAGGCGTCGCTGGCGAGCAGGAAGTTCCAGATGGCGACCAAGTTGTATGAATCAAGGAGCGATATGTTGATCTTGTGAAATAACCTTTGTAACTGTTATCGTAAGTTGAGTTGTAATATTACTCTTTTATCCCTTTGTAAAATAGACGATTCAAATTCTCACAGTTACGTCTTTTCGTCTTCTCTGTAATAATTTAGACAAGTTATTAACTTTGCCGTAATCATTATGCGTATGTCTTTTCGAATTCTTGCATCAATTCCTAGGCTAGTTACGCGCCCATTCTTTGAGTCTCTTGGGTCTTTTTGTATAGTATAAATACGAAAGGTAAAACTTTACTCGCTATTTACCGCTTTTACTCATTTCCCAACAGATTACCCTTTCGTTAGCAGGTCGATAAGCTTTCTCGATAATTTAATTTTCTTTTTTGAATTCCGATCATGAGTAATCTTTTCGGTAATACTTCAAAGCATCCTTCCCGCGAGAGCGCTAAGAATGTCAGGCTAAAAAAGTCTCGAACAGAGGGGCCCTCGATAGAACCTCCTCGTTCGTCTTCCAATAGTAGGTCGGCGATCGATACTCCTGTCGTTCCTTCTGAACCTTTTCCTGTAGTTAGTTCGCCTTTCACACAACAAAACTTTTCCTCTTCTGTGAAGCAGGAAGAAGGCCTTCCCCGGGTCGGGTGGCCTTTGGCGATTCATCTTTTATGGAGCAAGCTTTCGACATACCTTTCACTTCAGGCACTTCTTCTTTCGAACATGGCACATATGAGCACGTTCCTGTTAGTTCCCTTCCTTTTTCTACTCTTGTTGCCCCGATTATCAGCGGAGGCCAAGTGGGTGTTGTCTCGGAGGTGATTAATGAGGGTTCCTTTGTAAATCCCTCCTCAACACAACCTATTTCTCAAGATTTCCCTGATTACTTATTTAATGATACTACTGTGATGACTACTTCTTTCGAATCCGGCGGGCCTTCTGGAGGTCGGACCGGATCAAGGTCCGGTCGGCGAACTGTTATATCTGCCTCGGGCAAGGAGACCTCGGTGAGTCCTAACGAGAGGAAATCCCCTCATATGTGATAGAAATAGTGTCCTGCAAGCCAGCTGTATGGCTAGCATTAATTGTAATTAATGAGGAACTATTCAATTTAGATTAATAAATGCACTTTTATGGTCAACTTTATCTTATGTAATATTTATCTACGCATAAGGATAGAAGTCCTTAGATCACAGGGCTATGGGACAACCCGTGGACTGATCTCCAAGGCCGTGATCTAGAACATATTCAAGAGTCGTAGAACCCAATCGAGATAGGACATCGTTGGATTCGGTTAGACTCTCACTATTGTGTATACTCCGATGAACTGGAGGACGCTGGGGTCCACGAGCGTGACTGGGATAGTCGATACACATAAGTGGGTGGCTTGCTGGGATGGCAAGCGCACTGAATACCCCAATTAGGAAATAACTCACCATGGAAGCGGTAGTCGCATATCGGGGTTGAAGTTATTCCAATTTACAATAGTATACGAGGAACGATCCCTAACAACTTGAGATGATAGGGTTTATCTGGTGCAAGAACGTCTATGCTTTGATGTGAGTTCCGACTGACTGGGGATCACCAGAAAGTCTCTGTGGACTCACGTTGGGTTTAGAGGAACTCGTATGCAGATTCATATCATCAACAAAGGATCCGTTGACCCGACTTGATAGGTTGGGAAATTCTCCTATGGATTTCTGTGAGAAATTAATTCTGGAAAAATCCTTGGCCAAGGTATTTGACGACTTTATGTAAGTAGCTCATAAAGATTAAATCAAAGAGAATTTATTTCGAGATCAGAGAACATAAGGTCAGGACAAAAGATAAGGGAATCCGATGAAAGACCATACCCTTAAGTCTCGACTGGGAGATTGATCGATGGAGAGATTGTGTCGTATATGGAAATTGTAAATGATAAAAGGTTCACTGAATTAATTCACCAGTGATTGGGCTCCATGGGCTTGTGACTGGACATCGACCGTGGAGTGTGGGAGAATTCCCAAATTAGCAGGGGTGCTAATTTTGGAATGATTGATCGACAGAGTGTTCGATTAATTTAGAGTATTAACTGCTCGAGTAATTAAATAATATTTAATTACAACCCACGGCCAATTATGTGGTGAACCTACGGGGGCATACACAATACACATGAAGCGAAAGCGAGGAAGTAGGAACGAACCAGTTGACTGGGTCGACTGGGTTAAAATCGACTGGGTCGATTAAATGGGTGGGTCGACTGGGTCGACCCATGTGGAACGAAATTGGATCCAATTGGAATTGGATCAAGATTATAAATTAAATTGAATTTAATTTATGAGTAAATTAATTATGATTAGACTTGGAGTTTAATTAATTAATTGGGAGATGATTTAATTAATTGGGCTATTAATTGGGAGATTAAATAAAGCCCTGAAAGATTAATTAAAGTGGGCCATGAATTAATTAGAAGACTTAGTCTTCTAATTAAAAGGGCCATGGCCCATGTAGGAGAATTAGTATCCTAATCTTAGAAGGATTAGGTTTTATGAGATATCTATAAATAAGAGACTAGGTCTCATATCTCACACACAACTCTACAAGAAAAATCAAGAAGAGCAAAAATTCTCTCCCTCTCCCTCCCTGGATCGGCCGAACTCACTTCCACTTTAGGAAGAATTTTCGTCTTCGATTCTTCGTTCCAAAGTTGTTCTAAAACCTAGATATTAATATACCCTATGTTCTAGTCGATTAGGATATATTAATTTTCGTGATATTGTGGTGTATCAACTCGTAGAGGCGCAACACGTGGGGCGCTACCAAAAGGTGTGGGTCGATCAACCGGGGTCAGAATTCAGAGCTCATCTTGCTAGCCGAGGATTTGCAAGGAGACAGGTATAAACGAGAAAACTTATACTGTCGTTTAATTATATTCATACATATACAACTAGAGAATATCCTGGCAAGATTCTTTAAGAGGCCCTAGAAAAATTTTGATATTCCGCTGTGCCTAGGGCTGTTTTTCTTACCGAATCCCAACAGTGGTATCAGAGCCAACTCTAGGCTTTGTATATATATGAATTTGCAAATTCTGTGTTTATTAAATCATATGTTTGATTTATGTGGCTAGTTCTTTAACTTTGCATGTTTTAGGACGTATGTTTATTAACTTGGAGTTAATGTTTAATTTTGGATTCGAAAAATTTTATCATGTTGTTTTTAATTTTTGGATTAGGATTTAATTGACTGGGTTTGTTGAATTAAATCTATAAGTAATCGAAACAAAAAAAAAATTTTTTTTTGGTATTTGAGTTCAACCGCGGTGGCACGCGGCGGTGCGCGGCTGGGCGGCCACCGCATGCTGCCGCGAGCAGCAGCGCGCTGTCTGCACGTGCAGCACACGACAGCTGCCTTCGGGCAGTCTACCGCGTGCTTGCAACGCGCAGCAGCACGCTGCTGCGTGCTGTTACGCGCGGCAGCAGCCGCTGCGTGCGGCGCACGCACGGCCTTCGTGGCCGTGTGTGTGCTGCCACGTGGCGGTGTCCTATTCGTCACTACTTGGCTGAATTTTGGTTGATCTCAAACATGCCTATTTTGGAAGTCCTGAAAATCTTGGAGAATTTTTGAAGATTAGGAAACTTAGAGTTTTTGGATAAGGTAGTTATTTTGTTAGACTTAAACACTACCTTAATTAACTAATCTAAACAAAATAGGATTATCTTGAGAATCTTGGAGATTTGGGAATATTGGGAAACTTAGAGTTTTGGATAAGGTAAGAATCTTAGAGATTTAGATTACCTTAATTAACCAATCTTAATCAAGATAGGATTTGTAGATTACTTGGAGCTCAAGTAAGAGCTAATTAATCTTAGAGGTTAATTGTTAATTCAAAATTAATTAACTTGGATAAATTTTATGAATTAAAATTAAAGGAGCCGGTAAATTTACATTTTTGCCCTTATGTGAATTTATGCATGTTCTTGAGTGAATATGTGGATTGGTCGATTTTGCCCTTAAGCCCTGTGTTGTTTTTGGTTTATTTAAATTTTGGGTTGTAATTAAATGGGCCTGATTGGTGCCCTTGCTTGCGCAAACAAATGTAATAGAATAGGACCATTTAAATTATGTAAGCTAGGCTTAGATTAGGCTTGGAGCCGAGAAGACCTCATGAAGACTTGGAGATCCACATGGAGGCCCATTTACCTTGGAGGACATGGAGGCCCAATTCATTACATGGAGGCCCAATCAAGCTGGATATTACAAGAAGGCCCATGATGTATGGGTTTAAAAATTGTAATAGTTAGGACATTTAATTTTCACCCTAGACTGACCAATTGATTCATCACGTGGCTCGTGATGGATCGCATAGGATGGGCAATCGACCAATCATATCTTGCTAGGTGATGAATGTTTACTTTTCGCAAATTATTCTTTGATGTATGAGATGCATGCTTAGGATAGAAAACGTAAACAAGATAAGCATAATCTGATGAGACCTCGCACACTTAGAAACCTCCAATTGAACTTAAAATTCAATTAGAATATTAAATCGAATAACGGGCGCATATGAATAGTGTCTATGGTCCGAGCCTATCCAATTACTAGGTCTTAGGCATATTGTACGAATATATCTCGATGTCTCACGAGTCGTGGGTCGAGCTATAGGAAGATAATATGTCTATTGCCTCGATGCACGAGTTTAGTGCCAAGGGAGGGGATAGCAAGGTTTTAGGCGCTGTCTCACGAGTCGTGGGGCGTCTAGGATTGAACTATTTCTCTCCACGAGTATTGGACATGATTTAACGCTAGTAAGTATGGATGTCTCACGAGTCGTGGGTCCATATCGAAAAACGAGGCTAAATGAACTTAAGGGTTAGCTGCGATGGTTAACCGTTGACGTAGTCGACCACCAAGTGGATCAAATAGTATGGCCAACGAGTCGTGGGTACTAGGAGATTGCATTTGGGCCTTAAGCCCGCTAGGATATTTTAAATTCCCGAAACTTATGTGGGGGCATAAGATTTTGATTAAAATAGTGGGAGTAATTTACAAATAAAATCCATGTTTGTGAATTGTGCATTTTAAGTTAATCTTTCGCGTATTTATTTCTTCTATCGTCGTTTTATAGATATGATGTCAAAAGAGCTTAGAGCACTTAGAGATTTATCCATCTCATCACTTGAACGTAATATTTTAACTGGACCCAACTTGCATTTCTGGACGCATCATTTGAATGGATTATTTGAAGCTGAAAACATATCCTATGTTTTGTCTGTGCCACCACCCATTACTATTTCACATGACGTTCCTGATGAGCTCCGTAAAAGCATCACCAAGTGGAAACTGGATGATGGCTTAGCTCGTGAATACATGTTGGAATATATGTCACTTGATCTGCGTTTGCAACATGAGCATATGGCATCCACGAAAGAGATTCTCTCGAATCTCAAATTCCTTTATGGGATTAGAGATGGTCGTCGCAGATTCGCGATCACGAGGGAACTCTTGCAAGCAAGAAAGAGAAGGGAAACTCCTGTCGGAATCCACGTACACAAAATGATTCGACTTCTATCTGAACTCGAAGATATGGGTGTCGTGATGGACAATGATTTCCGAGTAGATCTTATTCTACAATCTCTTCCAAGATCATATGACAGATTTATCGCGGACTTGAATCTCCAGAGGCGAGAGATTACTGTACATGTCCTGTGACAAATGCTCGAGGAACACGAAGCTTCTTTTGGAAAGAAAGCGAGGGTTGGCGAAAAGACTGGGCGGCGTTCAAAACCAAAACAAATGGAAACCAGAGCTCCTTACTGCACAAGGTCAAGGGAAAGGATTAAATTCGAACCTATGGAGAGTTCGAACAGGTATATTCCTTGTTGAAGTTAATTTTACAATTAACTGTGCATTTTTGGTGTTAGACACTGACTGGAGTTCTCATCCTTGTAGGTGATGGGAGCATTAAAGAAACTGGAGCCTGAGGATTAGATCCTTGAATAAGGCAATGGAGCTGGAGCTGCTACCAAGGCCGTAGGCAAAAGTAGATTTAGGTGGTTTGATAAAGTCATTAGGAAACTTTCATTTATGTACCTAGTTATTAATGAAAAACTTTTTATTCATGTTATTGAATAATGTTGATTTTAATAAAAGCACCTGTTTTTGTTTTTCATTTGGTACATTAAATTATTGACTTTACATTATAAAACCACCTAAGTTAGTTATGCACATACAACAAAACAAAAGGAAACAAGATAATGAAATATCTGCCCAATTATGGCACGCTAGACTTGGACATATATCTAAGTCAAGGATTCAAAAGTTAGCATCATCTGGCACGATTGAAATCAATCGCATTGATGAAATGCCGACATGTGAACCATGTTTAAAGGGTAAAATGGCTAAGTTGCCGTTTAAGGGAAACCCTGAGCGAGCCAAGCAAACATTGGACTTAATACATACTGACGTATGTGGACCACTAAGAAAAAGCGCCCGAGGTGGCTATGACTACTTCATCACTTTCACTGACGACTTTAGTCGTTATGGATATGTGTTCTTGTTGAAACACAAGTCAGAAGCCTTTGAGCGATTCAAAGAATTCAAGATGGAAGTAGAAAATCAACTTGGTCATACGATAAAGGCTCTTCGTTCTGACCGAGGTGGAGAATTTCTTAGTAACGAATTTCTAAATTATCTTGTTGAGCATGGAATATTATCGCAGTGGACTCCTCCTGCAACACCCCAGTTAAATGGAGTAGCAGAGAGAAGGAATCGAACCTTGATGGACATGGTTCGATCCATGATGAGTGCCACTGACTTACCTCTTTCATTTTGGGGACATGCCCTCCTCACGGCAACGAAGATACTGAATATGGTACCTTCGAAATCCGTAGAAAAGACACCATACGAACTATGGTTTGGCAAGGCACCCTCATACGCATTCATGCGCATATGGGGATCTCCCGCTTACGTTAAAAAGCTAGTGGGAGATAAATTGGAAACTAAATCCACTTTGTGCAAATTCGTGGGGTATCCGGAAAACTCAATAGGATACGAGTTCTACGATCCTACAAGACAAACAACGTTTGTCTCGAGGAACGCTCACTTCTTGGAGAAGGATTTCTTGGTGGACAAGAAAGAAAATAACGTAGAATTAGATGAGGTCACTGAAGCCGAAAAGGCCTTAGAGGTCGATCGAGCTGACCCGTCACCACAGGCAGTGGGAGAACAAGAGCATGAAAGTGCACCAGAAAGTACACCGATACTTCGTAGGTCAGAAAGACAACGTAGAGAACCCGAGAGGTACTACGGTCTGCTGCATGAGACTGGACAGTCTCTAACCGACCCAAGGACTTACGAAGAGGCTATGCTAGACATAGACTCGGGAAAGTGGCGCGAAGCCATGGAATCCGAACTGGACTCCATGCACTCAAACAAGGTCTGGGCCTTGGTAGATCCACCAGTGGGAGTGGCTCCCGTGGGTTGCAAGTGGATCTATAAGCGAAAGCTTGGAGTGAACGGAGAGGTGATTACCTACAAGGCGCGACTAGTGGCGAAAGGATACACTCAAAGACCAGGTATCGACTTTGAGGAGACCTTCTCGCCCGTCGCAATGCCAAAATCCATTCGGATCTTGCTGGCCATAGCTGCGTGGTATAACTACGAGATATGGCAGATGGATGTAAAGACTGCCTTTCTCAATGGGGACATTAATAAGGAGATCTACATGGAGCAACCAAAAGGATATGCATCCAAAGGAGATGAACACAAGGTGTGCAAACTCCAGAGGTCCATTTATGGACTGAAGCAAGCTTCCCGAAGTTGGAACATTCGTTTTGATGAGACAATCCAAACTTTTGGATTCATCAAGAACATGTTCGAACCTTGCGTGTACAAGAAGATCAGTGGGAGTACAGTTGAATTTTTGGTGCTTTACGTTGACGACATTCTTCTCATTGGAAACAATGTAAAAGCATTGTCTGAAACTAAAGCATGGTTGTCTACACAATTCTCGATGAAGGATATGGGAGAAGCATCCTTTGTACTAGGTATAAGGATCTACCGAGATAGATCAAAAGGACTGCTGGGCCTCTCCCAATCCCAGTACATCGACAAAATCTTGAAAAGATTTAGTATGGAAGAATCCAAGAGAGGATTGCTTCCAATGAGACATGGAATTGCACTCTCCAAGTCTATGGCCCCAAAGACGCCAGAGGAGAGAAGCAATATGTCTCGAGTACCATATGCATCCGTGATAGGAAGCATAATGTATGGTATGCTGTGTACGAGACCAGACGTAGCGTACGCTCTAAGCGTTACAAGTCGCTACCAGTCTGATCCAGGTGAGCAGCACTGGATAGCCGTAAAGGCAATTCTGAAGTACCTGAGAAGGACTAAGGAATTGTTCTTGGTATACGGTGGAGGAGAATTGAAATTGGAAGGCTATACAGACTCGAGCTTCCAATGCGATGTAGACGACTTCAAGTCGACATCAGGATACGTTTTCTGCCTCAATGGTGGTGCGGTTAGCTGGAAGAGCTCCAAGCAGGAAACAACCGCGGATTCAACCACTGAAGCAGAATACATTGCCGCGAGTGACGCAGCAAAGGAAGGTGTTTGGATGAGGAACTTCATCCAGGAATTGGATGTGATACCTAGCATCGCTGAGCCCGTTACTATCTTCTGCGATAATAATGGGGCAATAGCGCAAGCAAAGGAGCCGAGATCTCATCAGAAATCCAAGCACGTACATAGACGATACCATGTGATTAGAGATATCATTGGTAGAGGAGACATTAAGATGGAACGTGTCGACTCGGAAGATAATACGGCGAACCCGCTAACGAAGCCTCTGCCTCAAAAGGCATTTGAGAAACATCTGCATAAGATGGGACTCAAGAACATAAAAGACTGGCTTTAGGACAAGTGGGAGATTGATAGAAATAGTGTCCTGCAAGCCAGCTGTATGGCTAGCATTAATTGTAATTAATGAGGAACTATTCAATTTATATTAATAAATGCACTTTTATGGTCAACTTTATCTTATGTAATATTTATCTACGCATAAGGATAGAAGTCCTTAGATCACAGGGCTATGGGACAACCCGTGGACTGATCTCCAAGGCCGTGATCTAGAACATATTCAAGAGTCGTAGAACCCAATCGAGATAGGACATCGTTGGATTCGGTTAGACTCTCACTATTGTGTATACTCCGATGAACTGGAGGACGCTGGGGTCCACGAGCATGACTGGGATAGTCGATACACATAAGTGGGTGGCTTGCTGGGATGGCAAGCGCACTGAATACCCCAATTAGGAAATAACTCACCATGGAAGCGGTAGTCGCATATCGGGGTTGAAGTTATTCCAATTTACAATAGTATACGAGGAACGATCCCTAACAACTTGAGATGATAGGGTTTATCTGGTGCAAGAACGTCTATGCTTTGATGTGAGTTCCGACTGACTGGGGATCACCAGAAAGTCTCTGTGGACTCACATTGGGTTTAGAGGAACTCGTATGCAGATTCATATCATCAACAAAGGATCCGTTGACCCGACTTGATAGGTTGGGAAATTCTCCTATGGATTTCTGTGAGAAATTAATTCTGGAAAAATCCTTGGCCAAGGTATTTGACGACTTTATGTAAGTAGCTCATAAAGATTAAGTCAAAGAGAATTTATTTCGAGATCAGAGAACATAAGGTCAGGACAAAAGATAAGGGAATCCGATGAAAGACCATACCCTTAAGTCTCGACTGGGAGATTGATCGATGGAGAGATTGTGTCGTATATGGAAATTGTAAATGATAAAAGGTTCACTGAATTAATTCACCAGTGATTGGGCTCCATGGGCTTGTGACTGGACATCGACCGTGGAGTGTGGGAGAATTCCCAAATTAGCAGGGGTGCTAATTTTGGAATGATTGATCGACAGAGTGTTCGATTAATTTAGAGTATTAACTGCTCGAGTAATTAAATAATATTTAATTACAACCCACGGCCAATTATGTGGTGAACCTACGGGGGCATACACAATACACATGAAGCGAAAGCGAGGAAGTAGGAACGAACCAGTTGACTGGGTCGACTGGGTTAAAATCGACTGGGTCGATTAAATGGGTGGGTCGACTGGGTCGACCCATGTGGAACGAAATTGGATCCAATTGGAATTGGATCAAGATTATAAATTAAATTGGAATTTAATTTATGAGTAAATTAATTATGATTAGACTTGGAGTTTAATTAATTAATTGGGAGATGATTTAATTAATTGGGCTATTAATTGGGAGATTAAATAAAGCCCTGAAAGATTAATTAAAGTGGGCCATGAATTAATTAGAAGACTTAGTCTTCTAATTAAAAGGGCCATGGCCCATGTAGGAGAATTAGTATCCTAATCTTAGAAGGATTAGGTTTTATGAGATATCTATAAATAAGAGACTAGGTCTCATATCTCACACACAACTCTACAAGAAAAATCAAGAAGAGCAAAAATTCTCTCCCTCTCCCTCCCTGGATCGGCCGAACTCACTTCCACTTTAGGAAGAATTTTCGTCTTCGATTCTTCGTTCCAAAGTTGTTCTAAAACCTAGATATTAATATACCCTATGTTCTAGTCGATTAGGATATATTAATTTTCGAGATATTGTGGTGTATCAACTCGTAGAGGCGCAACACGTGGGGCGCTACCAAAAGGTGTGGGTCGATCAACTGGGGTCAGAATTCAGAGCTCATCTTGCTAGCCGAGGATTTGCAAGGAGACAGGTATAAACGAGAAAACTTATACTGTCGTTTAATTATATTCATACATATACAACTAGAGAATATCCTGGCAAGATTCTTTAAGAGGCCCTAGAAAAATTTTGATATTCCGCTGTGCCTAGGGCTGTTTTTCTTACCGAATCCCAACAATATGTTAGATGACCGTTGCATTCTTGAGCAAGTTAAGGATATTATGCAGTCGGTGACTCCGCGTCCTGTCAATGTTCCTTTTGGTAGTGAATTACCTGGCTCTGTTGAGCCTGATGCTTTGTCCTGGGACCTGGGCTTAAGCACTATTTTGCCTAGCGAGTTGAGGAAGCTCGAGGATACCTCTAATGTTCGCCTTGTTCAGTCGCTGGTGAAGCTATGCGAGCAGGTAAACATATCTTTGATTATTTTTCCCGCTTTTTTTTTGATTGCCTTGTTTATATAAGGGCTTTTCTTTTTTCATTTTCTTTTCCAGGCCAAATATTTTGCACTCCAGTTGGGTGTGCAAAATGATGATATGTGGATCGGTAAGGATGCCTATCAAAGTCGTTTGGAGTCGGAGACGGCAAAGACCACAGGGCAGACCCTCCAGTTGCAGCTTGCCAATGATGACCTCAAAAAATTACAAGAAGAGAAGTCTGTCTGGGAGAAGGAAAAAAGTGATTTGGTTCAGGCTGCTGCCCTATCAGAGGAGTCTCGACGGCAGGCCTATGAAGAGGGTTATGATGCCGGTTTTCTAAAGCGTCAGGAGGAATTTATGGTGTTTGCAGGTAACCTGACTCCTCGGAGGAGTGCTTCTACTAGTCGGCTTGTTGATAACAATCCTTCTCGGTGACCTGTTCGATCCGGCTGTTATTTTGAGTTTCTCCTCTCTTTTCTTTTTTTTTTTTGGTAGTGCCCCGACCTTTTGTGCGGTTGTTTGGACTGAATTTTTTGTATGGGGAGAATGAACCAATGAAAACTATGATTTTTTATGGGCAGATCTATTTCTTGATCAATTTTGTTTAGTAGATATCTTTCGTTATTTATGAATAAGTATAACTTCTCGAAATAATCAGTATAGATTAGCATACTTATCTGATATTGATCTTCTGGGAGAAGTATGCTTTGTTCGAAAGAGTAGCTTAGTCTGGCTTGATCAGTTTTTAAGTAACTGAATGATATAACGTTTGTTCTGCAAATCAAACTTTTTAAATCAAGTATAAGAATGGTGATCGACCAAGTATGGTTCCTTATCATTGTTCCTCAGTCGCGTTAGACATTAAAATTTGGACGGCAGGCCACCCATGTTGATAGTTGATTGAATATTTGATAAAGAACGCTCAGCGTTGTCGTCGATGTTCGACCAGTCCTTTGTAAATTTGTCCTTTTGCTAAGGATATCTTATTTAAGGACGCTGTCATTTCCACTCTTGAGCTCTGCTTTTCTTATCATAGGTTTAAGTTCGTTGAACCTTGTGAAAAGATATCGTTCTAGGTATCTTCTTAAAATCCATGTTTCTCTATACTGATTGTGAGTTCCGTGTTCCTCAAATAAAGCAATCAGTGTATCAAATATGTCAAATTTTTTGATATGGGAGGAATTGGAAAGTGTAGATTTATTAGTTAGATCCAGCCTGTTCAGACCTCCTTCATCAATTCTTTGGAATGTCAGGCAGTGGCGATAGTGCAGTCTGGAATGTCGGTAATTACTACCTTAATATCGGTGTCAGGCTTCTTGGACTCCAGCGGAGTTCTTGTATAGCCGATTACTAATTTTCCATATAATATATGAGGCAGTGACGGCCCTCATATATTGGAGGGTTAAGTCTTCCACTTCTAAGCGAACCATTTTTTTTTACAATGGCGTAAACTTGCATGCCTTTGTTGTGGATCTCAAGCTGTTTATCGAGCGACTAGCATATGTGAGCGTGCAAACTTTTCTGGTCTGGAGCTCTTTTAGATCTGCTTTTATTGTGCAATGATCGCTTCGATCTGGATTTTCTTTTGTCATCAATTTGTTGAGTCGGTCAGAGAGGTGCCGTTACAACTTACTCGCATTAATTACGGGAAGTCAAAAGGTCTCATTTCCGTCCCTTGATCAATTCTCCATCCAGCCGTAGGATTAATCAGATCTATCCCTACCTTGTACTAACGGGTCCCATGAGGCCTCAACCTTTGTCTTCACAGGTTTGAGGTCCGTGGTTTCTGTTTGCACATGGAGGGTTCATATTTACCAGTCACCCTTGCTCTTCGATATTACCTCCGGAGTGATAGACCATCGGGGTGCGCTGGTAAATGTGCTTACGTCGTTGGTCCCACGAGATGCTGCTTCAGAGTAAAATGTTTTAACTCTTAATGTGAAAGCAGTATCTTGTTGTGGGTGAATGAGTATTGCCGGTTATCTGGCTGGTAATGCTCATTTCGTCTGGAAGAACATTTGATCTTCAGAGCCTGGCCATCGAACTAAAGAAGTCGACCATCCTGAGCAGCATGCTTCTTAGGTGGTTAATTCCGACCTTCGAGATACTAGGGAGGAGATTGATGTTTCCGTGGACATTGTCATGAGGACCATCGATCTATAGGATAGGATCATTTTATCTAAACAATTGTAACAATGTGTAACGCGTATATAGACCTTTGTAATCTGAACAAAGCTTTTTGTATGTAATTTATTACACGTTCCTTGAACTTAGATGAATAAAACTTTATTATTATTCCTTGCATTCTTCTTGTTGTTGATTTCGTCTCAATCTTATTTATTATTATCATCGAGGAGCGTTTATCGAGCGGATCAATTTATACTCAACACTTTTCATTTAGACTTAGGTTTTTATACCAAAAGTCTTTTTAATCGTTAAAAATAGATCGAGGAGCGTATATTGAGCGGATCAATTTATACTCAACTATTTTGATTTAGACTTAGGTTTTTATACCAAAAACCCTTTTAATCGTTGAAAATAGATCGAGGAGCATTTATTGAGCGGATCAATTTATACTCAACTCTCTTGATTTAGACTTAGGTTTTTATACTAAAACCCTTTTAATCGTTAAAAATAGATCGAGGAGCGTTTATTGAGCGGATCAATTTATACTCAACTCTTTTCATTTAGACATAGGTTTTCATACCAAAGTCTGTCTAATCGTTAAAAATTGATCGAGGAGCGTTTATTGAGCGGATCAATTTATACTCAACTCTTTGGATTTAGACTTAGGTTCTTATACCAAAGCCCTTTTAATCGTTGAAAATAGATCGAGGAGCGTTTATTGAGCGGATCAATTTATACTCAACTCTCTTGATTTAGGTTCGTATACCAAAAGTCTTTTTAATCGTTAAAAAGAAGATCGAGGAGCGTTTATTGAGCGGATCAATTTATACTCAACTCTTTTTATTTAGACTTAGGTTTTTATACTAAAACCCTTTTAATCGTTAAAAATAGATCGAGGAGCGTTCATTGAGCGGATCAATTTATACTCAACTCTTTTGATTTAGACTTAGGTTCTTATACCAAAGCCCTTTTAATCGTTGAAAATAGATCGAGGAGCGTTTATTGAGCGGATCAATTTATACTCAACTCTTTCTATTTAGACTTAGGTTTTCATACCAAAGTCTGTCTAATCGTTAAAAATAGATCGAGGAGCGTTTATTGAGCGGATCAATTTATACTCAACTCTTTTTCGTTTGTTAGATCGAGGAGCATTTAATGAGCGGATCAATTTATACTCAACTCTTCTGTATCGTTTGATTGAGGAGCGTTTATTGAGCGGATCAATTTATACTCAACTCTTTTATATTGTTAGATCGAGGAGCGTTTATTGAGTGGATCAATTTATACTCAACTCTTCTGTATCGTTAGATTGAGGAGCGTTTATTGAGCGGATCAATTTATACTCAACTCTTTTATATTGTTAGATCGAGGAGCGTTTTGAGCGGATCAATTTATACTCGACTCGTCATATCTTTATTGAATCTTTAACCAAGATGATCGTACAATTCTGAGGAGCGTTTATCGAATCAATCGATTTATACTCAACTCGTTTTGATATCTTTCTTTAATCGAGCTTTGATTTGATATTTAAAATTGCTAAAATCTTTAAAAATCGAACCATAGGCCAAGGCCTTTATTACAAAGAATAAAACTTACTAAAAACAAAATAAAGCAGCATAATCTATTATGATTTATTTACCATAGTATTTTCTAAGGTTGACTGCATTCCATGTTCTTGGTAGGGCTGTTCCGTCCAAGTGTGCAATCTTGTATGAACCTTTCTTCCCTACACCGATGACGATGTATGGTCCATCCCAATTCTGTTGTAACTTCCCCACATGCTTGGATACCTCTACCTTTTTTAAGACCAGGTCTCCTTCTTTGAAGGTTCGAACGCGTACTTTTTGATTGTAGGCCCTTTCCATATTCGATTTAGCGACTTGCAAACGTACGACCGCTTTTTCTCTTAAAGCTTCTGATAAATCAATATCATTTTCTTTAGTCTTCCCATTTTCCTGGTCGTCATACATTTCAATTCTTGGCGTTGGAATTAGCGTTTCGACTGGAATAACAGCTTCCGAGACATATACTAGACTGAATGGGGTCTCCCCGGTTGAAGTTCTGACCGTGGTTCGATTAGCCCACTCGATCAATCTTCCAGAGGCTTCTGTCTTGGCTAGGACCTGTCTTAGTGGTTGGTTTGTTAAGACCACAATTTTGTAAGTTAGAAAATAAGGTCGGAGTTTTCTTGATGCTACCACTAAGGCCAAAGAAAATTTCTCTATTTCCAGGTAGTTCTTCTCGGCCCCTTGTAGTAATTTGCTTAAGTAATAAACTGGCTCATGTTCTAAGCCATCCACTTTGACTAAAACTGAACTTATGGCCACATCGGAGATCGATATGTAGATATATAATGGTTCTCCTTCGGTTGGCTTTGCCAACAGCGGGGCTCTCGTTAGATATTCCTTTAACCGTTCAAAGGCCTGGTCGCTTTCTTAGGTTCAAGCAAAGTTTTTCGCTTTCCGAAGGGTTTGGAAGAACGGCAAACTTTTGTCGGCCGATTTGGATATGAATCTATTTAACGTCACGATTTTGCCTACCAAGCTCTGTACTTGGGAAATCGTTTTTGGAGGCTTCATTTCAATTATGGCTCGAATTTTTTCTGGGTTGGCCTCGATTCCTCGTTGATGTACCATATATCCCAGAAATTTTCCCGACTTAACACCGAAAGTGCATTTTGCAGGATTTAGCTTCATTCTATACTTTCTCAATATTTGGAAGCCTCGATCGAGATGCTTTACATGATCAGCTTCATTCATGCTTTTGACCAGCATATCATCTACGTATACTTCCATTATTTCTCCTATTAATTCTCTGAACATCATGTTAACCAACCTTTGGTAAGTGGCTCCGGCGTTCCTTAACCCAAATGGCATAACTATGAAGCAATACACTCCCTGCTCGGTTATGAATGCAGTTTTCTCTTGTTCTCGCTCATCCATGTATATTTGATAAAAACCTTGGAAAGCATCCATCATGCTGAAGATTGCAAAGCCAGCGGTTGAGTAGACTAATAAGTCGATCCTTGGGAGAGGATATGGATCGCGCGGGCATAACTTATTAAGGTCGGTGAAATCGTTGCACATTCTCCATTTGTTATCCCTTTTGTCACCTTTTGGTACTAGCACAACATTACATAGCCATTCTGAGAAGTGTATTTCTCGAATTTGTTTCGCCTTGAGTAGTCTTTCAACTTCTGCCTTGATGATTTTATCATTTATTGGCCCATGATTCCTCTTCTTTTGTCTAGCAGGTTTTGCCGAAGGGTCGATTTTTAGCGAATGACTGATTACTCGGGGATCAATCCCTTCAATGTCATTCGCGCTCCAGGCGAAGACATCTACATTATTTCTGAGAAAGTCGATCAACATTACTTCCCCTTCCTTGCTTAATTCGGTACCTATTCTTGTTTGTTTTTGTTGGATCCCCTTGTACCAGTATGACATCCTTATGTTCCGGTGGTTTTAAAGCTAAATCCACTAGTTCTTTTCCCTTTTTATCTATTCGGTCAGTGCTAGGGATTTCAACCTCGTTTCTATCAGCGTCGTCTTCAAGCTTTCTTTTGCTCGGGGTAATCGATTTAGGGCGATTTCCCAAGGTTAGTGATGTGTTGTAGCAATCCCATGCCATACAATGATCGTTCACTATTTCTCCGATCCCTGCGTCAGTTGGAAATTTTATTTTCTGATGGTATGTTGAAACAACTGCTCGGAATAAGTTGAGTGCAGGTCGTCCTAGAATCGCATTGTAGGCAAAGGGCGTTTCTACTACTAAAAATTTTACTAGTTTCACCGTCCGATATGGTTTTTTTCCGAGTGAGACACTTAAAGTTATCGTGCCACTGGGGACAATCTCGGATCCTCCAAATCCTACTAAAGGCGTGGCTACTTTTTGGAAAGTTATTTGTCCCAAGTTCATCTGGGCTAGGACCTCTTTAGAGATGATATTCGATGAGCTTCCATTATCGATTAGGATTCTTTTGACGTTGTAATTTGCTACTTCTAGCGATACCACCATCGGGAAGTCTGGGCTATCCCCAAACAAGGTTTTTGGGTACCTCGCCCTCGTTGAAACTAATTAGCTGGTTGTTTGTTGGTTTACTTTCTAGAGTCCATACTTCTTTCGGGTATTTTAGTCTTCCAATTATGGATCTGGCGGTTCTTCGACGAGCATTACGACTGTCCCCGCCTGCGGGTCCTCCTGAGATTGTATGGATGGTACCGTTAATCTGGTCACTGTTTAATTCTTGAGGGGGACCATCATTAGGGGACCTTCTACGGGAATCTCTTCTTTGATTGTTATACCGAGGACTCCTACTTCTTCCTCGCTTGCAGTTGTCCCGCTCCAAATAGTCATCTAGTTTTCCTTGTTCGATCAGTTTTTCGATCTCTTTTTTAAAATGAAAGCAATCTTCAGTGCGATGCCCATGTGCCCGGTGATATTTGCAGTATAACTCATAGTTTCGTCCACCTGGTATGGGCTTAGCAATTCTTTTTGCTTCCGGGATCCAATTATTCCTTTCTAGTACAGCCAAGATTTCTTCTATCGGAACAGTTAGCCTTGGGTGTTCTACTTGATTAACCCTTCCCCGGATCGCCGGTTCCGCGGTTCTAGGTCTTTGATAGATATTAGGTCGTCTGCCCTGGTCGTTTTTATCGTATTCTATTCGCTGGAACACGTTGCCTTTTCTAAAAGACCGTTCATAGTCCATGGATCTTTGGGCAGGAATTCTATCTTGCCGTTTGGAGCCTGAGGCTGTAACTTTATTTTTGTTCTTATCTTTAAAAGAATTCATCTCTTCCTGGGTCATATATTTAGACGCCAAGCTCATGATGTCAGCGAACGTTCTTGGTTGCTTTCGACTGAGGGCATTTCTGAACTGCCTATTTTTCGTGAGGTCGAAGAGAATGGAGATTATGTAATCGATATTTGGGGAATCGATTTTGAGCAATTCCACATTAAATCTTGCCAACCAGTTCCTTAGGGATTCGTCCTATTGTTGATAAATGGTTCCCAAATAGCTCATTGGAAGTTTTTGCCTCTTCTGACTAGCGAACTGTTGTGTCAGCTTGTTGCATAATTCCCGAAAACTAAATATGGAGTTGGCTGGTTGCTTGACGAACCTGTCCAAAGCAAGTCTTTCTAACGTGGTCACCATTAAATTAGCGATGAATTCCGCCGAGTGAGCATATAAGTTCATTATGTTTGTGAAGCTAAAGATATAGTCATCTGGATCAGTGGTTCCGTCGTATCTGGGTAGTCTACCTGGAACCTGTCCGATCGACTGTGCCTCTTTTATTTCTCTGCAGAAGGGAGAGCAGGCCGCTAAGCTCTCCTGGAGTTCCGCGGTTCTGGCCCATGGGTTTTGAACAGATCGTAAGCGTTGCTCAAGTCGTTCCTGTACCACCTTTTCGATTTCTTTTTCCGAGAACTGCATAGTTCGTGGTCGATCTGAGATTGCATCGCCTACGTCATCCTCGATGGGGATTATGGTATGTTCCTTGGACCCGCTGCGTCTCGGCTGCGGTCTCCTTTGATCCGATTTTCTTCGGGGATTGTTATCGGAGGGTTTTGAGTTCCCCCTTTGCGGACTGTGTAATGAGCGCTGCTCGCTTACCAGGCTATCAGCTTGTTGAGAGATTTGATCATTCTACCTCGGCGTCCTGTGAATTAGATTTGCCCTAGTAGTTCTAGGGTTTCGAGGAACCTGTTCGAGTACGAGTAGTTCCTCTGGGCTGAGTGATTTAAAAAGCATAGCAATCTGTCGCAATTTCTCCTGAGCGTCTGGGAGGGGAACAGGGATCGCTGGAGCTACAGGTTCTTCTGGTATCGAACCAGTAGGGATCCCTTGTGGTTCCTGTTGGTTCTGAAGATGTCCCTGTAAATTGTCGTTGTTCTCAGGGGCGTTATTATCAGTATTTCCATGTGGATCCTCAGACGTATTATGGGGGTTAGTTATGTTACTCCTTGCCCCATTACGAGCGCTCTTCCTTGGGCGAGCCATATGTCGATCGAATAATTAACCTAGCCCCACGGTGGGCGTCAACTGATTAAGCCGAATTTCATCGGGTACGATTTAATCAGTAAGGTTTTGTGATTAGGGGTTTTCAATTAATATGAAATAAAGGGCTCTGTTACTTTATTATGGATGGATCAATCTCAAGGAAGAACAATTAAATGGACTAATCGGTAATCAAGACAATCAATGAATAAAATAGTATAGCAAAAGCTTTTCTATTCAATAATCTCAGATTGCTTTAGTATGCAGGCGTCAGTCGAGTATGTAAAGCGTTAATACAATGATTAACTAGGTATTTATATATCACTATTAACCTAGTTTTACAAGGAAACATAATTCTAATAGGACTCGGCCCAGTTGTCCTTCTTGAGTCCGGATTGTAGCTTGCTCGTTGAGGAGGGTCGTATTCTACTGGGTCGATAGATGCTCCCGAATGGGCTTGTCTGGTCGAACTGATCCCATAACCCTTAGTCGATCTGAATATTATAAGGGGTGCGAAATAGCCCCCATCAGTTGGATCACGTCAAGCTGCTTCTATAAATGGGCCTTTTCCTATTTTCTTAAACGGATGTTCTTACTTTAGTAGAGTTTACTTCGACCATGTTTATCAAGGAATACACCTTTGCATTCCACTATTTCGAAATCCGAGCTAGAAAGTACTTCGCGAATCATGAAGTATTGAGTATCTTAATATCGACTAGGATATCTGCAGACGAAGAAATGTTTTACCTTGAAGGTCAACATGGTGCATTGCTGACAACCTACGGCCCTTATAACCCCGTCGGCCCTGAGAACAGTTGGGGGAGGGGGTCCGAGCATCAACCAACACCCAATATTCACTATCCTTGTAAATCTTTTTGAGTAAGGGCATTATCGTTCATTTAGACTTATACCGCGAATTTCCCCTTTTTTCTTTGGAATGATTGGTCGATCAAAGGGGGCCAGTAGCTCCCACCAGTCAAGCCTAAAGAAGAGCTTATTCGATCTTTTGGCCCGGGAAGTAGGACCAGCTGGATATCTTACTGGAATCATGGGATGCAATGGATTGCGCCCGGTTTGTAATAGGATCCGCGTTTTCTTTTTGTAACTTGTAATAAGATTGAAACTTCTTCCTTGCAGCTTGTAATAGGATCGAAAAGTAGTTGTATCATTTCACTTATTCAGAAATTTCTGTGAATAATACTTCATGGTATCCTTGCATTGTTTGATCTAATGTTTTCTGTTTTATGGTTGCGTATGTGCTCCGGATGTTGGTAAGTTTGAATGAACTGCCTACCATAGTCAAACAGTTCCTTATTTATCGGGAATCCCAACGGTTATTAAATCTTGTTCGTTCATTTATCGGACTATCCGCCGTCGGATTTCATTCAACCCTTGCTATAAAAGACGGTGTCATATCGTTAAGACTATCTCATTCATCCTACCAGCTCTTTTATTTATCCGATCATGATGATCAAGATTATTATTCGATTAACTCGACTTTTTGAGTTCAGGCTTCGATCAATCTTTGAGAGGAGCAGAACTGCTTTGTGCTCGCTTAGAATATCGTCAGGCAAATACATTTTGTATCTTCAAGGCCAATATGCCAGATCCAGAAAATCTATAAGTTACCGATCATCGCCCGGGGTTAGTCAATTAAGGAATGCATTTTGTTATGGCTGACTACCCCGAGGTCCGGAAGACTGCTCAACCCGCAAAAGTGTTGGTGGAGTACGAGCATCAAATTCTTCAAGGATGACCGGTAGCTTTATCATTTCCTTGGCAAGGGTCTTTGATCGGGGGCCTGTTGCCACAATGCATTTAGGAAGACATACTGGAGGGGGAACTTCGAAAGATATGGTTACCCGAAAAATTGTGCGTTCGCCCCTACGTCTTCGAAGGACCGCAAATAAAGTTAAAAGCCTGCGGGTCCAAAGGAGATTCCATGCTCGGAGCTAAGTTATTCCGAACAACCGATAGGAGGGGAGACCGAAAATTTCATAGGATTGTAGAAAGTAATGGGGTCTCAATGAAATATATTAGCTTGTATTGTGCTCGAAATGTATCTCCAATTATTTTGTGCCTTTGAAATCTTGTATCTCCGTAATAATATTTATAAACGCTTTTTTCCTTTCTTTGTTGATTGAGCAATCTATAATCAGATAAATTCTTATTTTCAATAACCCGACCTTGAATATTTAAAATTAATATGAGAATAGTCGAACACCCCTTTTTGAGTGAGCAACGAACAAGTACTCTAGTAATTAAGCAATTAACCTTTCTTTGAAAATTCTAAGCATGAGCATTCAACTGATCCTTAGCAGTGCCGAATTTCCGGAGTTGGTCGAACTCTTCTATTCGAGAATCTTTAACCGATCATAAATCTTCGATAATAATAATTGTATTATTCTTTCGGGCTACTATCTGTCCGAGAATCGTTATTTAGGCAAATAATAACCTTTGAATCGTTTCTGATGTCCAGGTCGTTGTGATCGAGGGACTGGTGTTTGAGTAGACCGATTATAGCTTTTTCAATTCGAACATCACTAATTGATTGTAAAATAGTTGAAAAATGAGCTGGTGTTCGAATCGCGATTCCTCGATAACAATGCTATGAGTTTTCCGAACCGTTTTCATATAGCACGTGCCAAAAATTTAATTTTTATACAATCATCTTTGATTTCGGTCTTGCACTTTAAATTGGTTAATAGACATGGACTTCTTAAGCGATTCTTTTGGACAAGCCCCCCTTTATGTGCCCACAAGATTATTTCTTCTCCCAACCAAACAGGATCCTATTTCTCGGGAGATGTGACAGTCAATTCATTTATTGTTTAGATCATAACCGTCCGTGATCTGTTATCTGGGCCGTTGGTTCTAACCCTTCGCTATTATAAATAGTTCCGATTTTCTCCGTCACATTCTTCACTCATCACTTAATGCCTCGTCCGATCCTCGCAGCTCGAGTTTTGCATTCGTACAAAATGATTCATAATACTTCTGAAATAAAGGAGTTTGAAATTAGAATTCGGACCCTGTTTTTCGATCCTGGTCCCTTTATGTAGCCTTTCTCGCTTAGAATATCGACAGGCAAAAGAAATTGCGCCTAGAATACCGGCAGGCAACCTGCTTTCTTAGATATAATCCATCTGAGACGGGTTATAATTCCGATTTTCTGGTGCAGCGTCTGGTCGGGCAGTTGGTTAACCTCAGAGGATCTCTTTAAATCTGGAGCACCAGCTTCCTCGAGGGCTTTCTTGAAGTATAGTTCCTTCGAGATTGCTTGGAGTAATTCCGCTGAGGTAACTTTCCACTGCTCCGGATCGGATTAGGTTGTAAATAATGATTGTGTATGACAATCATTATTTACAGATGAAGACCTAAGATCGGTTAAAAGCCCTAAAGATGGGCTCCGATCCGGATTTTATCCGCAGGACACTCGAGGATGTGCGACACGTGGCGAGTGATTGTCATGAAGAATCATTGCTGAGTTCTGCATCTGGAGCGATCTCGGGAATGTGGATCGAACATGTCTAACTTTTATCCGTAGAATTTGTAGTAGGGCGTGAGCGATTGTATTGTACTTTTTTGAGCCCGAATTTTAATATTGTACTCGAGGCTTTACTTGTAACTTGTTCGAAGAATAATAATAATAAAGCTTTGTTTTTTGCTCAATTTTCGTTGCATATTCTTTGGTATTTTCTCGATTTCTTTGGTCGAATATATATGTGAGATCTGTTGAAACTCGATTGATTGCAAATTTGTGTACTTGACTTGAACTCGTCAAACCTTTTCCTTCGGGAACCAAGTCTTCGTCGGTAATCGAACGGTACTCCAAAATAGATTGCAACGTCGATGATTTATATAATCTGTTACCACTGTTCCAACAGATTTTATCGGTATTTTATTAACCGCGGGATTTACCCTGCTTGAAATAGCTATCTTCCAAGAAAACCAAATCGCTTCCGTGCCAATTGATCGAGTAAAGTGTCTGATAATCAGATAGATAATCAATACAAACTACGTGATCGAACGCAAATGAATCCGGGATGATAGTAAACAATTTATAATATCGTTCCGAAGTTATCGAACCCGATGCTCAGAAAAATAAATTCCGATCGTGATTGATTCGTGTAATCATTCCGAAATTGTTATACCCAGTAGATCGATCAATATCTTCCTTTAGAATAGCTATCAATTTAGTTGATTGGGTTAACTCTGTATTGCTTGATCGAGAAGAATATCTGGGAAACTCTTTCTGATAATATCTATATTTTGATCGCTCCTTAGCTCGAGATGCCGCTCATTGATAAATAATGGGAACCTTCGACAAATAATAAATAAATTATCTGGAAAATAAATCCAATAATTTCCCGATCGAAGAGTTATAGAAGAATGACATTTCCACGATCTTTGATTTAATTGCTGATATTTTCTTCTCAAAAGTTCACTCTATGGGTCATAGCAACAGCTTTCACCCTTTTCATTTATTTCGATCTAAGGGGCATAGCAACGACTTTCACCCTTAGTCGTTTTGATCGGTCATAGCAACAGCTTTCACCTGAGGGTCTTAGCAACAACTTTCACCCTTTTCATTTATTTCGATCTAAGGGGCATAGCAACGGCTTTCACCCTTAGTCGCTTTGATCGGTCATAGCAACAGCTTTCACTTGAGGGTCTTAGCAACAACTTTCACCCTTTTCATTTATTTCGATCTAAGGGGCATAGCAACGGCTTTCACCCTTAGTCATTTTGATCGGTCATAGCAACAGCTTTCACCTGAGGGTCTTAGCAACAGCTTTCACCGTTTTCATTTATTTCGATCTAAGGGGCATAGCAACGGCTTTCACCCTTAGTCGTTTTGATCGGTCATAGCAACAGCTTTCACCTGAGGGTCTTAGCAACAGCTTTCACCCTTTTCATTTATTTCGATCTAAGGGGCATAGCAACGGCTTTCACCCTTAGTTGTTTTTGAGGGTCGTCACCCATTTCGCTGATCCAAGGGGCATAGCAATAGCTTTCACCCTTATTTGAAATTTGATTAATAGACATTAAGATTGGCCATAATAACTTCTCAAATAAAACAAACTGGTAATATCTCTGGCGAATCAGGCTTTCATTGGACAGGTTGTCCTTTATATCATGAAATAAACGAAGATAGGATGAGATAATAAGATAGTAGATAAGTTAGAAATCGGTGAATAATCTTCGTTCTCCATAATAATACGCTTCCGAACCATGAATAAGACCTTCATAGGATAGATAATCCTTTTACGTAACAGTAGGAATCCCTCGGAATGATCGAATAAAGATTATAATGATAAAGACTGTTGATATCTTTACCGACGTCGGTAGCTCCGTTATACGGTTGTAATCTAATTGGAGCATCGTACGATCCTGATTTCGACCTCAATCGGCGAGGGCTCCGAGGGTCGGAGCACTGTCTTATAGAAGGATCGACGGAACTTCTGGTTGCTGAGCCGCCCTGGATAGATTAACAGGCTCATTGATAACTGAATTCTGAACCCCCGCAGCGTGGGATGGTTCTCCTCGGTTATATGTTTTCCTCCTCGTAGTAGGCATTTTTCGATCTAACACCCAAAATAAGGCCCCACGGTGGGCGCCAATTGATCTTACGCAAATTCGTAGTATGATCGATGATAATATATATAAACAAACCAGGACACAATACGAATTAAATGGTGAACAGATCAATAATGTATATTGCAATCGTGGGTATATTGACTACAATTATCGGGGGTCCTATTCGAGCATTATAGGATGCCGTACAAGCAAGAGTGCGAAATACATATAAAATAGCCAAATCTATCTATCCGAGCAGCAGCTTCGAGCAGAGTGCACCTGGGAAAGCGTGTCTGTTGTCATAAATGCTTGGAGTATTTATAGCCGAGAATGAAGATCTGCCCATAGGCCTGGGCCTTAGATCGGCCCAACAGTAATATTTGAATAAGGGCTGAGTCCAGAGGATCAAGTTATCCAGGCTTCATCCCGAGCTTGAGTTCGCATCTTCGGGGCCGAGATTCTGGTTCTTCGCTCGTATATTATTAATAGAAAGGAGTCCAAAATACCCACCATCAGTCTTCATCATTCCCGGGGTCGGAGTTGGACTATGTTGGGTATGTTTACGGTTGCCTCGATTGTTAGAACAACTTACAGTGCGGAATTTTAAAATTTTTCGAAGCACCCAAGGTTCCATATATTAGATCTCCATATAATGTATACGAAAGCATGAAACAAAAACACACAATGTATTAAACAAGGGGGTTTTCGATTTTTACCTCACCACAGGCAAGGTGGTGGCAACCTCCGACTTTGATTCTGATTCTGGTTCACAGGAGTGATCCAAATGTCTCACCTCCAGAGTTTAGTCTACACCAACTGGATTCTGGTAACACCTTCTAATCTTAGGCTCAGAACTGGATCTAGAAGATTTGTTATTGCAGGATTGTGTAGATCTACTTGACAGGTCAAGATCTAACACGGTGGAACGAGGGAGGAAGTGCGGCGGCGGTATAGCAGCTCACGGCTACAAGGAGGCAGCGGCTATTGATAGGATAGTGCCCTGCAAGCCAGTTCAATTAGCTTGTAATAGATCTATCTTGTATATAACAATCTTGGATTTTATAATAATACGCATGTTTATTTATATATGTATAAGGATAAACAATGGCCAAACTTCATCTCTCGCGAATACATTTAAGCGATTGGTTGAAACCCTGAGATCACTCATGACTATGGGACTATACACTTAAGTACTGAGTGAACTTATCATGAAACAGTCTCAAAGGTCGTGATCTCGAAAATGTTCCAAGTCATAGATTCATATCGAGACGGGGTATCGAGTGAATCGTCAAGACTTGTACGATTATGCATGATTCACACGGAGTGAATTTGTTGTAGTTTCATGAACAAGGCATTTGAGACCAGTGCATATGACTAGGTGATTCGATGGAGGATCGAATGCATCGAACGACCCGAACAGAGAGACCCATTGTGGAAGCGCATGACGCATATCGGTGATGGGATGTTTCTCAAAGGATTATAATAGTGTACGATTTAGTCCTATGACTTGAGGTGCTAGGGCGAATTCGGTGCATGAAAGTGCGTACTTAGATCTAGGTATAGGCCACTTAGCTTGGTCATAAAAATGCCTAGGTTGGGTGCGTATGGACATGTACGCGAGTGGTTAGTACCAAGATGGAATCTGTTGACTCATCGTAATGGATGAGAATATTTCCTATACGATTCTTAGATAATGTTTCTAATGAATCTACGGCCGTAGTCGGTGACGGATTTGGAAAGGGGTTTCCAAATTAGGCAGTCACACTGGAACATTATCCTGAATTAGAAAGTATAGTTATCGAGACAAATTTAGAGGTGCCGATCAATTCACACACCCTAAGTCTTGATCGGGAAATTGGTCGACAGAAGGACCCTATGTACATGGTAATTATATGAGGTGAGGTTCACTAAATATCAATTCACCTGATGTTGGGCTTCATGGGCTTGTGGCTAGACATCGACCATGAAGTGTGGGTACTCCTGAATTAGTAGAGGAATTGATTCTAGGAGTGGTCAATTAAAGGAAGTTTAATTGATCGGAGCAATTTATTGTTCATAAATTAAATCACGAGGTTTCGTGAGCCTGCTGCCAATTGATGGTGAACCCAGAGGGTCACACACAATACAATTGGACGGTGACTGTTCTGTAGGAATATAAAAGGAATTAATTGATTTAAAAGTAATTAAATCAATTAAGTGAATTAAAGTGTTAATTCAAGTGGGAGATAAATTAATTAATTGATTTAATTGATTTAAATGACAATTGATTAATTAAACTAAATATTAATTAAGTAATTAATTAATATGGGCTGGATATTTAATTAAGTAATTAATTAAATTAAGGTGGGCTTGCAAGAGATGGACTCCTAAGCCCATTAGGAATCTTGTAACCCTAGGTCTTGAGGAGTGCTTATAAATAGAGCTCTGACAGAACTCAGAGAACTAACACCTAAGCAAAAAAAACCCTAGTCTTCTCTTGCCCTAAGAAATCCGCCCCACCCTGCGCCGCCGCCGTGTGCTGCCGTAACACCGCCGCACCGCCGCCGTGAAAGCCCTAGCGCCGCCGCCGCATATCTTCTCCCTCATTCCTTTTGTGCAGAATTTTGATCTGTCAAATAGATCTGCACAATCCTTCATCAACAAACCTCTTAGATCTAGTTCTGAGCCTAAGACTAAGAGGTGTCATCATAATCCAGTTGGTGTGGACTTTTCTCTGGAGGTGAGACGCTTGGATCACTCCAGTGAACCAGAACCTTAATCAGAGTTCAGAATCAGAGTTGGAGGTTTCCACCACCTTGCCTATGGTGAGGTAAAAATCGAAAACACCCTTTGTTAGATTATTTCTGTGCTTTGTTTTGTGTCTTTCGTATATATAACTTGGAGATATTATTATGGGACCTGTGGGTGTGCCTTGAAAAATTTTAATTTCCGCACTTTGTTGTATTGACAATCGAGGCATATCCCAACAGTGGTATCAGAGCCAACTACATGATTATTATACGAAAGGCTTGAACATAATATGTGTTTATATTATATGTTTAATTATGTATATTAAAACGCATGATAATTATGTTCTGTCGATTGATTCTTACTTGTTATGACTAGATCTACAATTGGGTAAAACTGTTTTTCAGATCTATAGCGTTTTCATAGTTTTTGAAAACTTCAGGACTTTTTGGGCAAAAATCGCAAATTAGGGTTTTAAAGGGCTAAAAATTCGAAATTTTTGAATCTGGAAATTTCAAAAATTCTGGACTGTTTTCGCAAACTGGTCGCACGCTTTTTGGGGTCATTTTGTAATTTTCGAAAGTTTAGGGACTGTTTTGCAATTACCGAAACTTCAAGGATCTATTTGGAAAATTCGAAAATTTTCAGAATTCAAAATTTATTTTCTGGAATGCTGGCCGAAACTGCTTTGGGTGTTTTTGTAACTTTTTAAAAGTTTTGGGGTCAAAGTGCAATTTTAGAAAATTGAGGGGCCGAAAATGCAATTTTCAAAAGTTGAAAAACAGAATCTGATTTTCAGCAGGAAAATTTATTTTGTTTACCCGAAAGTTTATTTTGTCATAATTAGTAGTGACTAAAAGTAAGAATCAATGGAAGTTAGTTTTAAAAGGATGTTTTAAAATTAAAGAAAGGAGAAAGTAAAATGTTGTTTACATGTTTCTTGCTCTACGTGAACTGTTTACGTGATTTTCGATCGAGCCGAGCCTTGACCTTAGGGTAGATGTGATTGGTTTAATTTAATGTTTGGTTTTTATTAAGGCCTGCGAGCCTTTTATGTTTTTGGGCCAACTTTGAGCCTTTGTAATAGAATAGGGCTTTAATGCTTTCCTAGTCTAGGATGGAGGCCCGTTACAAGCAAGATGGGAGCCCAAGGAGATATGAAGGCCATGTATGCATGGTGATTAATGTAATAGCATAGGCCTGTTTGAGAACCCTTTAGATTGACCAATAGGACCAACATCATGGCTCGATGATGGTCCACATAGGAGGCTCCCGATCGAAAACATATTGTGGTAGAATGCATGCTAGGCTTGTATGTTTTTAATTTATTTGTCGATTTATATTTAGCTTGTATGTGATGCCCGCTAGAATCTAGATCGTAATAAAAGAATAAAGCATAACTTACACGGTGAGATCTCGAGGAGAGTTAGTATAACTTTCAAACCAGAAATACCCCTCTCGAAATAAAATATTAAGTCATATTGGGTAAACTATAAAATGAAGTTTTATAGATCCAAGCCTTCCATCAATAGGGACTAGTGTATGTTGTCTACTTATCGATTGAGGTGATCCAGAGTCTGGCACCCGAGTCGAAGAAAGGGACAATACACGAAATTCCTCGATTCTTGTTTTTAACTAAACAAGACAAGGGTGGGAACTTGTCGGGATGTGAAAATCGACCGATAACTAGTTACGGGGATTTCATGACCGGGCCTGTTGCTCGTCAAGATTGACTGGGTCAGACTTAAACGAGGAGTAACATCTATGATGTAGCAGTGCTAGATAGGTGCGAAAATCGAGGCAAAATAGCTTGAAGGTTGTGGAGTAACACAATTGGTAAAAGTATACCTACCTGGAGAATTACTTGTATGGCCACGAGTCGTGGGTGCAATTAATTGCTGCTGGGACGTCAAGACCTACTAGGAAATAGAATTTCCCGAGCAATCAAAGGGGTGATTGTTTCGACAAAATAGTGGGAGAACTTTTTCGAAACTAAGTCCAACTTCGATAATTATAAGTATTAGACATAAGATCAGTTAGCTTAATGTTGTCTTCTTTCCTATTGTAGATATTAATTACAATGTCTAAGAATCCATTATCTGTTATCCTCGACGCAAACAAATTGAATGGTTCAAACTTTGTCGACTGGCTGAGAAATCTGAGGATAGTCCTAGACTCCGAACGTCGCAATTATGTGCTCGACACACCCATGCCTGCTGAGGAACAACGAACCACCCATGCTAAAAGGGTTGATGATGATCTTCAGGTTCGTTGCCTCATGCTAGCTTCGATGTCAAATGAACTGCAGAAACAGCATGCTGCTATGCCGCTTGCTAGAGATATGCTTCTCCATCTCCAGCAGATGTTTGGGGAAAGGTCTCGCGCTGAAAGATTCGCGACCTCTAAAGAGTTGTTTAATCTCAAGATGGCTGAGGGAAGCAGTGTAAAAGATCACTGTCTGCGTTTCATCAACTTGGTTGAAAAACTGGGGCGATT
The DNA here is from genome assembly GCA_038501285.1 of Penstemon eatonii. Taxonomy (NCBI): domain Eukaryota; kingdom Viridiplantae; phylum Streptophyta; class Magnoliopsida; order Lamiales; family Plantaginaceae; genus Penstemon; species Penstemon eatonii. The sequence continues at coordinate 21,336,570 of CM076713.1, forward strand.
GGACGTGGATTTGCACGCTGGTCTTAGCACTGACCTCCTTCTCCATACGCTGCCCCGTTCATTTGACCAGTTCGTGTTGAACTTCAATATGGAGGATAGAAACCTCGCTCTTCACGAACTGACCAATTTATTGGTAACGGCAGAATCGACTCTCAAGAAAGAGAAACCTGTAATGATTGCACACCAATCAAAGGCTGCAAAGCCTAAGAAAGGTAAGAAAAAGAAGAAGGTATTTTCTTCAAAGGCAGTCACCAAGGTGGTCGAGAAAAAGCGCAAAAGCCCAGAAGACGAATGTTTCCACTGCAAGAAAGCAGGGCACTGGAAAAGGAACTGCCCAGACTACCTAAAGATGAAATTGGTAGCCAAAGGTATTTTTCTAGTTGAAGTTAATATTTCTATTAACTGTGCATCGTGGGTGTTAGACACCGCAGCAGGTTCTCATATCTGCAATGATTTGCAGGTGATGGGAGCAGTAAGAACCCTGAAGCCCGGGGATAGAATCCTGCGTTTTGGAAACGGAGCTAGGATCGCCGCCGAGGCTATAGGAGACGTGGAATTAGTCTTAGGTAATTTTACTTTAATTTTAAGGGATTGTCTGTACGTACCAAACGTTATTAAAAACATCATTTCTATTCCTATGTTAGACATTGATGGTTTTAATTTTTCCATTCAAAATGGATCTTTTTGCATATTTAAAGGTGATTTAATGTATGCTCGTGGTACTTTGATAGATGGTCTATATTCCCTAGAACCTATAAATTCCAACGTCATGCACATTCAATCTAGAAAAAGGAAATATGATAATCAAACTCCACAACTTTGGCACGCTAGACTTGGACATATTTCCAAGAGTAGGATTCAAAAGTTGGTTTCCTCTAAGGCTCTTGAAATAAAGAACTTAGATGAACTCCCGACTTGCGAATCTTGTCTCAAAGGAAAGATGACCAAATCACCCTTCACCAGGAATCCCGAGCGAACCAAACAGACATTGGATCTTATCCATACTGACGTTTGTGGACCATTGAGTGTCAATGCGAGAGGTGGATTCTCTTACTTCGTAACATTCACCGACGATTTTAGTCGTTATGGATATGTGTATCTTATGACACACAAATCCGAAACCTTTGAGAAATTCAAAGAGTTTCGAATGGAAGTAGAGAACCAACTTGGACATAGTATTAAAGCACTTCGTTCTGATAGAGGTGGTGAGTATTTATGCCAAGAATTCCTTGATTATCTAAAAGAGAATGGAATTCTCGCACAGCGAACTCCCCCTAGGACACCTCAACTCAATGGAGTGTCTGAGCGGAGGAACCGGACTTTGTTAAACATGGTTCGTTCCATGATGAGCTTTGCTGACCTTCCCTTTTCGTTTTGGGGCTTAGCCCTATTAACTGCTTCGAAGATACTAAACATAGTGCCTTCAAAGTCAGTGCCAACAACGCCGCACCAAGTATGGTATGGTAAAGCACCCGTGTATTCGTTCTTACGAGTATGGGGATCTCCTGCGTATGTAAAGAACAAGAAGGGAGATAAGCTAGATAGTAGATCTAGTTTGTGCAAATTTGTGGGTTATCCAAAGGACTCTATTGGATACCTGTTCTTCGATCCTAAAGAACGTAATACGTTCGTATCTAGGAACGCCCACTTCTTGGAAGAGGATTTCCTCACCAACCGAAATGGGACAATCGTAGAACTTGATGAAGTCCAAGAATCGGACCCATCCCCACAAACAGTGGGAGCTGAACCAGAATTAACTGAACCTACTAGTACACCTATGCTTCGAAGGTCTAATCGAATTCGTAAGGAGCCAGAGCGATTTGGTCTCATTCACGAAAACGAGAAAGTTGATGCTGATCCAAGGACCTATCAAGAAGCGATGTCTGACATAGATTCGGGTGCGTGGCTCGAAGCCATGCAATCCGAAATGGATTCCATGCATTCCAACAAGGTTTGGACCTTGGTCGATCCACCTGAGGGAACTATCCCAGTAGGATGTAAATGGATCTTCAAGCGTAAGCTTGGAATGAATGGAGAGGTAATTACTCATAAAGCTCGCTTAGTGGCGAAAGGGTATTCTCAAAGGCCTGGTATAGACTATGAGGAAACCTTCTCTCCCGTGGCGATGTCAAAATCCATTCGGATATTACTTGCTATAGCCGCGTGGCATGACTACAAAATATTGCAAATGGACGTAAAGACCGCCTTTCTCAATGGAGACATTGATAAGGAGATCTTTATGCAACAACCTGAAGGTTTTGCGTCCAAAGGAAGTGAGCACAAATTATGTAAGCTTCAAAGGTCAATCTATGGCCTCAAACAGGCGTCCCGAACCTGGAACATACGATTTGATGAGACAGTCAAAGCTTTTGGCTTTATCAAAAACGTATATGAACCTTGTGTGTACAAAAGGAATAGTGGGAGCTCAATACAATTCATTGTTTTGTACGTCGATGACATTTTGTTAATCGGAGACGATATCAAGATGTTAGCGCAGACTAAAGCGTGGTTATCCGCGCAGTTCTCTATGAAAGATATGGGAGACGCATCTTACGTATTGGGAATACGTATCTATAGGGATAGATCGAAGAAGATGATAGGACTCTCCCAATCTCAGTACATCAACACGATCTTGAAGAGATTTAGTATGGAAGAATCTAAGAAAGGATTTGTTCCAATGAGACATGGTATCTCTCTTTCTAAGTCTATGTGCCCTACAACCGACGAAGAAAAGACGAGAATGTCTATCATACCTTATGCCTCTGCTATAGGGAGTATAATGTATGCAATGTTGTGTACTCGACCAGACGTAGCACACGCTCTAAGTGTAACGAGCCGCTATCAGTCAAATCCAGGCGAGAAGCACTGGACTGCCGTAAAAGCAATCCTAAAGTACCTGCGAAGGACTAAGGATATGTTTTTGGTCTACGGTGGTAGTGGAGAACTGAAACTTGAAGGATTCACTGATTCGAGTTTCCAGTCTGACGTGGATGATTTCAAATCCAACTCTGGATACATATTCCGCCTCAATGGAGGAGCGGTCAGTTGGAAAAGCTGTAAACAGTCTACCACTGCCGACTCAACCACAGAAGCAGAATATATCGCAGCATCAGATGCAGCAAAAGAAAGTGTATGGATGAGAATCTTCGTCCAGGAATTGGATGTTGTTCCTAGCATTGCTGAACCTGTAGTCGTCTTTTGTGACAACAACGGGGCAATAGCTCAAGCAAAGGAGCCGAGATCACACCATCAATCCAAACACGTACTGAGCAAGTACCACGTGATCAGAGAGATCATTGGTAGAGGAGATATGCATATGGAGTATGTCAAATCAGAAGACAACATAGCTGACCCACTAACTAAGCCACTTTCGCAAAAGGTGTTCGAGGGACATCTAGATAAGATGGTCTAAGAAACGTTTGTGAATGGCTTTAGGGCAAGTGGGAGATTGATAGGATAGTGCCCTGCAAGCCAGTTCAACTAGCTTGTAATAGATCTATCTTGTATATAACAATCTTGGATTTTATAATAATACGCATGTTTATTTATATATGTATAAGGATAAACAATGGCCAAACTTCATCTCTCGCGAATACATTTAAGCGATTGGTTGAAACCCTGAGATCACTCATGACTATGGGACTATACACTTCAGTACTGAGTGAACTTATCATGAAACAGTCTCAAAGGTCGTGATCTCGAAAATGTTCCAAGTCATAGATTCATATCGAGACGGGGTATCGAGTGAATCGTCAAGACTTGTACGATTATGCATGATTCACACGGAGTGAATTTGTTGTAGTTTCATGAACAAGGCATTTGAGACCAGTGCATATGACTAGGTGATTCGATGGAGGATCGAATGCATCGAACGACCCGAACAGAGAAACCCATATTGGAAGCGCATGACGCATATCGGTGATGGGATGTTTCTCAAAGGATTATAATAGTGTACGATTTAGTCCTATGACTTGAGGTGCTAGGGCGAATTCGGTGCATGAAAGTGCGTACTTAGATCTAGGTATAGGCCACTTAGCTTGGTCATAAAAATGCCTAGGTTGGGTGCGTATGGACATGTACGCGAGTGGTTAGTACCAAGATGGAATCTGTTGACTCATCGTAATGGATGAGAATATTTCCTATACGATTCTTAGATAATGTTTCCAATGAATCTACGGCCGTAGTCGGTGACGGATTTGGAAAGGGGTTTCCAAATTAGGCAGTCACACTGGAACATTATCCTGAATTAGAAAGTATAGTTATCGAGACAAATTTAGAGGTGCCGATCAATTCACACACCCTAAGTCTTGATCGGGAAATTGGTCGACAGAAGGACCCTATGTACATGGTAATTATATGAGGTGAGGTTCACTAAATATCAATTCACCTGATGTTGGGCTTCATGGGCTTGTGGCTAGACATCGACCATGAAGTGTGGGTACTCCTGAATTAGTAGAGGAATTGATTCTAGGAGTGGTCAATTAAAGGAAGTTTAATTGATCGGAGCAATTTATTGTTCATAAATTAAATCACGAGGTTTCGTGAGCCTGCTGCCAATTGATGGTGAACCCAGAGGGTCACACACAATACAATTGGACGGTGACTGTTCTGTAGGAATATAAAAGGAATTAATTGATTTAAAAGTAATTAAATCAATTAAGTGAATTAAAGTGTTAATTCAAGTGGGAGATAAATTAATTAATTGATTTAATTGATTTAAATGACAATTGATTAATTAAACTAAATATTAATTAAGTAATTAATTAATATGGGCTGGATATTTAATTAAGTAATTAATTAAATTAAGGTGGGCTTGCAAGAGATGGACTCCTAAGCCCATTAGGAATCTTGTAACCCTAGGTCTTGAGGAGTGCTTATAAATAGAGCTCTGACAGAACTCAGAGAACTAACACCTAAGCAAAAAAAACCCTAGTCTTCTCTTGCCCTAAGAAATCCGCCCCACCCTGCGCCGCCCAAGCCCTAGCGCCGCCGCCGTGTGCTGCCGTAACACCGCCGCACCGCCGCCTTGAAAGCCCTAGCGCCGCCGCCGCATATCTTCTCCCTCATTCCTTTTGTGCAGAATTTTGATCTGTCAAATAGATCTGCACAATCCTTCATCAACAAACCTCTTAGATCTAGTTCTGAGCCTAAGACTAAGAGGTGTCATCATAATCCAGTTGGTGTGGACTTTTCTCTGGAGGTGAGACGCTTGGATCACTCCAGTGAACCAGAACCTTAATCAGAGTTCAGAATCAGAGTTGGAGGTTTCCCCCACCTTGCCTGTGGTGAGGTAAAAATCGAAAACACCCTTTGTTAGATTATTTCTGTGCTTTGTTTTGTGTCTTTCGTATATATAACTTGGAGATATTATTATGGGACCTGTGGGTGTGCCTTGAAAAATTTTAATTTCCGCACTTTGTTGTATTGACAATCGAGGCATATCCCAACAGCTATAGGCGGCGGCGCTAGGGTTGGGGCGGCGGCTAGGTGCAAGAGAGGCTAGGGTTTTTGTGCTTAGGTATTGTTCACTTTGAGCTCTAATAGAACTCTATTTATAAGCCTCTACTTGACCTAGGTTTGCAAGACTCCTTATGGGCTTTTAATTAAAGGCCCATGTCTTGCAAGCCTTCTTTTAATTAACTACTTTAATTAAAAGCAAATCCATTTTAATAAATTAATATTTCTTTTATATAATTAATTAGCAACTTAATTAATTAATTAATTAATTAAATCAACTAATTAATTAATCTCCCACTTGAATTAGTACTTTAATTCATTTAATTGATTTAATTACCTTTAAATCAATTAATTTCTTTCATATCCTTTATAACAGTCACCGTCCAATTGTATTGTGTGTGACCCTCTGGGTTCACCATAAATTGGCAGCAGGCCCACGAATTCCTCGTGATTTAATTTATGAACAATAAATTGCTCCGGTCAATTAAACAACCTTTAATTGATCACTCCTAGAATTAAGTCCTCTATTAACTCAGGAGTACCCACACTTCATGGTCGATGTCTAGCCACAAGCCCAACTTCAGGTGAATTGATATTTGTGAACTTCATCTCTCTTATAACTGCCAGGTACATACGGTCCTTCTATCGACTAATATTCCCGATCAAGACTTACGGTGTGTGAATTGATCGGCACCTCTAAATTTGTCTCGATAACTATACTTTCTAATTCGGGATAATATTCCAGTGTGACTGCTAAATTTGGAAACCCCTTTCCAAATCCGTCACCGACTACGGCCGTAGATTCCTTGGATATATTATCTAAGAATCATATAGGAAATTCTCTCATCCATTACGATGAGTCAATAGATTCCATATTGGTACTAACCACTCGCATACATAACTATACGCACCCAACCTAGGCATGTTATGATCAGGCTAAGTGATCTATACCTAGATCTAAGTACGCACATTCATGCACCGAATTCGCCCTAGCACCTCAAGTCAAAGGACTAAATCGTAGACTATTATAATCCTTGAGAAACATCCCATCACCGATATGCGTCATGCGCTTCCACAATGGGTTTCTCTGTTCGGGTCGTTCGATGCCAATCCTCCATTGGACCACCTACTCATATGCACTGGCCTCAAATGCCTTGCTCATGAAACGCTACAAATTCACTCCATGTGAATCATGCATACTTGTACAAGTCTTGACAATTCCTACGATACCCCTTCTCGTTCGGAATCTATGACTTGGAACAGTTTTAAGATTACGACCTTAGAGACTGTTTCATGATTGCACTCAGTACTGAAGTGAATCGTCCCATAGTCAAAAGTAATCTTAGGATTTCATCCAATCGCTTAAATGTATTCGCGATAGAAGAAGTTGGCCATTGTTTATCCTTATACACATATAAATAAACACGCGTATTAAGTCATTTATTCTAAAGAAAGATAATGATAGTTCCAGTACAAGCTAAATGTATTGGCTTGCAGGGCACTATCCCATCAATCTCCCACTTGCCCTAAAGCCAATCACAAACGTTTCTAGGACCCATCTTTTAAAGATGTTCTTCGAACTCATTTCATGATATAGCCTCCTTTTAGTGGATCCGCTAAGTTGTCTTCTGAATTGACGCGATCCATTACGCGCATTAACTCTACCAATGATTTTTCTAATCAAATGGTACTTTTCTTTCAATTGTGTTTAGATTTCTGGTGAGATCTCGAATGCTTTGCTTTAGCAATAGCTCCAATGTTATCATGGAAGTTAATCATGAGCTTCGCAATGCTAGGCACTACATCCAACCGAAGGATGATGTTTTATATCTAAACACTTTCTTAAGCCGCATTTAATGCTACATTTAATGCTGCAGTATATCTTGCATCAGTGGTTTAAATGGTTACGGTGATTTGCTTGGAACCCTTTCAAATTTACCGTTACCACATTGAGGCAGGATATGTATCCAAAAATGGATGTTCTTAATTCATCCACATCAGACTGAAAATTCGAATCAGTAAATCCTTCGAATTTTTAATTCTCCACTACCATCGTAGACCAAGAACAAATCCTTAGTCTTTGTCAAGAGCTTAAGGATATCTTTTACGGTGGTCCAGTACTTCTTCACTGGATTTTGACTAGCAACTGCTCGCGATACTTGAGCAAGTTCTACGTCTGGTCTAGTACATAGTAAACCATGCCACATGCAACCTTTTGTTTGAAATATAAGGTATTTAGGACATTCTCCTTTATTCTCATTTGATGTAGGGCACATCGATTTTGGAACAAGGGATATAGTGTTGATGAGGGATATTTCGGGTTTCCGCTCTTTTCTTTACAACTACACGAGATCGAGTGATTATTTATCTCGAAAGGTCCAGTTCGACCCCGATGACGGAATATCGTAAGTACAAGGCTGCCCTGGATCCAAAATTACTGTTGGGCCGAGCTCTGACCCAAACTTATGGGCCGAAGAATTGCACATCTGCGGGTAGACCACCTGAACCCCATTTTCAGCTATAAATACCCCATGCATTTATGATGCTGGACACGATTCTCCAGGTGCTCCCTCTTCGAAGCTACAGCTCGGAACCACTTGGAAATATAGGCTTAAGATCTATTGTATTTCACCCTCTAGCTTGTACGGCATCCAATAATGCTCGAGTAGGACCCTAAATATTTGTACTTGTACTCAATTTATTCGAACACAATTACATTTGGTCTTTATTTTTCTTTTAACATTATTGTCATCGTGTTATATCCCACCCTTGATCGAACTAACGAAACCACGTAAGATCAAGTGTCTCACTGGAAGCAATCCTTTCTTGGATTCTTCATACTGAATATTTTCAGTATTGATTCTACGTACTTAGATTTAGAGAGTGTCAGCATCTTTTCTGATCTACTTCTATAGATACGTATCCCAATACGCAAGATGTTTCTCCTAAATCTTTCATGGAGAATTGCATGTACAACCATGCTTTCGTCTGTGCTAATATTCCGATATCATACCAGATAACCAGAACATTATCGACATATAAAATATGAGCTTCATTGTGCTCCCACTAATCCTTTTGTACACTCATGGTTCATACTCGTTTTGATGAAGTCGAATGTCTTGACTATCTCATCAGAACAAATGTGAATCTGAATGGATTCAGGCATTGCTAATGGAGAAAAGGTTTCATCAAAGTCTGTTCCAGAACATTGTGAATAGCCTTTTTACCACTAGTCAATTCTTAGAGGCAACACCTCTCCATTCATTCCAAGTTTGAAGATCCACTTACAACTTATAGCCATCTTATAGGGATAAATCCCTCGGGTGGATCAATCAAGGTTTATACCTTGTTAGAATGGATGGGATCCATTTCGGGTTGCATGGCTTCGAGCCACGCATCCGAATCTATGTCTGACATCGCTTCTTGATAGGTCCTTAGATCACTTTCCACTTTCTCGTTTTCATGAATGAAACCAAATCGCTTTGTCTCCTTACGAATTCGATCAAACCTTCGAAGAGTAGGTGTACTAGTAGGTTCAGTAAATTCTGGATTAACTCCCACTGTTTGCGGGGATGGGTCCAAATCTTGGCCTTCATCAAGTTCCATGACGTTTCCACTTCCTTTGACGAGAAATTCATCAACAGAGGAACGGGTATTCAGAAGAAACGATTGTTTCTCATTGTCGTGGAACAGTTATCCAATGGATTTTCGTTGGATACCCCACAATTATATACAAATTGGATCTACTAGCCAATTTATCTCCTTTCTCGTTTCTACCATCGGCAGGAGATCTCCATACTCAGAAGTAAGAGCATAGAGGTATTTTGCCATACCTTTCTTGGTAAAGCCCTGTAGGCACGAACTTTTGAAGGTACTTTGCTCAATATCTTTGATGCAGTTAGGAGGACTAACCCCTAGAATGCATAAGGAAGCTTAACAAATCTCAATATGGATCTAACAATGTTAAACAATGTTAGAATCCATCTCTTTAGACATTTCAATAAGTTGAGGCGTCTTAGGAGGAGTTTGTTGCATGAGAACCCCATTCTCATTGAGATAATTGAGGAATCCTTGACAAGTATTTGCTATCTCGATTAGATTGAATAATACTATGTCTTTGTTGACTCTCTACTTCGTATTGAAATACCTTGAAAATTTTCAAAGGTTTTTCGGATTTGTATCTCACTAGATTCATTTTCCACTAACGACCAAGGTCATCAGCAAAAAGATACAAAGTATGAGTAATCTCCTCGCACACTAACTTTTAGTGGTCCATATTCATGGATTAAATCCAGATTATGTTTGGCTCGCTCTGGATTCCCTGTGACGGGAGATCTGGTCATCTCTCCTTTGAGACATGATTCGCAGGTTGGAAGTTCATCCAAGTTCTATTTTTCAAGAAGCTTAGGCGAAACCAACTTTTGAATCCTACTCTTGGAGATGTGTCCAAGTCTAGCGTACCAAAATTATGGACTATTATCTTTGTATTAATTTGAACTTCACACATTAATTCAATAAAATTGAGTTAATGGTTTAATTCAATTAATTTACTTCCTTTCAATTAACTTTTTATTTGCTTCCTTTTTCCTTTTCAATTAACCCTTTAATTGAAACGTTGCTTAATTAATTAGATCATCTAATCAATTAAACATATTAGTGCCTTTCTTAGATGCAGTGGGATAATTCGGCTTTTAGGCTACTTCTGTTCTTTTGACTACCTTTATGGTCGTATTTAGAAGAGAATAAATTCTTCTTCATTTTACTCTTCTTTGACTTTGCAGTCCATGAAGTGTAAACGATCATGTTAGGTTTATCCTATTTGCCTTTAACCAATACTTTGGTTGATTCATGAAATGTGATCAACTTATCAAATAAGATCAGTGTATTTCAATAGTCATTTGAATGAGCGGGAGGAGAATTTAGGAGGAAGTTAATGTTTAGATCACTTGCATGCTTACGTTTAATCGATCCAGTTTTCAACTAGATTGATAAAACAAAGACAGTGATCCTTGACACTAGTTCCTTCATTTATTCTCGAGTTTTGAAACAATTCCTTAGAAGTCTCGAATCAGATCGATTCAAAATTACTCCTCAAAACAAGCCTTTTGAGGTGGAGGTTTGTTTCAGAAGACTGGTCCTCAAAACAGGCCTTTTGAGGTTTTTTCAGAAGCTTCAGACATGCTTCTCATGTTGTTTCCATAGCTCGTTCAATCTTGATGCTTATTTGAGGAAACGATCATTAAGATTCCCATACTCTATAGGTGATTCGTTTCATTTTTGAGATTCATCTTTATATGAGGAAACGATTATTAATATTCCCATATTCTACGGGTGATTCATTTCTTATATTTTGACTTATCTCGGAAGCGCATAAGGCATAGGCTCGTCGTTTAAGAACATCATTCCCACTTTTGGAATTTAAGACAATTCTCAAGTTTCTTGCCTAGTCGATATTTTGATCCAGTCATTTTATTAGTTGAGGATAAATAGTAAAATGGATAATTACAGATATCTCAGTATCCTAAAGAGAAGACAAACATTCAGTGGACTAGTTAATGAATAATACTTATAATCTACGAAGGTTGGACTTTCTATCGTAAAAGTTCTCCCACTATTTTATCGAAACAATTACCCCTACAATTGTTCGGGAAATTCTATTTCCTAGTAGGTCTTGACGTCCCAGCGGCAATTAATTGCACCCACGACTCGTGGCCATGCAACCAATTCCCCAGGTAGGCATACTTATTGCCAATTGTGTCACTCCACAACCTTCAAGCTATTTTGCCTCGGTTTTCGCACTTATCTAGTACTGCTACATCATAAGTGTTACCAATCGTTAAGTCTAACCCATCAATCATGATGAGCAACGGGCCCGGTCGTGAATTCTCCGTAACTAGTTATCGGTTGATCTTCACATCCCGACCAGTCCTCACCCTTGTCGTGTTTAGTTAAAAACAGGAGTCAAGGAATTTCGCGTATTGTCCCTTTCTTGGACTCGGGTGCCAGACTCTGGATCACCTCTATCGATAAGTAGACAACATACGCTAGTCCCTATTGAAGGAAGGCTTGGATTTATATAAATACTTCATTTTATTTTAATCCAATATGACTTAATATTTAATTCAAGAGGGGATTTACTGGTTTGAAAGTTTAAGGCAAACTCTCTCAAGATCTCACCGCTTCGATTATGAATTATCTTATTTACGATCTAATATTCTAGCGCGTAATACCATACAAGCCAAATAAAAGATGCAATAAATAAATAAATCATAAATAAATAAACCTAGCATGCATTTCTACCATAATATGGTTTCGATCGGGAGCCTTTTATGTGGGCCATCATCGAGCCAATGATGTTGGCCCTATTGGTCAATCTAAAGGGTTCTCAAACAGGCCTATGCTATTACACAATGTACCATGCATACATGGCCTTCATATCTTCTTGGGCTCTTACCTTGCTTGTAAACGGGCCTCCATTCTAAACTAATAAAACAGTAAAAGCCCTATTCTATTAGAAAGGCTCAAAGTGGCCCAAAAATTATAAAAGGCTCGCAGGCCTGATAAAAACCAAACATTAAATTAAACCAATCACATCTAACCTAAGGTCAAGGCTCGGCTCGATCGAAAACCACGTAAACCATTCACGTAGAGCAAGAAACATGCAAACAACTTTTACCTATTTCTTTCTTAATTTTAAAACATCTTTTTAAAACTAACTTCCTATGATTATTACCTTTTAGTCACTACTAATTATGACAAAATAAATTTTCGGGTAAACAAAAATAAATTTTCTGCTCTAATTCAGATTCTGTTTTTCAACTTTTGAAAATTACATTTTCGCCCCTCAACTTTCGAAAATTGCACTTTGACCCCAAAACTTTTGAAAAATTACAAAAACACCCCAAAATAGATTCGGGCAGCAGACCAGAAAATAAAATTTTGAATTCTGAAAATTTTTTATTTTTCAAACAGACACTTGAAGTTTCGGTAATTACAAAACAGTCCCCAAACTTTTGGAAATTACAAAATGACCCAAAAAACCGTGCGATCGGATTTGCAAAATGGTCCAGAAATTTTGAAATTTCCAGATCCAAAAATTTCGAATTTTCAGCCCTTTAAAAACCTTAATCTCGATTTTTTGCACTAAGAAGTCCTGAAGTTTTCAAAAACTATAAATTCGCCACAGATCTGAAAAAGCAGTTTTACCCAATCATAGATCCAGTCATAACCAGTAAGAATCAACTTACAGAACATAATTATCACGTGTTTACAAATATATAATTAAACATATACGGTGAACACACATTATGTTCAGGCTTTTCGTATAATAAGTATGGAGCTGGCTCTAATACCACTGTTGGGTATGTTTAGGGTTGCCTCGATTGTCAGAACAACTTACAGTGCGGAATTTTAAAATTTTTCGAAGCACCCAAGGTCCCATATATTAGATCTCCATATTATGTATACGAAAGCATGAAACAAAAACACACATTGTATTAAACAAGGGGGGTTTCGATTTTTACCTCACCACAGGCAAGGTGGTGGCAACCTCCGACTCTGATTCTGATTCTGATTCTGGTTCACAGGAGTGATCCAAATGTCTCACCTCCAGAGTTTAGTCCACACCAACTGGATTCTGGTAACATCTTCTAATCTTAGGCTCAGAACTTGATCTAGAAGATTTGTTATTGCAGGATTGTGTAGATCTACTTGACAGGTCAAGATCTAACACGGTGGAACGAGGGAGGAAGTGCGGCGGCGGTATAGCAGCTCACGGCTACAAGGAGGCGGCGGCTATAGGCAGCTGCACTAGGGTTGGGGCGGCGGCTAGGTGCAAGAGAGGCTAGGGTTTTTGTGCTTAGGTATTGTTCACTTTGAGCTCTAATAGAACTTTATTTATAAGTCTCTACTTGACCAAGGTTTGCAAGACTCCTTATGGGCTTTTAATTAAAGGCTCATGTCTTGCAAGCCTTCTTTTAATTAACTACTTTAATTAAAAGCCAATCCATTTTAATAAATCAATATTTCTTTTATATAATTAATTAGCAACTTAATTAATTAATTAATTAATTAAATCAACTAATTAATTAATCTCCCACTTGAATTAATACTTTAATTCATTTAATCGATTTAATTACCTTTAAATCAATTAATTCCTTTAATATCCTTTATAACAGTCACCGTCCAATTGTATTGTGTGTGACCCTCTGGGTTCACCATCAATTGGCAGCAGGCCCACGAATTCCTCTTGATTTAATTTATGAACAATAAATTGCTCCGGTCAATTAAACAACCTTTAATTGACCACTCCTAGAATTAAATCCTCTATTAACTCAGGAGTACCCACACTTGTTGTCGATGTCTAGCCACAAGCCCATGAAGCCCAACTTCCGGTGAATTGATATTTGTGAACCTCGTCTCTCTTATAACTGACATGTACATACGGTCCTTCTATCGACTAATATTCCCGATCAAGACTTAGGGTGTGTGAATTGATCGGCACCTCTAAATTTTTCTCGATAACTATACTTTCTAATTCGGGATAATATTCCAGTGTGGCTGCAAAATTTGGAAACCCCTTTCCAAATCCATCACCGACTACGGCCGTAGATTCCTTGGATATATTATCTAGCAATCGTATAGGAAATTCTCTCGTCCATTACGATGAGTCAATAGATTCCATATTGGTACTAACCACTCGCATACATAACTATACGCACCCAACCTAGGCATGTTATGATCAGGCTAAGTGATCTATACCTAGATCTAAGTACGCACATTCATGCACCGAATTCGCCCTAGCACCTCAAGTCAAAGAACTAAATCGTACACTATTACAATTCTTGAGAAACATCCCATCACCGATATGCGTCATGCGCTTCCACAATTGGTTTCTCTGTTCGGGTCGTTCGATGCGTTCAATCCTCCATTGGACCACCTACTCATATGCACTGGCCTCAAATGCCTTGCTCATGAAACGTTACAAATTCACTCCATGTGAATCATGCATACTTGTACAAGTCTTGACGATTCCTACGATACCCCTTCTCGTTCGGAATCTATGACTTGGAACAGTTTTAAGATTACGACCTTAGAGACTGTTTCATGATTGCACTCAGTACTGAAGTGAATCGTCCCATAGTCAAAAGTAATCTAAGGATTTCATCCAATCGCTTAAATGTATTCGCGAGAGAAGAAGTTGGCCATTGTTTATCCTTATACACATATAAATAAACACGCGTATTAAGTCATTTATACTAAAGAAAGATAATGATAGTTCCAGTACAAGCTAAATGTATTGGCTTGCAGGGCACTATCCCATCAGACTCTCTTCTTCTCTGTCAGGGTCGGAATCAGTGCTCGAACTCCCTGAAATATCCGCCACTGGTGATTGGGTAGTCTCAACCCGCATCTCATCAAGACCACTCTCCTGCTCTTCCGCTGATTTGGTTTTACCTTTTGGATCATTTGTACTAGACATTGTAAATATGAGAAGGATGGTCGAAAGTATCTTTGAGTTCTCTTATCGATCTCTTTGCTCCGATCTAGGGTTTTTTGATAGTCTTGTGAATGTGAGCCCAAAACGATCAGCACATATATATAGGGTTAAAAAAGTAAATTGCAAACCGGTACCCGAGTAACCGCGACGGTTGAACTCCTTCAGGGAAAAAATTCGAAACTATCTTTCCGTTAATTGCATGTTAAGTCCCTACATTATCCGCAATTGGGGTCCGAGAGCCAAAGCATAAAAAGGATATACCTCTTTGATACATATATTTATCATCCAGAGGTCTTACGTTATCCAACGGTCGGATAAATAGGAAGTATGGATAAGGAGCCTATTACAGTAGTCAGGTAGCTGTTATGGAAGGATATTTAGATCGGGATTCAATTTAAAAAGCCAGACGAAGATTGTAGATGTCGAAATTTATACCATCATAGTAAAGTCACTAAATGTTATCAAGATGTGCACTCTTTTTCCCTGATTCGGTTTTTGTCCCAATGGGTTTTTCCGAATTAGGTTTTTAATGAGGCATATCCGAAGCACATTGGACGATTTGCTCATCCCCGTGATCGTGATAGTGCGTACTTCTTCGAGCTTAAGCTTCACTTCACTTTGCGCTCGAGAAGTGGGGGAGTATTGATGAGGGATATTTCGGAATCTACTTTGAGAAGCCCTGACAGAAGCGAAGAACATGAATCCCGACCTTGGAAGTGCATAGTTGAAGCCCAAATCACAAGTTTTTGATAATTAAATCAACCAAGATAGAGCTCATGATCGGAGATTACTGTTGGGCCGATTACAGGCCCAACCCTTTGGGCCGAGGGATATATCCCTGCCGATGGACCAGTTAGCCCACCCTTTCCACTATAAATATCAGGAGCATTTATGAAGGGGGAGGACGAACACGCTTTTCCAGGTGCTCTCTGCTCGAAGAATGCTGCTCGGAGCCATCTCGGAAATCTAGCATAGCTCACATTTATGTATTATTCCTCTAGCTTGTACGGCATCCAATAATGCTCGAATAGGACCCCATTACTTGTAATCAGTACCCTCACATTCGGAATACATATATTATTGATCTTTTATTCATTCAATCGTATCTTTAGTTATTTTCTACACATCTTTGATCAT
Organism: Penstemon eatonii; assembly: GCA_038501285.1. Taxonomy (NCBI): domain Eukaryota; kingdom Viridiplantae; phylum Streptophyta; class Magnoliopsida; order Lamiales; family Plantaginaceae; genus Penstemon; species Penstemon eatonii. Next base: position 21,352,663 of record CM076713.1, read on the forward strand.
ATATGATGCCACGTAAGATCACTCTTATTGAGTTGTTTTCAGTACTTAAGGCGTATGAGTATAAACTTTCAAGAATGTGAATAGAAGAGTCATCAACAAAAAGGAGTACACTGCTGGTGGTGTTGCATTGTTACTTAATGGGCTCAAAAAGTTCTACAAGAGAAAGATGAAGAACAAAAATAACAGTGCTTCTCTTTCTAACCCTACTTCTCATTCTTATTATAGTAAAGATAATTTCAAGTCCAAAGTAATGTGCTACAGTTGCAGGAAATTGGGTCACTTCATCAAGGATTACCCATGTCCTAAAGGTGAGAAGTATAAAGAAGAGGAAAATAAAATAAGGAAAGAGAGGAGACACAACAAGAGCAAAGTCATGTTGGCTAAAGTAGAAAATATAGCACTTTAACTCTCCTACTCCTATCTCTTTCTCAAGTCAGTTAAAATAAAAAGACACGTTCATTTATTTGATAAGATTATCACAATTCAAAAACCTAGAGTGCAAGATATCTTAGGCTGTGATAGGAATACGTTTTCTTTTGAGGAAAAACCTAGAGAAAAGAGAATACGTTTTCTTTTGAGGAGTCTACATATATTGATGATGGTCATATTCAGAAAACCTCGAACTCTCTTATGAGTGTGTTTTGGTTGGATTATAGTATTTAGAATAATCGAGTGATGTGGTATCGGTTTTAACACATCTCTTCAATGTGAAGGTAGGTAGATCGATCAAACTTCTCTTCTATTTGTTCTCGGGGATCGAAACCTGCAATCAAAGACAACCACGTCAGGTTAATGCCGGTGGTTACCCAGCGACAACCCTCCGATGCTTAAGTAAGTGTCGAGTTCGAGATGGATGAAATGGGTAGTTAATACTCAGGTAAGAGAATGCAAACCTTTTTCTGTAATTAATGAGGGTTATTTAAAGCTTTTCGCACGGGTTAATGGATCGGATCCTGACAAGACATTTCGGTTATAGCAAATGGGTCGTGATAGGACATTTTAGGTCAGGATCGGATCTTTTGTATTCGATTCGACCCTTATGGGTAGATTTTCATGAATAGATCGACGTCTCTCGATGTCTTCATACGACTGGATTGACGTATTTCGATACATGAAAGCCGTTGTTATGCCCCTTAGATCGAAATAATTAAAAAAAAAGGGTGAAACTGTTGCTAAGACCCTCGAAATCGACTAAGGGTGAAAGTCGTTGATATGCCCCTTATATCGAAATAGTAAACGGGTGAAAACTGTTGCTAAGACCCTCGAAATTGACTAAGGGTGAAAGCCGTTGCTATGCCCCTTAGATCGAAATAATAAAAAAAAAAGGGTGAAAACTGTTGCTAAGACCCTCGAAATCGACTAAGGGTGAAAGCCGTTGCTATGCCCCTTAGATCGAAATAAAAAAAAAGGGTGAAAACTGTTGCTAAGACCCTCGAAATCGACTAAGGGTGAAAGTTGTTGCTATGCCCATTAGATCGAAATAATAAAAAAAAAGGGTGAAAACTGTTGCTAAGACCCTCGAAATCGACTAAGGGTGAAAGCCGTTGCTATGCCCCTTAGATCGAAATAGTAAACGGGTGAAAGTTGTTGCTAAGACCGTCGAAATCGACTAAGGGTGAAAGGCGTTGCTATGCCCCTTAGATCGAAATATTAAAAAAAAAAAAAAAACCGGTGAAAGCTGTTGCTAAGACCCTCGAAATCGACTAAGGGTGAAAGCCGTTTCTATGCCCCTTAGATCGAAAAATTTACAATCTTGCCAATGATTAAATTGCACTTTGCAATGATTGAAATATGCGGAAAATATCAAAGTAATATCGATTGTCGATTATTCTATTTAAGCAGCAAGACAAGTTCAATTATTAGTGGATGATTTGTTTATCAAGTTATGATGGGGGCTATTTCGCACCCTACATACTGATCAGATCGAACAAAGATTATAAGATCGATTCGACCAATTATAAAGGATCGGGATCTTTTTACAGACCCTGCCAAATGCTGCTCGCTCCGAGTAAGGATTATACTCCGGACCCAAGAAGGATAGCTGGGCCGAGTCCAAACAGGACTATGATTCCTTGTAATACTAGGTTTAGCGTAATATATATACCTAGTTATTCATTGTATGAGACAACTACGAATTCTCTTAATTCTGAGATTACACAAGAATACATTGATAACAATAGAACTCAATAATATCCATTATTATTGCAGTATTTTACCTTCATATCGTTGTGTTCTTAATTTTGTTAATGGTTTTACTTCTTGCCTTTGATTATTGCTTTTCTTTGTAAACGATCCATCCAGAATAAAGTAACAGAGCCCAATATACTGAATAATTCAATATCCAAACCCCCGATATCACAAATTCACTGATATTAAATTAACCCGACGAAAAACGGTTAAATCAGTTGGCGCCCACCGAGGGGCTAGGTTAATTATTCGATCGACATATGGCTCGTCCAAGGAAAAGCGCCCGTGTCGGAGCAAGAAGTAACACAACCACCGGACATGACACATCTGAAGATCCACAGGAGAACAACAATAATAACGTTCCCAACACCGACGAGAATTTGCAGAATACCCATCCCCGACATCAGGAACCCCTAGAAGGTCCTCCCGGTACGATACAGGAAGAGCCGGAAGTCCCCGAGATCCCTGTTCCTCTCCCGGGTGCTCAGGAGAAATTACGACAAATAGCGATGCTCGTTAAATCGCTCTCCCCTGAAGAATTACTTGTGCTTGATCAAATTCCGCGGAACCCTAGGGCTGCCAGGACAATTCCTGCTCGGAGAACGCCCGGACAAAACGATCAAGTATCTCAACAAGCTGATAGCCCACCAAGCGAGCACCGCTCACTACACAGTCCACAACAGGACAATTCAAAACCCTCCGACAATAATCCTCGAAGAAAACCAGGTCACAGAAAAACCCAGGCGAAGCGCAGTGGATCCAGGGAACGTACAATTATCCCTATTGAGGATGACATAGACGATACAATCCCTGATCGACCATGAACGGCTCGACTGACGGAAAGAGAAATTGAAAGGATGGTGCAGGACCGACTCGAACAACGCTTACGATCTATTCAAAATCCATGGGCCCGAACCACGGAACTCCAGGAGAGCCTTGCGGCCTGTTCTCCCTTCTGCAGGGAAATAAAAGAGGCACAATCGATCGGACAAGTCCCGGGTAGGCTACCTCGCTATGATGGAACCACTGACCCGGATGATTATATTTTTAGCTTTACGAATATAATGAATTTATATGCCCACTCTGCCGAATTCACTGCCAAGTTAATGGTAACTACATTCGAAGGACTCGCATTGGACTGGTTCGCGAAACAACCTGCCAACTCCATATTCAGCTTTAGAGAACTCTGTAACAAATTAACGCAGCAGTTTGCCAGTCAGAAGAGACAAAAACTTCCGATGAGCTACCTTGGAACTATATATCAACAAGAAGGAGAATCCCTAAGGAATTGGTTGGCCAGATTCAACGTAGAATTACTTAAAATAGATTCCCCAAATATCGATTACATAATATCAATCCTCTTCGATCTCACTAAAAACAGGCAGTTCGGAAATGCCCTCAGTCGAAAGCAACCAAGAACGTTCGCCGACATCATGAGCCTGGCGTCTAAATATATGACCCAAGAAGAGATGAATTCCTTTAAGGATAAGAACAAAAACAAAGTCGCGGCTACAGGGTCTAAGCGGCATGACAAGATTCCCGCCCAAAGATCCTTGGATTACGAGCGATCTTCCAGGAGAGGTAACGTTTTCCAGCGACTGGAATACAGCAGAGCCGACCAAGAAAGGCAACCTAATTTCTACCAAAGACCAAGAAACCTTGAACAACCAATCAGAAGCAGAGTAAATCAAGTAGAACACCCAAGATTAAATGCTCCAATGGAAGAAATCTTGGAAGTTCTAGAAAGGAATAATTGGATTCCCGAGGCGAGGAAAATCGCTCAGCCCAGACCAGGGTCTAGAAACTATGATCAATACTGTAAGTACCATAGGGCACATGGGCATCGAACGGAAAATTGTTTTCACCTTAAGAGAGAAGTTGAAAAACTGATCGAGCAAGGAAAACTAGACGAATACATAGAACGAAATGATCGCAAAAGGGAAAGAAGCAGAAGCCCCCGGAACGGAACTCAAAGGAGAAGTTCTCATCGAAGATCACCTGAACGTCGGCCTACTCAGGAATTGAATCACGACCAGGTCAATGGGACTATCCACACTATATCCGGGGGGCCTGCGGGTGGAGATAGTCGTAATGCTAGACGAAGAACGACCAGATCCATAATGGCAAATTCTAAATATCCAAAAGAAATATGGACATTAGAAAACAGGCCAACAAATCACCAGCCGATCAGCTTTAACGAAAGTGAAGTACCTAAAAACATCACTTGGGATACAAAAGAGGATAACCCAGATTTCCCTATGGTAGTGTCGTTAGAAATAGCAAATTATAATGTGAGAAGAATCCTAATCGATAATGGAAGCTCAGCAAACATCATCTCCAGAGAGGTCTTAGCACAAATGAACCTCGGGCAAATAAACCTACAAAGGGTAGCAACGCCGTTAGTAGGCTTTGGAGGCTCCGAGATCATCCCCAGCGGAACGATATCTTTGAGTGTATCGCTCGGAAAGAAACCGCTTCGGACCGTGAAGTTGGTAAAATTCCTAGTGGTAGATACACCCTTCGCTTATAACGCTATATTAGGGCGACCAGCCCTTAACCTTTTTCGAGCTGTAGTCTCTACCTATCATCAGAAAATAAAATTTCCAACCGACAACGGCATTGGAGAAATAACGAACGACCACTGTATGGCATGGGACTGCTACAGCACATCATTAACGTTGAAAGAACACCCCAAGTCAATTACTCCGAGCAAGAGAAAGATCGTAGACGATCTCACTAGAAACGAGGTCGAAATTCCTATTACTGATCGATTAGATAAAAAGGGGAAAGAACCACTAGACTTATCCTTGCAACCCCCAGAACATAAAGATATAATTCTGGTAGAAGGCGACTCGTCCAAAAAGACAAGAATTGGTACAGAATTGAGCAAAGAAGGAGAAGTAATGTTAATCGAATTTCTAAAAAATAACGTGGATGTCTTCGCCTGGAGTGCAAATGACATCGAAGGGATCGATCCTCGGGTAATCAAGCATACCCTAAAAATTGACCCTTCAGCGAAACCCGCCAGACAGAAGAAAAGAAATCATGGACCAGTAAAAGATAAAATTATCAAAGCCGAGGTTGAGAGACTGCTGGAAGCAAAACAAATCCGAGAAATACATTTCTCGGAATGGCTATGTAATGTTGTACTAGTAGCAAAAAGGGATAAAAAGGACAACAAATGGAGGATGTGTAATGATTTCACCGACCTTAACAAGTTATGTCCACGCGACCCTTACCCCCTCCCAAGAATTGATTTATTGGTCGACTCGACCGCTGGCTTCGCGCTGTTCAGCATGATGGACGCCTTCCAAGGTTTTTACCAAATATACATGGACGAGCGGGATCAAGAGAAGACCGCATTCATAACCGAACAGGGAGTATACTGCTTTATAGTAATGCCGTTCGGATTAAGGAACGCCGGGGCCACATACCAAAGATTGGTAAACCTAATGTTCAGGGAATTAATCGGAGAGATAATGGAGGTCTATGTAGACGACATGTTAGTAAAAAGTATGAATGAAGCGGATCACGTAAGACATCTAGATCGATGTTTCCGAATCCTAAGAAAATACCGTATGAAGTTGAACCCTGCAAAATGCACCTTCGGTGTTAAGTCAGGAAAATTTTTTGGGATATTTGGTACACCAGCGAGGAATAGAAGCCAACCCAGAAAAAATTCGAGCAATAACTGAAATGAAACCTCCTAAGACCATCTCTCAAGTGCAAAGCTTGGTTGGGAAGATCGTAGCATTGAATAGATTCATATCTAAATCTGCGGACAGAAGCTTGCCCTTTTTCCAAACGCTTCGAAAAGCGAAAAACTTCGTTTGGACCGAAGAATGTGAACGAGCCTTCGAACAACTCAAAGAATATTTGACATCCCCTCCGATGTTGGCCAAACCAACAGAAGGGGAACCATTGTACATATACATCTCCATCTCCGATACGGCCATTAGCTCAGTACTAATTAAGATAGAGGGTTCAGAGCATAAGCCTGTCTATTATCTCAGCAAGTTATTACAAGGGGCGGAGAAGAATTACTTGGAAATAGAAAAATTCACGCTGGCCTTAGTAGTGGCTGCTCGAAAACTCCGACCCTACTTCTTAACCTACAAAATCATCGTTTTGACGAACCAACCGCTTAGGCAGATCCTAGCAAAACCAGAAGCCTCCGGAAGACTAATCAAATGGGCCATCGAACTCAGCCAATTCGATATCGACTACAAACCAAGGGTCGCCATCAAGGCCCAAGTATTGGCTGATTTTTTATTGGAAACACCAACACAATCATCAAACACCCTCCATGAGGATATATTGATCATAGGAGATCAAACCTGGTTAATGCATGTAGATGGTGCTTCAAGCCGGGAAGGAGGAGGCGCCGGAATCAACTTCACCGGACCTAATAAAGAAGATTTGAATTATGCTATTACATTGGACTTTGTCGTAACAAATAACGAAGCAGAATATGAGGCGTTAATCGCAGGAATGGAAATGGCGATCAAAGCCAACATAAAGAGGCTAAAAGTATTAACCGACTCAGAGTTAGTACAAAGGCAAATAGAAGGCTTATACGAGGCTAAGGAATTCAACATGATCAAATACCTCGCCAAAGTAAAAGCACTGGCCGAGAAGTTTGAAGATTTTGACATACAAAACATTCCACGTTCGGAAAATAAATGGGCCGATCAACTATCTAAGTTTACAGGATCCCAAGACGGAAAGACCGAACGAGTGATCAACTGGCTGATCTCTTCTACACCGGCTGTCGACATCGATGAGACACCGATAGTCGATATAATGGAAATCGAAGAAGTCGAAGATAATTGGATGACACCAATGATAGACTATCTTCGTGAAGAAAAACTACCATCTGATCAGAATGAAGCTCGGAAAATAAAATATCGAGCCCCAAAATATACACTCGTAGAAGGAAAACTCTACCGAAGGTCAGTATCAGGAATTCTCCTGAGATGCGTCTCTGAATCCCAAACCGCTGAAATACTGCGAGAAATACATGAAGGAGACGCGGGAAATCACAGCGGATCAAGAGCATTGGCTTTAAAATGCCTCAGAACAGGTTACTATTGGCCTACTGTCAATAAGGACGCCGCAAATTACGTCCGAGAATGTCATCATTGCCAAGTACATGCCAACGTATGTCATCAACCAGCAGAAAATATGCACCCGATTCCAATTTGTTGGCCTTTCGATCAATGGGGAATGGACATCGTGGGACCTTTCCCAGCGGCCAGATCAAAGAAAGCTTACGTCCTGGTCGCTGTAGAGTATTTCAGCAAATGGATAGAGTGCATCGCCTTAGCACGAATAACTCAATTCCAAGTGATCAACTTCCTTTGGAAGTTCATAGTCTGTCGATTTGGCATCCCTAGGATCCTAATTTCCGATAATGGAACCCAATTTGTTGGAAAACAAGTGATAGAATGGTGTTCGAAACTGGGAATTCAACAAAATTTCACTTCAGTCGGGCATCCAAGAGCGAACGGACAAACCGAAGTAGCAAACCGAGAGATAATAAAATCTTTGGAAAAAAGATTAGGATCAGCCAAAGGAAAATGGCTCGATGAACTACCAGGAGTATTGTGGGCTAATCGAACCACGGTAAGGAACTCAACTGGGGAAACCCCATTCAGCTTGGTATATGGGTCGGAAGCTGTTATTCCTGTGGAAACTTTAATTCCAACGCCAAGAATAGAGATGTTTGATGAACAAGAAAATGAAAAGGCAAGAGAAAATGACGTCGATCTAACAGAAGCCTTAAGGGATAAAGCTGCCGTACGCCTACAAGCCACTAAGGCAAATATGGAGAAAGCATACAATCAAAAAGTACGCGTCCGAACCTTCAAAGAAGGAGACTTGGTTTTGAAAAAGGTAGAAGTATCCAAGCATGTGGGAAAGTTACAGCAAAATTGGGAAGGACCTTACATCGTCATTGGCGTAGGAAAGAAAGGTTCATACAAAATTGCACACATGGATGGGACAGCCTTACCAAGAACCTGGAACGCAGTCAACCTTAGGAAATACTATGGTAAATAAATTTTAGCAGATTATACTGCATTGTTTTGTTTTACTTTACTTTATCAAGTTTTAATCCTTGTAACAAAGGCCTCAGCCTAGAGTTCAATTAGTAAAAATTTTAGCATTATCTATACATCGATTATTTCGATTAACGCTCTGTGGAATTACACTAGCATATTTGATAAATATCAGGTCGAAGCGAGTCGAGTATACATTGATCCGCTCAATAAACACTCCTCGAATTATGTCAACGGCAAAAAAAAGACTTTTAGGTTACAAACCTAAGTCTAAATTATAATGAGACGAGTATACATTGATCCGCTCAATAAACACTCCTCATTCCGACCACAAAAACAAAACGAGTCGAGTAAACATTGATCCGCTCAATAAAAACTCCTCGATCGAACACAACAAAGATAAAGACTTATTGGTGCGAAAAACCTAAGTCCAAACAAAACGAGTTGAGTAAACATCGATCCGCTCGATAAAAACTCCTCGATATATATTCAACGATCAAAAAGACTTTCAGGTACTAAAAACCTAAGTCTAAACAAAACGAGTTGAGTAAACATCGATCCGCTCGATAAAAACTCCTCGATATATCTATAATGATTGAAAGACTTTCAGGTACTAAAAACCTAAGTCTAAACAAAACGAGTTGAGTAAACATCGATCCGCTCGATAAAAACTCCTCGATATATCTATAATGATTGAAAGACTTTCAGGTACTAAAAACCTAAGTCTAAACAAAACGAGTTGAGTAAACATCGATCCGCTCGATAAAAACTCCTCGATATATCTATAATGATTGAAAGACTTTCAGGTACTAAAAACCTAAGTCTAAACAAAACGAGTTGAGTAAACATCGATCCGCTCGATAAAAACTCCTCGATATATCTATAATGATTGAAAGACTTCGGGTACTAAAAACCTAAGTCTAAATAAAACGAGTTGAGTAAACATCGATCCGCTCGATAAAAACTCCTCAGCATATATATTCAATGATCAAAAAAAGACTTTTTTGGGTTAAAAACCTAAGTCTAAAACAAAACAAGTTGAGTAAACATCGATCCGCTCGATAAAAACTCCTCGATATATGTTCAACGATCAAAAAGATTTTTTGGGTTAAAAACCTAAGTCTAAACAAAACGAGTTGAGTAAACATTGATCCGCTCAATAAAAACTCCTCGATTAATTACAACGATAAAAAAGGCTTTTGGTATGAAATCCTAAGTCTAAATTATAGCAAGATCGAGTACACATTGATTCGCTCAATAAACACTCCTCGATTACAATTGAAGAATAAATTACGGTAACATCGACAAAGAAGATGCAAGAAATAAATAATATTTTATTCATCAAATCAATTACATACAAATATCCTACGTTACAAAAATCTGCTTGCTATCTAAAGATCGTTACAATGATCTAGTTAAATTGATCCTATGGGATCGACTATCTTCACGACAATGTCCACGGAAACACCAATCTCCTCCCTAGTACCTCATCGATTATAGTATGCGACCTAAGAAGCATGCTGCTCACGATGGTCGACTTCTTTAGTTCGGCGGCCAGGCTCTGAAGATCGGTATGTTCCTCCAGGTGAAATGAGCATTACCAGCCAGATAACCAGCAGTACTCAATTCACCCACAAAAGATACTGCTTTTACATTATCTATAAAACATTTTACTCTAAAGCAGCATCTCTTCGGGACCGTCGTAAAACGGTAAGTTTACCAGCCACCCCGTTGGTCTATCGATCCGGAAGTAACCTCCAAGGACGAGGATGGCTGGCAAAGTACGAACCCTCCATGTGCAGACGGAAACCACGGACCTCTAAAGTGATGAAGACTAAAGCGGAGATCTCATGGGGTCCGTCGATACAAGGAAGGGCTGACATGGGACCCGTCAATACAAGACTGGGGACAATTCCTTTACTCCGAACGAACAAATCACGATAATGTGACTTCTTGAACATTATGGGGTCCGAAGGCAAAATGAAATCTAAGAAAACCGAGATATCCATTGTTATGAATGGAAAATAAGGAAACTGCCAACGTATTTATAGGCGCTCGTGGGAATGATCCTACGGACGATAGGAGTTTAATCAAGGGATGAGAACGCGACCCTTTGACTTCCCGAAATAAATGCTAGTAAGTTGGAACGGCGCCCGTCTGATCGACTCAACTGATCGATGACAAACAAATCTACAGATCGAAGCGATCAACGAAATAATCCAAGAAAACTTAAAAGAAGTTCAAAGACCAAAACGATCTGCACGATCATATATGAGGGTCGCCTAATAGAATATATTAAGAACTCCTCAACGAAGGCATGCAAAGTTGAACCGTTAAAAGAGGATAATTGCTTAAAAACGACCAGAGCCTCCACAATATGGGGGTCGTAACTGCCTCATACATCATTGGGGGACTACTAAGTTGGCCATACAAGAATTCCATTTGGAATCCAAGAAATCTAACATCGAAATCAGGAGAATAGCCCTCCCTATTCGAAACTATAAGGCCGTCACTGCCTAATTTTCCAAAGAATTGCTGAAGGAGGTCTGAACGGGTCAGATATGGCCAGGACTGTTACATTTTCCAATTCCTCCCATATCAAGAGTATGATATACTGGCTAGAGAAATGTATAATTGAAAAGCTAATGATGGAAGACATGGATAGGTGAAAAGCACCTAAAGGAAAATTTCCCTTTGAGGGAAAGAAAAACTGGAATTCAACAGGAGGAACAATAACCTCCTTATATAAGATATATGTCATATAAGGACAAATTTATAAGGCATGAATCGAGCATCGACCAGACAGCTAAGGGTCTACACAATGACGATCGGCTGGATCAATCAACAAAGATTAAATATACGAAGCAAATATTATACCGTTCGGTTATCTTAAAAGTGATCAAAGGAAGATCAAGCTTACTCTCTCCATACTCAAATCTCTCCGCAGAAATAAAAATCAGATAAGTAAACTAATCTTTGTCAATTACTACATGACGGTATATTTGTGCATAGCAATAACATATATGAACAAGATATATCATTAGAATCAAGGCAAGAATCTGCATACAGAAGAGATCATAATTTCCAGTCTAATCTCCCAATACAAAAATCTCTGCCCGAACAACTACACAAAAGCTGGGCATCAAAAAAAAAAAAAAAAAAAAAAAAAAAAAAAAAAAAAAAAAGAGACAGTCCAAGGTCTGCCAGGATGAATAAAGATCATTGAGAAGAATCGCCAGAGGGTCGACCAGCAGAAACAGGCCTCCGAGGAGTTAGGTTACCAGCAAACGCCATCAACTCCTCCTGACGTTTAAGATAACCGGCATCATATGCCTGCTGACGAGATCCCTCTGCTGACGCGGCAGCCTGAACTAGGTCGCTTTTCTCTTTCTCAAGAACAACTTGGTTAGCCTCTAACTTTTGGAGATCATCTTTAGCAAGTTGCAGCTGCAGCTCCAAACCCTTGGTTTTAGCTTTCTCCGACTCCAGCTGACCTTGAAGAGCTCTCCGACTATTCCACAGTTCATCATTTTGCACACCCAGCTGGAGTGCAAAATACTTGCCCTAAAAACAGAAAGAGTAAGAAAAACCGCCGTACAACAAAGAATTCAAAACAAAGAATAGGAAAAACGTTCGAAATATGTTTACCTGTTCACATATCTTCACCAGAGATTGAACAAGGCGAACATTGGAAGTACCTTCGAGCTTCCTCAATTCGCCGGGCAAAATAGTACTCATACCTAAGTCCCAGGACAAAGCATCAGGTTCAACAGAACCAGGCAGTTCACTAGTCAAAGGGACACCATCGGAACGTGGAGTTTCCGACAAAAGAATATCATTAACTTGCTCAAAGATACATCGATCATCTAATGGACGAGGAGATTCTCTCCCGTCGGGACTAACCGAAGTTTCCTTGCCCGAAGCAGAAATTATGGTTCGACGACCAGACCTGGAACCGGTCCCACCTCCGGAAGGTCCTCCCGATTCAAAGGACGTAGTCATTACAGTGGTATCATGAAACAAAAATTCAGGACAATCTTGCAAAATAGATTGTGTCGTAGAAGGATTGACAAAAAAGCCATCACTAGCTTGCCCTCCGCTGGCGATGGGGGCAGTAGAAGCAGACAAAGGAAGGGAAATAGCAAAATCCCCTCCGTGAAAAACGTGCTCAAAGGAAGAAGCGATGGAACTAACAGCTATATTATAAGCCGGTTCTTCATTGGACATATCCCCGAAAGGTAATCGACCAGGGGAAGGCATGTTCCTTTCTTGAGTGGAAGCAGAAAAATTCGGTTCTGAAAACGACGAATTTACCACGGAGAAAGGTTTAGAAGCAATAACAGGAGTATCGATCTCCGACCTAATTGACTGGGACAAACGAGGAGGCTCCATCGACGGCCCTTCTCTTCGAGATCTTTTGGATCTATTATCTCTAGCGCCCTCACGAGAAGGTCGCTTTGAAGTATTACCGAAAAGGTTACTCATGATCGGACTAAAGAAAAATAAAAATTACTATCGAGAAAGTTTATCGACTAGCTAAAGAAAGAGTATTCTGTTAAGAGAGGAGAATAGCAGTAAAAAAACAAGTCAAATTTTACCTCTCGTATTTATACTACACGAAAAGACGCGACTGACCCGAAGAAAGGGCGCGAAACAGGAAAACTGACCTTGGAGCAAACGCTAGAATTTGAAAAGACACATACATAATGATTACGGCAAATTAAATGACTTGTCTGAATCATTACAGCGAATGTGAAAGGACACGACTGTCAGAATAAGACACGTTTAGTGTACAAAGTAGGAAAAGCTAAGCTACAATTAAACCTACAAGCGGATAATTACAAAGATTATTTAAAAAATAAATCGCTATTTCAAGAAGCCTGGTCGCTTTCCGGAATCTTCTGCTCACTATCGACGTCCTCAGTCATGCCTGTATCGTCTCCTTCTTCCTCTTCGTCTACCGGATCGATGAAAGTATTATCGAGCTCATCGTTAACATCAGAAGGAGGAATCGGCAATGGATTTCCAAATTCCTCGACAAGATGAGCCAGAGGAAAACCTTGATATTCGACATCTGGAACCTCGGAAGAAGAATAAAGCTCGCCATAACGGTTCAACCGAATATGAGCTGCCTTAAAATACTCCTTCCGACGATCGTCGATCATCTCCAAAGCGACCAGTTGATGAATCGATTTTTTAAAAGTATTCTCAAGAAGAGGGCCGACCATCCGGTACACCAACGCCGTATGAACAGGAGAGTTGAGGAATTCACGAACAACTTGTTCGTCAGATTTCCTAACATATCGATCTCTTTGCCTAAGTGGGACATCATTTTCATACTCCTCTAAAGAAGCTTCAAGGGTTGATACTTGAGATTCAAGCTCACTAATTCGAGTCGTGCTCTGCAACTGCAATTCCTCTAATTTTCTTGCCATTTGATTAGCTTGTTCTTGAGCACGAGAAACCTCTATCACCCTATCTATCATTTCTTGATCTTCGGTCCCGGCAGCACGAGTCTCTACGACAGGAACAGAGGAAGATGTCGAGGGACCAACCTCTGAACCGGAAGATTTGTGAAGCAAAGCTTTATACTTCTCTTCAAGAAAATCGCACTGTTGTTTCCAGAGAGAATTTTCATAGGCATACGATGTCAGACAGGTGTTAACCTGAAATAACGAAAGGGGTCAGAAAGAAACGAATTAGCGAATTAAGAAAATCCTAAAAGATCACTTCATCAGAATAATAAGAAAGAAAAGGATCTCACCTTTTCAGCGTAAAGAGAAGCTCGCTGGAATTTCTCCAAAGGATCCTTATGAAGAAGCTTATTAAGATCGCGAGTATGAACGCCAGATAAAAGAATACGGGTCGCCTTATCGACCGCATTCTCGTTATTATCATGAATAAGAGAATCCTTCTCGGAATAACCAGCGGCCCTCCTTCCCTCTAAATGATCCTCGATCATTTCGACCAGAGTGGGATTTGGATGTTTATCCCCGAGTAAAGAAAGGTCGTCACCAGAACGTCCATAGTAACTCCTCTTTCTATCAACTGGATTATTAGTGGGATGAGGCATCGACCAGCTACGACATCCTCGAATACCCAAAGATGTTCTAAGATGAAGCGGAGGATAACCGGATCCCATGCCCTGACGAATAGGGGACTCACGTGGAGAATCCGGAGATTCCTCTCTATTCTCCTCGGATTCGTGACCCAATTCCAATTTCCTCTTTCGAGACGCCCTCTGCTCGATAGGATTATTCTCCACTGACTTGGAAGATTTCGACAGCACCATTTTTCCCTTCGAAGAGTGTCGGGAGCTTTCTACCATATGAGCTGAAAAAGAAACAAAATAAAGTTAATTTCTCCATATAAAAAGTATAGTGACAATACTAAAGATCAAATAAAATGCTAACCTAGAGGTTCAGATGATGAACTGATGGGAAAATTATGGACACTTAACCCCGCTTTACGAAGAAAAGATTCCCCAATCAGAAGAGCGCTTTGATATTTGTTTGTACGCATCTCGGGAATCTCAGTGATAAACTGTACATCGTCAGGAACAAGTTCACCAGTCGGTGAGCGACCTCCGGGAATCCACCTGGAACCATGATCCCACGAGAAAGGCGTGGTCGAACCATCCGCCAAACGGAGATTAGACGGAGGACGAACAAAGAAGAAATGAGATTTCCAAGAAGGATTACTAGAAACCGGAGCATCAAAGATTGCTCGGCTGGGCCGCTGACTAGCGAAGAAGTATCCACGGTTTGAAGAACTAGAAATATTAAAACGAAAAAGTTGCGTAAAGTTACGGAAAGAAGGTTTAAATCCCTTTGCAATCATCAGAACGGAAAAACAAACCACGAAAGCAACAGAATTTGGAACCAGTTGTGTCAAGCACACGCTGAAAGTTTTTAGAACTTCCAGAAAAAGGGGAGACAAAGGAAGACGCAGTCCGCTATTAAAGTGAGCCGTATAAAAGGCTCGACATCCCTCCGGTGGAGAAGTGACCCTATCAGTAGGGGAAGGAAGAATTATTTCAGAACCTTCCGGAAAATATTTGGTATAGTTATTCACGACTTCAGGGAATGTTTCCTCTGTATATGCGCAAGCTACATCCTCAATTGGTTCAGAAATCTGAAGAACAGTACCTTTGCCCTTTTTGGCTCGGGCGGCTACATCCGCATCGGAAAGGATTCGTACCTTGTAAGTATCTTCTACAGGGATAACAAGGTCAGATACCGTAGTCTGTTCACCCAGAGGATTAGAATGTAACTCCTCCTCGTTATCGGGGGCAATGATCTCTCTAGGAGAAGAAGAAGATCTTCTAACGGAAGCCATCTATATTCTAGTTCTCGGAAGAAGAAGGTCGATGAAAGGAAAATTTTATACGACGAACGACCAAACTAGAAAATGACTGCGATCTAAAAGCAAATATAAAAGAGAAATGGCAAACTCGAAAGTCACCTATTTATAAGGAAATGAGAAAAGACGTTTCGAACTCATCGCAGCTACTCAAATTCCCGCCAAAAACGGAAGGATACAAAAAGCCTCCTGAATAGACGCGTGGCGATCCACGATTTGACAGAAGAAACGACTATCTATGATACGTAGCACTCTTTTCCTTACTTAAGATTTTTTCCCACTGGGTTTTTTCTTAAGTAAGGTTTTTAACGAGGCTCCGTTCATAGAAAAGAAACAGTCGATCAGATTTATCTACTTCTACGAGCTCCTATTATCTATACGCTCGAAGAAGTGAGGGAGTACTGATGGGGGCTATTTCGCACCCTACATACTGATCAGATCGAACAAAGATTATAAGATCGATTCGACCAATTATAAAGGATCGGGATCTTTTTACAGACCCTGCCAAATGCTGCTCGCTCCGAGTAAGGATTATACTCCGGACCCAAGAAGGATAGCTGGGCCGAGTCCAAACAGGACTATGATTCCTTGTAATACTAGGTTTAGCGTAATATATATACCTAGTTATTCATTGTATGAGACAACTACGAATTCTCTTAATTCTGAGATTACACAAGAATACATTGATAACAATAGAACTCAATAATATCCATTATTATTGCAGTATTTTACCTTCATATCGTTGTGTTCTTAATTTTGTTAATGGTTTTACTTCTTGCCTTTGATTATTGCTTTTCTTTGTAAACGATCCATCCAGAATAAAGTAACAGAGCCCAATATACTGAATAATTCAATATCCAAACCCCCGATATCACAAATTCACTGATATTAAATTAACCCGACGAAAAACGGTTAAATCAAGTTATCAAAAAGTTGGGGTTCGATTATTCTACCAAAAGATCGATTTCATAAATATACGAGCAAGAGAAGCAAAGGAAAATATAAGGACAATAACATAAAAATAAGTCTTTCATTCATAAGCTTTCAAACAGTTACAAGAGATTTCTTGATTACAATAAGGAAATTCGAGCTAAAGTGGAAAATTACATTCAGTGCTATCCTATTACAAATGATAAGCCCTACGCTAGGGATCTTCGGGCAATCAATAGGGCTGAGTAAAGATAGTTCCGCGTCTACCCTTCACCCAAGAATGCAAGGGTCGGATGTGCCCCCGGTTAAGCCAACTCCTTACTCTAAATATGAATTACAGAAGTAAGCTCCTGGAAGCTTGATAGTGCCTTTTCCAACATTCTGGCTACCGCTTCCCTGCTGATTGGTTCGCACATTTATCCAAGTCAAAGCAGCGGGAAGCAACCCCTAAGAAATTACTCCAAGCAATATCGAAGGCAACATTCTTCAAGAAACATCTTGAAGAAGTTGAGATCGAGATCGGTAGAACTCATCCAGAAGTTGAACCACTGTCCGACTGGATGGAGCGACAGGATACAGAAATCCGAACCTGTCTCGGATACGCGATATCCAAGAAAACAGGTCGTCTGCCGATATCCTAGTCGCAATGCTATTCGTCTGTCGATATTCTAGTCGAAGCAAAATTTTCTTTGGAAGCCAAGGAAGGATAAAAAAAGAGAGTCCGAATTCGAATCTCGAACATTATTATTAGGGATAAAGAATTGATCATGTTGATCGAAAGAGGTAAAAAGTCGAGCATATGGATCGAACAAAATATTTACAGAAAAGTAAAAATATAATGGCAACTTGAGAACTATTCGGAACTATTTATAGGAGAAGGAAATAGACATCAATGGTTCAGATTTCATGGAATGAATGGTCGCGATACGAGCGGTAAATGCGCCGACCGTTCCGCTTACCGATGAATAGGGGGCCAATTGGCTAAAGGAGATAAATCGTTTTGACTCAAGATCGGAAATAACTTTTGATCAAGATAACGATCAAACTAACTTACTCTATGAGTTATCAATCACACGAATTTGCTGGCAACGTGGAAATAAATCGAGGTTAGAAATTACTTGAATAACATCACTGCCATTCAGCAGTCTATTCAACGACCAAGTGTTATGACTGAGAAATTATTGCAATTAAGTTATCTATAAATCATTGATCGAGAGAAAATATCCGAGCGATTGCACTAGTACATTCGCAGCCGGTCTACAAGGATTGAATAATATTTGCAACAATTAAAGTTGGTTATTATAAAATACTTTAAGATGTTTATGGTCGGAGTTGTTAAGGTCGAGCTAGATAAACGATGAAGCAATCAAGTAGGTCGTGGAAACTAGTTGAAGACTATCATCTCGAACAAAGTATATATTATAACAGTTATAAAAATACAGAGATACATATCAATCATATTACATTTCGATCTGTTAAACTCCGATCTATTATATCCAGATCCTATTACATTCTACAATCCTATGAAATTTTCGGCACAGTCTTCTTTTCCCGCCGGTTAGATGATAATATCCTTACTCAAACAAGAGGAGATACTTGAAACCACAGGCTTATGTGTTTGTTTATGGTTTTCCGAAGATAAACAGGTTAAGGCATCTTTTTCGAGGTGTAACATGAATACTTTGTTGCTGACCTCGTCCTCCGACGCCACACCATATCACATCTTCAAAACACATTGTGGCTACAGGTCCCTCACTATAAGGACCGTGCCAAAGGAGTGATAACTCGTTACCGACCACCCTTGAAGAACTTTATGCTCGAACCTCTCCAACACCTTGTAGGATTGAAAGAGTTGCTTGGGCCATGGGTGAGCAGCAACATAGCTTATTGGCCTTCAAGGGCGAAAATATCTTCGTCTGCAGATATTCTAGTCGAAACAAATGTAATCGAAATTTCCCGTTCGACATCATCGGAGCATATATAACTTGGTAAGGAGAAATTGACAAATTATTATATTCAAGGAAAATCCTTTATATAGTAGAATCAGAACCTAATCCAATGCTTACCGCGCGTCAAAGATTAACGGCCGAGATTAGAAGACTTTTCCAATTCCCAAGGAATAGGGATCAAGATCAAAAAGTTGTTAAATATTGGAAAACGGCTGGCATAATCAAAGAAGATATAATCATCGGAAAATGGCATATCAATTAGGAAAATGGCGCATGGCCTAATACACGATCCGAGATCCAGAATCAGAAACACACGAGATAAATTAAAATTATTCAGAGTTACAGCAAAAATATGAAATAGAAACTTAAAATTACAACAGATCCAATAATTAAAACATCTAGAGAAGTTTATTATCGAAAAAAATCTTCCGAAGCTCAGCATTGCGGTCATCATACCCACGAGCATAAGCCTTCTGCTCACGAAGCTCGAAGTCCTTCTTCTCCTTCTTCTCCTTCTCATAATGTCCTTTGAGCACTTCGAGCTCCTTGCTCAACTTTTGGTGGATTTCTTCCCCCTGGTCCTTAGCGGCCTTCTCCTTCTCTAGAGCCAGTTTCTCCTCGAGGACACGATCCAATTCGGTTTTCTTCTTCTCCAATTCGAGGGCAACAGCAGCATGTCGATTCACTTCCCGCTCAGCTAACATTTTGAGCTCTAGGAATTCTTGTCCAGCCTACTTTATGGATGGATTGGTTAGTTAAAAAAATAAATAAATAAAAAAACCTGAAAGAGAGAGTTCGATCCTGACTGAAACAACTCTGAAGGACTTTTTCCCTTAGACATGCCTGCTTCAGAAATAAAGATGTTAGCCTGCAGAAGACTCCTAACGGGATTCTCGAGTACCCCTTTCGGATGGGACTCATTTTTTAACTCTCTAAGCGGGAAAGGAAAGATCACTGGGGAGGCAGAAGCAAGACGAGGGTCGGAAAAATTCTCGACATTCGAGGACTCAGCAGACGCTCCAGAAACTAAGGAGCCTTCACCAGTAGCGGTCAATTTAGGTTTCTTGCCCGAACCTCTTATTGCGGAACCAGCTGCAAGATCACTGGTCAACAACTCATTCCCAGCGACAAGCTTCTGCAAGGTCTTGATCGGGGTGATCCCATCAGAGTAAGGCCTTTTATTCGAAGCAAGGGCTGATGCTTTCTGCCTAGGTAACGCTCGATTGGAATTATCAAGAGGTTTCGATGGAGAGCCCTCAGGCCCCTCATCGAGATTCTCATCTAAAATTGATTTGCTAGGTATAACCTTAGCATGTTTTATTGAAGCATGCTTCTCTTTCTTAATCTCCCCTCCTTTAGAAGCTTTGGGGGAAGACGCGGAAGTTTTTGGAGAAGCCTTGGAGGATTTCTTCTCCTTAGTCAATTTTTGATCTTTGGGCGGACCTTTACTCTTGGCGCCACCTAATAACAACTTGGGGTCGATGGGATTACCCAATATTTGGTCCATGATAAGCGGAGGAATAAATTTAAAAGTTCGAAAGTATATGCTAATTGCGGAGCTCCGATCTCAATGCTTAAGGGTTGCGGTGAAATGATTCGAAACAGCCCTTGTATTTATAGAGGCGGCACCCTACTTTTACAATAATTGAACCATTGCGACTCTCGAGAATTCGATGGGGAACGACAGAATTCGACCATAAAGAATAAAGATTTCGGACTCTAAGAGCAAAATCAGGATATGCAAATATTCACGAGTCAAAAAGGACATTTCAGATTACAAAAACGGAAAACGCTGAGAGAAATCCTATTACAGAACCATTACTCCTATTACATAGCTATTGTACATGCTCGGATTTCTAACTATCGGACTCAAAATCGCGATTGTAACCATCGTTCTCTTCGTCATCTTCTTTATCAGAATCGCTTCCTTCCGAGTTGTCGGTTCCGCTGTCCGAGCCGCCACTATCTTCGTCGTCGCTACCCAAAGGCTCTACTCGATTTTTAAGTTGATCATTTTGCTCGTCTGATTCGCCATCTATATCGACATACTCATCTTCCCCTGAGGCAGATTGGGAATTGTTGCCGAACAGCTCGAGCACATCAGGATTCGGCATAGGAACGCCAAATTCCTCAACGAAGGGGGCAAAATGATGATCTTGCCAACTCCTGGTTTCCTGGGGCAAAGATGAAGCTTTGTAATCCTTCCCTTCGGCATTCTTGTATGGATCCATATACCGGAGATATTCGTCATCTTGTCCGGGATTCTCTTGGCCGCGACTAGCTGTTGAACCCCTTTGTAGAAGATCGTTTGGAGAATCCCACCTATCCTTTTTCGAACTAAGGGATCGAGAACATGGGACTTCAAAAACTCCCGTATGGCTGGAACTATAGCCTCTTCCTACCCCTGAGAATACGTACGCTCAGAGTCTTGCTTAGCTTGTTCAAGCTCGATCTTAACTTTCTTAAGCTCCTCCTCGAGGGCACTTTTCTCCTCAACTATCGATACCAAATCTTCCTCCGCAGACAGGGTATATTTTTTATTCTTGGTGCTCTCTAACTCCTCCTTGGTTTTAGACAATTCACGACGATTGTCTGTTAGTCTACTTGTAACGTCATCTAGTTGTGCTCGAAGCATTCTATTCTCGGCCAAAGTCTGTGCGAGCGCATCATGAGCCTCTTGTGATTCTTGTTCCAGCAACGACAGACGATAAGTCTGAAGTGCGAAATAATCCCCAGCCTATGAAAGGAAAAGGTTTTTCAGTAGACTTTTTAAGGATTAAGAGAGGTGAAATCCCCAGGTTCAACGATTATTACCTCCTGGTATGTTCGGGAAAAGTTACTCAAGATTTCGAAGTCACTTTTGACAGTGTGGTGAAGCAGATCTCGTTTAAATCGCCCGGCCAGAAAAATTCTCGTAGATTTATCAAACTCGTTTTCACCATTTGGTCCGAGATCGAATAAAATGGTTCCTTCTTCCGGATATCCGGCGGCCCTACGCCCGCGAAAATGCTCGTCCATAAAATCTGCTACGTCCGGTTCCAATCTGCCTGGTCGACATGAAACCAAGTTAGAACTCCTGCCGAACGATTTTATCCTCCTCGAAGGCCCTGGTTGATCAGCATTCCTTTTCCGAGCCATACGCTCCTCATGTTCTTGTATACCCAGGATCCGATTCCAGGAGTATTGACTATAACCAGTGGACGAGGGGTTAGAAGTGTCAATCAAGAACACGCTACGTAGAGGGCCTGGTACAATGGGATTCGATGAACTCGAACCGCCAACCCCTCTCAAAGGTGGAAGTATTGTTGACATATCGATCGGATCAACGATCGAATTACCTACTTTCGTTCCTTGTTTCGGGTTGTTTTTCTTCTGTTGCTGGGATTGGTTTTGGACATTCCTGGAAGTGGTAGTCACGATCGACCTAACGTTGGACAGCCGGAACTTCTCAACGGTTTGATCTGGAGAGAAAATGCGATGTACTTAGAAAGCTAAGCAAGAAAATACAATCATTCACGCATTAAAACACGAAAGGTTAGTAGCATACTTAAAGTGAGAGGTACACGAGATAAAGTGGCTGGTTCGGACACATTTCCGAACGTTCGAATAGATCCGCCAAGGGATTGATTTGACGAAGAAAGTGAAAATTCAATCGTCGGAGCAGGATGTTTGCATTTACTTAGACCCGCCATCCTCAAAACCCCTTCTTGGACAAGGAGCATGGTCTGGTAGGGATCGGACTGCAACTGTTCCAAAAATTCATCCGAAAGATGATGACTAATCTTCTCCTTAATTCTGTGACGACCATATACCCAGGACCCTACGCCATCCCATCGATATGGTCTAGTTTTTTAACTTCCCTCCGAGACGGGAATGTCGGGACCTTTAACGAAGAAGAACCTTCTTTTCCAGCCTTTTGTTTTATCCATAGCAACACTCGAAAGGATTGGCTGATTCGACCGTTGTGAAACATATACAAACCTAGCATTGGAGCCCTTAGACATACTCATCTGGAATATTTGCCAAAAATTTCGAAAAGAAGCCTCTTCCCCTTTGGCTTCCTAAATCCTCGAAGAACTTAAGTTCTCCTTTGAGGAAAACTTAAAATTATCGATAAGCCTCATGTCAGGATCGGATTCTTGATCTTCTCCAACTTTGCCTTTGCCCTTCAAGTTTCTCAAACTAGACATTATAACGAAAGCAAATACGTGAAAATGATGGCTCGTTCGATCTCTATGCTCCGATCTTAGGTGGAAAATTGCTTCATAAATAAATTTTCAACAAGTCAACATATATATAAGGTTAAAAAGGTAAATTGCAAATCGGACCCTGAATAACCGCGACGGTTGAACTCCCTCAGGGTAAAATCAAAATTATCTTCCCGATAATTGCATTTTAGGCCCCTATACTCTGGGATTTTGGGCCGTAGACCGACACTGAAAAAGACGTACCTCTTCGGTCTCGCAATTTGTTTACCTCACCGATCCTTTGCTTCACTCACGCTCGGAGAAGTGGGGGAGTATTAATAAGGAATCAATTACGGCAACTAATACAGAGGGACACTTTGATCAAGATCAACTCAAAATCCAGACAAAGATTTTTAACATCAAAACTTATATCATCACAACAGAATCATTGTATTGTTTCCAAGATATGCACTCTTTTTCCCTGATTCGGTTTTTATCCCAATGGGTTTTTCCGAATTAGGTTTTTAACGAGGCATATCCGAAACACATCATAAATGGTTCGTTCATCTCGCCGTTCGAAGCAACATTTACTTCTTCGAGCTTCAGCTTCACTTTGCGCTCGAGAAGTGGGGGAGTATTGATGAGGGGTACTTTGGATTCTCTATATTTAGGAGCTCAGACAAGATCGAAATACGGATTACGCAAGATCGAAGATCATGAATCCCGACCTTGAAGACATAGAATCGAGCTCAAGCCCCAGTTTATCCAGTCCGATCTATTAGAAAGAGCACAAGGTCGAAGGTTACTGTTGGGCCGACCTCAGGCCCAGGCCTTTGGGCCGAGAAATGTACCCCTGCGGATGGTTCAGCTAGCTCACCATTTCAACTATAAATACCACAAGCATTTATGGACTAGACACACTTTCCCAGGTGCTCCCAACTCGAAGTTCCTGCTCGGACCAACCTTGGAAAGTTAGTTTAGGTTATTTTATATGTATCTATCCTCTAGCTTGTACGGCATCCTATAATGCTCAGATAGGACCCTCATTACTTGTAATTTGTACACCTACGTTCGGAATATATATTATTGATCTTCTCCTCATATAATTGTGTTTTAGCTATTTACTCTCCTACTTTGATCACCCTACGAATTAGCGTAAGATCAACCACCTTATGCGATTGGAAATAAGGTCGAAGTTTCCGAGCAGTGGTTATTATAGCCAGAGCGAACTTGTCGATCTCCGAATAATTTTTCTCCGGGCCTTGCAAGACCCTGCTGACATAATAAATCGGATGATTTTCCTTTGTTTCCATTCTCACTAGCACTGAGCTGATTGCCTGCGAGGACACGGCCACATAAAGATAGAGCGTCTCGCCATCTCGGGGCTTTGCCAAAAGAGGCGGTGACACCATATAAGCTTTGAGCTGGTCGAAAGCTTGATCACATTCCGCTGTCCATTCAAACTTCTTTGCGTTTTTCATTACCTTGAAGAAAGGCAGGCTCTTGTCCGCCGACCTAGATATGAATCGACTGAGGGCTGTTATTTTCAGGATTGGCCTATATTCCTCTCTCATTCACGAGCCTGTATCTTTTCAGGATTGGCCTCTATTCCTCTCTCATTCACGAGATATCCGAGGAATTTTCCCGATCGGACGCCAAAGGTGCATTTGGCCGGGTTCAGTTTCATTCCGTATTTTCGCATTATGTCGAATGCTTGCTTGATGTGTACCAGGTGATCTTTTTCGTCAAGGCTTTTGACTAACATATCATCGACATACACTTCCATCGATTTGCCTATCAGGGTTTCGAACATTTTATTGACTAGGCGTTGGTACGTCGCTCCCGCATTCCTTAATCCAAGCGGCATTACTTTGAAAAAGTAAACTCCCATCTCGGTCATGAATGTTATTTTCTCCTGGTCTTCTAGTGCCATAAATATCTGATAGAACCCTTGGAAGGCATCCATCATACTCAAAATAGCGCAACCCGCCGTTGAATCGACAAGTGAATCTATCCTTGGAAGGGGATAAGGGTCTCTCGGACAGAGCTTATTGAGGTCAGTGAAGTCGTTGCACATTCGCCATTTCCCTCATCCTTTGGACACTAGGACAACATTGCATAGCCACTCGGTAAATTAAATTTCTGCAATATAGTCAGCGTCGAGTAACTTATTGACTTCTTCCTTAATTATTCGATTTCTTTCTAGTCCGAAGTTTCTTTTCTTCTGTCTGGCTGGTCTAGCAGCAGGGTCGATATTGAGTCTATGGACAATGATTTTTGGATTTATTCCGTGCAGGTCGGTGGTAGACCATGCAAATACGTCCACATTTTCCCTCAAAAATTCGACGAGCTGGGTTTAGAGCCCCTCCGAGAGTTGTGTTCCAACCCGAGTAGTTTTATAGGAGTCCCCAGGCACCAGCTCTATCGTTTTGTGACCTTCAGATGGTTCGATTCTCTCGAACTTTCTTTTGCGATTATTTATTTCCTCTTGATTCTCTTTTCCTTCTTCCTTCTTCGATGGGTCGTTGGCCACAGTTGATCGTGTCGGTGCTTCGACCTCGTTCATCTTCTGCACCTTCGGGTAAGGCGTTTCCACCTTTTCCCGTTTGTCGACTGAAAAGGTATAACAATCACAACCATCCTTAGCGTTACCTATTACTTCCCCAACACCTTTGGAAGTAGGGAATTTCAACTTCTGATGATGGGTGGAGATGATTGCTTGGAAATTATTGAGAGCTGGTCTGCCCAGGATGACATTGTAAGCGCATGGCGCATCGACTACCAAAAACATGACCATTCTGATTTTTGAGTTGCCTTCTTTACCCATTGCCAATGATAAGGTCAATGTTCCCAAAGGAATAACTTGAGCACCACCAAACCCGACAAGGGGGGTTCCTATGGGACTGAAGGGGATTTGTCCCAAGTCCATCCTTTCTAATGCGTCGAGGAAAAGGATATTAGCAGAACTCCCCGTATCGATCAAGATTCTTTTTACCGTGGCACCCGCTATTTGCGCTATAATAACCATGGGGTAGTCTGGGAGATCTTGTTCATTGTAAGGAACGTATCTCGGCTGGAGATCCGAATCATCAAATCCTATCGACTTGCTGGAGGTGGCTGGTTTGATTGATAACAACTCATGATATTCATGTCGATCTGCCTGCAAAAGAGCTCGAGAATCTGTTCTTCTCGAATTCTTACTATCTCCGCCTGCGGGACCCCCCGATATCATGTTCACGATTGTGCTGTCCTTGGCTCTTCCTTCTCCTCTCGATTTTGATTCCTCCTGTGTGGAGATCTAGATCGAGGACTGTTGGGACTGTGATCTCCTTGATTATTCCATGTCGTCTTCACATACCCTGTCAAGTATCCTTCGGCTATTAGCCTTTCGATCTCATTTTTCAGTTGATTACAATCCTCGGTGTCGTGTCCTCTTTGTCGATGAAATCTACAATATTTCTTCGAATTAGGGGCTTCTCTCTGCGGGGGAGGCCGCCTATGGCGAATAAGATTTCCGCTCTCGTTTTCCTGAGTGGAGTGTAGTTATCATAATATTCTCTATTCGACCTCCCAGTCCTCATTCTCCTTGCGTCGAAGTTCATTTCCTCTTCTCGATATCTTCTTCTATTCCCATTGTCGTTGTATCGATCGTTCGATGCTCTTTCAACGGGACGATCCATAACAAGAGCTTGTGGTTTTTCTCCCGTTTTGGCAATTCCAAAAATGCTTCCTCAGAGTTTAGTCATTTCTTCTTCATTCATATATTGATTCACCATTTCCATCAGTTTTTCATAAGTGGAGGGGTTTTCTCGAACGATGGCACTAGCGAATCCTCTATTCAGAGTATTCTGAAATAGGACCGTTATCAGAAAATCTACTCTCGGTACTTCTACTTTCAAGAGCTCGTTGTTGAATCTGCCCATAAAAGCTCTGAAGGTTTCATCGGGAGTATGTATAACCGAGTACAAATGGTTGGCTGGAGGTCGGTCCACCCTTTTGCTTCCGAATTGACTCATGAATTTGTCACAAAGTTGATCAAAATCGAAGATCGATTTTTCTTCCAGCCTCCCAAACCAAGATTGCGCCATTCCTGACAAAGTTGTTGAAAACGCCTTAGCCGCCACATTATCCGAAATGCCGTGAAGTTGCATTTGCAAATTGAATGAAGCGAGGTGTTCCTCGGGGTCCTCGGTACCGAAGTATCGAGGGAGCTGGGTCGGTAATCTCTTATCTAAAGGTAATTTCTCAAAGAATATTTCATCGCAGAAAGGAGATTTCCTAAGTCGAGAATTAGACACAGGTGTTTCGTTCTTCTTCTCGTGTCTTTCCAACTTCTGATGTAATGATCTTACTTCGGAAGCTAACTTGTTCACTTCTCTTACAGAATGCTCTTCTAAGCCATGTCGATGAAGATCCCTTTCATTATCTCGATCATTACTGTTGTTGGCTTCCTCCATGTCAATCCTTGCTTCTGCGATTGGTCCTTTTTTCTTTGGTCGTCCTCGAGGAACCTCGACATTCCCTTTAGTAGCTTGAGCTATCCATTCTTTTCTAGCTTCGTCAAGTAGGGCTCTCACGTCTTTCCTCGTCATTTGGACGACCTCGGGCGCAGGGGGTCTGGAAGGTTCTCCCTCTTCCCCCGATAAGCGATCTTGATTCCTGGGAGGCATGCTATCTCCTTGACCCTCCCTAAGATGGTCTTGGTTTCCATTTCGTTCTCGAGCAAGAGCGGCCATCGAACGCGTGGCCATCTTTATTCGATTCAGAGTTATTGTTTCCCACAGACGGCGCCAATTGATGAGTGTGTTTTGGCTGGATTATAGTATTTAGAATAATCGAGTGATGTGGTATCGGGTTTAACACATCTCTTCATTGTGAAGGTAGGTAGATCGATCAAACCTCTCTTCTATTTGTTCTCGGGGATCGAAACCTGCAATCAAAGACATCCATGTCTGGTTAATGCTGGTGGTTACCCGGCGATAACCCTCCGATGCTTAAGTAAGTGTCGAGTTCGAGATGGATGAAATGGGTAGTTAATACTCAGGTAAGAGAATGCATACCTTTTTCTGTAATTAATGAGGGTTGTTTATAGCTTTTCGCACGGGTTAATGGATCGAATCCTGACAAGACATTTCGGTTATAGCAAATGGGTTGTGATAGGACATTTTAGGTCAGGATCGGACCTTCTGTATTCGATTCGACCCTTATGGGTAAATAGTATGGCAGACGTCGACGTTGTCCATGTCGATAGAAGAGATATCGATAAGGAGACGAATAGGTATTTTCATAAGTAGATCGACGTCTCTCGATGTCTTCATACGACTGGATCGACGTATTTCGATACATAATATAAGTAATTGATCTTCGTCAAAGACATGGTAATCGATTGTCAACGTGGACTCGTCATTGGCGAAGAGTTGGTACATCACTCTCAGAGTTCTTAGGCTGTGATAGGAATTTCCTTTAAAATTGAACAGTCCATCCCTCAAAGTCCGCCATTAAAATCTTTAAAAACTTCCTTCTAACTTCAACATACTAAAATAAATAGTAGTCTAACATAAAGCAACGCAAGCATAGTTACGTATAAATGGGGCTACATGTATAAATAATACGAAGTAAATTATAATAATATATGGGGTTTTTTCACTTTCAACCTCCGAAACATAGGAAATAGGCACTTTGCATCTTCAAAATTTAGATTTAGCACTTTGTACTCTAGAAATATGAAAAATGCGGCACTCTGCATCCTCTTTTATTTTCAAGCAAAAGCTCAAGGGCAAAATAGGTAATTCAATAGTATTGGCACTTTGCACCCCAAAAACTTGAGAATTTTACACTTTGTACCCCAAAATAAAATTTGCACTTAATATCCTCTAATTACGAATAAATCAGCAACTTTCACCTATCAAACACAATAAATGGACACTTTACATCCTAAAATACAAAATTAACACTTACATCTCAAATAAAAAAAAAAACTCACACTCCTCATCTATTAGTCAAAGTTGAATTACCCATTAACATAAAGCAAGGCAAGCATAGTTAGGTATAAATGGGCCTATATATATTAAATTATAATAAATGAGATAGAGAGGCTCGTTGACCGAATTGGGCTATTTTTTCTTAAAACTTGCTTCAAACCTCAAAAATTCAAAATACAAATAATTTGACCATGGTTTCTTCAATTCACTTCCTCCTAATTTTCTTGTTCATCAATTCATCCAAATCCCAACAACTAAACAACACAATTATATCCTCTTTTAACATCTCCAATTCCCCATGGCTTCCAACTCAAAACCAAATCCTCCTCTCTCCCAATTCCACCTTCGCCGCCGGCTTTCTCCAGGTACCCACTTCCCCAAATCTTTACACTTTCTCAATTTGGTACCACAACACCTCCTCCAACGACGCCGTTTGGTCAGCCAACCGCCGCTCCCCTGTTTCCTCAGCCGCTTCTCTGACGATTTCCAGCTCCGGCGAGTTGCTTTTGGTGAATTCTTCAGGCCAAAGTCCAAATCTTTGGCCTTCTAGAGCTGTTTCCAGATTGAATTCAACTGGGCTTGTGATTCTTGCCACTGGTAATATTGTTTATGGTAATTTCCAAAGTTTTGATTTTCCTACTGATACAATTCTTCCTGGTCAAGAAATAAATGAGACAATTCTTGTATCGAGTAATGGGAATTTTTTGTTTGATTCAAGGGCATTGTTTTTTGTTGGTAGAAATGATAGTTATTGGAATAACCTTGGTAATTTTACATTCATGAGTTTGGATGATATGGGGGTTATAATATATGGTGATAATAATCGGTATTTGGCTTCCGATTTTGGGGTGAAAAAGTCGAGAAAATTGTGTCTTGATAATGATGGAAATCTTAGATTGTATAGCTATGATATGGGGCAGAGTCAATGGATTGTTGGATGGCAAGCTGTGTTTCAGTTGTGTACAATTCATGGTACTTGTGGTGCAAATTCTATATGCATGTTTGATATTTTCAATCTTTCGACTTCTTGTGTTTGCCCACCGGGGTATCGTAGAAGGATTGATAATTCGTGTGAAGTGAAAATACCAATAAGGGATTTAGAGAGAAGCAAGTTTTTGAGGCTTGATTTTGTTAATTTTACCGGTGGATTGAATCAAAGTGACATTAAGGCTAGTAACTTTTCAATTTGTGAAGCAAAATGTATTTCTATTCCGAGATGCTTAGGTTTCATGTTTAAGTATGACGGGACAAATTATTGTGTTCTCCAGTTGGAAACTATGCTTGATGGATATTGGTCTCCCGGTACCGAGACCGCCTTGTTTTTGAGGGTCCATGAATCGGAAACCGATGAGCCAAATTTTACCGGCATGACTAATTTGATGGAAACTACATGCCCGGTGAGGATTAGCCTTCCCGTACCACCGGAAGAGTCCAGGACCGCCACTAGAAATATTGTGCTTATATGTTCATTATTTGCAGCCGAGCTTCTTGGCGGTGCGTTTTTCTTTTGGAGGTTTTTGAAGAAGTATATCAAGTACAGGGACATGGCTAGGACATTTGGGCTGGAAGTTATGCCTGCGGGTGGACCTAAGAAGTTTAGCTACTCAGAACTAGTAGATGCGACTCATAATTTCTCTAATCAAATTGGAAAAGGTGGTTTTGGTGTTGTTTACATGGGAAAATTGAATGATTGTCGGGTGGTGGCGGTGAAATGTTTGAAGAATATTACCGGAGGTGATGCCGATTTCTGGGCCGAAGTCACCATTATTGCACGAATGCACCATCTTAATTTGGTTAGATTATGGGGATTTTGTGCCGAAAAAGGTAGGAGAATATTAGTATATGAGTATGTGTCAAATGGATCGTTAGACGAGTTTTTATTCCAAAATGTTAAGCAAGAAACGAATAAACCGGTTCTTGATTGGGATATCCGGTATAGAATTGCACTAGGGGTGGCACGAGCAATAGCTTACTTGCACGAAGAATGCTTAGAGTGGGTGTTACATTGTGACATCAAACCTGAGAACATACTTCTTGGGGACGATTTTTGCCCTAAAGTATCAGATTTTGGGTTAGCTAAACTCAAGAAAAAAGAAGATATGATGAGCGTTTCAAGAATGCGTGGGACCCCTGGGTACATGGCCCCCGAATGGACTCGACCCGATCAAATCACTTCAAAAGCCGACGTTTATAGCTATGGATTAGTGCTTCTTGAAATCGTGAGCGGTTCGAGGAATTTTTCACAATTGGATTCGAAGGTGGAGAGCGATCAATGGTTCTTCCCAAGATGGGCATTTGATAAGGTTTTTAAAGAAATGAATGTTGAGGACATTTTGGATCATCGTATTAAACATACTTATGATAGTCGAGCGCACTTTGATATGATTAATCGTATGGTTAAAACTGCGATGTGGTGCCTTCAAGATAGACCCGAGATGAGGCCATCAATGGGGAAGGTGGCTAAGATGTTGGAAGGGACTATTGAGATCATTGAGCCGAAGAAGCCGACGATATATTACTTGAGCGAAGACTAATGAATATTCATTGCGCGAGTAAGGAAGAAGAAGATATTATGTACTCCATCGTTTTAGGATTTCAATGTAAAATTAATTGTTTTCTACCAATATTACCCTTCTTGTTAATGTTTGTAATAAATGCTAATTAATGATGTTATTATTTGATTAAAAGGGTGTTTTGGGGGTTTTTGCTTGAAAAAAATTACTATTTATTGTATTTTTTAATTCGTGTTCAATCCTCCAAAACGACAAATAAAAAAAATAGAGGGAGTAATATATTTTAGAAAATAAGTTATGTTTGTCTAGAGTTTTATACTGATTATCAGGCGGTGTATATGTCCATTATATGTATTTATTGTTTTGATCAATACGGGGACGGAAAAGAATGTTCTAATGAAGAATCTCACCAGACCCCATTTTTTAGTACTGGAGATTTTTCGAAATCTAATGCTGTGTTCTTCGGTCAGTACAAGGAATGGTACATCAGATTTTTCTTTTTAATATAAATAAATATTATTGATAATTATTGATTTTGTACCGATCTGAAATTCATAACTAATCATATTGTGCTATACTTTTAAAACAAAATGATAGAATTCAATTTTTTGCTCTATATGAGTGATAATATTACTAATTAAAATAGTGATAATATTATTTTATATCATATTACTATAGAATAAATTTCGGTAACCCAATATTAATATAGAATAAATTATGATTACTTTAGTGTAATATAAAATAAACACTCAAAGATAATATTTTCTTAAGTAATCATATTGCACTATACTTGTTCTTTAAAGAAAAGGGTGATTTACACTAACACCCCCTCAGGTTTAGACATATTACAAGAAATCCCCTGCTGTTTCAAAAATTGCAGGGACACTCCCTCATATTTGGGCATATTACAAGAAACTCCTTACAGCGTTAAAAATAAATGGAATTTGAGACGTCAGCAAAAAAATTGATTTTTCAAATTTACCTCTGGCTAAATATGCCCACAGGGGTGTCTATGTAATAATGTTATACCACAGGGGTTGTCTATGTAATAATATTATACCAAAGGGGTGTCTATGTAATAATATTATACAACATATGGGGTTTATTAGAAAGATTACAACAACTTCATGGGGATACTTATAGCCAATGGTCATATTTTAAAAAATGACTAATGGTTGTTACTGTTGGCTATATATTTTAACTCTAAATTTCATGGGGTTACATATAGTCAATTGTCATATTTTACAAAATGGCCAATGTTACTGTAAATCTCGACATGCATCTGCAACCATTATGAGTGTATTCTTCACATACCCTACACAAGAATATTTCGATTATCGATATTTTAAGCATTTCACACTACCTCTTGAATTTGATGATGACATTATCAAAATTGTGGAATGAAATGCAAAACTAAAAATAAATATTTGGAATGCTATTTCTAACCAAAATATGTGGCCAATAGTAATATCTAACGAACAATTTTTAAAATATGATAGTTGGCTACAAGTAACTCAATGAAATTATTGTAATCTTTCAAATACACCCCATGTGGTATAAGTATATTACATAGATACCCCCTTAGGTATATTTAGTATTTACCCAGGGGTAAATTTGGAAAAATAATATTTTTTTGTTGACATCATCAAATATCGTTTGTTTTTAACGACGTAAGTGGTTTCTTGTAATATGCCCAAATTTAAGGGGATGTCCTTATAATTTTTGAAACATCGAGAGATTTCTTATAATATTCCCAAACCTGAGGAGATCTTAGTGTAAATCACCCTAAAAAATCTTCACAACAAATAATCACTCAAGAGCAAATAGTACTAATATCAAAGGTTGCAATATAGCTATTCCATTAAACTTCAACACCGAAAATCCTATATACCGCAGATATCACATTCGAAGTATATAAGGAAATAAAACATTCATGTAGCACACAAAGATATAGCTCTCACCTGGGTCATTCACAACTGTTGTCTCCAAACTTGAAATGCACCAAAAAATTTATCTAGAACCCGATCACTAACGCGCCTCAATTACCATCACCTAACATTCAAGGGATTTTGGAAAAGGAATCATATTTTCTTCGGGTTTAAATAATTTGATCCTAAACAAGAATCTTGAAAAAGGAGAAATGCAATAAGATAATGACTTAACCATCCAAAATAATACTAAATCTCTAGGCACGAAACAATTTTTTCAGTTCAACGATGAACTTCTGACAGTAAATTTAAAAAAAAAATGTGTAAATTTAAAACTAATTTAAATTAAAGCCCCTTGAATTGAGCCAATATTTATTAATTAAAACGAGTTATGTCTAAAATATAAAGTGAAATGCAAAAATACCATCTATACTACTTAATTATCGGGGGAAAAAAAACCGAGTTATTTTTATTAAAAAAAATAACCCTACTTGTGCTGATTTTGTATTAGCAAAAAAATTCATTAACCTAAATATATATTGATAATCTCATGTTAACTTTAAAAATTGACAATAATTCACATGTTCATTTGAAAATTTTGTTACAGTACAATAAATTTTTATATTAATGACAAGATTCTAAGTGACAAAGTAAAGTTACCACTATTTGCATGTGACTAGTGATGAGGGGTACTTTGCATGTTCTATTTTAGGGAGGCGTTCCACGATCGGAAATAGCAACATCCGACCTCGAAGACTTGTCGGCCGATCACCAATGCTATACAAATTAATCCGATCACAGGACAAGAGGGTCATGCTCGGATTCCACTGTAGGGCCGACCCCAGGCCCAAGCCTGTGGGCCGAGAAATACACCCCTGCGGGTGGTTTAGCTGGCACACCGATTCCACTATAAATACCGCAAGCATTTATGACACCAGCAATCGCACAATTCCCCAGGTGCTCCTAGTTCGAACATAGTGCTCAGGGCTTCCTCTAGATTGCATTCTCGATAATGTTGTATGTATTAATTCTCTAGCTTGTACGGCATCCAATAATGCCCAAATATGACCTCGAAATACATTGTAATCATGTTCGGAAATATACATATTTAACCCCATCATTGGCACTTTACACCTTTATCATCTTTATATTTCCTTATTGATCCCCCGACGAAACCACGTCAGATCAATTGGCACCCACCGTGGGGCCTTATTTGGGTGTTAGATCGAAATATGCCTACTACATGCGGGGAGAGCCTTCACACGCAGCTGGAGCACAAAACTCCATTAACAACGAGCCCGATAATTTTTCTTGGGCGGCGCGTCAACAAGAGGCTCCACTGATCGTGCCACAAGAGGATATTTCGATCCGCACGACAGTGGCCGATCTGAGATCTATTATAGGAATGATGTGCAGGGAATTCTTGAACAGTGGAAGAGCCGATCAGTCACCGGTCGATCAACCCACTATGCATGGTAGGCCTGAAATTCCATCCTCGAATATTCAAAAGGAAAAAAGCGCGCTTAAGTCGATGTCAAAAGGACGTACGGCTAATCCTCTCCAACCAGCCCTGTCGAAGTCTAACGTTCGGTCTGTATTACCATCCAAGGAAGTACACGATGTAGAGGATTCGGTGGTTGGGGAAAGTCAACCTTTGGAAATTGAGAAAGCAAATAAGTCAACCTATAGAGGATCACAGAGGCTGAACTAGATAGTGCAGGAACGAGTCGCCAAGAAATTAGATCGAGAAGAAATGATCAAAGAGGCTCGACACGCGGGCACGACCATTAGACGCACTGAGATAATGAAAAATAGAGAAACATTCTGAGAGAACATTAGAGATAGGGAGATCGGAAACAGTATCATGAGATGTTCATCTTTCTGTCAGGAAATTCGAGAGGCAAGAAATACTGAGACGGTGCCCACGAGATTACCACGGTGTAACAGGACAACCGATCCCGCTGAACACATTAACAATTTTATTAATGTAATGAACTTGTATGGGCATTCGGAAGATTTCTGCTGCAAAATCATGGTCACGACCTTTGAGGGAATCACACTTGATTGGTTCGGAAAATTGCCACCGAACTCTATTTTCTCTTTTGATGAATTCTGCGAGAAACTCAAACACCAATTCGCAAGTAAGAGGAAACCTAGATTGCCTGCCAACCATTTGGGCACAGTAAAACAAATGGAAGGCGAAACTTTGAGACAATGGTTGGCACGCTTCAGCATCGAACTCCTTAAGGTCGATACTCCACAGATCGAGTATCTATCCTCTTTGATGTGTGAGTTGACGAAGAATACACATTTCGGGTATGCACTGTGTAGGAAGCAGCCAAAATCCTTTGAAAGGATATTGGAGATAGCAGAAAAGTATATGATATAGAAAGAGATGAACAAGCTAAAGCAAGCTCAAAATCCAAGGCCACCCCTTGGAAAGAAACAAGACAGCGCCTCTGTGCCAAAACCAGGGGATTATGCAGGATCAAATAGGGGATCGGTTTGGCAAAGAATCAATACATACAAGCCTCAAATGCCGAACAACCATCCCAATACCTACGTCTCGATCTCCGATCCAAATCCAATTCCTCGATCGGGAAAAATCAACTTTACCGAGCTAAATACTTCAAAGGAAGAAATTCTCACTATCTTGGAGGAGAGAAATTTGATACCTGAAGCGGATAGAATTACACAACCAAGGCAAGGAGAATTGAACTATGACAAATATTGTCGATACCATAGAGCTCGTGGACACAACACGGACAATTGCTACCAACTAAAGGTCGAAATCGAGAAATTGATTGTGGACGATGATGATCCCAATTTTTCAATGGTCTTAACTTTGAAAATCGCTAACTACGAGGTTATAAGAGTTCTGATCGACAATGGTAGTTCCGCGAATATTATATCTTCGGAAGCTCTTTCTCGAATGAATCTTCAGCATCCGTGTCTGGATAAAGTGGTCACCCCATTGGTCGGATTTAGAGGTTCGGAAATTGTTACTTTAGGAACCATTTTGCTAAGCACGACCCTCGGAAATAAACCAAAGAGTGTAACCATAATGGTGAAATTCCTGGTGGTGGAGACGCCCTTTGCTTATAACGCCATAATGGGAAGGCCGACCTTGAATGCATTCAAAGGCGTGGTATCAACCTATCATCAAAAGGTGAAATTCCGGACAAATGGAGGGGTCGGGGAAATGAGGAATGACCAGTATATGGCATGGGAGTGTTACAACTCTTCATTGTCAATAAAGAGAAAAATCGAGCCCGAGGTTCCGAGCAAAAGAAGGTTGGTCGATTTAGAGTCGGGATCAGTTGCTGACCTGCCGATCCCCGACTGTGATAAAATACAAGGAAAGAAAGGCAATAATGTGGACATGAGCGTCCAAGCTCCCTATTACAATAAGGTAGCCTTAGTTCCCGGATCGCCGGAAAAGGTTACCAGGATCGGAACAGAGCTGAGCGAGAGAATGGAAACTATGCTCGTCGATTTTCTACGGAAAAATATAGATGTCTTTGCCTGGAGTTCGAATGATATAGTGGGGATTGACCCTCGGGTAATTACTCATTCGTTAACTATAGATCTGAAGGCAAAGCCTGTTAGGCAGAAGAAGAGGAACCATGGACGAGAAAAGGATAAAATAATCAATGCGGAAGTTGATAGATTGTTGGCAGCTGACCAGATTAAAGAGATTAAATATACTGAATGGTTATGTAATGTGGTACTAGTCTCTAAAGGAAAGAAGATCGAAAACAAGTGGAGGATGTGCAATGATTTCACCGACTTAAATAAGTCATGTCCTAGGGACCCCTATCCGTTGCCTAGGATTGACGTGTTGGTGGATTCTGCGGCAAATTTTGTTTTCTTCAGCATGATGGATGCTTTTCAAGGTTTTTACCAAATCTTTATGAACGAAAAAGACCAAGACAAAACTGCTTTCATTACCGAGCGAGGGGTATATTGCTTCATTGTCATGCCGTTCGGATTTAGGAACGCTGAGCAACTTATCAGAGGCTGGTCAATATGATGTTCAAAGATTTGATCGGTGAAATCATGGAAGTTTATGTGGACGATATGCTCGTAAAAAGCATGACTGAAGAAGATCACATCAAGCATCTTGATCGCTGTTTTGCAATTTTGAGAAAATATGGCATGAAGTTAAACCCAGCAAAGGGCACTTTCGAGGTTAGATCAGGAAAATTCTTGGGATATCTTGTACACGAGCACGGAATCGAGGCTAACCCGGAGAAGATTTGGGCTATCACTGAACTCAAGCCTCCAAGGCGACTTTCAGACGTACAGAGCCTGGTCGAAAAAATTATCTCGCTGAACAGGTTCATTTCGCAGTCAGCCGACAAGAGTTTTCCCTTCTTCAAACTACTCCGAAAATCCAAAGATTTCGAGTGGACGATCGAATATGACAAAGCTTTTGAGGATCTTAAGGCTTACCTTACTTCTCCACCGATGCTGGCTAAGCCTTCAGAGGGTGAATCTTTATATCTCTACATAGCGGTTTCAGAGGAGGCAATTAGCTCGGTTCTGGTGAAGGTAGAAAAATCCGAGCACAAGCCCGTATACTACCTGAGCAAATTATTACAAGGCGTGGAAAAGAACTACATGGAAATCGAGAAATTCACACTTGCTCTAGTAGTAACTGCACGAAGATTGAGTCCTTATTTCCAGACTTACAAGATTATTGATTTGACTAACCAACCTTTGAGACAGGTCTTGGCGAAACCAGAGACTTCTGGAAGATTAATAAAGTGGGCAGTAGAGCTTGGCCAATTCGAAATCGAATATCGACCAAGAACTGCAATCAAAGCTCAGGTCTTGGCTGATTTCATCCTAGAAACCTCGAGTACGAAAGTTTCGGAGGAATTGGAGTCTTCGGCAGTGAACTCAATCAAGAAGTTCGAGGAATCAGTATGGTTGATGCATGTTGATGGATCCTCGACCAAAGAAGGAGGAGGAGCAGGAATACATTTCAAGGGACCTGCCGGAGAGAATTTGAGCTATGCAATCACCTTGGACTTCGTCATCACAAATAACGAAGCGTAGTATGAAGCTCTTATTGCTGGAATGGAAATGGCCCTGAAAGCAAAGGTAAATTTCTTTACTGTGCTTACTGATTCCGAACTCGTGCATAGACATGTCAAGGGCATTTATGAAGCCAAGGAGTTCAATATGATTAAATACCTTAATAAGGTGAAAACTCTAATCTCCAAGTTTGAGAAGTTCGAAATTCAACCAATTCCCAGAGAAGAAAACTTATGAGCAGATTTACTGTCCAAATTCACGGGAGCAGTGGATGGAAAGAAGGAAAGGATTATTACCTGGCTGCTTTCGAACACACCGGCTATCGAATTGGATGTTACTCCAAATGTTGATATGATGGAAATCGATGAGAAGAAACCCTCCTGGGTTGATCCTTTTGTTGGGATTTATGGGTATAATTTGTCAACTACAACAGTGCGGAATTTAAAATTTTTATCATACACCAAATCCCAGGGTTTCTTATTAGCACATATGAATAAAGGTTGAATTTAATTAAAGCATGCATATACTAAAATTAAATAGGTTGTAAAAGCCATTTTACCTCACCACAGGCAAGGTGGTGGTTTCCTCCGGTCTTCGGTTGTTCACTAGAGCACCCCAAGTGTTGTGCCTCTAGAGATAGTCCACACCAGTTGGATTTGAGTGACTTCGCGAAATCCCCAGGCTCAGAACTAGGATTAAGGAATCGTCTCGTCAGGAATTGGATGCGGATCCGGGAAGAAGACTTGGAGAAAAATCCTACACAGGGGTGGGGCGATTTTTGCACAGGGTTCGGTTTTCAGTAGTAGGGGCGAGAATGAGGGCTGAAATTTTCGGCCTTCTTTGTTTTTCTTGTGTTGTGATTTTCTTTCTTTTCTTAGAATAAATCTCTTAGGATTTGTTAGTGTATTTTTGATTATGTATATCTAGTATTTATAGATGTCTCTATTAGAAGACTCCTTCTCCTAATAGACATCTAACTCTTGAAAGAATATCTTCTTTTCAAGAGATAAGATATACACAAATCTTATCACATTAGGAAAGAAGATCTCTTTCAATCTCTTTCCTAGTTACACAAGAAAACACAAACTCTTTTAATCCCTATCATTATCCAACATAATCAACATTAATTTAAGACTAAATAAACAAGCAAAAAATCGGCCAACCTAGTTCAATAAAATCGGCCCATGTGCTTTTAATTAGTCCTAAACTTAATTTGATCATTGTTCCCAAAATCAGCCCATGTAAGATTAATTAATCCCAGATTAATTTATCTTAACAATAATTGGCCCACATGCTTAAATTAATTAATCCTAGATCAATTAACTTTCATATGGGTCGGCCCATGTGTTTAACTAATTAATCCACTATTAATTAATTAATCCTTTCCAATTAATACTTTAATTGAGGATTTAATCAATTAGAAATTCCAATTGATTCATTAATTAGTTACTTCTAATTAATGATTCTCCACTTCGAATTAACACTTTAATTCTCGATTAATTAATTAGTTACTTCTAATTAATTATTCTTCTTCATGAATTAATACTTTAATTCATATATTGATTTAATTCCTTAAATCAATTGATTCCTTCCAGACTGTCACTGTCCAACTGTATTGTGTGTGACCCTCTAGGTTCACCATCAATTGGCAGCAGGCCCACGACTTTCGTGATTTAATTAGTGAGCAATTAATATGTAATTAATTGCTCCGATCAATTAACCACTTTAATTGACCACTCCAGAATTAATTTCCTTATTAATTCAGGAGTACCCACACCTCATGGTCGATGTCTAGCCACAAGCCCATGAGGCCCAACTTCAGGTGAATTGATTTCGTGAACCTTCACCTCTTATAAATGCCATGTACATACGGTCCTTCTAGCGACTAATTTCCCGATTGAGACCTAGGGTGTGTGAATTGGTCGGCACCTCTAATTATCTCAATTCTGTACTTTCTAATTCAGGATAATAATTCCAGTGTGACTGCTAAATTTGGAAACCCCTTTCCAAATCCGTCACCGACTACGGCCGTAGATTCCTCGGATTTATTATCTAAGAACGTACAGGAAATTCTCTCATCTTATCAGGATGAGTCGACAGATCCTATATTAGTACTAACTATCCGCGCACACGTTCATACGTACCCAAAGTAGTCGCACAATGACCAAGCTATGTGATCGGCTCCTAAATCAAAGTACGTATTCCCGTGTACCGAATCCGCCCTAGTACCTCAAGTCAAAGGACTAAATCGTGCACTATTATAAGTCTTGAGAGACATCCCATTGCCGATATGCTTAACGTACTTCCACGATGGGTCTCTCTGTTCGGGTCGTTCGATGCGTTCGATCCCCTATCGAACCACCTAGTCATATGCACTAGCATTCAATGCCTTGTTCATGAAACGACAACAAATTCACTCCATGTGAATCATGCATAATCCTACAAGTCTTGACGATTCATTCGATACCCCGTCTCGATATGAATCTATGACTCGGAACATTTTTGAGATCACGACCTTTGAGACTGTTTCATGATTAATCGCACCCAATACTGAAGTGAATAATCCCGTAGTCATGAGTGATCTCAGGGTTTCAACCAATCGCTTAGATAAGTTCGCGAGAGATGAAGGTGGCCATTGTTTAATTCACGTACTATGAATAAACGGACGTATTATCTTATAAATCATAAGATTGCTTCTAAAGGAAGTTCCTTAACAAGCTTATATTTGTT
Source organism: Penstemon eatonii (assembly GCA_038501285.1). Classification (NCBI taxonomy): domain Eukaryota; kingdom Viridiplantae; phylum Streptophyta; class Magnoliopsida; order Lamiales; family Plantaginaceae; genus Penstemon; species Penstemon eatonii. The sequence goes on from CM076713.1 coordinate 21,393,532, forward strand.
GGCTTGCTGGGCACTATCCTATCAATCTCCCACTTGCCCTAAAGCCAACCACAAACGTTTCTAAGGCCCATCTCACTCCAGATGTCCGTCGAACCCTTTTGTGATTATGACTTAATTAGTGGATCTGCTATTGTTGTCTCTTGACGTGGTTTACACCCACGTCTCCTTTTCTACCTATGATTTTCCAGATCATATGGTATATTTGTGTTTAGATCATGGGTGAGATCTCGATTCCTTTGCTAAAGCAATTGCCCTAAGTTATCATAGAAGATAACTATAGGCTTCGCAATGCTAGGTACTACTTCCAATTTATTGGAAGAAGTTTTCGTCCAAACACTTTCCTTCGCTGTATTCAATACTGCGAAATATTCTGTTTTATGGTTACCTGGCATCGATTGCCCTTTTGAACTTCTTTCAAATCATCGTTGCCCCATAAAACCAGAATATTATATTCACTTCAAACGGGAAACTCGAATCACTAAATCCTTCGAGTTCCAATTCTTCATTATTACCGTTGACCAGCAATATATCCTCAAAACTCCTAGAGTTCTTAAGGAATGCTCTTTTCGGTATACCAGTACTCCTTACTAGTGTTCGACCAACATCAGCTTATGATACTCATAGCAAATGTTTAGTCTGGTCTTGTACATGACTTTGCATATACTATGCCACCTTTTATATGGAAGGTGTTCAGAGATATTATCCTCTTTACTCATCAAATGTAGGGCTCATTGACTTTGAGAGAAATTTTATATCTCTATGGAAACTGTCCTCCCTATGACTTTCCATACTGATTTTATTCAGTTTTTGTCCATGTACCAAGATTTGGGATTTCAAACATCTTCTCTAATCTATCACAATAGATACGTACTGCCAATACGTGAGATGTATCCCTTAAATCTTTAATGAAGAATTGCGTGAATGAACACGCTTTCGTCTGCGTTTAACACTCTTACATCATCTATGTCAACTTTAGTGTTTTATTTTACGAACAATGCAAAAACTCCCACTGATTATTTTGTACATCGAGATTTACATGCAATTTTGATAAAGTCAACCGCCTTGACTGTCTCATCTAGTTGCATGTTCCAGCTTCGGGATACTGGTCCAGAGTCATAGATTTTTCCTTTGGATTTAAATCCAATGGATATTCTTCGCAGTCACACGAAGCTTCTATGATTCGTTGTCTCCAAATAGATTATTCACAATCTACTTAGATCACATGGCGTTTAAGCTATGTGCCCGAATCTATGTTATATATAGATATTTCGAAAGTTCTTGGATCACTATCCAATCGATCATATTCGTGAACGTACTAGTTCTTTTCGAATTCGATCGAATCTTCTAAATTTGGTGTACAAAATTTTGGTTCAGTAGGTTGGAAAATATACTCCCACTATTTGTAGGGATGTGTCCAAGTGTAGGACTTCATCAAGTTCCATGGTAAAATTCCATTTCTATTAGCGAGGGAACCACCCTCTAAGAATTGAGAATCCTCAGCAACGGACTACTTTCGTTCTTTGGGATCATGGAACAGGTATTCAATGGATTTCGTTGGATACCCTACAAATTTTCTCAATTGAATCCACTATTCAATTTTATCATTCATGGATGAAACACCATACTTGATTTAGTACAGTTTTCGTAGGAATTGACTTAAGGAGGTTACAAGTCTAAGTACCCTTCCAGAGTCATGGGGTTGAACCCCAGAATTGTTTGAGGAGTTATAGCAATACTAATTTAAGGAATGAATCTAGTCTTTCATAGTTAGATTCCTTTTTTTATTAGATTTAACTTGCTATTCAAGAATTCTACTCTTGATTTAGATAATTTGAGTAATTTAGGGCTTATGTATTAATCACTTCGATTAAATCGAATGATCATACTTTAATGCCCTTAATTGCTTCGATTTTGGAATCCTTTGAATTCTTTCAACATTTCCATACTTGCACTTTACTTAGTGCCTTTATGAAACACTTTGAACCCTTCAACCTTTCCAAAAACTTGTACATTCCAAAGTACTCGTATCCTAAATGCTATCAGGATACTTTATGAAGCAATTTAATTACTCGCACTAATGCTTTAGTGATCCACATGTGCATTAACGGTTTTATCCATTTAAACACTTGGTATTTAAAATACCTTGTTAATCGATTATTTTTCCTTTTCAGACAGGACTCGCATGTTTTGAATTCATCAATCTTCTATATTTCAAGAGCCATGATGGAAACAATCCATTGATTCCTTCTTTTAGGAATTATGATCGAATGTGGATAATTATCTAATTTGTTTTTCCTTTCTTGATTTAGCATAATTGTTTAAGTTTTATCAATGCTTATTTCTTTGCTTTATTTACAACGGTAAAGCAATTATGTACGAAAAAACTTTAATTAAAATAACTCCATTCATAATGGTAAAGCTAAGAAGTTTCGTACAATGTTCGAAATAAATAGACAAAACTCTAACTAATGCCTAAATCCAAAATTAAAGAAAAACATATGCTAATAAGAAAAATCCAGATGCTCCTTGACCCATTCCTTGAAGTATGTTTCCCTCATGTGCAATTGAAACCCAGACTTGGTCACTTGCAGCACGTTCCAGTCATCCTCTGTAAACACTTTTACAGAAACCAGAAATGTTAGATGATTTACATCGAAAGAAAAATCTTAAAATGTTTTTCATCAAAAGGAAATAACTTTTAGGTTATACCTTGGTCAAGTATCTTTCGGAATTCCTCATCAGTCATGTTACTCAGTTCCTCATTTTTCTTACATAAGGGACAATTCTTTCCTTCGATCTATCCTTGTCCTCTTTCGAGGGCTTTCTCATATTTGTCTAACAACTTATGCAAATCATCGGTCTCAATTCCTTTGTGTGGAACTTCACAATGATCGATAAAATGAGAGAATGATTCAGGCAGGCCATTTGTGATGATTACCATCTTATCATCTAGAGTCAATAACGCGCTAAGCTTATCGATTCGATTTAGCCTCTTGATCAGGTAAGTGCAATATTTATTAATATTTTTGTACCCAGTCATGCCTTTATCGTGGAGTGATGATATCCAGATTTGCAATATAGTTTGTTCGCAATCGGTAGTGAATTTTGGCATGGCTAAATATAAATAACAGACAACAATAAGCAGACAGATTTAAGATAATACTTATAATTAACGAAGATTGGTCTTTCTATCGAAAAAGTTCTCCCACTATTTTATCGAAACAATAACCCCTTGCATTGTTCGGGAAATTCTATTTCCTAGTAGGTCTTGACGTCCCAGCAGACATTAATTGCACCCACGACTCGCGGTCATACAATTAACTCCCTAGGTAGGTATACTTTTACCAATTGTGTTACTCCACAACCTTCAAGCTATTTTGCCTCGATTTTCGCATCTATCTAGCACTGCTACATCATAAATGTTACTACTCGTTTAAGTCTAACCCAGTCAATCTTGATGAGCAACTGGCCCGGTCATGAAATCCCCGTAACTGGTTATCGGTCGATTTTCACATCCCGACCAGTCCCCACCCTTGTCGAGTTTAGTTAAAAACAAGAATCAAGGAATTTCGTGTATTGTCCCTTTCTTCGACTCGGGTGCCAGACTCTGGATCACCTCTATCGATAAGTAGACAACATACACTAGTCCCTATTGATGGAAGGCTTGGATCTATAAAACATCATTTTATAGTTTACCCAATATGACTTAATATTTTAATTCGAGAGGGGATTTTCGGTTCTAGGAAGTTTGAGGTAACTCTCCTCGAGATCTCACCGCGTTTAATTATGCTTTATAATTTATTTAGTGATCTAAATTCTAGCGCGCAAGCCTAAAATAAATCAACAAATAAAAATAAAACATTCACACCTAGCATGCATGCTACCACAGTATGTTTTCGATCGGGAGCCTCCTATGCGGACCACCATCGAGCCAAAGACGATGGTCCTATTGGTCAATCTATTGGGTTTCATATAGACCTACTCTATTACACATTTTACCATGCATACATGGCCTTTAGTCTTCTTGGGCTCCCACCTTGCTTGTAACGGGCCTCCATCCTAAACTAATAAAACAGTAAAGCCCTATCTATTACAATGGCTCAAAGTGGCCCAAAAACTTAAGGCTCGCAGGCCCAATAAAACCAATAAGATTAAAATCAACCAATCACATCTAACCTAAAGGTCAAGGCTCGGCGCGATCGAAAACCACGTAAACAATTTCACGTTGAGCAAGAAACAAGCAAAAATTTAATTTTCTTATCTCTTATGTTACTTTAAAACTGCCTTTTAAAATAACTTTAGATTCCAGTTTTAAAAACCCCTTTCTAAAACAATCTCTTAACTTATCATTTTAAAAACGCCCTTTTAAAATGACCCTTTGATTTTATTTTAAAACCCCTTTTAAAATTAAATCACAATTTCTATTTTAAAACCACCTTTTAAAATATCTCATGGTTCTTACTTTAGTCCACTACTAATTATGAAAAATTAATCCTTCGGATAATAAAACACCTTTTAAACATAATTCAGGTTCTGGAAATTTCAGATTTTGAAAAATACAGTTTGGTCCTTCAATTTTCGAAAATTACGTTTTGACCCCAAAACTTTCGGAAATGATAAATCAGCCCCAAAAATTCCAGAACTTGCAAATTGGCCCAGAAAACAGAAATTAATATTTTATTTCCAGAAACTTTTAGTTATCGCAAAACAGCCCCTGAAGTTTTCGTAAATTGCAAAACAGCCCCACAACTTACGGAAATTGCAAAACAGACCCCTATCGCTAGAAAACAGATTTTCAATTTCAGCCCAAAATTTCCAGAAAAAAAAAATTTCAGATTCTGTCCAGATTTTATAAAAATCGTAAATTGCAGTTTTAGTCCTGTAAATTTCGCAAATTGCAGATCTGGCCCAAATAAGAATTATGCTATTTATCCGAACACATAATTAATCATAATCAGCAAGATCCATGCATAGAACACGACAAATAAACATATTCACGAAAATTTGAAGTGTTCAAGCCTTTTTCATATGTGCATAATAAGTTAGGCTCTGATACCACTGTTGGGATTTATGGGTATAATTTGTCAACTACAACAGTGCGGAATTTAAAATTTTTATCATACACCAAATCCCAGGGTTTCTTATTAGCACATATGAATAAAGGTTGAATTTAATTAAAGCATGCATATACTAAAATTAAATAGGTTGTAAAAGCCATTTTACCTCACCACAGGCAAGGTGGTGGTTTCCTCCGGTCTTCGGTTGTTCACTAGAGCACCCCAAGTGTTGTGCCTCTAGAGATAGTCCACACCAGTTGGATTTGAGTGACTTCGCGAAATCCCCAGGCTCAGAACTAGGATTAAGGAATCGTCTCGTCAGGAATTGGATGCGGATCCGGGAAGAAGACATGGAGAAAAATCCTACACAGGGGTGGGGCGATTTTTGCACAGGGTTCGGTTTTCAGTAGTAGGGGCGAGAATGAGGGCTGAAATTTTCGGCCTTCTTTGTTTTTCTTGTGTTGTGATTTTCTTTCTTTTCTTAGAATAAATCTCTTAGGATTTGTTAGTGTATTTTTGATTATGTATATCTAGTATTTATAGATGTCTCTATTAGAAGACTCCTTCTCCTAATAGACATCTAACTCTTGAAAGAATATCTTCTTTTCAAGAGATAAGATATACACAAATCTTATCACATTAGGAAAGAAGATCTCTTTCAATCTCTTTCCTAGTTACACAAGAAAACACAAACTCTTTTAATCCCTATCATTATCCAACATAATCAACATTAATTTAAGACTAAATAAACAAGCAAAAAATCGGCCAACCTAGTTCAATAAAATCGGCCCATGTGCTTTTAATTAGTCCTAAACTTAATTTGATCATTGTTCCCAAAATCAGCCCATGTAAGATTAATTAATCCCAGATTAATTTATCTTAACAATAATTGGCCCACATGCTTAAATTAATTAATCCTAGATCAATTAACTTTCATATGGGTCGGCCCATGTGTTTAACTAATTAATCCACTATTAATTAATTAATCCTTTCCAATTAATAATTTAATTGAGGATTTAATCAATTAGAAATTCCAATTGATTCATTAATTAGTTACTTCTAATTAATGATTCTCCACTTCGAATTAACACTTTAATTCTCGATTAATTAATTAGTTACTTCTAATTAATTATTCTTCTTCATGAATTAATACTTTAATTCATATATTGATTTAATTCCTTAAATCAATTGATTCCTTCCAGACTGTCACTGTCCAACTGTATTGTGTGTGACCCTCTAGGTTCACCATCAATTGGCAGCAGGCCCACGACTTTCGTGATTTAATTAGTGAGCAATTAATATGTAATTAATTGCTCCGATCAATTAACCACTTTAATTGACCACTCCAGAATTAATTTCCTTATTAATTCAGGAGTACCCACACCTCATGGTCGATGTCTAGCCACAAGCCCATGAGGCCCAACTTCAGGTGAATTGATTTCGTGAACCTTCACCTCTTATAAATGCCATGTACATACGGTCCTTCTAGTGACTAATTTCCCGATTGAGACCTAAGGTGTGTGAATTGGTCGGCACCTCTAATTATCTCAATTCTGTACTTTCTAATTCAGGATAATAATTCCAGTGTGACTGCTAAATTTGGAAACCCCTTTCCAAATCCGTCACCGACTACGGCCGTAGATTCCTCGGATTTATTATCTAAGAACGTACAGGAAATTCTCTCATCTTATCAGGATGAGTCGACAGATCCTATATTAGTACTAACTATCCGCGCACACGTTCATACGTACCCAAAGTAGTCGCACAATGACCAAGCTATGTGATCGGCTCCTAAATCAAAGTACGTATTCCCGTGTACCGAATCCGCCCTAGTACCTCAAGTCAAAGGACTAAATCGTGCACTATTATAAGTCTTGAGAGACATCCCATTGCCGATATGCTTAACGTACTTCCACGATGGGTCTCTCTGTTCGGGTCGTTCGATGCGTTCGATCCCCTATCGAACCACCTAGTCATATGCACTAGCATTCAATGCCTTGTTCATGAAACGACAACAAATTCACTCCATGTGAATCATGCATAATCCTACAAGTCTTGACGATTCATTCGATACCCCGTCTCGATATGAATCTATGACTCGGAACATTTTTGAGATCACGACCTTTGAGACTGTTTCATGATTAATCGCACCCAATACTGAAGTGAATAATCCCGTAGTCATGAGTGATCTCAGGGTTTTAACCAATCGCTTAGATAAGTTCGCGAGAGATGAAGGTGGCCATTGTTTAATTCACGTACTATGAATAAACGGACGTATTATCTTATAAATCATAAGATTGCTTCTAAAGGAAGTTCCTTAACAAGCTTATATTTGTTGGCTTGCTGGGCACTATCCTATCACCTTTCATAGATTATTTGCAAGAAGGTAAACTTCCCAAAGACACTAACGAGCCTCGGAGTATAAAATATCGATCGCCAAGCTTTGCCCTGATCCACGGAAGTCTATATAAGAGGTCCTCCTCGGGAATTCAACTGAAATGTATTTCTGAAGATCAAATTTCGATAATCTTGAAAGAAGTCCATGAAGGGGAAGCCGGAAATCATTGTGGCGCTCGAGCATTGGCTCTTAAATGCTCGAGAGTAGGGTATTATTGGTCCACTCTTATTTCTGACTCGGCTGATTATGTGAAGAAATGTCATTATTGTCAAATTCATTCGAATTTGATCCATCAACCCGCCGAACAGATGCATTATATTCCTATTTGCTGGCCTTTCAATAAATGGGGTATTGATATTGTCAGTCCTTTCCCGACCGCCAGGGCAAGAAATAATTATGTATTAGTTGTCGTGGAATATTTCAGTAAATGGGTGGAATGTATAGCTTTGACCAAGATCACTCAGTTCCAGGTCATAAATTTTCTATGGAAAAATATTATCTGCAGGTTCGGGATTCCAAGGGTATTGATCTCAGATAATGGGACTCAGTTTGCTGGAAAGAAAATCTTGGAATGGTGCGAGAAATTTGGGATACAACAGAATTTCACGTCCGTTGGACACCCGCAAGCTAATGGACAAACTTAGGTCGTAAACAGAGAAATTGTTCGATCACTGGAAAAGCACTTGACAGAAGCATATGGTAAATGGCTTGATGAGTTACCTAGAGTAGTATGGGGTAATCGAACAACAGTAACAGCTGCTATAGGGGAAACTCCTTTTAGTCTAGTCTATGGCTCGAAAGCTGTTATTCCCGTGGAAACTCTTATCCCGTCTCCCAGGGTCGAATTCTATAATCCAGGAAACAACCAGTCTTCGAGGGAAATGGAGGTCGATCATGCAGATAGCAAAAGAGATCGAGCTAAGCTGAAAATTCAAGTTGCGAAATCCAATATGGAGAAAGCGTACAACCAAAAGGTCAGAATCTGAACCTTCAAGGTCGGTGACTTGGTGTTAAAGAAGGTAGAAGTCTCGAAACACGTGGAAAAATTCCAACCCAATTGGGATGGCCCCTATGTTGTGGTCGAGGTCGGGAAGAAAGGCTCATATAAGATCGCTTATCCGAATGGAGAAGTTCTCCCTCGAACTTGGAATGCAGTCAATCTTAGGAAGTATTACGGGAAGTGAAGACTATGTATTGGGTTTTTTCGGCATTATGTCTCTCGTTTATTGTCCTATATTCAGATCTGTTACGTCTCCTACTATTGAAGAAATCAATGAAATATTTATATTTTCTCTTCTATTCGATGCGTCTCCACAAATTATTTATTATTTGCAAGATTGGCACTCGACCTCTCGTCGAAAATTGACTAAGGGTGAAAACCGTTGCTATGTCCCTTAGATAAAAAATATAAATTTCGGTGGTGAAAACTGTTGCTACGACCCTTAGGTGAAAGTTCTTGCTATGACCATCGAAAATTGACTTAGGGTGAAAGTCGTTGCTATGCCCCTTAGATCAAAAATATAAATTTCAGGGGTTAAAGCTGTTGCTACGACTCTTAGGTGAAAGCTGTTGCTATGACCGTCGAAAATTGACTAAGGGTGAAAGTTGTTGCTATGCCCCTTAGATCAAAAATATAAATTTCGGGGGTGAAAGTTGTTGCTACGACCTTTAGGTGAAAGCTGTTGCTATGACCGTCGAAAAATAAATAAGGGTGAAACCGTTGCTATGCCCCTTAGATAAAAAAATATAAATTTTGGGGGTGAAAGCTGTTGCTACGACCCTTAGGTGAAAGTTGTTGCTATGACCGTCGAAAATTGACTAAGGGTGAAAGCCGTTGCTATGCCCCTTAGATCAAAAATATAAATTTCGGGGGTGAAAGCTGTTGCTACGACCCTTAGGTGAAAGTTGTTGCTATGACCGTCGAAAATTGACTAAGGGTGAAAGCCGTTGCTATGCCCCTTAGATCGAAAATATAAATTTCGGGGGTGAAAGCTGTTACTATGACCGTCGAAAACTGACTAAGGGTGAAAGCCGTTGCTATGTGATCTTACGCGTTTTCGTTAGCTCGATCAAGGATGGATTGCAATGCGATAATAACAATATTTGATGGAAAGTAAAGATCAATAGTAATTGTATTCGAATTAACTGAGTACAAATTACAAGAATTTAGGGTCCTACTCGAGCATTATTGGATGCCGTACATGCAAGAGGGCGAAACACATATAAGCGAATCTATTCTATTGTTCCCAAGTGAGTCCGAGCTGCAATCTCGAAGGAAGAGCATCTGGGAAGTCGTGTCGCCGTCATAAATGCATGGGGTATTTATAGCTGTGCTAATGGGCTTGGGCCTGGGGTTGGCCCAACAGTATCCTTCGATCTCGGAATCTCTTTGTAAGCTCGGAACGCGTTACTCGATCTACAACGAGCTTGTGAGGACAGGGGATCCAAAATACCCCTCATCAATACTCCTCCACTTCTCGAGCGTAAAGAGGAGCTTGCGCTCGAAGAAGTACAAGTTATATTGCCCGTTGGTATGAGATGTGCCGTTTGGAAAATGCTTCGGATATGCCTCGTTAAAAACCTAACCCGGAAAAACCCATTGGGATAAAAACCGAGCTAGGGAAAAAGAGTGCATATAGAAACAACATATATCGGCACGTCGAAATAATAACCTTGTCCTTCTTTGTTTACGTATGGTCCCCCAATTGGTATGTTCCTCGTTGTGAAATACCGCGGCGCTTTCTTCATTTCCTTAGCGAATGCTTCCTTTATTTTTCGATCATAACGTAAAGGACCCATGAGACTCCCAAGGATAATTTTCAAGGAACATATCTCGCAACCTGGAAAATGGCGGTTCAAAAGTGCAATTCTCTGAGGGATAACCTTAAGTTTTTACCCAGAGTAAGTTCAACCGTCGCGGTTACTCAGGGACCTGTTTGCAATTTTACCTTTTTAACCCCATATATATATGTTGATTCGTTGGAAAATTATTTACATATTACTTTCTCTCTTGTGCTCGAAGCGTTTGTGTTCGAAACAACATTTGCTTTTGTATACTTGTTTCTCAATCCATAATGTCGAGCTCTAGAAGTGCAAGGGGCAAGAATAAGGTCGGAGAAAACCAAGAATCCGATCCTTTATTAAAGCTTGTAGATGATTATGAAGATGGGGAATTTCGTCAAGGAGGCGAGGATGAGGATCCGAGCGAGGATCTTGAAGAAAACGAGGTTGAGAAACGCAGTATCGGCGAGGGTGCTTTTGTCAGGATTTTCAAACATACGCATGTCTCTAAGGCTGTGACCTCGAATAGGTTAGAACTTCCTGCTAGTGAAACTTCCTGTTATTTTTCGAAGAAGGATCGTGTTTATCTTGAGGCGGAGTTTGGGAAATTTCTTCCCAGAGGGTTTTCGATCGTCATTCCTTCTTATAGTGAACGTGCTACCAATCCTCCGTCTGGCTGTCAAGCCTTCTACGAGGATCAATTTCCTTATGGTTTGCGTATCCCGTTCATTTCCCTTGTCAGAAATATCCTAACTTTCTTTTCACTTTCTCCCACTCAGCTTCTCCCGCACTCGGTTGCGTATATTGCAACGTTTAGCGCTCTTATGGAGGCAAAGGGGGAAGAGGCCTTCTTTAGTAATTTCTGGCAAATATTCCGAATGGACCTGTGCAAGGGCCCAAATATGGGGTTTGTGTCCATCCGCCAGCGGTCGAAGCGGCCCTTTCTCACGAGAATAACAACGGAAAAGAGTATAGGTTGGAAGAGGAGATTCTTTTTTGTGAAGGGCCCTGATGTCCCTATATCAGAAAGTAGCTCGAAGATGAGACCCTATCGGTGGGATGGAGTCAATTTTTGGTCATATGGTCCTCGCAAGATTAAAGAGAAACTCAACCACCACCTTTCCGATGAATTTCTCGAGCAGTTGCGGTCTAATCCTTACCAAACCGAGCTCCTTATTCAGGAAGGTGTTTTGCGGTTGGCTAAGTTGAGCCGCTGTGATTATCCTGCTCCAACACTCAAATATTCTCGTCTTGTATCCGATCAATCTTTAGGAGGGTCGTTTCCCCAGTTTGGTGATTCATCATCTTCTGCCGTTCTGCCTCTCTCCTCTCTTTCTTTGGGTATGTTCCTATCTTGAGGCGTGATGGATCATTAACTTACATTCATGCGCCCCTCGTATTTCCTTTGCTGGTCAAATCGTTGAGAAGCTCCGATTATCTGCAGCCGGTCCGGTTGAAGATAAACAATTTTATTTCGATCCGTTGCCACATACTTCCGAAAATAGAGCGGGTACAAGTAACTTGGGCGGAAACCCAGTTACTATTCCAGTCGCAATTCCCGATCTGAGAGGCGTTGGTACCATGAGTTCCTTAAACTCCGCCTCTGCTGGACCTCTTCGAACTTTGTTTTCCCCCGATACTTCTGCTCTTTCATCCGTTGGCTATAGTCAACATTCCTGGAACAGGATTCAGGGTATTCAAGAGTATGAGAAGCTTCTAAGTCGAAAGAGGAATGCTGAGCATCCGGGGCCCTCGAGGAGGGTAAAACCTTTTGGTGTGAATTCTGACTCGGTTCCATGTCGAGAAGGTAGGTCGGAGCCCGACGTGGCGGACTTTATGGACGAGCACCTCCACGGTAGCAGGGCTGCTGGATACCCTGAAAATGGTAGCGTTCTAACTGACCTGGACTCGAGTGGTGAGAATGAATTTGACAAAGCCGCTAGAGTTTTCATGGCTAGTCGCTTCAAGCGGGATATGTTGTTTCATACCATCAAGGGTGACTTCGAGGTTTTGAGTGATTTTTCTCGAACGTATCATGAGGTGATAAACTGTCTTTTAACTATCTCTTCTTTTTTTTTTTTTAGAGTCCCCTACATTTGCTGATATCATATATTATCTCATAGGTCGGGGATTTGTTTGCTATTCAAACCTATCGTTTAGCATTGCTGGAGCAGGAGTCGCAGGATGCCCATGATGCGTATGCGCAAATTTTCGTCGATAATCAAACTCTTCGATCTCAATTAACAGAAAGTCAACAAGAATTATCTCAGATAAAGAAAGAGCTCAAAGAAGCGACTACGAAACGCTCTTCCTCTGTAGAAGAGGATTTGCTGGCATCTGTTAAAGAGAGAAGTGCCCTCGAGGAAGAGCTGAAGAAGGTAAAGATCGAACTTGAGCTTGCAAAGCAAGATTCCGAGCGTGCATATGCCCAAGGCCGGGATGAGGCTGTGATTCCGGCCATACGAGAATTCTTAGAATCTCCCGTCTTAGATCCCTTAGTCCAAAGGAGAATGGGAGGGATTCTCCAAACGATCTTCTACAAAGGAGTTCAACAATTGGTTTCGGCCGGGAGAATTCCAGATAATATGGACGAATATTATCAGCACATGAACCCTTTTAAAAATGCTGAAGGGAAGGATTACAAAGCTTCCTCTTTACCCAAGACGGATATAAGATGGCAGGATCATCGCTTCGCCTCTTTGGTAGAGGAGTATGGCATTCCGATGCCTAACCCTGACTTGCTTGAGTGCTCTAACGACGACTACCCTTCTGCTTCGGGGAAAAAGGAAGATGTTAACATAGAGGACGAATTGGATAAGGAAAATGATGGATCCGTTGACCATACTAATCCGTTAGGCAGCGGCAGTGAAGATGGCGTCGGTCCGAATGCTAAGTTCGATCACGCCGGAGGGGGCGATCTATAATTTCGTAGTTAGGGATCGAATGTATACATGTATGTAACTCACTTTTGTAATCGGATTTGTTTTCCTTTTGGTTTAACTCGTGTAATTTGTAAATTTCAATCTCGATAATGTTTAGACATTATTTGCCTTTTGTAGTTCGATATTTTCTCGTGATCTATGCTCGATATCTATTTATTCCATATAGAATCTTTCTTGATAGTCGCGTCGATTCCACTATTAACAATTATAGGGTCTAGCGGCTATAAATATCAGGACCTCTTCAGACTTTGTCAGAAAATATTCTTATAGATCGGAGCTCTTCCTCTATATTTTGTATTCCTTTAATCTCTTAACTCTCTCCCTGTTTATTATGGAAAACATACTAGGCAAAGCCATCGACCCCAAATAGCTGTTTGGTGGCTTGAAGAATAAGAATCCGAGCAAAGAGCAGAAAACTGCCAAGGAGGCCAAATCCTCCAAATCTTCTTCTAAGACCTCTGTGTCTTCCCCGAAAGCTCCTAAAGGGGGGGAAAATAAGAAAGAGAAAAGCACTTCCTCGAAGCAGAACAAGGGCAGTTCCAGCAAGTCTATTTGGACGAAGAGCTTGAGGCTGGACTCGGGGGTTCTTCCCCGAGAGTTGTCGATTCTTCGAGTGAAGATCCTGTCAGAGAAAAGACTCTTGTTCCTATTTCGAACAAAAGGCCTTATTCCGATGGGGTCACTCCCATTGAGGCTTTGCAAAATCTTGCTATTGGTAGCAAATCATCCTCTGATGCTTCAACCGTTCCTCCCGCAGGAGGTCTCAGCAAAAAAACTCAAGTTAGAAATTGGTGGAGGGGCTTCTGCTGAAGCTTTGAAAATTGATAATTCTCCAAAGGTTACTCCTTCCTTGCCCGAGGAGTCGAAAGATGGGTCTCCTTCTAAGGCTGATCCCATGGATAGTTTGTTGCAGGCTAACTTTACTTCTTCCGAACCCAACATGTCCAAGGAGAGAAACATAGAAGAGTTGTTTGAGTCTGGGACGCACTTCCTTTTTCAGGTATATCTATTTTTTTTTTAAGTTGTCGATCCTTTTTAATAGGCCGAACAAGATTTTATTGAGCTTAAAACGTTTGCTGAGCGGGAAACCAATCAGCGTGCTGCTATTTCCCTCGAGCTGGAGGAGAAGAAAGCCGAATTCGACCGCGTCTTCGCGGAGGAGGTTGCTCTAGAGAGGGAGAAGTCTGTCAAAAAATACGGAGAGGAGATCCACAAGCGGCTGAATGAGGAGCTCGAAAAACTGAAAAGTCTTCACGAGCAGGAGAGGCAAGACTTCACGCGTCGAGAAAAGGAGGCTTACGACCGTGGATATGAAGCTGGATGTGAGGCTCGTAATGCCGAGCTTCGGAAGATTTTCTCCGACAATAAGCTTCTCTAGATGTTGTCTTTTATTTTGTCGGACTCGCTGTATGGTGATGAGGGGTAATTTAGATTCCCTGCCTTTGTGGGCCCGATGCTGTTCGAATAACACCAGATCATGTCCCCGCGAACCAAGAGCTGGTCCAGGGCATAAAATTAGCTGTCCGAGCTCATAAGAGAACCCGAGATCGAAGGGTACTGTTGGGCCGAGCCCAGGCCCAAGCCCTTCAGCTCAGCTATAAATACCCATGCATTTATGACAACACACAACTTCCCAGGTGCTCTTGCTTCGAGACTGCTGCTCGGATACACTTGGGAATATTAGTATAGGCTAGCTCGTATATATTACGCCCTCTAGCTTGTACGGCATCCAATAATGCTCGAATAGGACTCCAAATTATTGTAACTTGTACTCGATCTCATTGAATACAATATTATTGATCTTTCTCTTCTATTTGTTTGCATTCATTTCACATCGCAATACACTTCGATCGAACCAACGAAATCGCGTAAGATCAATTGGCGCCCACCGTGGGGCCTTATTCGAGTATTAGACCGAAAAATGCCTACCACGAGGGGAAGTCCATATGTTAGCAGAGAGCCTCACTAACCAGAAACTCCGCAATTCCCTATCCAGGGCAATCCTCCGATCAACGGAACATTCGTCAGTTTAAAATCGAAGAGCCACAGATACTGTCCGCAGAAGATAACGAAGAATTAACCCCATCGACTCGACCACCGGTTAATGTCAAAGGCCTTAGATGATCTATACAATTACCATTTATTGATGGTCGGAATTTATTTTTCCGGTCATCATATTTATTAATTTCAAAGACAAATTTCTCGAATTAGTTATTTAATAGATCAGTCGCGTAATCTATATACATTATTTGTCAGCTATTTGTATCTTCCTCGAGTCGGTTGGGATAGGTTGAATATTTGAACGGCGGCAACAAACTATATTTAAGTTCTCGAAGTTGCGGCAATAGTTCGACCGATAAAAGAAGTTGCGGCAATAGTTCGACAGATAACAAATCACGGACGGTTGGGATGTAAGTAATAAATGAACTGACCGTTACATTTCCCGAGAAATAGGGCCCTGTTTGGTTATAAGGACGCACGATTTAACGGGGCGCGTAGGAGATTTATAACATTCTAAACACCAGACCGATACGACATACTTATAGCATTATTGATGAAGATTGGCAATTTAGGTTCAAGTTCAGTTCATTCAGATATTTTTACAGTCATTGTTCGACTTAGAAGAACCATGATCGGTTCATTCGAACAGAACTCTCGACCAAAAAAATCATGCGACTATGGAAATCCGGCAGTGCCAAGGATTAATGGCAACATTTTCCTTATTAATTTTAGGTCCACTAAAATATTTATCTATTGCTCGATCAAGCAAGTGGTGTTTGAGTATTTCTTTATCGATATTAGAGGATCGATGTGGAATTATTGAAGATGAGAATCTATCTAATTATGTTTATTCTATCAACAAAACATGGAAGAAGTGTATTTATATTATCTCGGAAAATACAAGATGAGGAAAATACATGTTGAGCATAACTCAAGCCTGTATATTACATAAGAACGCTATTACTTTCTACAATCCTATAAAATTTTCGGTCTCTTCTCCTACTGCTTTTTCGGAATAATTTGGCTCCGACCGTGGAAATCTCCTTAGGACCCGCAGGCTCTTAACTTTATTTACGATTCTCCGAAGACGAAGGATTGAGCACATGGTTCATCAAGTAAACGAATTCTTCAGTGCTCCCGCCCCTGTATGTCTTTCTAAATGCATTGTAGCAACAGGTCCCTAGTCGAAGACCTGTGCTATAACCTACGAACTCCATAGGCCTTGCTTATTGGCCTTCCAGATGGAGATTATATTTGCCTGCCGATACTCTAAGCGAAGATCGTAATAGTGTTTCTTCTGCTCGAAAATTGCTCTGCTTAAAGATCGTTCGAAATCTGAGCTCAAATAAGTGAATTAATGAAATAATGATCTTAGTCACCATGATCGGACGAATTGAATGCCAGTGCAACGAATGAGACGGTTTCTAAGGAATGATGGACTTTTATAGAGAAAATTGAAAGGAATCCAACGGCAGATAATTCGCATAACGAAGGGATAAGATCTAAGAACTGTTGCGATTCCCGATAAAAGAGGAACCGTTTGGAAAAGATCAATACTTATCGAAAAGTTGGAAACATTCACAACAGCCAAAGAAAACAAGGGGCATTAGTTCGAACGAAATTAGAGCCTCGCAAGGAATATCTTCTATTAAGACAGAAGGATTATTTATTAAGTCCTAGACCTATTTGTTATCTATTGTCCATCTAATTATGTTCCATCTATTATCTCAATCACGGAAGACTATCATTTCATCAGAAGTTATTTCGATCAAAGTTATATTTAGTGGAAATTCGTTTTCACCAATATGCCAATCTGCTCGTCGTATGCTGGTATTGTCAATCTCTACCCATCTATTATTCCGATATCGTCGATCTACATTCCTCTATTATCAATCTTTACTCATCTATTATTCTGGTATTCTCGATCTGCATTCATCTAATATCAGTCTCTATTTATCTCCGTTTATTATAAAGGGTGAAAGCCGTTGCTATGCCCCTTAGATCGAAAATATTGAATGGGTGAAAGCCTCTGCTATGACCCTCGAGCTAAAAATGCTCTGATACGACTAAGGGTGAAAGCCGTTGCTATGCCCCTTAGATCGAAAATATTGAATCGGTGAAAGCCTCTGCTATGACCCTCGAGCTAAAAATGCTCTGATACGACTAATGGTGAAAGTCGTTGCTATGCCCCTTAGATCGAAATTGTTAAATGGGTGAAAGCCTCTGCTATGACCCTCGAGCTAAAAATGCTCTGATACGACTAAGGGTGAAAGCCGTTGCTATGCCCCTTAGATCGAAAATATTGAATGGGTGAAAGCCTCTGCTATGACCCTCGGGCTAAAAATGCTCTGAAACGACTAAGGGTGAAAGCCGTTGCTATGCCCCTTAGATCGAAATTGTTAAATGGGTGAAAGCCTCTGCTATGACCCTCGAGCTAAAAATGCTCTGATACGACTAAGGGTGAAAGCCGTTGCTATGCCCCTTAGATCGAAATTATTAAATGGTTGAAAGCCGTTGCTACGACCCAAAGTGTAAATTATCAATCGTACGAGATTCCGATATACGTCCTATTTCGAACTACCGCAATCACAATCCGCCAAGAGGGCCTATTATTATTTTTCTAGTATTATTAATTTTTTATCGGTCTACAAAGGTCAATTATCACTTATATCTGAATATCAGAGATCGAAGAATGTCAATTATTCTTTATTATCAATACACTTATTGAGATCATTCGAGAATAATATTTGTTACTCCTATTTTTTAGGCGAAGAAATCGGTGCTCGGTAACAATATACAGAAACAATTCTGCAGTAAGGATAAGGGAGGAAATAAATATTTTTATTCATGATCTTTCGAACGGTTACAAGAGGTTTCGTGATTACAATAATAAAGAAAATCGACCAAAGCTGAAACTCTACATTCAACGTGACCCTATTACAAATTAACCATACCCTAGTCGAAATAAGTGCCATTAGGAGACAGCGGAAGTTATAAAGGAAGATAGTTCGAAGGCGAACCTCGAACCGTTTGGTCGGGGATAACAAACGAAACATGATGGCCAGAGAAAGTAAAATCTCAGTCATAAAGCCGATCAAAACAATTACTAAAATGTAAAGTTTGAAGGTAACTACGGAACTATATATAGCGGAAGGAAAAGGCAATTAACGACTCAGATTTAATAACACTAACGGCTGAGATATAAGCAGTAAATGCGCCGACCGTTACGATTCCCGAGAATACGGAAACTGTTTCGGGAGAAGTGAAGAAAATGTCAAAATTATTCCTGCTCGAGTTCATCCTTTCCGAATTAATTAAAGTCTCAGTTTCAAATCATCAAAGGAAAATCATGAAAGTTTCAGAATACAGCTTATAAAGCAAGCAATATCAGTAGTTAGCCCGAAGATGACTGAGACCAATGAAGTACAAGTTTTGAGCAAAGCGGTCGTAAAGATCGATAAAAAAGACTATTAATTTCCGAGCTTGACATATCAAGCAGTTATAAGTTACAAGAAATCAACTCCTATTACATATCAAATTAATCTCTTGATAATAGTACTTTTTGCAACCTCGGGAGATTAATGAAGAACCAATCTATACACCCGAACGTGAGAGGAACTTCATAACCGGGCCATCCTATGAAATTTTCGGCGGACAATAATGTCCTTACTCAAATGGGAGGCGCCTGTCGAGTCAACAAATTTTCATCTATAGTTACGATTCTTCAAAAAGGAGAGGGGTAATGCATCTCTTTCCTAGGAGAAACATGAATGTTTTCTTAAGAACGACGATCTTCGAAGCACTACCCGTAACATTTTCAAGAAAGAACCTAACAAATTGCTGCATACCCTCGAAAAACTTAACGCCTGAGCCTCCCTAAACCACAAAAAGGCCATGGGGCTAATAGGGTCGTGGATGGTCAGCAATAAAGCTTATTGGCCTTCAAGGTCGAAATAGTGTTCGCCTGCAGATACCCTAGTCGAGGTTGAAGTACAAATTTGACTATGATATGCAAAATAAATCCTAACTCGAAAGTCGAAATATTGAGTCATGCAACAAAATCTTTTAGTCAGCATGGTCGAAGGAATCTATTTTCGGAAAATACTATAAGTATGCAAAACAAAGAGCCCCATTTATAGGTACTATTCTCAAAAATCCAACGGCTAGCAGGAAGCAAAAGAAACGGTCAATATCAAAAGATTGTCGCGCTTCCCAAGAATTTCGGCGGGAAGAGAAAATGATATTATCTTTGGAAAATAAGCTGAATTAATATACCAAGATTGAAGATCGAAAATCGCGAACACAAAGTCAAACGAAGAAAGCAAACTAAAGCATGGACAGAAATACACATCACGTTATAGAAGAACATACAATTCGAGAAACATAGAGATTATTACAAACCATAGGGGATAAAAATGTCTGAAATTATTCATGATCACATGAGTAAAAAAATATAGCCATACTACAAGCCCGGGTAAATGAAAAACAACATCTAGAGAAGCTTGTTGTCGGAGAAAATCTTTCGAAGCTCGGCATTCCGAGCCTCACATCCCTCTTCGTATCCGCGGTAGTAGGCCTCCTTTTCTCGACGCGTGAATTCTTGCCTCTCCTGCTCATGAAGACTTTTCAGTTTGTCGAGTTCCTCATTCAGCTGCTTGTGGATCTCCTCTCCATTTTCTTTAACAGACTTCTCCCTTTCTAGAGCAAGCTTCTCCGCGAAGAGACGGTCAAATTCGGCTTTCTTCTCCTCCAGCTCGAGGAAAATAGCAGCGCGCTGATTGGTCTCCCGCTCAGCAAATGTTTTAAGCTCAATAAAATCTTGTCCGGCCTGTCAAAGGAATCGTCATTATTATTAAAAAAATATATATATATATATATATATATATATATATATATATATATATATATATATATATATATAAAATAATAGATATACCTGAAACAGGAAGTGCTGCCCAGACTCGAACAACTCTTCTATGTTTCTCTCCTTGGACATGTTTCTCTCCTTGGGCATGTTAGTTTCCGAAGAAGTAAAGTTAACCTGCAACAGACTATCTATGGGATCAGCCTTAAAAGGAGACCCATTTTTCGACTCATCAGGCAGGGAAGAAGTAACTTTTGGAGGAATGGAGTCAACAAGGGGTTTGGGAGGATTATCAATTTCTAAGGCTTCAGCAGAAGCCCCTCCACCAATCGCTAACTTGGATATTTTGCTGAGACTTCTTGCGGGAGGAACGGTTGAAGCATCGGAAGATGACTTGCTACCAATAGCAAGATTTTGCAAAGCTTCAATAGAAGTAACCCCATCGGAATAAGGCCTTTTGTTCGAAGAAGGAACAGGAGTCTTTTCTCTGACAGGACCTTCACTCGAAGAATCGACAACTTTTGGAGAAGAGCCTCCGAGCGAAGCCTCGAGCTCTTCGTCCAAAATGGACTTGCTGGAATTGCCCTTGATTTGCTTTGAGGAAGTGCTTTTCTCTTTTTTATTTTCTCCCCCTTTAGGAGCTCTTGGGGAAGACACAGAGGTCTTAGAAGAGGATTTGGAGGGTTTGGCCTCCTTGGCAGGTTTCTGCTCTTTGCTCGGATTTTTATTCTTCAAGCCCCCAAACAGCGATTTAGGGTCGATAGCTTTGCCTAGTACATTTTCCATGATAAGCGGATTTGGGGACAATAGCTCGGATTCTTGTTCTTTAAAGAATTCGAAGAATGCGAAAAATATGGGGAGAGCTCCGATCTCTATAAGCAAGATGTCGTGTGAATAATGAGAAAAGATCCTAATATTTATAGACATTGCACCCTACAAATATGATAATGGATCGACGCAACCTTTAAGAAAAATCCCGTTTGGAATGAATAAAGTTCGAGCATTAAGTGTGAAGAGTTATCGAACTTTGAAAAGTTTCCTGAATGATATCCAGATATTTGAAAGCTTGGAATTTACAAGTTACACGAATCAAATCAAAAAAGAAAATAAACCCGTTTACAAAATTGAATTACATGGGTAAATACGATTGATTCCTAACTACAAAACTATGAATCGCTCCCTCCGGCACGCTCGACCCCAGTAACTTGCTAAACAGAAGATCAGACGATATATGTTCGAAGTTGAACATTTACTCAGTCTGATCGAAAGATCGATCGTCTTCCTTATCTGGTGCATCACCTATGTCGACATCTTCGCTTTTTTCCCCTGAAACAATAGGAGGGTCATCGTTGGAACGTTCGAGCATATCGGGGTTAGGCATTGGAATGCCATATTCCTCAACTAAGGGGGCAAAGCGATGATCCTGCCAGTTAGTATTCGTCTTGGGTAGAGAGGAAGCTTTATAATCCTTTCCTTCAGCGTTCTTGAAAGGGTTCATATACTTAAAATACTCCTCCATGTCATCCGGAATTTTCTTGGCCGCGACTAATTGTTGAACCCCTTTATAAAAGATCGTCTGAAGAATTTCTCCCATTTTCCTTTGAACTAAAGGATCTAAGACAGGGGATTCCAAGAATTCTCGTATGGCCGGAATCTCGGCTTCTTCTCGACCCTGGGTATATGCATGCTCGGAATCTTGCCTTGCTAACTCAAGTTCTATTTTCACCATCTTCAGCTCTTCCTCGAGGGCACTTCTCTCTTTAACGGATGACAGCAAATCCTCGTCTACAGATGAGGAATGTTTCATAGTCGCTTCCTTGAGCTCCTTCTTTACTTGGGATAATTCCCGCTGGCTCTCTGCCAGTTGAGATCGAAGGGCTTGATTATCAACAAAAATTTGCGCATATGCGTCGTGAGCATCTTGTGATTCCTGCTCTAGTAGTGCCAAACGATAAGTTTGAATAGCGAACAAGTCCCCGACCTATGAGATAGTTTAAGACATCAACAAACATTATGGACTTTAAAGAAAGAAAAGATAGTCGAAAGACAAATTTTCACCTCATGATACGTTCGAGAGAAGTCACTCAAAACCTCAAAGTCGCCTTTGACGGTGTGAAGCAGCATATCCCGTTTGAACCGACTAGCCATATAGATTCTAGCGGCTTTATCGAATTCATTCTCACCACCCGCATCCAGATCAGTTTGAATGGTGCCATCTTCAGGGTACCCAGCAGCCCTACTACCTCAAAGATGTTCGTCCATAAAATCCACCACATCGGGCTCCGACCTACCTGCTCGACAGGGAACTGAATCAGAACTCGCACCAAAAGGTTTTACCCTCCTCGAGGGCCCCGGGTGGTCAGCATTCCTCTTCCGACTCAGAAGCTACTCATACTCCTGAATACCCTGGATCCGGTTCCAGGAATGTTGACTATAGCCAACGCTTGAAAGAATGGAAGTATCGGGGGAAAATAAAGTTCGAAGAGGCCCAGCAGAGTTCAAGGAACTCATAGTACCAACGCCTCTCAGTTCGGGAATTGCGACTGGAACAGTAACTGAGTTTCCGCCCAAACTACTTGTACCCGCTCTGTTTTCGGAAGTACGGGGCAACGGATCGAAATAGAACGGTTTGTCTTCAACCGGACCGGCCGCAGATAGTCGGAATTTCTCAACAATTTGACCTGCAAAGGAAATACGAGAGTCGCATGAATGTAAATTAATGATCCATCGCGCCTCAAGATAGGAACAAGCTGAAAACATACCCAAGGAAAGAGAGGCGAGAGGTGGAGCGGCAGAAGCTGACAAGTCACCAAACTGGGGAAGCGACCCTTCTAAGGATTGATCAGATACGGCACGAGAATATTTGAGTATTGGAGCAGGATAATCACAGCGGCTCAACCTAGCCAATCGTAAAACACCTTCCTGAATAAGGAGCTCGGTTTGATAAAGACTAGACCGCAACTGCTCAAGAAATTCGTCGGAAAGGCGATGGTTGAGTTTCTCTTTAATCTTGCGAGGACCATATGACCAAGAGTTGACTCCATCCCACCGATAGGGTCTCATCTTCGAGCTACCTTCCGTTATAGGGACATCAGGGCCCTTCACAAAGAAGAATCTCCTTTTCCAACCTATACTCTTTTCCGTTGTTATTCTCGTAAGAAAAGGCCGCTTCGACCGCTGGCGGATGGACACAAACCCCATATTTGAGCCCTTGCACAGGTCCATTCGGAATATTTGCCAGAAATTACTAAAAGAGGCCTCTTCCCCCTTTGCCTCCATAAGAGCGCTAAACGCTGCTATATACGCGACAGAGTGTGGGAGAAGCTGAGCGGGAGAAAGTGAAAAGAAAGTCAAGATGTTTCTGACAAGAGGAATGAACGGGATACGCAAACCATGAGGAAATTGATCCTCGTAAAAGGCTTGACAGCCAGCCGGGGGATCGGTAGCACGTTCGGTATAAGAGGGAATAACGATTGAAAACCCTTTGGGAAGAAATTTCCCGAACTCCGCCTCGAGGAAAGAGCGATCCTTCTTTGAAAAACAACAGGAAGTCTGGCTGGCAGGAAGTTCTAACTTGTTCGAGATGGTGGCGGTAGAAGGCTGTGTATGTTTAAAAATCCTGACAAAAGCACCCTCGCCGATGCTGCGCTTCTCGACCTCATTTTCTTCGAGATCCTCGCTCGGATCCTCATCCTCGCATCCTTGATGAAACTCCCCATCCTCATAATCATCAACAAGCTTCAGCAAAGGATCGGACTCTGGGTTTTCTCCGACCTTATTCTTGCCCCTTGCGCTTCTAGAGCTCGACATTATGGATTGAGAAACAAATATACAAAAGGCAAATGCTTTTTCGAACTCAAACGCTTCGAGCCCAAGAGAGAACGTAATATGTAAATAATTTTTCAACGAATCGACATATATATACGGGGTTAAAAAGGTAAAATTGCAAACAGGTCCCCGAGTAACCGCGACGGTTGAACTTACCCTGGGTAAAAACTTAGGGTTATTCCTCACCGAATAGCACTTTGATCCTTCATTTTCTAAGTTGCGGAATAAGTTCCTTGCAAATTTTTCCTGAGAATCTCGTGGGTCCTCTTTGTTATGATCGGAAAATTTGGAAAGCATTCATCAAGGGATCGAACGACATATCGCGGAACCATAAAGGATATCACTACTTCGAGATCCTCCGACGAGGATATCTTTACAACACGCCGGTATATGTTTTCTTATATATGCACTCTTTTTCCCTGGCTCGGTTTTTATCCCAATGGGTTTTTCCGGGCTAGGTTTTTAACGAGGCATATCCTAAAGACATTACGAATGGCTCGTCTCATAATAGAGTGGGATGCAACTTGTACTTCTTCGAGCGCAAGCTCCACTTCACGCTCGAGAAGTGGGGGAGTATTGACGAGGGGTAATTTAGATTCCCTGCCTTTGTGGGCCCGATGCTGTTCGAATAACACCAGATCATGTCCCCGCGAACCAAGAGCTGGTCCAGGGCATAAAATTAGCTGTCCGAGCTCATAAGAGAACCCGAGATCGAAGGTTACTGTTTGGCCGAGCCCAGGCCCAAGCCCATCAGCTCAGCTATAAATACCCATGCATTTATGACAACACACAACTTCCCAGGTGCTCTTGCTTCGAGACTGCTGCTCGGATACACTTGGGAATATTAGTATAGGCTAGCTCGTATATATTCCGCCCTCTAGCTTGTACGGCATCCAATAATGCTCGAATAGGACTCCAAATTATTGTAACTTGTACTCAATCTCATTGAATACAATATTATTGATCTTTCTCTTCTATTTGTTTGCATTCATTTCACATCGCAATACACTTCGATCGAACCAACGAAATCGCGTAAGATCATATGGCTATATCGTTTTTGCTCTAGTGCGATCATGAATAATTTCAGGCATTTTTATCCTCTATGGTTTGTAATAATGTATTTATTTCTCGGATTGCTTGTTCTTTTATAACTTGAAGTGTTCTTTTCTGTTCATGCTTTAGTTTGCTTTCTTCGTTTGACCTTGTGGACCTCGGAATTCTTGATCTTCGATTAATTTTCCTTAATCTCCGAAGTTAGATTACTTTCTCTTTCCCGCTCAATTTCTCGGGAAGTGCAATAGTCTTTAGATCTCGCCCGTTGTTTTTACTTCCGGCTAGCCGTTTGAATTTTTGGGAATAGTATCTATAAATGGAGGTTCTTTGTCTTGTATTCTTATACGGCTTTCTGAGAACAAATTTCTTCGACCATGCCTACTAAAAGATCTTGTTGCATGGCGGAATATTTTGAGTTTCGAGTTAGGACCTATTTTGCATATCACAGGCTAATTAGTACTTCAATCTCGACCAGGGTATCTGCAGGCGAACATTTTTTCGGCCTAGGAGGCCAATGAGCTTTATTGCTGACCACCCACGACCCAAGTAACTCCCGTGGCCTTCTTTGGTTTAGGGAAGCTCGGGTGTCAAGTTTTTCGAGGGTATGTAGCAATTTGTTCGGTCCTTTCTTGAAGATGTTATGGGTAGTGATTCGAAGATCGACATCCTCAAGAAAGCATTCATGTTTTTCGTAGGAAAGAGATGCATTACCCCTCTCTTTTTTGAAGAATCGTAACCATAGACGAAAAATTTGATAACTGGACAAGCGCCTCCCACTCGAGTAAGGACATTATCGTCCGCCGAAAATTTCATAGGAAGGCTTGATTATGAAGTTCCTCTCATGCTCGGATATATAGATTAGTTCTTTGTTGATAATCTCAAGATTGTATAATGTTTTGACATCAAAAGATTAGCTCGATATGTAAAAGGAGTTGTTATCTTTATAACTTGTAATTCCCCAATGTACCGAACTTCGGAAATAATAATATCCCTTGACTAAACCCTTTCAGTCATTCTTATATGTTTAAATAGTATATTTTGCCAATCTCGGTCGATCTTAGAGGAGTTGATAATGCTTTCTTGATTAGTTGAAATCCGAATCTCTCTTTGTGATCCTCTTTGACGTTCGGAATCGAGGTTACAAGTACTTCGAGCGCTATTAAAATTTGACTCTTTCTCCATTTGTTCGTAGGATTCCCGAATTTTTGGGAAACGCAACGGTCGGCGCATTTCATGCTCATATCTTAGCCCTTAGTTTCGTTTAGCTTTGGCGATTGAGTTTTTACCGTTACGTCCCGTCTTCTTTTAGCAAAACAGTCTCTGATTTGTCGGGAATCTGAGCGGTCAGAGCGCCTTTAATGTTTGTATTGCTACCGTACATCTAAAGAGATCTACACCGTTGAAACAAAACTTTTCCCCCTATAAATACCTTTGAATTTACCTTCATATTTTTTACTTGTCTGTAAACATCTCGTTCGATCAATATGGTTGTATTTTTACCTCCATCGACCGTCTTTATGTTCCATTCGATTTCTGCAATAAAAACGTTCGAGATTCGGACTCGAACCCTCTTTTTCGACTTCTTCGGTGTCCCTGTATGGGGAATAATTTCGACTAGGGTATCGACAGGCGAAAAGGATTTCGACTGGGGTACCGGCAGGCGACCAGCTCTCTTTGATTCCAACCATTTGAGACTGGTTCGCACTCCTGTATCCTGTCAATCCACCCAGTCGGATAGTGGGTCGACTGTTGAAGGAGTTTTCCTGCACTCTATCTCCACTTCTTCAAGATGTTTCTTGAAGAATGTTGTCTCCGAGATTGCGTGGAATAATTTCTTTAGGGATAGTCTCCCTGTGTCCCTATCTGGTGCTGCGCGGAGCAATCACTGAGGAAGCGATGGATGAAGGGTAGAAGTGTTATTTTATCTTCGCCTTCCGTTTTTTACTGCGAAAATATTCTAGCGTAGGGTAAATTTGTAATAGGGTTATATTAAATATAAAGTCTCAGTTTTGGTCGATTTTCCTTGTAATTATGAATTCTCTTGTAACTGCTCGAAAAGTTATGAATGAAATATTTTACTTCTTTTATTGAATTTGTTTCAGTGACTTCATGGGTTTGTCACTGTTTGTTGCACTTCTGATTTTCTTCTATTATCCCTATTCCTTAATCTGCATAACTGCTTCCGGATATTGTTACCGAGCTCCAATTTCTTCGCCTTAAGAGCATGAATAACAAGTGCTATTACCCATCGACTTTGATTATTATTTAGATGATAGACGACAACCGATCTTCTTCAATTTTGAATATAACCTGCAGAAGGCTTTATACCTCAATCGAATACATAATTATTAAGACATCAAATGGTAGAATTCAGAATGATCTTTGAGTAATAACTTCAATCTGAGGGGCCAAATAAAGGCTTTTTATCCCCTAGTCGGATAAATAATCATGGAGAAATAATTTAGATAGGGTCTTGATCGATTTTGAATAATAATTTCGATCTAAGGGGCATAGCAACGACTTTCACCCTTAGTCGTTTCAGAGCATTTTTAGCCCGAGGGTCGTAGCAACGGCTTTCACCCATTTGATAATATCGATCTAAGGGGCATAGCAACGGCTTTCACCCTTAGTCGTTTCAGATCATTTTTAGCCCGAGGGTCGTAGCAACGGCTTTCACCCATTTGATAATATCGATCTAAGGGGCATAGCAACGGCTTTCACCCTTAGTCGTTTCAGAGCATTTTTAGCCCGAGGGTCGTAGCAACGGCTTTCACCCATTTGATAATATCGATCTAAGGGGCATAGCAACGGCTTTCACCCTTAGTCGTTTCAGAGCATTTTTAGCCCGAGGGTCGTAGCAACGGCTTTCACCCATTTGATAATATCGATCTAAGGGGCATAGCAACGGCTTTCACCCTTAGTCGTTTAAGAGCATATTTAGCCCGAGGGTCGTAGCAACGGCTTTCACCCATTTGATAATATCGATCTAAGGGGCATAGCAACGGCTTTCACCCTTAGTCGTTTCAGAGCATTTTTAGCCCGAGGGTCGTAGCAACGGCTTTCACCCATTTGATAATATCGATCTAAGGGGCATAGCAACGGCTTTCACCCTTAGTCGTTTCAGAGCATTTTTAGCCCGAGGGTCGTAGCAACGGCTTTCACCCATTTGATAATATTGATCTAAGGGGCATAGCAACGGCTTTCACCCTTAGTCGTTTCAGAGCATTTTTAGCCCGAGGGTCGTCACCCATTCTTATTTTTCGATTCAAGGGGCGTAGCAACGGCTTTCACCCTTGGTCGATCTTCGAGGGTCATAGCAACAGCTTTCACCCTTTTTTAATAGTAGACGAAGATGAGTAGAGATAGAATAATAGATGATCAGAGATCGATAATACCAGGATGTGACGAATAAATATGAATATTGGCGAGATTAGTTTCCACTGAATATGTAACTCTGATCGAAATAAGTTTTGAAGAGATGATAATCTCTTGCAATCGTGAGAAAAGATGAATCACAGAGAAACAGCAAATAGTGAATAACCTTAGGACTCAATAAATAAATCTTATGCCTTGTTAAGAAAATTCTTCGTTTAAAGGTTCCCAATTTTGTCAAGTCTGATTTTTTTCCAAACGGTTCCGCATTTATTGAGAACTGCAAGGGTCGACAAATCTCATTCATTCATTTCGCGAATTATCTTCCGCCGGATTCATTCATCTTTTACTATAAAGGGCTGTCATATTGTTGAGATTTTCTTATTCGTTGAATCAGCATTTTATCTGTCCGATCATGCCAATCAAGATCGTTATTCAATCAATTCAACTTTTCGAGCTCAGACTTCGAACAATTTTTAGAGAGGGACAGTCTTCCATCCGACCCCGCTTAGAATATCGACAGGCAAATATAATTTCTATCTGGAAGGCCAATAAGCCAGAATTATGGAGTCCGCCGCTTGTCGCGCAGGTCTTCGAACGGGGACCTGTTGCTACAATGCATTTAGGAACGCATATTGGGGAAGAAAATGATGAAGACCGTAATTACCCGACAAACCGTGCATCAAACTCTCCGTCTTCGGAAAATTGTAAATAAGGTTAAAAGCCTGCGGCTCCAAAGGAGCTTCCATTGCTCGGGGATAAGTTATTCCGAATACGCGATAGGAGAAGAGACCGAAAATTTCATAGGATTGTAGAAAGTAATAGCGTTCTTATGTAATATATAGGCTTGAGCTATGCTCGCTATGTATTTCCCATATCTTGTATTTTCCGAGACAATATATTACAATTACACTTCGTCTTCGTTTTGTTGATAACACAAAACACAGTCAGATAAATTTTTATCTTCAATAACTCCATTTCGATCTTCTAATATTGATAAAGAAATAATCAAATACCACTTGCTTGATCGAGTAATAGACGTAATAGATACATATCTTAGTGAACCTAAAAATAATAAGGAACATGTTGCAATTGATCTTTGGTAGTGTCAAATTTGTATAGTCGCATAACTTTTCAAGTCGAGAGGTCTGTTCGAATAGACCGATTATGGTTCTTCCAAGTCGAATAGCGTTATTTGACTGTAAAATATTTGAATAGATTGAACTTGTGTTTAAATCACCAATCCTCAACGATAACGCTACGAGTATGTCATACCGAACTGGTATTCAGAATGTCAGAATTTTCCTATACGTCCCTTTAAACCGTGTTTCCTCCTAACCAAACAGGACCCTATTTCTCGGGAAACGTATCGGTCAGTCCATTTAATACGGACATCCTAGCCGCTTCTAATCTACTATCTGAGCCGTTGATTTGAAATCCCTTACCACTATAAATAGGTCCCTTCATGTATACGACATTCCTCATTCTCTCCTTTATGCTTCCTCCGATCACTATGGGTCGAGATTTAAATTTGATTCATATTTTCTCCCAGATCAAGGAATTTGAGATTAGACTTCGAACCCTGTTTTTCGATCTTAGCTCTTTTGGTACAATCCTTTTCGCTTAGAATATCGACAGGCAAAATAAAAGGCGCCTAGAATACCGGCAGGCAACCTGTTTTCCCAGATATATCCTGTCTGGTGCAGGTTGGGATTCCGGTTTTCTGGTGTAGTATCCGATCGGGCAGCTGGCTATCCTGAGAGGAGTTCTTTAAATCTGAGGCACCAGCTTCCTCGAGGGCTTTCTTGAAGTATAGAACCTCCGAGTTCCCTTGGGGTGCCTCCTCTAAGATAGTCCTTTGCTGCACCGGCTCGGATTAATCTGTAAATAATGATTGATTATTTCAATCATTGTTTACCGACGAAGACCTAGGATCGGTCTGAAGCCCCGGAGAGGAGCTCCGATCCACCTCTTATCCCGTTCGAAGACGGATGTGCGACACGTGGCTAGTGATTCCCAGGAAGAATCACTGCTGAGTTCTGCATCTGGAGCGATCTTAGGGGATGAAGACCGAGCACGTAACAGGGTAGAATTATTCGTAGAACTTGTAATAGGATAGGAGTGATCGTATTGTACTTCTTGAGCTCGAATTTTATTCGAGGCTTTACTTTGTAACTTATTTGAAGAATATTAATGATAAAGCTTTTGTTCTTTGATCGAATTTCACCATTTAACTCCTTTTATCAGTCGAACGATTGCTGATATTTAGCTTCGACTTCGATGCTTTTATGTAATTTGTTGTCGCTGTTCAAATATTCAACTTATCCCAATCGAATCGAGAAAAATAGAGGTAACCGATAAATAATGTATACAGATTATGCAACTGAACTCATAAATAGCTGATTCGCGGAATTTGTTTTTGAAAGTAATAAATACGATGGTCGGAAAAATAAATTCCGACCATCGATAAGCTCTAATTGCATAGATTTCTAAGTCTCCGACGTTAATGATGATCGAAGAAAATGGTTCCCTTGTGGAAAATAAATCCATTGAAGAAATAGATAAGCCGTGCAATCCTAGGATAAAATCACTAATATTAAGCTCGGAAATTCATTGTATAGGTATTATCTTCGACCTTGAATTGGTGAATGGCTGAGTTTCTGACCAGTAAGACTTTCTGCTGATATACATATTTCTCCTCATAGTAGGCATATTTCGATCTAATACTCGAATAGGCCCCTCGGTGGGCGCCAATTGATCTTACGAGTTTTCGTTAGCTCGATCAAGGGTGGATTGCAATGCGATAATAACAATATTTGATGGAAAGTAAAGATCAATAGTAATTGTATTCGAATTAACTGAGTACAAATTACAAGAATTTAGGGTCCTACTCGAGCATTATTGGATGCCGTACATGCAAGAGGGCGAAATACATATAAGCGAATCTATTCTATTGTTCCCAAGTGAGTCCGAGCTGCAATCTCGAAGGAAGAGCACCTGGGAAGTCGTGTCGCCGTCATAAATACATGGGGTATTTATAGCTGTGCTAATGGGCTTGGGCCTGGGGTTGGCCCAACAGTATCCTTCGATCTCGGATTCTCTTTGTAAGCTCGGAACGCGTTACTCGATCTACACCGAGCTTGTGAGGATAGGGGATCCAAAATACCCCTCATCACTATGCCCCTTAGATCGAAATTGCAAGCAGATCATTGATTATTAAATCATAATTTTCTCGGTTATGTTGATATTTTGGTCTCCTACACAATCTTATCAACCATTGGCAGTATAACACTTGATTAATCATTCTTGGTCGATTAGTTATCAAGTTATGAGAATAGTTCATCCTCGGTCTATTTCTAATATTTGTCCGATTATGTATTTCGAGCTCCAAGGTATTTGATATAAAGTAAAGTATGGAAGGAGGATTGAATGAAGTTTTATTGATAAACTTTTACAAACAATTACAGATGCAGATTACAATCTTGGAATTCAACCGTAATGTTAAATTACGAGCATGAGGATCGACCTATTACAAATTCTAAGGCCTACGTTAAGGATCTTTGAGCGACCATCAAGACTGACTAGAGCCAGTTCGATGTTTACCCTTCATCCAAGAATGCAAGGCTCGGACTAGTCTTCGCTCAAGCCAACTCCTTACTCTGAAGTAAGGCAGTATGAATTACAAAACAAGGCGATGGAGTTCGGCATTACTAACCCATCTCAGACAAGATACACCCAAGAAATTAGGTTGTGTGCCGATATTCCAAGCGTCATGCTTTTTGTTTGTCGATATTCTAAGCGGGGTTGTTCTTATTCGGAATATTGGCGCAATCGAAATAATGGCTGCGCTACCTAATTTCGAAAATCATCATAGGAGAAAGAAGATCACTCATTTTGAACGAAGAAACTGTGTCTGAAGGAATAACGTTCGGACAAAATGTCTACCGAAGATGTAAAGAATGAGTGGACAATTTCGGGGTATTTATAGCAAAGCACAACGTTGAACCAACGGCATAGATTATACAATCGAACATATTATACAATCGAACAGTCACGATATGAGCGGAAAACGCGCCGGCAATTACAGTTCCCGAAGAATAAGGTAACGTTTGGATTGTTCTTAATAAACTCCCGCTATAAGCTCGAAACTCCTCACAGAACGATGATCAATGATTGGAGTTAAATTTTCGATCGACAATTTTAAACCCACCTCATGATCATGAATAGTTGAAAACAAGCTGCTCTATGGGACTTTGTACTGTTGGTATTTTCTGGGTATAATTGTCAACTACAACGGTGCGGAATTTAAAATTTTTATATCCACATCCCAGGGATCTTATTAGCACATATGAATAAGGTTGAATTCATTTCAGCATACAAATACTAAAATAAATTAAAGTGGTAAATTTGCAATTTTACCTCACCACAGGCAAGGTGGTGGTTTCTTCGGTCATCTTTTCGCATCACTAGAGCACCCCAAGTGTTGTGCCTCTAGAGAATAGTCCACACCAGCTGGATCTGCAATCACTCCAATCCACAGGCTGAGAACTAGGAGAGAAGCAGTTCAGATTCGAGAGTTGGATTTAGATCCAACTCTAGATGTAGATCAGAAGAAGGAGAGAGGCTCGTCCTTTCTCCACAACCACGGCGACGGCGGCTAGGTTGTAGAAGGTGGCGGCGGCTAGGGCTTATGGGAGAGGGGGCGGCGGCTAGGAGAGGAAAGATTAGGGTTTAGGTATTTTGCTTGCTTAGGGTTTTGATTCTCCAAGACTCCTTTTTATAGGAGAGTTCAAACCCTATCCCTAACCCTATCTTCTCTTAGCTAATGGGCCATCAGATAAGTTGGCCCATCCCTCAATTTAATTAGTCCTTTTAATTAAATAGCCCAAGTCATTTAATTAACTACTTTAATTAAATGGCCCATTTATTTAATTAATGCTTTAATTAAATAAACCAATAAATCTAATTAAAGATTTAATTAATTAGATAAATCTAATTAATTTTCTCTCTCCAAGAATTAACCCTTTAATTCCTTACCTTGATTTAACTTCTTTAAATCATTTCGTTCTACAACTGACTATCACAGTTCCAGCTTTTGTGTGTGACCCTCTAAGTTCACCATCAATTGGCCGCAGGCTCACATTTCTGTGATTTAATTAATGAGCAATTAATTATTTAATTAATCTCTCCGATCAATTAAACTACTTTCAATTGACCACTCCAGAATTAATCTACCATCAATTCAGGAGTATCCACACCTCATGGTCGATGTCTAGCCACAAGCCCATGAGGCCCAACTTCAGGTGAATTGACTTCAGTGAACCTTAAACCTCTTATAAGTACCATGTACATACGGTCCCTCTAACGACTAATTTCCCGATCGAGACCTAGGGTGTGAGAATTGGTTGACACCCCTAATCATCTCGATTCTGTACTTTCTAATTCAGGATAATACTTCCAGTGTGACTGCTAAATCTGGAAACCCCTTTCCAAATCCGTCACTGACCATGGCCATGGATTTCTCGGAATGTATCATCTAAGAATGTACAGGAAATTCCCTCATCCATTACAATGACTCGGTAGATCCTATATTGATGCTAACCATCCGCGCATACGACTATATGTACCCAACGTAGGCGCACAATGGACAAGCTATGTGCCCGACTCCTAAATCAAAGTACGCACACCCCTATACCGAATTCGCCCTAGCATCTCAAGTCTAAGGACTAAATCGTACACTGTTATAAGTCGTGAGAGACATCCCATCACCGATATGCTTTTTACGCACTTCCACAATGGGTCTCTCTGTTCGGGTCGTTCGATGCGTCCGATCCCCTATCGAACCACCTAGTCATATGCACTGACATTAACAATGTCTTGTTCATGAAACAACAACAAATTCACTTTAAGTGAATCATGCATAATCGTACAAGTCTTGACGATTCATTTGATACCCCATCTCGATATGAATCTATGACTTGGAACATTTTTGAGATCACGACCTTTGAGACTGTTTCATGATTAATCGCACCCAATACTGAAGTGAATAGTCCCGTAGTCATGAGTGATCTCCGGGTTTCAACCAATCGCTTAAATGTGTTCGCGAAAGATGAAGATGGCCATTTGTTTATATTATGAATTCTCAATAAAATAAACAGTTCGTTTTAATTGATAAATCAAAGATCCTTTCAAGATAAAATAATGTTCCTATTACAAGCTATTTTGTTGGCTTGCAGGGCACTATCCTATCAATCTCCCACTTGCCTTAAAGCCAATCACGATCGTTTCTAAGACCCATCCTTCCCAGATGCTCTTCAAACACCTTTTGCGATAATGGCTTAGTTAGTGGATCAACTACGTTATCCTTTGAGTCGACACGCTCCATTTGAATGTCTCCTCTACCTAGGATCTCCCTGATCACATGGTATTTCCTCAATACGTGTTTGGACTGGTGGTGTGATCTCGGCTCCTTCTCTTGAGCAATTGCCCCATTGTTGTCGCAGTAGACTACTATGGGATTTGCTATGCTAGGTACCACATCCAGCTCTTGGATGAAGTTTCTCATCCAAACACTTTCCTTTGATGCATCTGATGCGGCGATATATTCTGCTTCAGTGGTTGAGTCTGCAGTGGTCGACTATTTGGAGCTCTTCCAACTCACCGCTGCGCCGTTGAGACAAAATATATATCTAGAATTGGATTTAAAATCATCCACGTCAGACTGGAAACTCGAATCAGTGAATCCTTCGAGTTTCAATTCTCCATTACCACCGTAGACCAAGAACATATCCTTAGTCCTTCTCAGGTACTTTAGGATAGCCTTTACGGCGGTCCAGTGTTCCTCCCCTGGATTTGACTGGTAGCGGCTCGTTACACTGAGAGCGTGAGCTACGTCAGGTCTAGTACATAACATTGCATACATTATGCTGCCAATGGCAGATGCATAAGGTATGAGAGACATTCTCTTTCTTTCTTCATCACTCGTAGGGCACATTGATTTAGAAAGATAGATTCCATGTCTCATTGGAAGCAATCCTTTCTTGGATTCTTCCATACTGAATATCTTCAGTATAGTGTTAATGTACTGGGATTGGGAGAGACCTAACATCTTCTTCGATCTATCTCTATAGATACGTATGCCCAGTACGTAAGATGCGTCTTCCATTTCCTTCATGGAGAATTGCGTGGATAACCACGCTTTCGTCTGCGTCAACGTTCTGATATCGTCTCCGATCAACAGAATGTCATCGACATATAACACAATAAATTGTACCGAACTCCCATCGAATTTCTTGTACACACATGACTCATAAACGTTCTTGATGAAGCCATACCCCTTGACTGTCTCATTAAAACGTATGTTCCAGGTTCGGGACGCCTGTTTTAGGCCATAGATTGACCTTTGAAGTTTGCAAACCTTATGCTCACTTCCTTTAGATGTAAAGCCCTCTGGTTGTTGCATATAAATTTCCTTATCAATGTCGCCATTGAGAAAGGCGGTCTTTACATCCATTTGCCATATATCGTAGTCATACCACGCGGCTATGGCTAATAGTATCCGAATGGATTTAGACATCGCTACTGGCGAGAAGGTTTCCTCATAGTCTATTCCAGGCCTTTGAGAATAACCTTTTGCCACAAGGCGAGCCTTATGAGTTAATACCTCTCCATTCATTCCTAGCTTGCGCTTGAAGATTGCAGCCTACAGGGATGGTTCCCTCAGGTGGATCCACCAAAGTCCATACTTTGTTGGAATGCATGGAATCCATTTCGGATTGCATGGCTTCCTGCCACGCACCCGAATCTATGTCTGACATAGCTTCTTCGTATGTCCTTGGGTCAGTGTCCAATTGATCGTTTTCGTGAATAAAGCCATTCCTTTCAGGCTCTTTACGAACTCGATCGGACCTACGAAGTACTGGTGTACTAGATGGTTCAACGGGTTCAGGATCAACTCCCACTGTTTGTGGGGATGGGTCCATTTCCTGGACTTCATCAAGTTCTACGAATATCCCGCTTCTTTTAGTGAGGAAGTCATCCTCCAAGAAGTGGGCGTTCCTGGACACAAACATCTTTTGTTCCTTAGGTTCGTAGAACAGGTATCTAATGGATTCCTTTGGATACCCCACAAATTTGCACAAACTAGATCTACTATCTAGTTTATCTCCTTTCTTGTTTCTTACATAGGCAGGAGATCCCCATACTCGTAAATATGAGTATATGGGTGCTTTACCAAACCACTCTTGGTATGGCGTCGTCGGCACCGACTTTGAAGGTACAATGTTAAGTATCTTCGAAGCAGTTAATAGGGCTTGGCCCCAAAATGAAAAAGGAAGGTCAGCGAAACTCATCATGGAACGAACCATGTCTAACAAAGTTCTGTTCCTTCTCTCCGACACACCATTCAACTGCGGTGTTCTAGGAGGAGTTCGCTGAGAGAGAATTCTATTCTCTACAAGATAATCGAGGAATTCTTGACTTAAGTATTCACCACCTCGATCCGACCGAAGTGCCTTGATACTATGTCCAAGTTGATTCTCAACTTCCATTCGAAACTCTTTGAATTTATCAAAAGCTTCGGACTTATACTTAATCAGGTATACATACCCATAACGACTGAAGTCGTCTATGAAGGTTATGAAGTATGAGAATCCTCCTCTCCCACTGATACTCAGTGGTCCACAAACATCAGTATGTATTAAATCCAAGGTTTATTTGGTTAGCTCCGGTTTCCCAGAAAAAGGTACCTTGGTCATTTTTCCCTTAAGACAGGACTCGCAAGTTAGGAGATCATCCAGGTTCTTTATTTCAAGAGCCCTAGATGAGACCAACTTTTGAATTCTGCTCTTGGAAATATGTCCAAGTCTAGCGTGCCAAAGTTGTGGATTGTTTTCATCTTGTTTTCTTTTCTTTGATTGAATATGCATGACATTAGAGTTGGCAGGTTCTAAGAAATAAAGACCATCTATCAAAGTACCACAAGCATAAGTAAAACTACCTTTTATTATGCTAAACTTTCCATTAGAAATGGAAAAACAAAAACCATCATTATCCAATAAAGGAATAGAAATAATGTTCTTGATAATCGTTGGTACGTACAAACAGTCTTTCAAAACCAAAGAAAAATTTCCTAGGACTAACTCTACGTCTCCTATGGCCTCTGCCGCAACCCTAGCTCCGTTTCCAAAACGCAGGATTCTATCCCCAGTTTTAAGAGGCCTTACTGCTCCCATCACCTGCAAATCATTGCAGATATGAGAACCCGCTGCGGTGTCTAACACCCATGATGCACAGTTAATAGAAATATTAACTTCAATAAAGAAAATACCTTTGACCGCCTCTTTCAGGTAGTCTGGGCAGTTCCTTTTCCAGTGCCCTGATTTCTTGCAGTGGAAACATTCATCTTCTGGGCTTTTTCTTTTCTTCTCGACAACCTTCTGAGTTGTTTTAGAAGAGATTACTTTCTTCTTCCTTTTCTTGCCCTTCTTAGGCTTTGTAGCCTTGGGTTGCTCAGCAATCATGACAGACTTCTCCCTTTTCAGGGTTGATTCTGCCGTGACCAATAAATTGGTCAGTTCGTGTAGAGCGAGTTCTCTATCTTCCATATTGAAGTTTATCACGAACTGATCAAATGAGCGCGGCAGAGTATGGAGGAGCAGGTCAGTGGAGAGATCAGCGTGCAAGTCTACGTCCAAGTTCTCCAGTTTTTCAACCAGATTGATGAAGCGCAAACAGTGATCCTTCACACTTGAACCCTCAGCCATTCTCAGATTGAATAATTCTTTTGTAGTCTTGAACCTTTCGGTCCTAGACTTCTCTCCAAATAGCTCTCGGAGATGAAGAATTATGTCAGCAGCATGCAACATCCTTGCATGTTGTTTCTGCAGCTCATTGGTCATTGATGCCAGCATGAGGCAACGAACCTGAATATCATCATCGACCCACCTTTGATGTGTAGCTCGTTCCTCTTCCGAAACCCTTCCGGAAGTGCATCAGGCATGGGTGCATCGAGAATGTAACTCCTTTTCTCGGAGTCGAGGACTATCCTCAGATTTCTAAGCCAGTCGACAAAATTTGATCCGTTCAGTTTGTTAGTATCAAGGATGATAGCTAATGGATTCTTAGACATTTTTGCAGAATTGATCTACAAAAGTAAATGATAACGTTTAGCTGACTGATCTATATTAATACTTATAATTAACGATGTTGGACTTGTTATCGAAAAAGTTCTCTCACTATTTTCTCGAAACAATTACCCCTTCAATTGTTCGTGAAATCTAATCTCCTAGTAGGTCTTGACGTCCCAGCAGACATTAATTGCACCCACGACTCGTGGCCATACAATTAACTCCCCAGGTAGGTATACTTTTACCAATTGTGTTCCTCCACAACCTTCAAGCTATTTTGCCTCGGTCTTCGCACTTATCTAGCACTGCTACATCATAAGTGTTACTAATCGTTAAGTCTAACCCATCAATCATGATGAGCAACTGGCCCGGTCGTGAAGTCCCCGTAACTGGTTATCGGTCGATAATCACATCCCGACCAGTCCCCACCCTTGTCGAGTTTAGTTAAAAAACAGGAATCAAGGAATTTCGTGTATTGTCCCTTTCTTCGCCTAGGGTGCCAGACTCTGGATCACCTTCAACGATAAGTAGACAACTTACACTAGTCCCTATTGATGGAAGGCTTGGATCTTTAAAACATCATTTTAAATGTACCCAATATGACTTAATATTATTTTCAAGAGGGGTTTTTCGGGTTTAAGAGTTTGAGGTAACTCTCCTCGAGATCTCACCGTTCCAGTTATGCATTATCTTTTATTTACGATCTAAATATAACTAGCACGCATCACCATACAAGCTCAGATATAAATACGTAAATAAACACATACACACCTAGCATGCATGCTACCACAATATGTTTTCGATCGGGATCCTCCTATGCGGACCACCATTGAGCCAAAGACGATGGTCCTATTGGTCAATCTATTAGGTTTCAAAGAGACCTACTCTATTACACATTTTACCATGCATACATGGCCTTTAGTCTTCTTGGGCTCCCACCTTGCTTGTAACGGGCCTCCATTCTAAACTAATAAAACAGTAAAGCCCTATCTATTACAATGGCTCAAAGTGGCCCAAAACTTAAGGCTCGCAGGCCCAATAAAACCAATAAGATGAAAAAGAACCAATCACATCTACCCTAAGGGTCAAGGCTCGGCGCGATCGAAAACCACGTAAACAATTTCACGTAGAGCAAGAAACAAGCAAAAACCCATTTTCTCATTTCAAATCCTATTTTAAAACAGCCTTTTAAAATACTTAAGATTCTAGTTTTAAAACCCCTTTCTAAAATAATCTCTAACATCATTTTAAACCCCTTTTAAAATGACCCTTTGATTCTCACTTTAAGTCCCTACTAATTATGATAAAATTGACTTTCCGGATTTACTAAACCCTTTTAGTGCACAAAACAGTTTCTGATTTTCAAGTTTGAAAATTTGCAGTTCGGCCCCTGAATTTTCAAAAATTACACTTTGACCCCTCAACTTTTGGAAATTACAAATCAGCCCCAAAATTTCCAGAATATGCAAATTGGACCAGAAAGCAGAAAATTAACAAAATTTCCAGAAACTTTTGTTTATTGCAAAACAGACCCTAAATTTACGAAAATAGCAAAAACACCCCTAACCTTTCGTAAATTGCAAAATGGTCCAGATTTTGAAAAATTCCAGAATTTACAATTTGGTCCAGAATTGCAGAATAACAAAATTTTAATTTCTGTCCAGATTTTTGAAAATCGAAATTTGCAATTTAGCCCTCCAATTTTTGGAAATTACATTTTAGGCCCAAAAACCGAAAAGTGCATAAATCCGAACATTCAATTTATCATAACAAACAAGAATCAAATATCAGAACACAACAATTACATATAATCACATAATTTGATGCGTTCAGGCCTTTTTCATACGTGCATAATAAGTTAGGCTCTTATACCACTGTTGGTATTTTGTGGGTATAATTGTCAACTACAACGGTGCGAAATTTAAAATTTTTATATCCACATCACAGGGATCTTATTAGCACATATGAATAAGGTTGAATTCATTTCAGCATACAAATACGAAAATAAATTAAAGTGGTAAAATTGCAATTTTACCTCACCACAGGCAAGGTGGTGGTTTCTCCGGTCTTCTTTTCGGATCACTAGAGCACCCCAAGTGTTGTGCCTCTAGAGAATAGTCCACACCAGCTGGATCTGCAATCACTCCAATCCACAGGCTGAGAACTAGGAGAGAAGCAGTTCAGATTCGAGAGTTGGATTTAGATCAAACTCTAGATGTAGATCGGAAGAAGGAGAGAGGCTCGTCCCTTCTCCACAACCACGGCGGCGGCGGCTAGGGCTTATGGGAGAGGGGGCGGCGGCTAGGAGAGGAAAGATTAGGGTTTAGGTATTTTGCTTGCTTAGTGTTTTGATTCTCCAAGACTCCTTTTTATAGGATAGTTCAAACCCTATCTCTAACCCTATCTTCTCTTAGCTAATGGGCCATCAAATAAGTTGGCCCATCCCTCTATTTAATTAGTCCTTTTAATTAAATAGCCCAAGTCATTTAATTAACTACTTTAATTAAATGGCCCATTTATTTAATTAATGCTTTAATTAAATAAACCAATAAATCTGATTAAAGATTTAATTAATTAGATAAATCTAATTAATTTTCTCTCTCCAAGAATTAACCATTTAATTCCTTACCTTGATTTAACTTCTTTAAATCATTTCGTTCTACAACTGACTATCACAGTTCCAGCTTTTGTGTGTGACCCTCTAGGTTCACCATCAATTGGCCGCAGGATCACATTTCTGTGATTTAATTAATGAGCAATTAATTATTTAATTAATCGCTCCGATCAATTAAACTACTTTCAATTGACCACTCCAGAATTAATCTACCATCAATTCAGGAGTACCCACACCTCATGGTCGATGTCTAGCCACAAGCCCATGAGGCCCAACTTCAGGTGAATTGAATTCAGTGAACCTTAAACCTCTTATAAGTACCATGTACATACGGTCCCTCTAACGACTAATTTCCCGATCGAGACCTAGGGTGTGAGAATTGGTCGGCACCCCTAATCATCTCGATTCTGTACTTTCTAATTCAGGATAATACTTCCAGTGTGACTGCTAAATCTGGAAACCCCTTTCCAAATCCGTCACTGACCATGGCCATGGATTTCTCGGAATGTATCATCTAAGAATGTACAGGAAATTCCCTCATCCATTACAATGAGTCGGTAGATCCTATATTGATGCTAACCATCCGCGCATACAACTATACGTACCCAACGTAGGCGCGCAATGGACAAGCTATGTGCCCGGCTCCTAAATCAAAGTACGCACACCCGTATACCGAATTCGCCCTAGCATCTCAAGTCTAAGGACTAAATTGTACACTGTTATAAGTCTTGAGAGACATCCCATCACCGATATGCTTTTTACGCACTTCCACAATGGGTCTCTCTGTTCGGGTCGTTCGATGCGTCCGATCCCCTATCGAACCACCTAGTCATATGCACTGACTTTAACAATGTCTTGTTCATGAAACAACAACAAATTCACTTTAAGTGAATCATGCATAATCGTACAAGTCTTGACGATTCATTCGATACCCCGTCTCGATATGAATCTATGACTTGGAACATTTTTGAGATCACGACATTTGAGACTGTTTCATGATTAATCGCACCCAATACTGAAGTGAATAGTCCCGTAGTCATGAGTGATCTCAGGGTTTCAACCAATCGCTTAAATGTGTTCGCGAAAGATGAAGATGGCCATTTCTTTATATTATGAATTCTCAATAAAATAAACAGTTCGTATTAATTGATAAATCAAAGATCCTTTCAAGATAAAATAATGTTCCTATTACAAGCTATTTTGTTGGCTTGCAGGGCACTATTCTATCATGTACGATCGAAGGGACTTTGGTCGATCACTTCGTTAGTTAATGGAATTGCAAGTCAATTCGATATTGGTTGGTTACCAAAATCGCAAAGTCGTATTATATATGCTAGGATCAGTTTTGGAGTATACTTTTGAGCGACAACTATTCAAAACTTCAAGTTGTCAATCCAGATCAATTATATTTTAGACGTGTTCGATTTATTCTTTCGATTGACTATTTTGAAGTTTAGTTATTCGAGCAGAAAAGACAAAAAAACATACAACAAGAGTTAAACGAGAAACAACTTTTCATTCATTTTCCGAACAGTAACAAGTGATTCCTCGAGTACAATGATGAAATTTAGCTCGAAGAGAAAAGTACATTCACTCCTACCCTACTACAAATTCTACGAACTAAGCTAAGCAGCTTCGATCCACAAGCGTCGGCACAACATGCAGAGGTCGAACATATTGCGAAACCAAAGTTTTTCACGTCAATCACTCGCCATGTGGTGCACTCCCTCGATCGAACCACGGAGCAGGGTGAAGCAAGATCGAAGTCCATCTCCAGGACTCTTAGCCGATCTAAGATCTTCATCTGTGAACAATGATTGCTACGCCCAATCTTTGTAGCAACCATTGTTCACACCTTAATCCGATCCAGGACAGCGGGAAGCAACCCCAGCGGAATTACTCCTAGCAATCTCGGAGGCACCATTCTTCAAGAAACTCCTTGAATAAGCTGATGCTCGAGATTGTAAGGGCTTTCACCGAGGTCGACCCACGATCCGACTGGGAACAGCGCTAGAAGATCGGAATTCTAACCCGTCTCAGATATTAGATACCCAAGAAAGCAGGTTGCCTGTCTGTATTCTAAGCGCTGAGATTATTGCCTGTCGATATTCTAAGCGAATTAAGATCACTCATATTCGTATCAAAGAATGTTAGAAGTCTAAACTCAAAAAGTTGGGTCAACAGGGGAAAGGTTTCGGTTGTCATGGTCCGATTGAAATAATGAACGAGTTGGGAAAAGTAGACAAACTTAGAAATGTCAAGGAATACCACTTTTATAGTAACAGTTGCACTCGATCCAACGGCTGCGATTCGTTAAGATGGACGAACGAGATTCAGAGACTGTTCCATTTCCCGATGAATTAGGAAGTGTTTGGCAGAAGAGATTATACGGTTATCGATTTATTAACGAATCAGTTAATAATTTGACTTATAATCTCACGCGAGTTCGAGTTTTACGGTCTAAGCATTTGTTCGGTCAACAAATATCTAAGATGAGAAGTCTTGTTTTAAGTCAATATTCGGGGATACGATACATTCAACGAGATTACTTTCAAATACCACAAAGATTACTACCTACGGTCGAAGAATTGAATACTTCTTTATTTTGAGGAAACATGCTCGATAAAGAAGATATATAGTAAAAGCAGCAGAAGCCGATCATAATTCAAATTCAACGAAAAACAAAAAGGAAAATTATCCAGAATTATTACTGGCAGAAAGAGCAAATATTTTAGTCATTCTCAAATCACAACAAGTTGGGTAAGAACGATTGAAAATCTAGAGAAGCTTATTGTCAGAGATTATCTTCCGAACCTCCTCACTACGGGCAGTATAACCTTGTTGATAAGCTTTCTTCTCACGGCGCTCCCAAACTTTCTTCTCTTGCTCGAAAAGGAGTTTAAGATCCTCGAGCTCTTTCCCCAGCTGTTGATGGATTTCTTCACCCTTATCTTTGGCGGCATTTTCTTTCTCCACAGCGATTTTCTCCTCGAGCGCCTTAATAGCCTCCAGAGCACACTTCAGCTCGGTTTCCTTCTTCTCCAGCTCCAAAATGAGAGCCGCCTGTTGTGTGGCCTCCCGTTCGGCTAACTGTCTGAGTTCGAGGAACTCCTTCTCAGCCTATTTACAAGTAAATCGAACAAATGAGGAAATATAAATTTATGAAAAAAATTTATATAAAAAAAGGGGGGGAAAGGAAGAAGGAAGAGAACCAGAAAATAACAACAAATTTTTCGAACCTGGGAAAGAATGTTCGACCCCAGCTGGAACAGTTGTAAGGGAGTTTTCTCCATTGGAGGACCTACGTCGGAGACCGAAATTTGAGCGTGCAGAAGGCTCGGAACAACTTCATCAAACTTCTCCTCAGAATGAGGATCTTCCTTAGAACCTACCGGAGTAGATGAGATGTCCTTCGGAACCGAAGAAACGGGTGGTTGA
Source organism: Penstemon eatonii (assembly GCA_038501285.1). Taxonomy (NCBI): domain Eukaryota; kingdom Viridiplantae; phylum Streptophyta; class Magnoliopsida; order Lamiales; family Plantaginaceae; genus Penstemon; species Penstemon eatonii. The sequence continues at coordinate 21,438,007 of CM076713.1, forward strand.
TCAGAAGGGATTTCGACCTTAGGGACCTCTGTAGTACCCTGGCCCGAAGCGATATCAGCCTTAAGTGGTGCGCTTCTCTCAGTAGTGATCGTTTTGGCTTTCTTTCTCGGACCTCCACCCTCGGGATTGGTCACAGAAGCAGTAGTCAGTGGCTTATTCTCATTCACAAGTTTTTGAAGGGTCTCAGTCAGAGTGATCCCTTCAGGAAAAGGTCTTTTGCTCGAAGATTCGGGCCGTTTGGAGCTGTCCAAGGGTTTGACAGGAGAACCTTCACATTCAGGATCAGATTCTTCCTTCGATGATACAAACTTGGTGGAGAGGGTATGATTTGATTTAGAGGAGGTATGTTTTTCTTTCTTGCTATCCCCACCCTTAGAGGTTTTGGTGGAATCCCTATCTACTGTGACAATACAAGTGCAATCAGCCTTACTCAGAATACTACAAGTCATTCAAGGACTAAGCATATTGAGATTAAGCATCACTTCATAAGAGATCATGTGGAGAAAGGAAATGTCATGATAGAATATGTATTTACTGAAAATCAGATTGCTGACATCTTCACAAAACCTCTAAGTGAGACAAGGTTTTCAACTCTCAGAGCTGAACTAAGTTTATTAAAATTGGATGCATAAGCTGAGGGGGAACTCAACAGAAGACTGAAGTTCAACAGCTTAAACATTACAGTTATCTTCAAGGATTAACTCTCAACAGACTAGTTAACTTATGAATTCTTAAAGTCAGGGGGAACGTGTAAGACTAGCGGTACTTCTGATTAAAAGATGAAATTTGTTGATGACAGTTAGTTGAAGTTATGATTTCAACAGAAGATTAAAGTCTTGAAGATTGAAGATTTATTATCTAGCTGGATTGACAAACAGCCGAGGAAGGTTATCAGTTATTGGTTTTCACTGATAACAGCTTTGTCATCAGGACAGTAGTCCATCAGATAAGTATTTATTTTACTCATCTGATCACCTATGTAAAAGCTTACTGCATAAAACGTTTTATTTTAAAATACGTTTTTACAAGTGATATAAGAGCGGTACTTTTCCCGCTCCTCATTTAATGCGATTTGAATTTGAAAGGTCGTAACTGACGCCGCACGATCAGACCTGACAAGAAATGTATCTAACAGTTAGCTAGTATCACGGAAACCAAGATACCCTAACTCTATAAATCCAGATCTGATCAGCAGAGTAGCTCTTTACGCACCCCAAATATTCAAAGAGCACTTTTCTGCAAAATTCTTCTTGTTTCTCTTTCAACAGAATTACGATGGCTGCTGAGGGTATGTACTTGATCTATGACTCCTACTACCAATCTGGTACCGATTTGATGAAGGAATTGCTGGAGAAGTTCAAATCGGCCTCACTGGTGAATTTCATGGAGTATAACGAAGGAGTGTCTGGACTGACCAAGTGTTGGAATACTGCAAGACTGCTGCTGTTGATTTCACCACCCAGGAAATCAAAGCTACTGTCGGAGATAGATCCATCGTTATTACCCTCACTCTTCTACACGAGATCTTTGGGCTTTCAAACAAAGGACGACATGACGTCACTATGCTGACGGAAGACAAGCACCAACAGTTCTGGAAAATCTGTGCCAAGGAAGGAGAGATGTTGTCTTGCAACATCAAGAAGAGACAGCTGAAGGAAGAATATCAGCGGATGGCTGATATGGTCTCTAAGATGATTGAGAATTGCACGTTTTCCTTAGATGCTGTCACCATGAAAAGGTTCAGCATCATGGCCGCCATTTACTACGGACTGGAAGTCAACTGGTCTGTTATTATTTGGTACATTTTGGCTCACTTCCATGAGAAAAAGAAGGGCAAGTGTCCCCAAACCAATCATAGAATCACTCTCAGCTATCTGTTGTTCAAGATGGGCTGTGCAATGACAAATGGTAAGGAGATTCATGCTTCAAAGGCAATGTCGAAGTACTTGCCTGTTACAAAGAGAAAAGCTGAAGAAGCTGATGTGGAAGAGAAAGCTGAGAAATCAAAGGAGGTTCCTGCCAAGAGGCCCAGGAGATTAGTCAAAACAGCAGAGTTAGCTGTTGAGACTCAGAAGAAGAAGGCTACCGATGAGCCTAAGGAGAAGACCCCTATGAAAGTGAAGAAAGTGGATGATGCTGAAGCTACTAAGATCGTTGATCTAACCACTGCTGATGTCAGGAATATGTCCCCTGCATCATCTTCAAGAACTCCAACTGCCCAAGTGCCTGATGAGACTGTTTCTCATAGGACCAGAAGTCAGTTGAGAGATACTGCTGCCTCTCAACCTGCTCAAGGTAGACCAAAGAAAACAGCAAGGAAGCAGATGACATTTGTTGAAGAGCCTACTGAGTTGGAGAACTTAGTAAGGCAAAGCCCTCAATCTGCTGAAAGACCTGTTGGAGCTGAAGAAGCATCTGTTGCTGAACAGACTGATGTGCAACAGACAACTCAAGCAAAACCAACAGTTGAGGTTGATAAACCTCATGATGATCCTGATGTGATGATCATCCATCCCATTGCAGCTGCACCTCTTTCATCTGTTGCTCCTAATCCTGCCCCAGTTGATAAAGGATAGAGAAAATTCATCCTTAAGAAGAAGAAGATATCAGCTGCTGAAAAGAAGAAAAGGGAGGAAGCTGAGCAGAGAAAGAGAGATGAGCTAGAAGAACAGAAGGCACTAGAACTAAGCAAACTTCAGGAAGCTAAAGATGTTGAACGAAGAAAAATGTCCGAAGCTGAAAGAAAAGCAGCTGAAGAGGCTGAAGTTGCTTTGGTCATTGAGCTAAGTAAAACTGATGCTCATGGTCCAGTTCATGGTGGAGGCATCAAGATTAATGAAGCTAATGATGAAGACAAACCAAAGAAACCTAAGATGCCTGTTGGAGAGGTCAAGCCAAAGGAGAAGTATGAAATAAGAAGAGCGTTTGACATTGTATATGCTGACAAAGATCTCTTCAAAAGGTTTGAAAAGACCTTGGCTTATTATGACCAGAAGCTGATGCTGAAGACTCTGTTCACCCATGAAAAGCCAAGATACATGAAATGGAGAGATTATAGGCTGAACAGATCTGTTGCAGAGCTTCAGAGTTGGAAGGAGTTAGCTGATGAAGAAAAATGGGTTCTAAATTGGCTAAGGACTGACTCTATCCAGAGAGCTTTGGATCCTCATTTTGTAAGGGATGCTATGCATCAGTATGCTAAGAACTTTGCCTTGGAGGAAACCAAAATAATTAAGAACACTTTGCCTGCTAAAAGAAGAAAATCTGATGATGCTGTTGAGAGGGCAATCAACATAGCTGTTATGACCGCCTTGAAAAGATGGGCAGAAAGGTCAAGATATCAGCAAGGATGTTCAAGTGAACTGCCTCAGCTGCCAAGCATTCAACAGATCATATTTGGCAAGGAAGTTAAAGACTACTACGAAGTGCCTAAGGGAAATAATGCTTTTACAAATCCATGGATCATTGTGCGACAAATTCGTCAAACAACATCCTTCCTTGATGATGGCAAAATCGTAAGTTTAGTCTATGATGATGTCGCTGATGAGCACAAAGCTGACAAAGCTGCTGAAGAACCCTTAGCAATTGAGTGGAATGCTAAGGAGTCAAAAGCTGATCAGGAGACAGAGCTGAAAGATGCTCCTGTCCACCAGGAAGAGGATGAAGGAAGGGAAGCTGCTGATTCTGGTTCATCTAGTGATCTGCATTCATCACTGATGGAAGCCTTCCAAATGCTGATGGAAAATTCAATGAAAGAACTGGAAGAGAAGAACAGCACGCAGCTGAAGAAGTTGCCGCAAGAGTTGGCAGAGTCCAACAGCTTACAGCTGAAGAAACTGCAACAAGAGTTGGCAGAGTCCAACAGATCATAGCTGGAAAGTATGCAACAACTTACTGCAAGAACTATCAGGAATGCAATTGATAGTTTTCCCATGCCTGAAGATCATTCCAAGCAGATGATGCACAGCTTTGTTGAGATGAACAGAAACGTTGAAGATGTGAAGGCTGATGTCAATCACCTTCATGATGCTTTAAAGAGAGCTGAAAACAACATAGCTGATCTAACTGCTAACTTCATCAAAGTCAGTGAAGAAGAAAAAGCTATCAATGTTGGATTGTTGCAGGAAGTTCACCAAGCTGGAACTGTCATACGTGAAGAGCTGACAACCATGCAACTTAACATTGACTGTTTCAATGATCAAACTGACGACATCAGCACCACTCTCACTCATCTTACTGCAAGTCATGAGGTAGCAAATCAGAACATCAAGGGTTTATGTGCTGCTATGAAGATTCCTACTGTTGCACTTAACCTTGCTGCTGAACCTGATAATGTCACCAAATTTGATGATGACAAAAAGGGGGAAGATAAAAGGGAAGAACCAACTGAGGAAATTGCTGCTGCTGAAGCTAAGAAGACTGATGAAGCTGCTGAAGAGACTAGAGCTGCTGAAGAAGTTGGAAAGGTAGAAGGCAAAGAGAAGTCTGAAGAAGAGACTAAGGACAAAGCCAAATCTGATGAGGAAATGGCTGAAACCAAGGACTCTGCTGAAGATCAAACAGAGCCACTTACCAAGTACAAAAATACTGAATCAGCTAAGAAAGCAATGGAAAAACTGAAGGAGCAGCAACTCAAAGAAAAGATGGAAGCTGCTAGATCAAATCTTTTGCTGGATGAGGATGCTGATGAAGGTGAAGAGGAAGAAGAAGATGATGAAGAATCATCTTATGAGTATGAAGAAGTGCTTGAAGGATCTGATGAAGAAGCTAATAGTTAGAATATATAAATCTTTTTGTAATCAGTTTACTTTATCTATCTTTCAGACATCTCATCTGATAAACTTGTACTTGTAATGTTTTCCATATAAATAAAAGTCAAGTTTACTCCAACACATCTTTTCTATCTCAAAAAATTTGAGGATAACAACCTTTAGCTTAGGTAAAACAGGTATTAGCTGAAGTTTTATTATCATCAAAAAGGGGGAAATTGTTGGATAAAGATGAAGATGAAGAAGCACTGAAGACAATTAATAAAGGGAGGTTTTGATGATTTCCAAAACTTCAAATCTGCTAAGTACAAGTCAACTTAGCTGATATCCCTTTGAAGAATTTTTGACTAAGTAAGGAAGATATCAGAAGAGTCAAAATTCAAGGTCCAAAGGCTACTGATCTGCTGAAGGAAAGAAATCATACTGGTGAAGATCAGCCGACTCAAAACAGATTTGTTCAACCTTGAGATCAGCCTAGTTCGCCATCAGACTTGTCCTTTCGTCAGCCAAGTGGAAAAAATCAAGAAGCCATCCCAACGGTAATAAATGCCCCTGGAAGTAATAAATGCTGAAGTACAAGGTTATTAAAGACAAATGATTGAAGAAATGCTTCACATCAGCTGGTACATTTAATGCTGCCTGCAGAAAAGTACTGTTGACAGTACGGACAGACTGCAAAGAACCGTTCGCGGAAATTAAGGACCAGTACTCGAGGAATTTGAATCTTGTCTCTCGTCAACGGACATTTTTCAAATCTCAAGTATTTAAGTATAAATAGCTGTAGAGACGAAGACAAGAAAAACAACACAATCTCTGAGAAAATTTCGAAGCAGAATTCTTTAAGTCTCAAGAACAGCTCACTCATCAGCTTAGTCATTTGTTGACAAAAGCAGAGTTGAAGAACAACGATAAATACATCTTCTGAGTGATTTTGTAATCGTGAGTGTTGTGAGAAGTAGATATCCATCTTTGTAAGTGATATTACTTCGGAGAGTAGGAGTTTCTGGGTGATTTCCTACTGCGCACTTGTGGCCTTTTCATTTGTTGATTGGCGCAAACAGAGTATACTGTACACTTTGTGATTATAGGATAACCCAAGATCTGAGTGACTTGGAAGAGTGGACTAAAGGATATTTAAATCCATATAACCACTATAAAAATTCTTTGTGTTTTTACTTTCATATTTTCAGTTGCATAAAAACACTTTGATTTAACTGTTTGAAAAGTTCATAAGAAAAGGAGTTTTATAAAATTGGGGAACAAACTTTCGAACTACTGAGTTTACTTGTGAAAAACACTTTACAAATCCGCTGCAAGTACTCTAAGTATTGAAACTGATTTTAACAAAATCAGCTAAGTAATTATCAGATTAGTGGTCACCGAAGCTGTTCAAAGATTTGTTCGCGATCAGCCAAGTAACTTATTGTTCGATAACAGCTTAGTCTGTTCAAGTTAGAACAAAAGTTTTAAAGTTAAAAATTGTTAACAAGTTTAGAGGTCTATTCACCCCCCCCTCTAGACCTCATCTGACCACTTGGGACCAACAGGGGGATTTAGGAGAGCTCTTTAATGCTCTCTTTTCCTTGTTCGATTTGAAGTCCTTGGAGGGACCTTTATTTTTGGCACCGCCTAAAAGCGAGGAGGGGTCGATCGAGAAACCCAGTATTTTATCCATGGCTTCAAGTTAACGGAATGAGTTTGGTGCGAATTTTTCTTGCCGGTCTAAGAGCTCCGATCGCTATGAGTTTGTTTGATTGAAGAATGGTTTGAAATGGTCCTTATATTTATAGCAGGAGTAACACGTCTTTTTGTTTGGAATTGAATAGTCACAACTCCCGAGAAAATTCGAGCATACATACACGAAGAAATTATCAATAAATAGTTTCGATCATAAATGGAAAAACTATGTGATACTTACAATGTTACCAAGGTGCTAAAAAATACGCAAAGGGAAGTTAAGTTCAAATTAGTTCATTACAAAAAACATAGCAAAATATCAAGAGTTACTCTACTTCTTCTTCTTCTTCTTCTTCATCGTCGTCGGAGTCACTATCGTCGGAGTCGTCTTCATCACTGCTCGAGCTATCACTATCTTCGTTGCTATCTTCACCGGTATTATCACCAACTTCAGTAGGAGATGGAGGTCGTTCTTCTTGGTTGTCGGAATCATTCTCGATATCGACCTCTTCCTCCACTTCAGCCTCATTCTGCCTCATTCTTCGATTCCGAAAAGTAGAAGCTTCGAGCATGTCAGGATTAGGCATAGGGACTCCGAACTCGTTGAGAAGAGGAGTAAACTCATGATTCTGTAAATCTCCAAGGTCCGTCGGAAGGGAAGAAGGCTTATAATCTTTACCAAATATATTCTTGTAGGGGTCCATGTACGGAAGATAGTCTGAAAGTTGGCCCGGAATCCGCCCAGCTATTATCAACTGTTGAACACCTTTGTAGAAAAAGGATTGATTGACAGGGCCTGATCGTAGTCGAACAAGAGCATCGAGGAATGGGGACTCTAAAAATTCCTTTATAGCTGGAAGTTTGGCATCTTCCCGACCTTGGTTGTATGAGCGTTCCGAATCCGCCTTCACTTGCGCTAACTCAGCTTTCAGGTTCTTTACCTCGAGTTCGAGAGCACTCTTCTCTCTGACCGCCATCACCAGATCCTCTTCGACCGCAGTTGTGAACATGCCACTCTTGGCCTCTTCAAGTTCTTTCTTGGTAGCGGCAAGCTCTTTCTCCATTTCTGACACCTTAGCTTCGGCCTCAGTTAGCCGAGCCGTCATTCGCGTATCTTCCCTCAAAATGCATCTCAAAGCCCGGTGGGCTTGGTCGGATTCTTCTTCTAATATGGCGAGTCGGTGGGTCTGATGAACTAATTTATCTCCAACCTACAAAGGAGGCAAATTACTTATAAAGATTTTGCATAAATCGAGAATCAGAAAATACGAAGTAAAGGATAACTCATACATCTTGATAAGATCGAGCAAAATCTCCATGAATTTGGAAGCCATACTTGAAGAAAGATTCGGTATTATCATCTTTAAAACGTCCAGACATGAGTATCCGGATCGATTTGTCAACTGAATGTTCCTCATCGGGGCCAAGATCCGAGTGAATGCTCCCATCCTCAGCATACCAGGCAGCTCGCGGACCTCGGAGGTGATCTTCAATATAATCCGCTAAGTTCGGCTCAGTTCTGCCAGGTCGACATTCGACAGGGCCCGAATTTCGACCAAAAGGCCTTACTCTTCTCGACGATTCAGGTACGTCGCTGTATCTTTTTCGAGCCATTCGCTCCTCGATCAACTGTTGGGATTGGATATGCTTGAAGGAGTAATGGATGTACCCAACTGCGTTAGGATCAGCGATGTTGAGTGAAAAGATTGTCCGCAAACGACCAATATTTTTCGTTGGTAACGCGCCTTCGATGTCGATCCTGGGATTTTTCGGGGGCAAGGTCGGAATCGCCACAGTAGAAGTGCTGGGACCGGCCATCCCAATCTTTTTACCAGCCTTAGATTTTTTCTATTTTCGTGGCTGGCCTTGGATTTTTTCCGAAGAAGACGCCACAGTAGATCCCGCTACAGACGTTCGAAATTGTTCAACGAGCTCAGCTGCACAGACAAAGTAAAATGAGGGTAACATGAAGAGTGAAAAGAAAATCAAGGATCAATATAAATACTTTCTTACCAAATGGAAGGGCAGCAACAATGGCTTGAACCTCCACAGGGGCGGCCTCGGCAGATTGGCCACCTTCTGGACGGTTTTCGACCGCAGGAGTATTTCCGTATGTAAGGGCAGGGGCAGGATAAGTACAGTTGTTGAGCCCGGCTAGCCACAAGACCGCTTCTTGTGTCAATAACGTCGATTGGTATGGATCGGATACAAGGTCCTTCAAAAATTTCGGGGACAGCAAAGGAGGAAGTTTCCCTTTGAGGGACCATTTGTTGTAGGTCCAAGCCCTTTCCCCGTCTCACTCATACGGCTTCATCTCGGACGAACCTTCCGAAACCGGAGTATCGGGACCCCAAACAAAGAAAAACTCTCTTTTCCACCCCTTGGTGTTGCTCGAAGTCATAGTCGAAAGAATTGATCTGTTCGACCGATGGGAAAAGTACACGAACCCAGCATTCGAAGATGTCGAAAGGCTCATCTTGAAAACCTGCCAAAAATTCTGGAAGGACGCCTCCCTCCCCTTAGCCTGCATCAGTACGCTGAACGCAACAATATATGCAATCGAATTTGGAAGTATTTGCGCAGGTGCGAGTGAGAAAACTCCCAAAATATCACTAAGCAACGGGATGAACGGAATACACAACCCAAAGAGAAATTGCCTGCTATAGAAGGCTTGGCAACCCTTGGGCGGATTTGTAACTCATTGCCCAGGAGTAGGCGCAATGATGAAAAAACCTTCCGGAAGATATTTTTCGAACTCAAGTTCCAAGCTCGCCCGACGTTCGGCTGTGTTGTAAATAGTAGAGGTCTGATCGGCTCTGTGCTTTGTTTGAAGTAGGTTAGAGCTGCTTGTGGGTTCTACCCATTTCTTTATAGTGACAACTATCCTGCCACCAACTTGGTACTTCACGGTTTCAGGTTTCATCTTCACGAAGGGGTGAAAGTTCACCCCTGGCCGCTTCATCTTCGGAAACCTCCTCTCCTGTGCCAGCTTTGTCATCACTCGAGCCCTGACGAACTTCTCCCTCCTCTGTCTCGGAGTTCGACGCATCGCCGGAGTTTTCGGCCTACTCATCCTCGGAAGCCTTATACCTATCTATGAGCACTAAAGGATCACTATATGATACTTCACCCACCTTGGTTTTTCCTTTTCGATCTCGAGAAGAGGACATACTTTTAATGGATGGTTGTAAGTATTTACTTGTTGTTCGAATGTCGGAACTCTGCTACAACTTTCGAACACAATGCTCCGATCAAGGATTCGGGAATCTTTCGTGAATGAATCTTCTACGGTCAACGTATATATATACGGGGTTAAAAAAGTAAAATTGCAAATCGGACCCCGAGTAACCGTGACGGTTGAGCTCTCCAATCAGTAATTTTCAAAACAAGATTTTCACGAAATTGCACTTTTGGCCCCTATACTTTATGAATTTAGACTACCACATGGCTAAGCGACAAGACACGTCTCTTCAGTGAAGGAATGAACGTACTTCTCCGAGCCCAGCTTCGCTTACGCTTGAAGAAGTGGGGGAGTATTAATGAGGAATCAGACAAATCAAACTGACCGATCACAAGACCAATACGAGGCAGTTATTAGCTAAAAAGTTCAAGACGGAAAGTTGCATCAACTAAATTTTTTTTCAACAATACCAACCATTGCTTCAGAAGACAATTCAAAGCGAGAATGTCAAGGAAATTCGCATAACGACGGATAATCATTTTAGAGTTTCCAAGATGTGCACTCTTTTTTCCTTGGTTCGGTTTTTATCCCAATGGGTTTTCCCGAGCTAGGTTTTTAACGAGGCATAATCCGAAACACTAAGTAATGGTTCGTCCCAGTCATACGGCGACATTTACTTCTCCGAGCTTCAGCTTCACTTTCGCTCGAGAAGTGGGGGAGTATTGATGAGGGGTACTTTGGATGTTCTATTTTAGGGAGGCGTTCCATGATCGGAAATAGCAACATCCGACCTCGAAGACTTGTCGGCCGATCACCAATGCTATACAAATTACTCCGATCACAGGACAAGAGGTTCATGCTCGGATTCCACTGTTGGGCCGACCCCAGGCCCAAGCCTGTGGGCCGAGAAATACACCACTGCGGGTGGTTCAGCTAGCACACCGATTCCACTATAAATACCGCAAGCATTTATGACACCAGCAATTGTACAATTCCCCAGGTGCTCCCAGTTCGAACATAGTGCTCAGGGATTCCTCTAGATTGTATTCTTGATCATGTTGTATGTATTAATTCTCTAGCTTGTAAGGCATCCAATAATGCCCAAATAGGACCTCGAAATACATTAATCACGTTCGGAAATATACATATTTAACCCCTCATTGGCACTTTACACCTTTATCATCTTTATATTTCCTTATTGATCCCCCGACGAAACCACGTCAGATCAACTAGTGACAACAATTTAGCGTTGTCAAATTGTGACAAAAATCTTTTTTTACATTGTTGCTAATAGCGTTTAATGAGAAGATCTGGTAATTAATTAAGCTATTGACAATTAGCGACACAATTCTAGTGACAATAATTTAGTGATAATATTTAGGTTGTCACCTTTAGGGTATCGCTAAATGTCAATAATAACAAATTTTCTCCAATTCTTATCACTAATATGTTTATGGTGTGACACTATATAAATTGTTGTCACTTAATAGTGATTTAGTCATTTTTCGTAGGGTTTTGGTTAAATCAATGATAAAGGTTTATGGGATAAAACTATATAGAGATTATAGGGCCTAGTTACTTTATTCCGGATGGATCAATCTCAAGAAAGAACAATAAGTAAATAAGAACAAGAACACGAGATAATGAATATAGTATATCAAAAGCTTTTCTATTATTTTGATATCGGATTGCCCAAGTATGTAGGCGTCAGTTCTCCAGTATAATCTTGTTCTCCCTATACAATTGGTGATTCAGCTATTTATATGATATTAACCCTAGTTTTACCAGGAAACATAATCCTACTAGGACTCGGGGTATTATTCCTTCTTGAACTCGGATATCGGTCTCATCGCCGTGTATAGATATCTCTGGTCGGGTCGAGTGGCTGTTAGCGAATGAGCTTCTTGGTCGAGCCGAACGAGTATCTTCTAGTCGCTTCGAGTGTTATAAGGGGTGTAAAATAGCCCCCATCAGTACTCCCTCACTTCTTCGAGCGTATATGCAATAGAAGCTCGTAGAAGTAAATGGTCTTGTCCGACTGTCTTTTCTATGATTTGTGCCTCATTAAAAACCTTACTTGAAAAAAACCCTGTGGGAAAATATCCTAAGGAAAAGAGTGCTACATTTCATAGATAGTCGTTTTTCGAACCGTATCGTTGTTCCTTACCGAGGAGGCGATTTTTCTTCATTGATTGGTGGGAATATGATCAGTTGTGAAAGGATTGAGGCGTCTTTTCGACCTTCTATATAAATAGGCGATCGTAGTTTCACCCATTTTTTACTTTCTGCCTTCTATTTCCTCGCAGTTATTCTCTTAGTCGATAACTCTTCTAAATATCGTAACTGTTGAGATTACTTTTTTCGAGGATCAAAATAACATGGCTTCCAACTCGAGAAATCCTTCCTCTCTTCTATCGAGGAAATCGCTCATGTTATCGACGTGGGGGCTTCTCCCAGCCCTCCACTAGAACGGATGGGACCGTTGGATATAAACATTCCTGACGAAGACACTTTCAAGGTGCGGATCATCACCGATGCTGAGGTCGCGTCCAAGGCTAAGAAAGGCAAAGGCACTAATCCTCGTCCCTTGATCAGATCTCTATCTAACCGTAGGATTTAAAATTTCCCCATAAATAGACATTCAGTTTCTTCCCATAACTACCCACACCGTACGAAATGGAGATATCAGTTTCTTTGGGTTTTATTTTGCCCAGTGATCCCATAATTTTCAAAAAGTCACATTATCGTAATCCATTATCTTATAACAACTCAAACATCATTTGCCTTGTACTGACAGGTCCCATTGATGCCCTACTTAGTATTGACGGGTCCCATGTGGCCTCAGCCTTAGTTTTCATGGGGTTGGGGTCCATGGTATTTTGTTAGCACATGGAGGGTTCATATTTACCAGACATCCCTGTTCTTGGATGTTACTTCGGAGTGATAGACTGTCGGGGTACTGGTAAATTTTAACTTTTGCGATGGTCCTCGCGAGATCCTGCTTTAGAGTAAAATTCAACCCCCTCTTTCAAGCAGGAGCTCGTTTCGGTCGAATGACCGCTACAGGATATCTGGCTTGTAATGGCCGTTCGATCTAAAGGGAGGATCGATCTTCAGAATCTGGCCATCGAACAAAAGAAGTCGACCATCCTGAGCAGCATGCTTCTTAGGTGGTTGAAGAGAAATGTCGAGGTACTAGGAAGGAGTAGGGCTGTAAACTGGACCGAGCAGCTCGGTGTTCGACTCGGATACGGCTCGCTAAAAGCTCGATCGAGCTCGTCCGTTGCATTTTCGAACCGAGCTCAAACAGGAAAAAAAGCTCGGATGAATTATCAAACCGAATTCGAACAACTACTTGATCGGCTCGGTAAGCTCGTGAACTGGAGGGCAGATATGGGTAGCTACAATTGTGGATTAAAGTCTCTAATTGAGGTAATGTTTTCTTCCTTCCCAATTTCTTTTTGGAATGAAAATCAATTTCCAAACTCTAATTTTGGAATTAAAATCAACGATTGTATCAATTGAAACCATAATTCTTCAGTATTCATGGAAATTTGCCATATTTTTTTTTGGCTGAAAATTGGTAATTTTTGATAGATTTTTGAGATTTTGACATCTTTGTTCAATTGAAAATAGTGAGAAAAATAATTTAGGATATATTTGTCTGCTTCAGCCTTCAATTAGCAGGGAGCTTCATTAAACACCATTATTGAAGGTTGGTTTTCTATGAAGAAAAAAATTGATATGTTTTAGATTCTTCTTTTCAATTTTGTTTTGAATGTATGGGATATATCAATTAAATTTACTATGACGTGTTTATCATTTTCTTTTGTTTATGCACAAAATTTATTGGAATAATTTTATGATAGAATAACATGTATTCTTCTTTCTTTATTATGCACACAAAGTGTTTGAAGAAATTTCTCATAAAAATTCTAGTGATCATTCTTGTTTTAATCGTGTCTCCCCATTAACTTATTATATTGGAAGTATAATTAACAATATATTTATTTTACATATCCATATAACAAGTGTGATTGCATACTTTATCCTTGATTTCAAATTTTTCCTATACAAGCTACTGATATCCAATCATGCATATTACTAGATAAGTTTTTTAATCAATTCTATTGTTAATTTTTCAATTAAATGAATAGTTTACAGTTACATTTTGGCATGTAATATTGTTAAGAATCAAGGTGCAAATTATATTTGTCTCGTATTTCTTTATGCTTATATAATATATTGACATGATTGTAATTTTATTTGGTAGATATGTCAAATTCAAGACAAATGGATGATTCTCTTGAGAAAGAAACGACTCCAATTGTCATTGAAGAGGATACGAAGCAAGATGCTGAAATCACTGAGCCACAAAACCAGGAAGAAAATGCTCCGAAGAAAAATGATCGCAAGAGAAAATCCAAGGTCTGGTCAGAATTCACCATCATGACGAATAAAGATGGCAGCCAAAAAGCAAAATGTAATTACTGTAAGTCTCTTATTGCTCTCAACTCTCAAGGTTCAACCACTCAGTTTCATAGACATTTAAATAGTTGTGGGGTTCGTCTTGCTACTACTCGAAACCAAAGGGTTTTGACCACTCAAGTTTTAAGTCCATATGATTTTGGAGGTGGTTCTGGTGGCACCATTACTACATATAGATATGACAAAGATAAGGTTAGAGAATCTCTAGCTAGGATGATTGTAGTACACGAATATCCCTTCAGAATGGCTGAGCATGAATTTTTTACCTTATTTTGCAAAACATTAAATCCTCGTTTTGAAAAGGTGTCACGTGTGACAATTAGGAATGACTGTATGAAGCTATTTTCCTTTGAAAAAATTAAGTTGAAATCTCTCTACGAAGGTGTAGAGAGATTTAGCTTAACCGCTGATTTATGGACATCGAACCAAAATATAGGTTACTTGTGTATCACGGTCCATTTTCTTGATTCCGAATGGAGGTTGCAAAAACGGATCTTAAACTTTTGTGCAATGGCACCTCCTCACACTGGGGTTGCTATTTCAGATTGTATCTTCGAATGTCTTATTGACTGGGGGATTGAGAATAAAATCTCGACTATTACTCTAGATAATGCTTCATCTAATGATGCAGCCGTGAGAAATTTGAAAGATAATTTTGCAGTCAAAGGAAAACTTTACTTTGGCGGGAAAATATTTCATGTGAGATGTTGTGCACATGTTCTGAATCTCATGGTGCAAGAGGGCTTGCATGAAATACGAGATGTCATTGCCAATGTTAGGGAAAGTGTTAAGTACCTAAAAATGTCACCATCCCGACTTCATAGGTTCACTGAGATAGTAAAGCAACTTCAACTTCCAATCTCAAAAGGTCTGATCCTTGACGTGTCCACTCGATGGAACTCTACTTATGCAATGTTAGAATCAGCACTGATATTTAAAGATGTGTTTCCAAGGTATAAAGAAAGGGACCCATACTACCAATGGTTACCATCTTCTGAGGATTGGGACAAGGCACTTGAGGTATGTAAGTTCTTAGAAGCTTTCAATGATGCCACTCATATTTTTTCTGGTTGTGATTATCCCACTTCAAATCTGTTCTTACCCGAAGTTTGGAAAATAAGACAAATCTTGAATGAAAAATCTGATATTAATAATAAAGATTATATACGGAAGATGACTTCTAGAACGAGAGATAAGTTTGATAAGTACTGGGGCGATTGCAATTTGTTAATGGCAATGGGCGCAGTTCTTGATCCAAGGTACAAAATGAAATTGGTTGAGTTTTCCTACTCAAAAATTTATTCATCCTTTGAGGCTAGTAACCATATTAGCATGATACTTTCTTCCTTATCAGAACTTTATGGTGAATATGTTTCTAGTTATTCCTCTAATAGTATGAAACAAAAAAATCAATCGGGAGCTAGTTCATCAATTGCAAGTACTGATAGTGGAAGTGTAAAAGCAAAAACGAAAGGTAGAGCAGAGTTTGACTTGTGGGCTAAGGAATTGGATACTATAGTTCCTATAAAATCAGATTTGGATATTTACCTTGAAGAAGGGCTTTATATATGCAAGGAAGAATCGGATTCTGATTTTAATGTCTTGGATTGGTGGAAATCAAATACTTTGAAGTTCCGAATTTTATCCAACATGGCTCGGGATATACTATCCATTCCGATCACCTCTGTAGCTTCGGAATTTGCTTTTAGTGCTGGAGGAAGAGTCCTTGATCAATATAGAAGCTCTTTAAAACCAGAAACTGTTCAAGCATTAATTTGTACCGGGGATTGGTTGCGTAACGAGTGGAAAATAACAAAACTAATTGAGGTAATTGCTTATTCATGCATCATTTTTCACTTGTAAAGTTTTTTTTACTATTAAGCATTAACTAACTATATATTTCTCTAATTCAGAATGATGAAGATGAAATGCAAAATGTTTCAGTTGAATAAACTTGCATCAACCATTTACTTGCAAAATTTTCAGTATGTATAGTTGTATACATATTTTCAGATTTCTTGGAGTTTAGGTTTGTAACCAAAATGCCAACTAAAATGTTTATTTTGTACTTTCTTTTTTTCAGTGAAAGCTAAAGCTAAATGTTGCAATATTTTAAGGGAAATGTGAAGATTGCAAGGATTACTGGAGCATATAATTTCTTACAGTTCTGAATTTATTGTTTGGATTTCATAGTTAAATTTAATAGATTTTGTTATTGAATTTTCAGACTAGATGATGGTGAAGAGATTTTGTAGGTTTTTTACTTTATGATGTTATGGATGGTTGTGAATTTTTATAGATATGTTGAAAGTTTTCAGCACAAAGAATTTAATCATATTTATACGCCAATTATTTTATAAGATTATAAAGATGGGCAATTGTGGTAGCTACATTAACATGTATGTGGAATAGAGTAGAAAAAAATGTTCATCTGGTAAAGTTGAAAAGTTTGAATCATCTTTTTTGTCATTGATAGGTTTTATTTTATTATATAAATCAACTTTTTGTCATTGATAGGTTTTATTTTATTATATAAATCAACTTTTTGTCATAGCAGGTTTACTTTTTCCCTTAATCTGCTACTAAAGTGATACGGCAGATGGTATACCTTGTCTCAATTGTACTATTCAACAGCTGTATGTAACAGGCTAATGAGCATAAAGTAAAAAAATTTTGAACCAACAGCTAGCGAGCCGAGCCGAGTACTCGCGATCCAGGCTCGAGCCGAGCTCAAACAAAAAATCAGGTTAGCAGCTCGAGCTCGAGCCGAGCCTGAGCACATGAGCTTGGGTTTCGAGCCAAATTCAAACAGTGGGTTGACCAGCTCGTTTGGGCTCGTTTACAGCCCTAGGAAGGAGATTGATGTTTCCGTGGACATTGTCGTGAAAAACTCCGATCTATAGAATAGGATTTTCCTCATTTGTATTTGTAATAATATGTAAATCACAAAAAAAGGTTCTTTGTATTCAGATGAATAAAACTTTATATTTCTTTATATCCTTTATCCTCATAAGCTTGTTCTTGCTTTGATTTCTTTTCGATTTGTGCTTCGGTTTTTTACCAATACTCAACCTTGTTTAATAGTAGTTTTTGTAGGTCAGTGAGTGTTTATCGAGCGGATCGATTTTACTCATTTTTGTACTTAGTTTTTTTTACCAATAATTGGCTTTAACCGTCGTTTTTGGAGAGCGATGAGTGTTTTTATCGAGCGGATCGATTTTACTCAGTTCTTTGACTTAGGTTGTTTACCAATTATTGGTTTTAACCAGTAAGTCTGTCGCTTTGGAGATCGAAATGTGTTTATCGATTTGAATCGATTTTACTCAATTCTTTGACTTAGGTTGTTTACCAATTATTGGTTTTAACCAGTAAGTCCGTCGCTTTGGAGATCAAAGAGTGTTTATCGATTTGAATCGATTTTACTCAATTTCTTTGACTTAAGTTGTTTACCAATTATTGGTTTTAACCAGTAAGTCCGCCGCTTTTGGAGATCGAAGAGTGTTTATCGATTTGAATCGATTTTACTCAATTCTTTGACTTAGGTTGTTTACCAATTATTGGTTTTAACTAGTAAGTCCGTCGCTTTTGGAGATCGAAGAGTGTTTATCGATTTAAATCGATTTTACTCAATTCTTTGACTTAGGTTGTTTACCAATTATTGGTTTTAACCAGTAAGTCCGTCGCTTTTGGAGATCGAAGAGTATTTATCGATTTGAATCGATTTTAATCAATTCTTTGACTTAGGTTGTTTACCAATTATTGGTTTTAACCAGTAAGTCCGTCGCTTTTGGAGATCGAAGAGTGTTTACCGATTTGAATCGATTTTACTCAATTCTTTGACTTAGGTTGTTTACCAATTATTGGTTTTAACCAGTAAGTCCGTCGCTTTTGGAGATCGAAGAGTGTTTATCGATTTGAATCGATTTTACTCAATTATTTGACTTAGGTTGTTTACCAATTATTGGTTTTAACCAGTAAATCCGTCGCATTGGAGATCGAAGAGTGTTTATCGATTTGAATCGATTTTACACAATTCTTTGACTTAGGTTGTTTACCAATTATTGGTTTTAACCCTTTAAATCTTTAATTTGGCTAATAATTCATAACCAATGAACATATCTCAAAAGAATTTTTAAGCAAAAGCTTTTTATTGCAACAAACGATATCAAATTTCCGAACTAACAAAACAAATGACAATTTCCATCATTTTAGCGACATGTGTGTCGTCAATGTCTAATGCTGGGGTATTCGAGATCAACCAATTGATCACTCTTTTTGTTCGGCCATCTCTCGATCCCGTGAATCTAGAAAGTTGATCAGCCCATTTGTTCTCTGAGCGGGGAACATTTTGTATTTCTAAGTTTTCGAATTTTCCAGCCAGCTCTTTTACTTTGGCGAGGTACTTGATCATGTTGAATTCCTTTGCTTCGTATAGGCCTTCAATTTGTCGTTGTACCAACTCTGAGTCAGTTAATACTTTGAGGCTTTTCATGTTAACTTTGATGGCCATTTCCATTCCTGCAATTAATGCTTCATACTCTGCTTCGTTATTAGTTACCACGAAATCTAACGTGATTGCATAATTTATGTCTTCATTGTTTGGCCCGGTGAAATTGATTCCAGCTCCGTCTCCCTCTCTACTCGAGGCACCATCGACATGCATTAACCAGGTGTGATTTTCGACAATCAAGATATCATTATCATGACCGGTTGCGTTGTTAGGTTCTTGTATCGAAGTTGGAGTTTCTAATAAGAAGTCGGCCAGAATTTGAGCCTTAATAGCGATTCGTGGTCTATATTCAATTTCGAATTGTTCTAATTCGATCGCCCATTTAATCAATCTACCAGAGGCTTCTGGCTTCGCCAAGACTTGTCTTACTGGTTGGTTTGTGAGCACGGTTATTTTATAGGTCAAAAAGAATGGTCGGAGTTTGCGTGCTGCCACCACTAAGGCTAAAGCAAATTTTTCTATCTCCAAATAATTCTTCTCTGCTCCTTGTAGTAATTTACTTAGATAATAGACAGGCTTATGTTCAGTGCCTTCTATTTTTACTAATACCGAGCTAATGGTGACTGTGGAGATTGATATGTAAATGTATAATGGTTCACCTTCGATTGGTTTGGCTAATAATGGGGAAGAAGTTAAGTACGCCTTTAGTTGGTTGAATGCTTGATCGCATTCCTCAGTCCAAACAAAGTTCTTTGCCTTTCGTAAAGTTTGGAAGAAGGGCAAACTTCTATCTGCTGAATTGGATATGAATCTGTTTAATGCGACAATTTTTCCTACTAAGCTTTGCACTTGGGATATTGTCTTAGGTGGTCTCATCTCTTTTATGGCTCGAATCTTTTTGGGATTAGCTTCAATTCCTCGCTGATGAACCATATATCCCAAAAACTTCCCGGATTTAACCCCAAAGGTACATTTTGCGGGATTGAATTTCATGCGGTATTTTCTCAATATCTTGAAACATCGATCGAGATGTTTTACGTGGTCGGCTTCATTCATGATTTTGACCAACATATTGTCCACGTATACTTCCATTATTTCTCCGATCAGCTCCCTAAATATTAAGTTAACTAGTCTTTGGTAAGTGGCACCAGCATTCCTTAGGCCGAATGGCATGACAATAAAGCAATATACTCCCTGCTCTGTTATGAAAGCAGTTTTCTCTTGGTCTCGCTCATCCATGTAGATTTGATAGAAACCTTGAAAAGCTTCCATCATACTGAAAATAGCGAATCCTGCCATTGAGTCGACCAATAGGTCGATCCTCGGGAGAGGGTAGGGATCTTGTGGACATAATTTATTGAGGTCCGTGAAATCGTTGCACATCCTCCATTTATTATCCTTTTTATCTCCTTTAGCCACTAAGACAACATTGCATAGCCATTCCGAGAAATGTATTTCTCGAATCTGTTTAGCTTTGAGTAGCCTCTCGACTTCTGCTTTGATTATCTTATCCTTTGTCGGCCCACGATTCCTCTTCTTTTGCCTTGCTGGTTTTGCCATTGGATCAATTTTTAAAGAATGTGTGATTACTCTTGGGTCAATACCCTCAATGTCGTCCGCACTCCAAGCGAAGATGTCAACATTATTCCTGAGAAAGTTTATTAACATTACTTCCCCTTCCGGACTAAGTTTGGTCCGATCCTGGTCGTTTTTTAAGGATCCCCTTGTACGAGCATAATATCCTTGTGTTCTGGAGGCTTTATGGTTAAATCGACCGGCTTCTTTCCCTTCCGATCTATTCTGTCAGTACTGGGGATCTCGACTTCAGCTCTTTCGATGTCGTCCTCGAGCTTCCTTTTAGATGGGGTAAATGATTTGGATCGGTTCCCAGTGTTAGGGAGGTGTTATAACAATCACATGCCATGATGTGATCATTTACTATTTCTCCGATCCCAGACTCTGTCGAAAATTTTATCTTCTGATGGTATGTCGATACTACTGCTCGGAATAGGTTGAGAGCAGGTCGTCCTAATATTGCAATGTATGCGAAAGGAGTCTCCACGACCAAGAACTTTACCATTTTTACTGCCCGCTGTGGTCTCTTTCCCAACGAGACACTCAAGTTTATAGTCCCATAAGGGACTATTTCCGAGCCTCCAAATCCTACTAAATGAGTGGCTACCTTTTGAAATGTTATTTCCCCTAGGTTCATCTGTATTAAGACTTCCTTAGATATGATGTTCACCAAGCTTCCATTATCAATTAGGATCCTTTTAACGTTGTAGTTTGCTATCTCGAGCGATACTACCATTGGAAAGTCAGGGTTGTCTTCCTTCAGATCCCAAACAATGTTCCTTGGTACTTCATTCTCATTGAAACTAATGAGTTGTTCTTTCGGTAGTTTTCTTTCTAGCGTCCAAACTTCTTTCGGATATCTAATATTTCTGATTATGGACCTCGCGGTTCTACGGCGAGCATTACGGCTGTCTCCCCCGACTGGTCCTCCGGAGATTGTGTGGATGGTTCCGTTAATTTGATCATTGTTCAATTCTTATGGCGGACCATTATTAGGGGACCTTCTTCTCGGGGTTCTTCTCTGATTGTTAATTCGAGGACTCCTGCTTCTGTCTCTCTTACGACTGTTTCGTTCGAGATAGTTGTCCAACTTTCCTTGTTCGATCAGCCTTTCAATTTCCCGCTTCAGGTGAAAACAATCTTCGGTGCGATGTCCATGGGCACGATGATATCTACAATATAGATTGTAGTTTCGAGCACCTGGCTTTGGTTGTGCAATCCTTTTTGCTGGCGGAATCCAATTGTTCCTTTCAAGTACTACTAGAATTTCTTCGATAGGAACAGTCAATAGGGGGTATTCCACCTGGTTTATTCGATTCCTATTTGCTGGTTTGGCCGATCTCGATCTAGGATAGACATTAGGTCTTTTATCCTGATCGCTCCGATTATATTCTAGTCGTTGAAAAACGTTTCCTTTTCTGAAAGATCGATCGTAATCCGTTGGTCTTGAAACAGGAGCTTTGTCTTGCCGCCTCGATCCGGATGCGGGGGCTTTGTTCCTATTCTTATCCTTGAAAGAGTTCATCTCTTCTTGAGTCATATATTTCGACGCCAATGTCATAGTATCCGCAAAAGTCCTCGATTGTTTTCAACTTAGGGCATTCCCAAATTGCCTATTTTTTGTCAGGTCGAAAATGATGGAGATTATGTAGTCAATATTTGGGGAATCAATTTTTAATAACTCCACATTGAATCTCGCCAACCAGTTTCTCAAGGATTCTCCCTCTTGTTGATGAATGGTTCCAAGATAGCTCATCGGCAGTTTCTGTCTTTTATGGCTAGCAAATTGTTGAGCCAGTTTGTTGCATAACTCACGAAAGTTGAATATGGAATTGGTAGGTTGTTTTCCGAACCAATCCAAAGCTAATCCCTCAAATGTGGTAACCATCAGTTTAGCGGTATATTCTGTCGAGTGAGCATATAAATTCATTATGTTCGTAAAACTGAATATATAATCATCGGGGTCAGTGGTTCCATCATATCTTGGTAGTCGTCCCGGAACCTGCTCGGATGATTGAGCTTCTTTTATCTCCCTGCAAAAGGGAGAGCATGCTGCTAAACTTTCTTGGACCTCCGCGCTTCTGGCCCACGGGTTTTGAACGGTCCGTAGACGTTGTTCCAGACGTTCTTGTACCATTTTTTCGATCTCTCTTTCTGAAATGCGGACAGCTTTCTGTCGATTAGGGATTGCGTCCATAACATCATCATCGAGGGGAATTATGGTATGTTCCTTTGATCCTCGGCGGGTTGGTGGTGGCTTTGTTCGGTCCATTTTTCTCCGGATTCGCTCGTCAGTTGGTTTCGTATTGCTCCTTTGTGGACTGTGTAATGATCGTTGTTCGCTCACAGGGCTATCTACTTGTTCTGACATTTGATTGACCTGCCTAGGAGCTCTCCGAACTGGATTCGCCCTAGTTGTTCTGGGGTCTCTGAGCACATGCTCGGGAACTAGCAGTTCTCCTGGATACAGCGAGTTAAATAGCATAGCGATCTGTCTTAATTTTTCTTGTGTTTCCACCAAAGGGACAGGGATTGTAGGAGCCACGGGGGCTTCTGGTACAGTATCAGCGGCGATTTCTAGTTGTCCTTGAGAATTTTGGACATGGATCCCTTGAAGTTCTTCGTGATTCGGCAGTTGATTGTTCTCTCGTTGATTGTCATCGTCGTTAACGATTGGATTGTTATTAGTTGTCTCGTTCTGCAAATCGTCCGATGTGATAGGCGGATGCGTCATGTTACTTCTTGCCTCGTTATGAGCGTTCTTCCTTGGGCGAGCCATTTGTCTATCGAATAATTAACTTAGGCCCCTCGGTGGGCGCCAACAGATTTAGGTTTTGGTTAAATCAATGATAAAGGTTTATGGGGTAAAACTATATAGAGATTATAGGGCCTAGTTACTTTATTCCGGATGGATCAATCTCAAGAAAGAACAATAAGTAAATAAGAACAAGAACACGAGATAATGAATATAGTATAGCAAAAGCTTTTCTATTATTTTGATATCGGATTGCCCAAGTATGTAGGCATCAGTTCTCCAGAATAATCTTGTTCTCCCTATACAATTGGTGATTCAGCTATTTATATGATATTAACCCTAGTTTTACAAGGAAACATAATCCTACTAGGACTCGGGGTATTATTCCTTCTTGAACTCGGATATCGGTCTCATCGTCGTGTATAGATATCTCTGGTCGGGTCGAGTGGTTGTTAGCGAATGAGCTTCTTGGTCGAGCCGAACGAGTATCTTTTAGTCACTCCGAGTGTTATAAGGGGTGTAAAATAGCCCCATCAAATAGATATAAAAAGTGACAAGTTTAACCTTCACACTTCATATCTTGTCACAAGATTCAATTTTCTTATAGTGTTAAAAATCTACTTGTAATTTATAACGAAATTAAAAATGATTTTTTCCTAATAAAATAAGAGCCTGAAATTTTTTTCTAATAAAAATAAATAGGAAAAGTTTTGATAATTAGACAAAACACAACATATTAATTACATTTAGCTCAAAAATAGGCAAAATTACAAAAATCATCCAAAACTAATCATTGATTTTGGATTTTCGTTTCAAACTATTCAATTTGGCGAATTTCATCCCGTGATTTAATATTTTTTTGGAATATCGTCCCACCGTTAATTATAGGACGAAAATTGCTCATTTGCCGTTAAATTATCACATGGTTGCCTACGTGTCATGACGTGGTAAATTTTAACATGAATAATTATATAATATTGCAGAATTCGTCCCAAACTAATTACAAGATTGAACCGTCATTTCCATTATATTAAAATTTTAATATTGAGACTAAATTCATACAAAATGGTAAATTATGGGACGAAACTCGGATAGTTGATGTAGTTTGGGACGAAGAATCAAAATTAGTAATTAGTTGGGCTATATTTCAAACAAATATTAAATTGCGGAATGAAATTTGGTAAGATATTATAATTTGAGATGAAAATCCAAAATCACTAATTACTTCGAGACGTGTTCTTCAATTTTACCTCAAAAATATAACAGCTCATTAGCCCAAGTGCTCAACATTCACTTAAGAAGGTCCATAAAATTGCTGAAAACTTGGGTTGGGCCTATGCTAGTAGTGTCATCCACCTTTTGAGGCCCAATTCAGTAAAGCCCACCAAAAGACAAACATCAAATTGCAGCTGGTGCCTGCATATCCCAAACACACGTGCCAGATTGAAATTTGATTTAATCCAACCATCAGTAATCCATTCCCTTCCCTCGGGATAAAATGTTTAAACCACATACCAAAATAAGCAAAAGCTCAACCTTAAAACTTCTCCTCCTCATTCATCAATGGCCTTAGCCATTGCTGCAACTGCATTTTCAAGCTTCCCAAACAGGTCACTATAATTTCTTATTTAACATTAAATTCTCGCCCCTTAATTTTCTTTTAAGTTAATCAATTTTTGTTAATGTTAAATCAGGGAAACATGGCCACGAATTTCATTACAAGGAAATATTGTAACTAGGTTGTCAAAAAGTAGTTGGGGTTTGAATGCGGGTAAAGGTGTGTCCAGTGTGTGCGAGCCACTTCCTCCAGATAGGCCACTTTGGTTCCCTGGTAGTTCGCCTCCTGAATGGCTTGATGGCAGGTAACAATACATTGTGAGGATTTTGATTAATCTAATTACCTTTAAAATTGTGTTTCTCTGTCGGGTTTTTTTGCACTTTGCACCCCCAAATCATAGAAAATAGACACTTTGCACCCTCAAAACTTAGATTTATCACTTTACACCCTCAAAATATGAAAAATGCAGCACTTTGCACCCTCTTTTATTTTCAGGCAAAAATTCAAGGGCAAAATAGGTAATTCAATAGTATCGGTACTTTACACCCTCAAAATTTTTATCTATTTTACAAAATTTAAGGAAAAAAAATGAATTACATATTTTGCCTTATATTTATTTCATTCCGATAATCAACTTTGACGAAAAAAACAAGGGATTTATTTTTTTATTTGAGGGTGTTAAGTGTTAATTTTGTATTTTGAAGTGCAAAGTGCCCATTTATTGTGTTTCGGGGTTGGAACTTTCTGATTTGTTCTTAATTAGAGGATATTAAGTGCAAATTTTATTTTGTGGGTACAAAGTGCGAAATTCTCAAGTTTTGAGATCACAAAGTGCTAAATCTAAGTTTCGGAGGCGCAAAATACTTATTTTCCATGTTTCGGGGATGTAAAGTGCAAAAAACCCTTCTCTATCTCTCTTCTAGAAAAAAGAAAAAAGAAAAAAGAAAATTGACCGAGGTGAAAGAGTTTTTTTTTTCTTTAATAATTCAGATGTCCAATATTACATTATACTAATCATGAATCCTCAAAAACTTGCATTCAACACGAGATGAACTTCAAATAGTTTGATTTAATTTTAGCCATATATTTTTTTGCATTAACATTTTATTAGTGAAATAGCCAATTACATCACTATATCATTACACTAGGAAATTACAACGAAGTTAATGCCACCAATTTAAACATGTATTTAACTATGTGATATTTATAATATTCAATTTACTATTTTACAATTTGAAAAATAGTATTTTATCCTCGTGTGAAAATTTTGAATGAGCAATTTACCTCCCTCAACATGAGAGTGTATCTTACTCGCCGAAATTGAGAGCAAACATGAAAAATGTTATTGTAACATAGGGGGGTAAATTGCAACATTTATGATAATTCAGAAGGTAAAGTGTCATATTTATCATAACACGAGGATGTACCACATTTAACATAAAGAAGGGGCCAGGGTAAAGTGCCACATATTATCAATTTGTATCTTTCTAAGTTTAAAAATAGTTAGGAGATGGTGTTAAACTTTTATAAAATTAGAGATGAAATGTTCTTTTTCAAATCACATAGAGATAAATTGAACATTTTACAAACAACAGGGGATAGATTGTCATTACCTCAATTACAGTGAGTAAATATCTTACAACTAGGATTAAAGTGGATTATATACCCACACTTGAGGTGGGACTCGACCTAAGACCGTTAGGCCTCATCTGCATTGATCATTTTGGAGAATTACTAAACTATGTCTTAGGTTTATTGTAATGATCACTTTTCATATTTGGAAAATTATATAAATTATCTAATAGTATAAAATTCATTACAATTGTCCATTATACGGCGTTAATTTCCGGCGCATGTCGATGTTATCAAAAAAACTTTTGATTTGAAAAAAAAGTTGATGAAAAAAATGATAAAATTGGGTTCAATCGGTGAAAAATTAATGAAGAAAAATCGATTTGCCATCATTGAGGTTTGTGATTTCTTAGATAATACTTAGGGGTATTTATGAAACTTAAACTTTTTTTTTTTTGATGAAATTAATGCCGTGAGGGTGTAACAGTACTAAATCCATTATCTCAGGGGTAGTTCGAGTAATTTTCAACATGAAGGGTGGTTGGTATAAGAGTGAAAGACAAAAGAACCTGTGTGTTATTTTATCTCCCAAAATTTCCCTGTGATATCAAGTGTCAAATACACCCTAGAAAAGAGAGTGTGATTCAAACGCGAAAATTGCAAGTATTTGTTCACATTTTGCTTTTGCTATGAAAATTTTATCCCTGACATCGAAAAACAAAAACACCCCCTATATTTTGCCTCTCCCAAAAACCTCCCCTGTTTTATTTTAAATCCCAAAAAATCCCTTTTGTTTGGTTTTAAATACCGCACTCGATCCAAGTAGTATATACTTAGATTTTCAAAAAGAATAAATAAATTTAAAATAAAAACAAACACAGGGGGGTAATTTTGTCATTCAGTCAAAAATCAAAATTAATTTTTTTTGGGTTTAGTGTGGTAATTAAAACAAAATAAGGTTGTGGGTAGGGGGAGGTTTGGGAGTTAAAATAAAACAGGGAGTTTTTTGGGAGTTAGACAAAACAGAGGGGATGTTTTTGTCTTTAGCTCTTAATATAATTATACTAAATCTCAGGGTAGTTTGAGTAATTCTCTCATTATTATTTTGTACACTGATACCAGTTTCTTTTATTTATTTAGTCTGCCTGGAGATTTTGGCTTTGATCCGTTGGGATTAGGTATGCAATTCATGTTATATAATCAAATCCATCTCCCCAATAAGTATTGCTTAAAAGTTATTTTCTCTAGTTCAAAATGTTAGCATGTAGTAATAACTTATCTTACATATACAGGATCTGATCCTGAACTGCTAAAATGGTTTGCACAAGCGGAACTAATGCACGCGAGGTGGGCAATGCTTGCCGTTTCCGGAATTCTCATACCGGAATGGCTAGAAAGTCTCGGACTTATGAAAAACTTCTCATGGTATGATGCTGGTGCTCAAGAATATTTTGCCGATCCCATAACCTTATTTGTGGTGCAGTTAGCCTTAATGGGCTGGGTCGAGGGCCGGAGATGGGCCGATATGCTAAACCCGGGATGTGTTGACATTGAACCGACTTTGCCAAATAAGAAGAAGCCGAAGCCTGATGTAGGGTACCCGGGGGGCCTATGGTTCGACTTTATGATGTGGGGAAGAGGATCACCTGAGCCTGTGATGGTGTTGAGGACTAAGGAGATCAAGAATGGGAGACTTGCTATGCTTGCTTTTGTTGGTTTTTGCTTTCAAGCTGTTTATACTGGACAAGGCCCGATCGAGAATTTGATGGCTCATATTGCAGATCCTGGCCACTGCAACATTTTTTCGGTTACGTGATTTTGAGAAAATGCTATTGAAGTTCTCTAAGATAGTTGATTTTAAGTTCTCTATTTGGGTGATTTATGAGCGGACCTCATGAGGTTTAGTCATCTTACAAAGAATACCCTAACGTTTAAAAAATTACAAGAAGACCCGTTCTGGTATAGACTATGTATCAAAACACCACTTACAGCTTCAACAATCCTTACAAGGACACTCCTTGTAATTTCTGGAACCATAGAGGGTTTTATGTGATTACGGTAGACCTCAATGGGTCCGAGTGTAAATCACCCTACATTTTTTCTTTTTCCTGTCCAATTTGCAAGCTTTGTGCAAACTGGGAGGTAGTGGTTAGAAACTTAGAATTATCATTATGTGTGTTAGACTGATGAAGGGTCCCTATTTTTTCAGGCTTTTACAACGCAGTAAGACAATCTGACTTCCTGAGGCGACATGAATCGAGATAGCAAAGCAAGTGGTAAAGCTATAAGATGTGAATCATTGAAATAGAAGAGACCATGTATTTTACCTTGGAGTTGATCTAATGTACTTATGTAAGATCAAGAAATCTTTGGAAAAGTTCTATATAAGTCTCAGTTTCATGCATTTGATTACAGTGTGTCGATATAATTCGTGTTAACATGCATCATCATCTGTTATGAGAGTTTTTGGCACGTATATGACAAAAATTACCCTCATAGCAGAGGGTTCAAAGTGTGGCCCATATAGTCGAAATATGGTGTTTGGAATATTGTGTTGTTTAAAGATGTTGCACTTTTGCTATCAACTACGAATTCTAGCACGAAAACTAACATTCGATCCTACAATTGGTATTAGAGCCAATGTCATGGATTCAACTCCTGATAGGATAATTGATAGGAAGGGAATTGTGGTCTGGGCGTGACAACAATTGCGCTCGTGGTGGGAGAATTCAGAATGTCGTTTTGCACAGTTGAACTCACTTGGTCCAACAAAGATTGAATCACATTTGTTCTTTGATTTTGTGGGTGCAACTAAAACTTGTCTAGGCCAATGTTATAAAAACCGGACCGGATCCGCCGGTCCGACCTGTTCGACCGCGAACCGGAGGTTGATCCGGTCCGGTTTACCCCCTAAAGCCACTTGACTCAAAAATCAGCTTGAACCGGTTCAACTCGATTCTGAATTTTTTTTTCTTTTTCGATTTTTTAATTTTTTTAATGTTAAAAATAAGTTAAAATTTATTATATAAAGTGAAATTTGAACACCTAACCTCTTGCATGAAACATAACTTCCTTACCATTTGAGCTATATCATTTTTGTTGAATTTTTAGTACAAAAATTTATAAATTTTGAACGTGTAGCCAAATTTATTTATAAATTAGATTATGATAATTAACTCAATTAACATTTTACAAATTATCAATGAAAATTAATACTCAAATAATAATTTTTTATTAAAATTTGTTCTATAAGATATTTCTTTTCAATGTTATTTTTAGGATAAAGAGTATCAAATTTTGAAAGTCAAATCGATATATTATGCAAGTTTGATTTTGAATATTAGACTTTTAAACATAATCATATTTTAAAATTTATAAATATCCTTTGTTGTATTTTTAACTTACACTTTTAAAATTTTATAAAGAAATATAATCATATTATATTTATATGAGCTTACAAATTAGTATCACATTACCGTTATGATATAAGTTAGATAATTATTATATGATTTAATTTAAATATAATCTAAGATTTTGTATATTTGAAATTAGTTGTAGGATAATGTTTAAAATTTATGCATATTACATTTACTTTAAAATTAAGTATATTTATTATATCATTATGACGTTATCCGGTTCAACCATTGGTTCAACCGATTCGACCAGCAAAATTAGTGATCAATTGGCTCACCGGTTCACTATTCGGTCCAGTTCTAAAAACTTTGGTCTAGGCTGAAATTCAGTTTGCTTTTATGTAAATAGTCGATATAGGACTAATTGGCATCTATATACTACATATGCATAAGCATATTGCATTCCGAAATTAACATTTTGGAACATTATACAATGGCGTTGCATACATTATTGGGTTGCTAAATGCACATTATAATGTCAGGAATATGCAATAAAAAGGCTCAAAATGTTAGAAATTTAATTTTAGGGTACAAAAAGAGTTAAAATAATATATTTTCGAGGAATGAAAATTTTTAATACTAAATTTTAGTCTAAAAAACACATTTGATATCAATTTTCGAAAAAAATATATTTCATACCATGATTTACACCTTCTTGGCACATTGAGTTTTGCCGTCAATTTTTGGACGGAATTCAGCAATGCCGCTCATGTGCCTGTTAAGTTGACAATGGCAGGTCTTTAAAATCCGTGTATGTATTTCCTCCCATTGTCAACTAAAAGGGCACGTGTGGTACATGCTGAATTCCATTCGAAAATTGATGACAAAATTAAATATATTATGAAGAAAGTGTGAATCATGTTATAAAATATATTTTTTCAAAAAATTTGTTACCAGATATATTTTTTGGATTAAAATTATTTTCCCTTCCTCGTATATTATAAGGTGCCGTTTGGTTTAGCATATAAGGCCCAATAAATTAAATAGTGAGACTTTATTTGGTGTTTGGTTCTACAAATAAGAAAATCTGGACAGCCCCAATTTGCCCGGCTTTTGGTGGGTCAGCCCCAATAAATAGCTCTAATATCTCTATTATAATTGGGCATCAACTCCTACAATTACATTATGGTGGAATAAGGAAATTCACACCTTTGTCCTCACTTTTCATTAAAGTATATATATAATATTTTAACATATTCCTTTCACATAAAATCAAAAATTAGACGGGAGAGGAGCACTGCGATCGTTTTGGAGCTGAAGAAGAACCCTAGTCTTCTTACAACTCAACCCTACCGCAAAAATCTGCTAATATATCTTTCATTTTCTCCTGTCTTTACTCTCCACCAACTAAGAGTTTTTTTGTTCAATGATTTTTCCCATGTCTAGAATCTCCCAATTGAGATTTATTAGTGAACCTTTCATCCGAATATTTTAATATCTGGAAGACAACTCAGTTATTTAATTGGATTTACTTATACTATCTGAAATTATTTTAGTATGATATTTATTATATTTTCAAAATCGATTTTCAATTGAAATTGTAAGGGCACAAATTGATATGAACATATTGGAAGAAAAATGTGGAGTAGTGGTGTAGAGTTCTCTCCCGAGAAATGAAAAGTTGATATGATTTGGAACATGACTTGTTAATAAAAGAAAGGGTAAAAATGTCAAATTTGCATATTCATGTTATAATCATGCAAAACAAACACTTAAATCCAAATAATAACTCAATTATAATTTGAGTGAAAATATACAACCAAACACCAAACTATATAATTGCATAACATTATAATATTGTGGAATAGCTAATTCCACCTTATTTAATTTGGGAGAACCAAACGGCACCTTAGGGTATGGCACTGTTTGAATATAGCCATGAGGAGGTAAATGCAAAATACTTCCCTGTGTATGTAAAACTGAGAAGAAACTACCCTGTGAAATTTTTATTGAGCCAAAATTCCTTGTGTTTTCAAAAATCCTACAGAAAACACCCAATTTGTAAAAAACAGGTAATTTCGGATCGACATATTTCAAAAAATCATTTTAAAAATACTTCAAGTTGTTTCCGTGAAATTTCACGTGATATATTTTAAAAATGATTTCTTGAAATATTTCAATCCAAAATGACCTATTTTTTTACAAATTGAGTGTTTTTTGAAGGGTTTTAAAAACACAAAAAAATTTGGCACAATAAAAATTTGACAGGTTAATTTCTTACAAATTTTACATATCACAGGGGAGTATCTTGCATTTTTCCCGGTTTCCTCCGAAAATCTCTCTTCTTCATTGGACAATTTGCAAATCAAGCTTCACCTCTAATTTCTACTAAAAAATTATCCCACAGCATCATGCATATCATTTCACAAATAAAACCACACAAATTTCCTCCAAAAAAAAAAGTTTACACAAAAGTACTCTCTCTCCGAACAGCGCGGCAGGTCTGTCCTCACTCCGCCGCCGGAAAAATTTCTCCGATAATATCAATCCGCCATGGCCGCCGCTGTTCGCCTTCTCCTAATTTCCTTCTTAATTTTCTCTCACTACACCCCTTCTCTCTCCACAGGTGAAGACGTCCACCTCCTCGAATTCAAAGACGGGTTTCAAAATTCATCAGCCCTTGATTCAACTTGGCGTAGTGGGACCCACCCATGTCGTGATAATTGGAGAGGAATCGAATGTGAAGATAATAATAATGTTTCATCCTTAATACTAGTTGATCTTGGGTTATCTGGGTCTTCTCAACAAATCGATATTGAAGCTTTATCAAATCTAGAAAGACTCCGATTCGTAAGTTTAGAGAACAATAGCATTTCCGGTCCCATTCCCGAATTCAATCGACTTACGTCATTAAGATCTCTGTTTATATCAGGAAATCAATTTTCCGGCGTAATACCTGATAATTTCTTTGACAATATGGGTTCTTTGAAAAAACTCGACCTAGCCAGAAATCGATTCTCCGGTAAGATTCCGGCGTCGTTAGAGAGATTGGGGAATCTAGTACAACTATCTTTGGATAATAATGAGTTTTCGGGACCTATCCCTTCAATTGGACAGCAATCTTTGGTGGAAGTCGATTTTTCGAATAATAATCTACAAGGAAGAATTCCACAACTTATGTCGAGATTTGGAGCCAAACCGTTCGATGGAAATCCCGACCTATGTGGCCCTATCGTCTCCAAACCATGTAATGCAAATGGGTTACCGGACGCCAATAACCCCTCAAGTGATTCAGACGCGGGCACAAAATGGGTTATATTGGGCATAGTAGTAACTGTGTTGTTAATGACAATACTATTTAACAAAGCAAAGAAACGAGAGGAGAATTTTAGCGTGTTAGAGAAAGAGAGCTCGAACAAGGTGGTACAAGTGCGTATTCCGAGCTCTAATAGGAGGAGCATGAGTAGGAAAGGAGGAAGTTATAAGGATCCCGGAACCCGTTCTCTGAGAAGAGGCACGTCTACTGGGAAACACGGAAACGATCTTGTCGTGGTTAATGAAGAAAAAGGGATTTTTGGTTTGCAAGATTTGATGAAGGCTGCGGCAGAGGTTCTTGGAAGTGGTGGTTTGGGATCGGCTTATAAAGCGATAATGGGAAATGGAGCGTCGGTTGTGGTGAAGAGGTTTAGGGATATGAATAAGTTGAATAGAGACGCGTTTGATGCGGAGGTTAGGAGGCTAGGAAGGATAAGGCACCGGAATATCTTGCCACCATTGGCGTATCATTACCGTAAAGAAGAGAAGCTTTTGGTGACTGAGTTTGTTCCTAAAGGGAGCTTAACGTTTCTATTACATGGTAAAATTTCATAATTCTTGTTTAGATATTGGCGAAAAAGCAATATTTGTCTTTTAACTTTTGCAAGGATGCGAATTAGGACCATCTAGTTTCGACTTTCAACAAGCAATTTACATTAAAGATTCTTTAGAGGAAACTGTTTTTTTGGTACTATAGGATAGATCTACTTGCAATTTTGATACCATATGATAGATTTTCATTACAACTTTGGGGGGATTCTAGGGTGCCGCTACGTTAGGTGCCGTGTGGTATTATCACACAATGTGTATCACATTGTATGGTATAAGGAGTATAATTTATACCATAGAATGTGACACACATTGCGTGGTAATACCACATAATTTGGAATAAATACTACATGATGTGGGGGTCATACTAAATATATGAGGTTAATACTATGTAATGTGATCATGTACCATAGAATGTGATACACATTGTGTGGTAATACCAAACCCATTTTTTTCCGCAACTTTGTTACCAAACTCATTTTTTTCTCAAAGTTAATGATAATTTAATTCCTATAAAATGCATAATGTTCAATTTACCTCCTCGTGGTTTAAAAAAGAGCATTTTACTCCCTGAAATTTTGTAAAAGTTTCACATCGCCTCCCTAATATTTTTATAGGCGGTACTTTATCAACTTTTATTATGATAATATAACATTTTACCCCTTGTGTCATGATACATGTGGCAATTTATCCCCTATGTTATAAAATAGTTTACATGTTTATTCTCAATTTCGGTCAGTGAGTTACAATCTCCGGCTGAATCAGGTAAATTTCTTTATTAAAAATTTTATAGGGGTAAATTGATTTTTTTTAAATTTATAGAGGGGTTGAACATTATGCATTTCGTAGAGGGTAAATTGTGATTAGTTTTGTAGAAAAATTGAGTTTGATATCAAAATTGCAATGAAAACCTATCCAAGGTACAAAATTTGTATTTTTGTATTCAATGAAAGTTAACCTATCCTATGGTACCAAAAAAGCAATTTTCCTTTGTTCCTAATTTTTGTCACCAGTGCCTAGAAACTATCACGCAAGTAAAGAAAAATTAACCCTCCACGTCACTTGCCAAATAAATTGGAGGAAAAATTAACACCCTATTGCCGTTCATTTCTTCTCCTACCAACTGATTATTAGGGGAAAAAAGCCGGAATTCCCCTCCATTTCTTCCTTCCCCAAGAAATCGTGGCAATTTTAGGCACTAGTTTTAATTCCGACGAATTTAGAACTAAAATTGCAGCAAATTAAAACATAATTGATGTAAATTATTTGTCGGAGCTAAAAGTGTCCCATTTCCGCATCCCAGTAAAAGTTAACTGACTAATATTGCTCTGTTTGCCTTTAGATATTGAAACAAATATAACTAATGCAAGTTTTTAATCATATCAGGTGATCGCGGATCCACATCTCATGCGGAGCTAACATGGCCTATTCGACTGAAAATCATAAAGGGAGTGGCTCGAGGAATGGGATTCCTCCACACGGAATTTGCAAATTACGAGCTCCCACATGGGAATCTAAAGTCGAGTAACATTCTTCTATCTTCAAACTACGAGCCACTTCTCACAGACTATGCGCTATATGCTCTAATTAGTAACACTCATTCCGTGCAAGCTCTGTTTTCGTATAAATGTCCTGAAGCTGTACTATATCAGCAACTTTCTCCGAAAAGTGATGTGTACTGTCTCGGAGTAGTTATTCTCGAAATTATGACCGGGAAATTTCCCTCTCAGTATCTAAATAACCAGAAAGGTGGGACTGATGTGGTGCAATGGATAAGGCAAGCGGTTTCTGAAGACAGAGTCTCGGAATTGATCGATCCCGAGATTGTGAACACTTCGAGTTCAATTGGTCAGATGGAAAAAATGCTGTTTATTGGTGCTGCTTGTACTGAAAGTGATCATGACAAAAGGATTGAAATGAGGGAGGCTATAAGGAATATAGAGGAAATACAAGTTTGAGGCTTTAAAAAGATGAGAATACTCTTTTCCATTTATTTATGATTTAATGAATGGAACTTTTGTACAGAAATGGTACTTGGGTACCTTTCTAGTTTAGAAAAAGGTAGGGATGGATCATATATAGGAAAACCATTTTATTATTTTTTTGTAGATATTTGAGAAAGCACATAGAAGATAGAAGTAGAACTATTGAACAATCAAATTTGGGGTGGGGTGGTGGATTCAACATGTTTAGGATTTTCTGAGATGATGATCAATAATATTATTAGTTCAAGTTTGAAGATTTTCAACTTCATAAAATATATTACAAATTCAGAATATGAGGGCAAAAAGTATATTTAATTAGATTATTGAACATTTATTTTTTTAAATGTTTTATATCCTTGTGGAATCTAAAATACTATTATAACGTTGTGAGAAGCAAAAAACACATCATTTTGATTTACCAAGATACAGATACCCTTACTGCAAATAATTATAAGTTAACGAGGTTTATCGTAATTACAGAAAACCTTATGTAGTTAAAAAATTACAAGGATATTCTTTACAGGGTATTTTTTGTAAATATTTTCACAAGTTGTTGTTGGGATTCTTACAGGAAAACAAGCCTCAGGCAACGGAAATATAAAACTTTTAGGCTCCCCTTGGAGATCTTGCCAGGATACAATCCGGTATATATTTAAACTAATATTAAACAAGTGTAATAATCACAAGATTAAGTTATACCTGCTTCCTAACAAATCCAAGCCAAACTCTGATATGTAGGAAATCCTCGGAGACGCGAACTCGACTTCTTTCAATTTTCACTTTCAGTCCCAAGTTTTACTTAGCGCCCCACGTGTTGCGCCTCTACGGTTCAGTACACCACATACACACAAAAACCTTGAGATCTTTGATCGGCTAGAACATAGAAGAAATCAAGATACAAAACTAGAGAAGAAAAGACAGAAGTCGATCGACTTCTGTAAGGGTAGGGGCGACGGCTAGGGCTTAGGGAAGAGAGAGAGAGAGTTTTTCTTTATCTTGTTTTTGAAGAGTTATACAAAGTGTATACTTAGTATTGTGTCTTGTATTTTCACTAAGACTTAATGGAGCTTATTTATAGATCTTGTAATCCTAGCCCTACTAGGATTCCTAACAAGATCTAACTCCTAAATTGGCAAAGCCTTTTAATTAATGCAAGCCTACATTAATTAAATGGTCTTGCCTTGTAATTAGTCTTGGGCCCATCTAAATCTCCAAGATTAATTGGCCCATTAATTAAAAATCCATTTATCCTAATTAATTAAATTGGACTCCTAGCCCAAATAATTAATTCCCACTAATCTTTATTTAATTAAATTAAACTCCAAGTTTAATTAATTAAATCTTCTCTCTCCTCAGTTAATTAAATCTAATTTAATTAATTAGTCTTATCAAATTAAAAACCTGTTTAATTTGACATTTTGATCCAACCCAATTGGATCGAATTCTTGCGCCCAAATGGATCGACCAAGTCAAGTCCAACTTTCTTCGTTTCCTGTTTCCGCTCGATGTGTTTGTGTATGTCCCCATATGTTCACTACATAATTGGCCGCGGGTTATAACTAAACGTGCATTTTATTATTCGAGTAAACATATACTCTAAATCAATCGAACACTCTGTCAATTGACAATTCCAAAATTAGCACCCCTGCTAATTTAGGAATTCTCCCACACTCCACAGTCGATGTCTGGCCAAGAAAAGAGAACAACTGGGTCGACCGAATCGACTGGGTCGACTGGGTCGATTTAATTGACTGGGTCGACTGTGCCGACCCAATTGGAGCGAAAGTGATCCGATTGGAATTGGATCAAGATCATAAATTAAATTGGAATTTAATTTGTGAGTTAATTAATTAAGTTGGATTTAATTAATTATAGGAAGATTTAATTAAATGGACTTAGACTCTAATTTAATTAATTGGGAGAGAAATTAATTAATTGGGCCATTTAATTGGGAAATTAAATGAAGCCTAATTAAATTAATTAAGGAGTGGACTATGTTTTAATTAGAAGACTTAGTCTTCTAACTAGAAGGGCCATGGTCCATGTAGGAGACTTGGAGTCCTAGTCCTAGGAGGATTATGAGAATTAGACATCTATGAATATGAAGCTGGATGTCGTAATCAAACACACAACTTAAGAGAGCCAAAATACCAAGTCAAGAAAAATACTCTCTCTCTCTCTCTCTCTCCTCATAAAATCGGCCGAATATTGTTTTTCGTTTTTAATTTTAGCTCCTTAGTCGTTCTCTAACCCTAAATCTAAATATACCCTATGTTCTAGCCGATTAGGTTATATTTATTTTCGTGATATTGTGGTGTATCAACTCGTAGATTCGCAACACATGGGGCGCTGCAACAGGGCATTAGATCGACCTATCCAAGGGAGAAACCCGACTTTGTTTGTTGACTGGATTTGCAAGGAGACAGGTATAACTTGGATCTAGTTATTAATGTCGTTTAAATTAATATTCATATATATACAACCAGTTTAGTATCCTGACAAGATTCCGTGAGAGGCCCTAAAAAGTTTTAAATTCCGCTCCCTGTAGGGCTGTTTATCTTACCGAATCCCAACAATATCTCGTCATTTCCCTAGTCTTACTTTATTTCGTTTTGGCATTGTTTTAACCTATTCTCTATTTGTAGTTGAGATCATTGAGAGGTTTCGAACTTCGGTAGTAGGTTCGAATGTTGCATCTTCCACAAAGAAAACTCAGGGCCAACCGCGTAAGCAGAAGAAATCCAAGGTGGGTCAAAATTCTACGGCCGAGGGTCCCATCGTAGATACTATCGTAGTTCCGACCCCGGTGGCCTCTATTCCGAGGATCGAGGTCGGGGGAACATCACAGGCTGAAGATGATGGTCGCCTTCGAACTGTATTTTCGATTAACACTGCCGACTCCAACGCAGCTGGGTACATCTATTACACATTCAAGCAAATTCAGGCTCGACAATTAATTGAGGAACGAATGTCTCGGAAAAGAAATACCGAGGCTCCTGAATCTTCGAGAAGGGTAAGGCCCTTTGGGCGGAATCTTGTTCATATTCTTTGTCGTCCGGGAAGGACGGAACCTGATTTGACAGATTATATTGAAGATCATCTTCGTGGTCCGAGGGCATCTGGCTATGCCGAGGATGGGAGTATAGGCTCGGATTTCGGCCCCAAAGGGGACCATTCGGTCGATAAATCTTTTAGAATCCTTATGGCTGGAAGATTCAAGGACGATAATACCGAACTCTTCAACATGGATTGTTTTCAAATAATGGACAACTTTTCTCGAGCGTATCAGGAGGTGAGTTAATTTTGATCGTGAATCTCTTTTTCTTAAACTTATTACTTGTAAACTGTTGTGGATACTTCATTTCCCTTTTCAGGCTGGGGACCTATTCGTTCATCAAGCACACCGGTTGGCCATCCTGGAGGAAGAATCCCAACAAGCCCATAACGCCCTTAGACGTATTTTGAGGGAAGATGCGGTTATCGCGACCCAATACACGGATGTTACCAGAAAATTATCAGAGGTCGAAAAAGAACTCGGGGCCACTAAAAAGGAGCTCGAAGAGGCGAAGAGTGGCAGGTACACGGTCACAGCGGAGGAGAATCTTGTTGCGGTCGTAGGAGAGAAAAGTGCTCTCGAGCTGGAGGTCGAGAAATTAAAAGCGGATCTAGATCAGACAAAAACAATATCGGAACGAGCGTATGCTCATGGTCGAGAAGAAGCCAGGCTTCCAGCTATAAGGGAGTTTTTGGTGTCTCCCTTCCCCGATTTACTAGTCCGACAAAGATCAGGCCCCATAAATAAGTCCTTATTCTACAAGGGAGTTCAACAACTGATAGTGGCTGGAAAGATCCCGGGCCAGCTTGGTGACTATCTCCCGCATATGAATGCTTATAAGAATATCTTTGGAGAAGATTACAAGGCTTCTTCATTACCTCCGGATGTTGAGAATCTTCAAGACCCTGATATGCCAAACCCTTCTTGCTCCCCTTCTTGCTGAGTTCGGGGTTCCCATGCCAAACCATGATATGCTCGAAGGAAAGGAAGAGGTAAATATCGTGTGTTGGTCCCAAGTGGTCTGTTGAGGTCTAGAGGGGAGGGGGGGGGGGGGGTGAATAGACCTCTGAAAATTTTAGATTTTAAAACTTTTCAAGTAGTTTGTCAGCAGACTAAGCTGATCGAGAATTGTAAGAAAACTAGGCTGATCGCGCACAAAGCTTGAACAACAGAGTTGACCACTCTTCCGATGATAACTTAGATGATTACAACAAAATCAAATTTTCAATCAGAATACTTGCAGCGGCTATAAAACAGTGTTTTTCACAAGTAGCCTTAGAAAGAATTTTATCCCCAGTTTTTGCAAACTTCTTTAAAAATCTATTTTTCATTTTTCTGAGTGTTTTAAAAGTATGCAAGAAAATAATGCAATTTAAAACACAAAGAATTTTTATAGTGGTTATATGGATAAAAATCCTTTAGTCCACTCTTCCAAGTCACTTAGATATTGGGTTATACTATAAACAAAGAGTTTACAATATACAATGCTTGCGCTTTACAACAAATGATAAGCCACAAGTTCGCAGCAGGAAATCACAAAGAAACTCCTACCCTCTAAAGTAATATCACTCACTTAGACGAATATCTACTTCTCAAAACACTCCTCTATTACAGATTCACTCAGAAAATATTTTCTTTTTGCGTCAACTTAGCTTCTATCAACAAATGACTTCAACAGACGAGTGAGCTGTTCTTGAGCTTTTGAGATTTAGAGAAATTAAGCTTCGCGTATGAAATCTCAAATTGTTGTGTTGTCTCTAACTCTTGAATTCAGCTCTATTTATACTTGTTTTTGAAATCTATCAAGTTGAAGGTAAGACAAATTTCAAAGCTACAAGTATTGGTCCCCCTTTTCCTAGAATGGCTCCCTGCAACTGTTGCACTGTACACTTCTGCTGTACTATTTTGCCAGTCGCATTTAATGCACCCTACTGACCCGAGAATGTCTTTAATCATTTTCCATTAATACCCTTATCTTGCAACATTTATTACTCCAAGTGCATTTATTACCGTTGGGCAGACTCCTTGATCTCATCCACTATGCTGATCGAAGTAACCCGTCTGATAGATACTCTACTGATCAAACTTGAACTCATCTGATTTGAGTAAACTGATAATCTACCCATCTGATTTCGAAGTCAGCTTAAGATCAGTAGTCTTCTGGACCTTTGCATTTTGACCCTTCTGATAGTCTTCTTACTTGAACAAAATTCTTCTAAGGGTTCCAAGCATTCATTACTTGGCTGATTCTGATGTTTTGGAAATTATCAAAACCTCCATTATCTCCTTGCACTTCTTCTTCATCTTCATCCAACAATTTTCCCCTTTTTGATGATGACAAAACTCCAGCTAAGTACCTGTACCTATACTAAAGTTTTAATCCTTAAACATTTCTGAGATAGAAATTATTTGTTGGAAGAAAACTTGAACTTTTATATATTCTGAAATTGATTACATGTTACAAGTTCTCTGATGAGATGTGTATAAGTAAATTACAGAAAAATATCTAGAAACTAGTCTAGTCTTCCTTTTCTGCTTCTGTGCTAGCTTCTTCGTCTTCATTTTCATCTTCATCACTTGAGGAGGAGTTTAAGGCATAAACTCTTCTTTTCAGCTCCTCCAAGTCTTTGTACTTCTTAAATGGATTCAGTTGTGTTTCTAGAGAGTCCTTCGATGCAACAATTTCTTTATCCGTCTTTGCTGGTTCCTAAGACTGTTCAGAATCATAAAAGTAGTAATCAACATCTTCCAATTTTTCTTCCTCAGCAGCTACTTCATCAATTGGTCTGCTTGTAGTTTCTCCAGTCTTCTCATCCCCAGAAACTTCCAATTGTTCAGTAGCATCAGCATCGGCAGTCTTTGTGACTGAGCCACCACCTTCCCCCTTTTTGTCATCAGCAGCAGTGTTGACTCTTGGGTCGAAAAGTAGTTCAGAAGGTAATTCCTTTGGTAAGACTGGTGTGATGTTGATTGCTTCACATATGTGTCTGATGTTCTCTTCAACAACATCCATATGTACATCTCTTCTGGCCTGTTGTGCTTCAGCAAACAGTTCAATCTTCTTGATGTATGCTTCATTTCGTTCCAGCAGTGTACCTTGAGTCTCAAAAATTAACTCATCAGCTGTGGTGAATGTTTTCAGCATCTTTAGGCTTGATTCCTCTTGTTTGTGCAATGCCTCAGCAACAACTTGGTTGACATTGTTCCACCCAGCTGTGTTGCTTTGTGATCTTGCTCCAAGCTTTTCCAGATCCAGCTTGATAGTTTGTATGTCTTGCTTGATCTCTGCAATCTCATCAACTACCTGTGGACTGGGAGCAGCAACTGGTGGTTGTCTTTCAGCAACAACATTGTTCAGCAGGGTTGAGGCCATTTCCTCAAGTTTCTTCATCTGATCCCTGTTCTTCTCCGCCATTTCCTTCATGGCATTGGCAATCAACTGCTGAATTGACTCCAGTAAAGTTGGTTGCACTTCAGTGGGTGTCGAAGGAACTTCTGCTAAAGTTGAAGGAATGTCTGTTGGTGCAATTTGGCCTTCATGAGCTTTCCACTCAATAGTAAGTGGCTCCTTCTCTCTTATTACATCATCCAGCGAAGTCTTCTGATGATCAGTAGACAACTCCACTGCTGATGTGCTTGCCTTGTTTTCTCCAGTGTTTTGGACCATTGACCTCTTCTCTGTCACTGTTACATTGTTAGTACCATCAGCAGACACCACGATTTTATAAATAAAAACATCATGAGGTTGAAAGGGTGAGTAATTCTGCTCTGGCAGCTTTTCATAGGTCTTGAAAGCGGGTCCAAAGACAATTTGTTGTAAGCTAGGCATGGGCGTCATGGAGCTGGATTCTCCCTTCTGAAATCTGATCCTCTTGCCCCACATTTCCAAAGTTATGGAAATGGCCAGCTTGACTGCTCTGTCAACAAGGACTTCATTCTCCTGAGGCTCCTCAGGGACAGAGTTAGTTATCTTCTTAGCTTCAGCTTTGGCCAACTTCCTCATCTTAGATTGCAGCATGTTG
Organism: Penstemon eatonii; assembly: GCA_038501285.1. Lineage (NCBI taxonomy): Eukaryota > Viridiplantae > Streptophyta > Magnoliopsida > Lamiales > Plantaginaceae > Penstemon > Penstemon eatonii. The sequence continues at coordinate 21,480,311 of CM076713.1, forward strand.
TGGACGTGGTCTGAATCCAAAGCTTGTCTTATGCAGCGGGTTTGAAGCCATCTCAGCACCCAGGCTTCTTCAACATCAAACTCCTTCCAGCGCATAATCTGATCCTTTGTCTTTGTCCGACGATAGTCCCTCCATCTGTTGTATCTCACGTTTTCTGCAACAAAGAGACTCTGACGGATCAGCATCTGATTGTACCTCTCCAATTTAGCTGTAAACTTGTTGAATGCTTCTGGACTGCTGTCTACAATATCCAGAGCATGCTTGATTTCACTTCTTTTCTTCTTAGCTGGCCTTGGAGCAGGCATACCAGTCCTAGGCTTATTCTTTTCGCCAATTACAATACCTTCACTCTGTCTAGGACCGTGGGAATCCTTGACACTAGCTTCAAGTGCCTTGGCTAGGTCTTCTGCTTCCTTTTCAGCTATCTCAGCAGCAGAACCTTTTCGTTCCTTCCTGATGGTAGGGGACTCCACTGTTGCAAGTGGAACAACATCAATGGGTTGAGGATGAATGAGAGGCACTTCTGGCACATCCTCCTCAACTATTGTGCTAGTCTGCTGATGTTCTTCTGGAACAACAGACTCAGTAAGAGACATGGTTTCAGCAGGCTTTTCTTCAGCAGCCTTTGCATCAGTATATTGGTCTCTCAGCTGAAACTTCGTCTTCTCTGACTGTTGGTAGTTCTTCTAAAAAGTGGACCCTCATCCTTGCTTTGGATTTGGTCATAGTTCCAGTGAGTTGTGGTTGCACAGGCAATCTCTTCACTAACTCCTAGTCCTTCTCCGAGTTATTTGAACTTGGACTGGTTCATCTGATTCAGTCCTTTCTGGAGATGTTCCAGTACTCATCTCCTCAATTTCTTTACTCACTTGTGTGACTATCTCCTCAGCGACCTTTGCCTCAGACTCTGCTGATCCGACTTCAACAGCAGGGGTAGCTGTTTGATCAACAGGCTTACCAACTTGTTTGGCAGTCTTAGCATTCTTGGCAGCAGGCTTCTCCGCCTTTCCCTTTGCCTTTCTCTTAGGCGTAGTAAGAAGCTTGGATTCGCTCCTTACTGGTTCATACGTTTTCAGCTCCTTCAACGCATGAACATGTTTTCCATTCACCATAAAGTAGTTGAGAACCATGAACAGATGACTCAGCATAATAACGTGTCCACTCTTCTTCATTTGCAAAATGTTGAAGAAGTGAGCAGCCCAGTTGACCTTCATTCCATAGTAAATGCAAATCATCGTGTGGAATCTTCTTCTTGGCAACCCATCCAGAGAACCAGTCGAACACTCAAAAACCTTCGCAATAATGTCTGCAAAGCGTTGATACTCATCCTTCAACTGAGTTTTCATCAACGTCCCAGACATTTCTTCTCCCTCCTTAGCACAAATCTTCCAGAATTCCTCTCTCTCTCTCAGAACCTAGTACTGTTACTTCTTCTCCCTAGTTTGTTACTACTCTGGTCTGCTAGCTGTTAGATATAACAGTGACCCTATTATGCTTTGTACTTGGTGATGTCCACTGATTTTCCATCTTCATCTTTATCTAGACGAAGTCTAGTAGACATAGGAACACTAACAGTGGAGCTAGTTTCCATACCAAACTTCTTGAACAGATCCTTTGTGTACTTAGCTTGGTTGATGAAAATTCCATCAGACAATTGTCTAACTTGCAAACCAAGAAAGTAGTTCAGTTCACCCATCATGCTCATTTCAAACTTGTTTTGCATTAGCTTGGAGAACTTGTCACACATCTGTTGGTTAGTTGAACTGAAAATAATATCGTTCACATATATTTGCACAAGTAATATATGGTCTTCCCATTCAACAATGAACAAGGTTTTATCTACTTTACCTTTTCGAAATCCTTTAATAAAAAGAAAATCAGATAAAGTGTCATACCATGTTCTAGGTGCCTGTTTCAGTCCATAGATGGCTTTCTTTAGACGATACACCTTATCTCCTTGTAGATAGACTTCAAAACCCGGTGGTTGTTCAATATATACTTCTTCTTGCAATTCTCCGTGAGAAAGGCAGACTTCACATCCATCTAATAGACAGTGAAGTTCTTGTGAGCAGCATAAGCTAGAAGCAGTCTGATTGCTTCGAGTCTTGCTACTGGTGCAAAAGTTTCATCAAAATCAATGCATTATTCCTGGCAGTATCCCTTGGCCACTAGTCTTGCTTTATTTCTGGTGACAACACCATCTTCATTCATCTTATTTCTAAAAACCTACTTAGTGCCAATTACTCTTTGATGACTTGGTCTAGGAACTAAGTACCAGACTTCATTCCTTTCAAATTGATTCAACTCTTCTTGCATAGCTTCAATCCAGTTAGAATCACTGAGAGCTTCTTCAACTTGTTTAGGCTCTATTTGGGATAGAAAGCTGACAAACATAGCATCATTTGCAGCAGCTCTTCTAGTCTTTACTCTATCCAAATGATCACCAATCACCAACTCTGGAGGGTGATTCTTGAGCCATCTGATATCAGGTTGCAAATCAGGATGTTGACCTCTTGACACATCTTGCAACACTACTGTTAGAGTTCCGGTAGTAGTCTATTGAACATTTGTAGTCTGCTGAACAGTCTCTGGTCTGTCAGCTGTTTGTAACTCGTCTGTTAGACAATCAGCGGACTGATTTTGAACAGCACTTGAGCTGGTAGCGGAGTTGAGATCAGGTAGTATGATGGGTACATATTCTTCATTTCTTTCAACACTCAATTTCTGAAAATCAGTAGACAGATTTGAATTAGCATTTTGATTCTTTTCAGAAGATTGGTTTGGTCCATCAAATACTACATGAATGGATTCTTCTACAAGTAAAGTTCTCTTGTTAAAGACTCTGTATGCTTTACTAACAGTAGAGTATCCTACAAAAACTCAAATTGTTCAGTCTTCTCATCAGCATCTGTTGTATCTCACGTTTTCTGCAACAAAGAGACTCTGACGGATCAGCATCTGATTGTACCTCTCCAATTTAGCTGTAAACTTGTTGAATGCTTCTGGACTGCTGTCTACAATATCCAGAGCATGCTTGATTTCACTTCTTTTCTTCTTAGCTGGCCTTGGAGCAGGCATACCAGTCCTAGGCTTATTCTTTTCGCCAATTACAATACCTTCACTCTGTCTAGGACCGTGGGAATCCTTGAGACTAACTTCAAGTGCCTTGGCTAGGTCTTCTGCTTCCTTTTCAGCTATCTCAGCAGCAGAACCTTTTCGTTCCTTCCTGATGGTAGGGGACTCCACTGTTGCAAGTGGAACAACATCAATGGGTTGAGGATGAATTAGAGGCACTTCTGGCACATCCTCCTCAACTATTGTGCTAGTCTGCTGATGTTCTTCTGGAACAACAGACTCAGTAAGAGACATGGTTTCAGCAGGCTTTTCTTCAGCAGCCTTTGCATCAGTATATTGGTCTCTCAGCTGAAACTTCGTCTTCTCTGACTGTTGGTAGTTCTTCTAAAAAGTGGACCCTCATCCTTGCTTTGGATTTGGTCATAGTTCCAGTGGGTTGTGGTTGCACAGGCAATCTCTTCACTAACTCCTAGTCCTTCTCCGAGTTATTTGAACTTGGACTGGTTCATCTGATTCAGTCCTTTCTGGAGATGTTCCAGTACTCATCTCCTCAATTTCTTTACTCACTTGTGTGACTATCTCCTCAGCGACCTTTGCCTCAGACTCTGCTGATCCGACTTCAACAGCAGGGGTAGCTGTTTGATCAGCAGGCTTACCAACTTGTTTGGCAGTCTTAGCATTCTTGGCAGCAGGCTTCTCCGCCTTCCCTTTGCCTTTCTCTTAGGCGTAGTAAGAAGCTTGGATTTGCTCCTTACTGGTTCATACGTTTTCAGCTCCTTCAACGCATGAACATGTTTTCCATTCACCATAAAGTAGTTGAGAACCATGAACAGATGACTCAGCATAATAACGTGTCCACTCTTCTTCATTTGCAAAATGTTGAAGAAGTGAGCAGCCCAGTTGACCTTCATTCCATAGTAAATGCAAATCATCGTGTGGAATCTTCTTCTTGGCAACCCATCCAGAGAACCAGTCGAACACTCAAAAACCTTCGCAATAATGTCTGCAAAGCGTTGATACTCATCCTTCAACTGAGTTTTCATCAACGTCCCAGACATTTCTTCTCCCTCCTTAGCACAAATCTTCCAGAATTCCTCTCTCTCTCTCAGAACCTAGTACTGTTACTTCTTCTCCCTAGTTTGTTACTACTCTGGTCTGCTAGCTGTTAGATATAACAGTGACCCTATTATGCTTTGTACTTGGTGATGTCCACTGATTTTCCATCTTCATCTTTATCTAGACGAAGTCTAGTAGACATAGGAACACTAACAGTGGAGCTAGTTTCCATACCAAACTTCTTGAACAGATCCTTTGTGTACTTAGCTTGGTTGATGAAAATTCCATCAGACAATTGTCTAACTTGCAAACCAAGAAAGTAGTTCAGTTCACCCATCATGCTCATTTCAAACTTGTTTTGCATCAGCTTGGAGAACTTGTCACAAATCTGTTGGTTAGTTGAACTGAAAATAATATCGTTCACATATATTTGCACAAGTAATATATGGTCTTCCCATTCAACAATGAACAAGGTTTTATCTACTTTACCTTTTCGAAATCCTTTAATAAAAAGAAAATCAGATAAAGTGTCATACCATGTTCTAGGTGCCTGTTTCAGTCCATAGATGGCTTTCTTTAGACGATACACCTTATCTCCTTGTAGATAGACTTCAAAACCCGGTGGTTGTTCAACATATACTTCTTCTTGCAATTCTCCGTGAGAAAGGCAGACTTCACATCCATCTAATAGACAGTGAAGTTCTTGTGAGCAGCATAAGCTAGAAGCAGTCTGATTGCTTCGAGTCTTGCTACTGGTGCAAAAGTTTCATCAAAGTCAATGCATTATTCCTGGCAGTATCCCTTGGCCACTAGTCTTGCTTTATTTCTGGTGACAACACCATCTTCATTCATCTTATTTCTAAAAACCTACTTAGTGCCAATTACTCTTTGATGACTTGGTCTAGGAACTAAGTACCAGACTTTGTTCCTTTCAAATTGATTCAACCCTTCTTGCATAGCTTCAATCCAGTTAGAATCACTGAGAGCTTCTTCAACTTGTTTAGGCTCTATTTGGGATAGAAAGCTGACAAACATAGCATCATTTGCAGCAGCTCTTCTAGTCTTTACTCTATCCAAATGATCACCAATCACCAACTCTGGAGGGTGATTCTTGAGCCATCTGAGATCAGGTTGCAAATCAGGATGTTGACCTCTTGACACATCTTGCAACACTACTGTTAGAGTTCCGGTAGTAGTCTATTGAACATTTGTAGTCTGCTGAACAGTCTCTGGTCTGTCAGCTGTTTGTAACTCGTCTGTTAGACAATCAGCGGACTGATTTTGAACAGCACTTGAGCTGGCAGCGGAGTTGAGATCAGGTAGTATGATGGGTACATATTCTTCATTTCTTTCAACACTCAATTTCTGAAAATCAGTAGACAGATTTGAATTAGCATTTTGATTCTTTTCAGAAGATTGGTTTGGTCCATCAAATACTACATGAATGGATTCTTCTACAAGTAAAGTTCTCTTGTTAAAGACTCTGTATGCTTTACTAACAGTAGAGTATCCTACAAAAACTCTTCATCAGCCTTTTCTGCAAAAGCAGTAAGGTGATTTTTCCCATTATTTAAAACAAAGAATTTACAACAAAAAATTCTAAGGTAATGAATGTTTGGCTTCTTGTTGTTCCAAACTTCATATGGGGTCTTGTTCTGGTTCTTGTTGATCATGCATCTGTTCTGGGTGAAGCAGGCTGTATTTGTGGCTTCTGCCCAGAATCTTTGAGGCAGTTTTGCTTCAGCTATCATTGTTCTGGTAGCTTCCTTCAGAGTTCTGTTTTTCCTTTCAGCAACAACGTTTTGTTGAGGGGTTCTGGCAGCAGAGTACTCATGGTTGATTCCTCTGGCATTACAATACTCTTCAACAGTAGAGTTTGTAAACTCAGTCCCTCTATCTGATCTGATATTCAATATCTTCATGCTTTTCTCGTTCTGGATCAGTTCCGTCAGATTAGTCAGATGCTCCTTGGTTTCACTTTTCTTCTTCATGAAAATCACCCAAGTGTATCTTGAATAGTCATCCACAAGAGCTAGGCAGTATTTCTTTCCACAGTTGCTGATTGGATCAATGGGTCCAAATAAGTCCATGTGTAGTAGCTCCAATATCCTTGTAGAAGATTGGTGCTTCTTTTTTTTGAAAGATGACTTGATTTGTTTACCCTTCTGACATGCGTCACACAGCTTGTCTTTGCTCATGACTGTTTTTGGAATTCCTTCTACCAGATCATTCTAGACTAATCTGTTGATGGTCATGAAATTCACATGGTTCATCCTTTTGTGCCAAAGCCAACTGATTTCACTAGATGTTGAAGCCACCAAGCAAACGTTAGAATTCTTGTCCATAGAATTCCAGTCGACTACATAAATGTCTCTTTGTCGTCTTCCAGATAAGATGACCTTCTTTGTACCGATCTGTTCAACATAGCACTTATCCGATGAGAAGATAACTTAGAAACCTTTGTCACAAAATTGACTAATGCTCAGCAGATTGTATTTGAGGCCTTGAAGATAAGAGATGTCAGATATCTCAATGTTGCCTTTGATTAGCTTTCCGCATGCTACAACCTTGCCTTATTTGCTGTCTCCAAATGTAACCTTCGAACCGTCTACAACAACCGCATATGTCAGCTCATGTATGTTGCCACACATGTGTCTTGAACATCCACTGTCCAAGTACCACTTCTTTTCTACTTTACTCCTACTCCTAATCCTAACCTACAAAACAAAAGAAAAATTGTTTTAGGTACCCTTATTGTGAGGATCCTCGAGGATTAGTTTCACCTTTGACAACTCAATATGTTGAAGTCTTAGTCTTCTTAGGCTTCTGAGCTTTGACAGGAGCATGAACATGTTTATCTTCATCATATTCAGCATGTGTGTTACTTTGATAATCAGTAAGATAAGGATGATGTTCATAAGCAGAGTATGGTGCATGATAAGCAGGATATGCATGCATTGGATGAACAGGGTAAGGAGCATAATATTTGATTTTACGTGGTTTCGTTGGTTCGATCAAGGGTGGAATATAACGCAATAGTAATGAAATTAAAAGGAAAATAAAGATTAAATGTATTTGTATTCGGATGGATTGAGTACACAATACAAGTATGGGGGTCCTACTCGAGCATCTTTGGATGCCGTACAAGCTAGAGGGCGAAATACAATAGATCTAAAACCTATCTTTCCAAGTAATTCCGAGCAGTGGCTTCGAAGAGGGAGCACCTGGAAAATCGTGTCCAGTATCATAAATGCATGGGGTATTTATAGTAGAAGTTGGGGTTCAGGTAGTCCATCCGCAGATAAGGAATTCTTCGGCCCATAAGTTTGGGTCAGAGCCTGGCCCAACAGTAACCTGGGATCCTGGGCTTATGATATATTCGGGCGTCGGGGTCGAACTCGATCTTTCGAGATAAATACTGCTCGAGCTCGTATAATTATGAAGAAAGGCCAGAATCCGAAATATCCCTTATCAATACTCCCCCACTTCTCGAGCGTAAGTGGAGCTTAAGCTCGAAGAAGTAATTGTTGCCAAGGATAAAGGAGCAGGATGAATCATCCTAGGCTTGTCGTTTCGGGTATGCCTCATTAAAAACCTGACTCGGAAAAACCCTTTTGGGATAAAAACCGGATCAGGGAAAAAGAGTGCATCCCTGAGAAACTTCGTAACAGCATCGTCTTTATATCATCTTTGTTATTCGTGGTCTGGTTTTTCTATTTTTACGAATTGCAGAAAGTATGGGGCTGTAAGTGCAATTTCCGAAAATATGCCTTCAAATTTACCTCAAGGAGTTCAACTGTCGCGGTTACTCGGGGACTGGTTTGCAATTTCCCATTTTGTCCTTGTATATATATAGTTATACAGAGGGTTGCTGTTCCTCATAGATTCTGAGAAGAGAACTTTTAAGTCGGAGCAAACAGGTCGACAAGAGAGTCTCACAGCCATTTTCGAGCGGTCTTCACATATTTATTATGTCGGGCACAGCAGACTTGAAGGGAAAATCTCCTTTAGAGGAAAGTGAGGCCGATAGCTGGAAAGGGAAAGAAATAGTGGAGACTCAACCATCTGCGGCCGAGAATCCGCAAAGCTCGGGTTCTTCCTCGGACTCCAGTGGAGAGGAGCGGGAGTCACATTCTGAGTCTGGAAATAGTGAAGACGAAAATTCCAACGAAGCAACAGTTTCTGAGAGGGAAGATATAGAGGATGAAGAACTTCGTTTGGGTAAAAATGAGCAGCAGAAATATAGACTGAATCGTAATGTAGTGGTTACGATTTATGATTGGGAAGAGCCCTCGACTAGCGCAGCTCTGAACATGACTGAGGAGAGGGCAGATGAAATCGTCTGTTCCTATAAGGAGACGGACTTGACGCAGTTGCAAGAAGAATTCGGTCGGTATCTAGGCGTTGGCTTTTCGATCGTGCTTCCTTCTCCCGATCAACGAGTTACCAATCCTCCCGCCGGCTGTCAAGCCTTTTACTCCAAACACTTCCATTATGGCTTACGCATCCCCTTCCCTCCTCTGCTAGAAACCCTTCTGGATGCTTTTAAGTTGGCTCCTTGCCAGATCTTACCGAATTCGATCGGCCTAATTGTAGCTTTTTGCGTGCTGATGAAGGCTAAGGGAAAGAGGGCGGCCTTCCAGAATTTTTGGCGGGTGTTCCAGATGAGTGCTTCCACCTCTTCGAACGCAGGCTATGTATATTTCTCTCAAAGGCCTAAAATTTCGATCTTGTCGGCTAATGTTAGCAGCAACTTGAAGGGGTGGAAACAAGAATTCTTCTTTGTTCGAGGACCAGAGTCTCCGCCTTCCGAAGATAATTCCGAGCCAACTCCCTTTGAATGGCCTGGAGCAACGGAGTGGATATACGGAAAACGACGTCTTGTGGGGAATATGAAAAATGAGATAACAGATAAATTTCTGCAATCTCTTCGTGCTGATCCTCATCAGACTGCTTTAATGACCCAAGAAGCAGTCTTGCGATTGGCCGAGCTCAGCAGTTGCACTTTTCCTGCCGACCCGATCGAATACGGGAAAGCTCAAATTGATCCTGCTGATCCCCCTTCCACGTTAGCTGATATAGTCGACAAATTCCGTACGTCGGTAGCTGGTCCGCACGTTGCTTCCTTTTCGAAGGGTAATAAGGGTCGACCTCGTCCTCAGACATCATCGATCATTCGAAAAAAGAAAAAGTCCAAGGCCCCAGTTGGGACTGCGTTGACCTCGAATGCTTTAGTAATTGCTCCCCCGATTTCCCAAGCTGGAATCTCTCGGTCTAGGGCCGATGTGGAGGGGACCTCTGATTTCCAGGATACGGGATCTCTTCGATCTGTGTTTCCGAACATCTCCTCTAACCCTAACGACGAGGGGTTCAGTAACTATACCCTCCTGGAGAATCGTGCCGGAAAGATGTTGGAGGCCAGGATGAATCGCAAAAGAAGTAGCGATGTTCCTGAGTCCTCCAGGAGAGTCAAGCCTTTTGCTCGAGGGCCGAATCCTATTTCATGTCGGGCTGGTCATTCCGAGCCCGATCTGGCAGACTTTATCGAGGATCATTTGCAAGGACCGAGGGCTACCGGATATCCGGACTGTGGGACCATCGAATCTGATTTGGGCCCCGATGGTGAGCACACAGTGGATAAGTCTCTCCGAATGTTCCTGGCCGGGAGATTCCGAGATGACACTATCCAATCTTTTGCTAAGAAAGATTTTGAGATATTTGGCGATTATGCCCATGCCCAGCAAATGGTACTATCTAATTTCGAAAGTTTTTCAGCTTTATCCTTATAATCCTTATCTCACGTTTTTTCGTGTCTTTTCCTTTATAGGCCGGAGACTTATTTACCCAAACCGCTCTTCGACTATCCGTAGTGAGCGAAGAGTCTCAGGCGGTACAGAAAGCTTTATACGACGTTCTGAAGGATGAAGCTGCGAAGACCAGTCAGCTAAAGGATGTCAAGATTAAGTTGTCTGAGGTCGAAGCTGAACTCGAGATGATTAGAAAAGAGTTGGAAACAAAGAGGGCCTTAGAGGAGGAAGTGGAGAGATTAAAGCAGGAACTTGAGCAAACCAAAGTGTCTGCTAATCAGTCTTATGAACGGGGTCGAGCCGAAGCCAGGCTTCCCGCCATAAGGGAGTTCCTAAAATCTCCGATCCTTGATGCCTTGGTTCGGTCACGGTCAGGGAAGGTCAATCAGGCCTTCTACTTTAAAGGAGCTCAACACCTTCTCACAGCTGCTGAGATTGAAGGCGTCCTCGATGACTTCCTTCCTAAGCTGAATCCTTACAAGAATATTTTTGGCAAAGATTATAAAACATCTTCCCTTCCTCCTAAGCTCGAGGAATTCGCCACTCATGAGTTTGCTACTTTTCTTGAGGAATTTGGTGCACCGATGCCAAATCCTGATGAGCTCGAAGCCCGATCCGAAAGCGAAGACGTGAATATCGAAGGGGATTCCGGCGGTCAGAGTGAGCAAGGCACTCCTTCTTCTGTTTCGAGTAAATCTGCATCTGATGCACAAAATCACGATGGAGAAGGCAGCAGTTCAAATGAAGATGACTCTGATGATTCGGAAAGCGGTTCTAGCGAGTCGGAGAAACAAGATAGATCGGACCACGGTTCGGGCGTGAAAGAATCTAACCAATAACAATTGCCATGTAATAGGATTGACTTAGTGAATCCATGTACTTGTTAGCTTGTAATCTTTTCCTCTTGCCTACTTGGTGGGCGCTTGAATATGAATTTCTTTTCTTTATGCTATTTTTGAGCTATTGCCTGTTTGAACTTTTTGTTGAATTTTATAACGTCATTCTTGCGTATTCAGCTGCGTCATTGGATCTTTTTTGGGAGTAGTGATTTACCAATCATTGGGATTTTGCCTGACGTCGTTTCTTTTATAAGTAGCAAGAGCACCTTTTATTACTTTCGCATTGATATTGCTCATAGCGTTCGGAGCTTCTTTAAACATTATTTTGGTTGGATCTTTGCCCGAACATTGAGAGATGGATAAAAGTTCGAACGCTCTTGTGATTCCTTGCATGCCTTTTTCCAGGCCGAGTGTTAGTAGAAAATTAAGGAAAAGAGATCGGTCATCAATTACATCCGCTAACTCTGACCAGCGAAACTTTCACGGGGGGAACAAATACTCGACCGTTGCCCTTCCTTCGTGCTTGAAAACTAGGGGCTCCAATAAGAGAAAAAAGATTTCCTTCGCGGAGAATGTCACTGGGCATGTCCCTTCTCAAGCCGTACCTTCGTTGGTCCGTGAATCTTTGTTTAAAAGGGACATGGCTCCTTTTGATAAGGTGTCTCATGAGCAAACCAACCTGACTCTTCTTCGGTCCAGTGTTTCTATCTCCGAGGGTGACTCTTCGACTGGAGAACATTCCTCGTTTCTGTTTTATTCTGGGTTGGAAACTCTTGCCCAAGTAATTCCTTCTCATCTCTTTGTCATGACTGTTTAATCTCATTATTTCTGTTATAACATATCTTCTTATACGTTCAGGCTAGGGTGGTCTTTTCTAAGCTTTATGCCTTGGCCAAACATGAGTTCGAGCAGCGGGCTTCTATTTCACTTGAGCTTATCGGGAAAAAGATCGAGTTGGAACGTGCATTGGAAGCTAATAGATTTTTCAAGGAGAGAATATCTCAGGACAAGTTTCGTTCAGAATTAGAGAAACTCAAAGGTATTTACGAACGTGAGAAGAGACACTCTGAACTCCGTGAGAAAGAAGCTTACATTCGCGGGTATACTGATCGTAGTGCTGAAGTTCGAAAGATCTTTTCCGAAAATCTTTTCCGAAAATAATTTCGTTTACCGAAAATAATTTCGTTTAGTAACTCTGTGGTTTTCCTCCGTATTACGAGTTAAGAGTCCTCCTTGTAGCACCACTCTTGTTGTAATGGTTTTCCTTCCTTGTTGTAGTATAACTCTTGTTGTATTGATATAATATTTGCTGTAATAATATTCTCCGTCTCTCTCTCCCTCCTCCTTTTTTTTTTTTTTTTTTTTTTTTTTTTTTTTAATAATAATCCCTCAATTCTCGGGAAGTGAAAAGGTCAGAGCTTTAAATGCTCGTATCGTGGCCATTCATTCAGAGATATATGAGCCGTTGATGCCGAATTATATCCCCTATATATAGCTTTCCATGCTATTCTCGTTTTTTACCCCTCTGTAAACGTTTCATTCGATCAATATGGTTGTGTTTTTACCTCTGTCGATCGGCTGCCAGTTCCGCACATTGTCAGTAATTGAAATGTTCGAGATTTTCATTCGAACCTTCTTTCCTAGTTTTGTCGGCAATCCTATATGAAAAATCTTTCGGCTAGGGTATCGACAGGCGAAAATAATTGCGACTAGGGTACCGGCAGGCGACCTGCTTCTTTGGAGTCATCTCTCCTGAGACGGGTTAGGATTCCGATATCCTGTCGCTTCATTCGGTCGGGATAGTGGGTCTACCACTGGAGAGGTTTCCCTATGTTCGATCTCCATGTCTTCGAGGCGGCTTCCTGAAGGGTGTGGTCTTTCGAACTTACTAGGAATGTCTCCAACTGGAGTTGCTCCCCTGTTTCTCGACTTGGATTCTTATCAACCGATTGCTGTGAAGCGTTGGATGAAGGGTAGAAGTGTAGCGGTCTGATTTTCCTCACAGGAATAAACATATGTAGTAGGGTTGAACTATATGTAAAATATTCCGATTAGTTCGGTTTCTTGAATGTAAATAATAGTTCACATGTAATTTATCCGAAAGTTGTATGAATGAAAATTTTTCGTTTATTTTGCTGTCAAATCTTTCGTTGAATCTCTCATAATTTAGACCTTTTTCAGCATCATAGCCTTCGTGAAGAGTTAATATGATAATTTCGATCTAAGGGGCATAGCAGAGGCTTTCACCCTTAGTCGTTTTCGGAGCATTTTTAGCTCGAGGGTCATAGCAGAGGCTTTCACCCATTAAATAATTTCGACCTAAGGGGCATAGCAGAGGCTTTCACCCTTAGTCGTTTTCGGAGCATTTTTAGCTCGAGGGTCATAGCAGAGGCTTTCACCCATTAAATAACTTCGATCTAAGGGGCATAGCAGAGGCTTTCACCCTTAGTCGTTTTCGGAGCATTTTTAGCTCGAGGGTCATAGCAGAGGCTTTCACCCATTAAATAACTTCGACCTAAGGGGCATAGCAGAGGCTTTCACCCTTAGTCATTTTCGGAGCATTTTTAGCTCGAGGGTCATAGCAGAGGCTTTCACCCATTAAATAACTTCGACCTAAGGGGCATAGCAGAGGCTTTCACCCTTAGTCGTTTTCGGAGCATTTTTAGCTCGAGGGTCATAGCAGAGGCTTTCACCCATTAAATAACTTCGACCTAAGGGGCATAGCAGAGGCTTTCACCCTTAGTCATTTTCGGAGCATTTTTAGCTCGAGGGTCATAGCAGAGGCTTTCACCCATTAAATAACTTCGACCTAAGGGGCATAGCAGAGGCTTTCACCCTTAGTCATTTTCGGAGCATTTTTAGCTCGAGGGTCATAGCAGAGGCTTTCACCCATTAAATAACTTCGACCTAAGGGGCATAGCAGAGGCTTTCACCCATTAAATAACTTCGACCTAAGGGGCATAGCAGAGGCTTTCACCCTTAGTCATTTTCGGAGCATTTTTAGCTCGAGGGTCATAGCAGAGGCTTTCACCCATTAAATAACTTCGACCTAAGGGGCATAGCAGAGGCTTTCACCCTTAGTCGTTTTCGGAGCATTTTTAGCTCGAGGGTCATAGCAGAGGCTTTCACCCATTAAATAACTTCGACCTAAGGGGCATAGCAGAGGCTTTCACCCTTAGTCGTTTTCGGAGCATTTTTAGCTCGAGGGTCATAGCAGAGGCTTTCACCCTTTTTGATAGTCGTCGGAGAAAAATATATGACATTGGATGAATATAGATCGAGAATATCCAGAATATGATGATTAAACAAGAATTTAGGTGAAATAAGCTTCCATCGAATAAAAATTCAGTCTGAATAAACATTCTTCGAATAAATCTTCATTGAATAGGTAATTCACTTAATCACTAGAGATAACAAAAATAGAACAAGATAAATAAAAAGCAGAGGCTTTAAACGTGACTATCTTCCATAATATCTTCTTAAGTTGACCGCGTTCCATGCTCGAGGTAGAATTTCTCCATTTGGGTGGGCAATCTTATAAGAACCTTTCCTTCCAACTTCTACGACCACGAAAGGGCCCTCCCAATTGGGCTGTAGTTTTCCGACGTGCTTGGATACTTCTACTTTTTTGAGCACTAAATCCCCTAGCTTGAAGGATCGAATCCTCACATTTCGATTATAAGCCTTTTCCATGTTGGCCTTGGCTGCTTGAATTCTCAACTTTGCGCGGTTCCTTCGAGCATCGGCATGATCAACCTCCACTTGCCTCAGCGATTGGTTTTCTTCGGGATCATATAATTCGACCCTGGGAGAAGGTACAAGATTCTCGACTGGGATGACAGCCTCCGACCCATAGACCAGACTAAATGGAGTTTCACCGGTTGCCGCTTTAACCGTTGTTCTGTTGGCCCATAATACTCCAGGTAGTTCATCCAGCCATTTTCCCTTTGCCTCCGATAATCGTTTCTCCAGAGATCGAACAATTTCCCGGTTCACTACTTCAGTTTGTCCATTAGCCTGAGGGTGGCCAACAGACGCAAAGTTTTGTTGTATTCCGAATCTTTCACACCAATCCGTGACCCTTTTCCCTGCGAACTGCGTTCCGTTATCTGATATCAGAACTCTGGGAATTCCGAACCTGCAGACTATATTTTTCCATAAAAAATTGATAACTTGAAATTGGGTGATCTTTGTCAAGGCAACACATTCGACCCACTTGCTGAAATATTCCACAGCCACTAGTACGTAATTTTTCCTGGCCCGCGCTGTTGGGAACGGTCCCACAATATCGATGCCCCATTTGTCAAAGGGCCAACAAATAGGGATCGAATGCATATGTTCGGCCGGTTGGTGTATCAAGTTCGAATGGATTCGACAGTGATGGCATTTCTTCACATACTCGACCGAATCTGAAAAAAGTGTAGGCCAATAATATCCAGATCTTGAACATTTAAGAGCTAACGCTCAAGCGCCACAATGACTTCCCGCTTCCCCTTCGTGAACCTCCCTTAATATGGCATCGTAGTGCGATTCACGGATACATTTCAATAGAATTCCCGAAGAAGATCGTTTATAGAGTTGATTGCCCATCAAAGTAAATGACGGCGCTCTATATTTGATTCTCCGAGCCTCATTCGCATCTTCCGGCAGTTTTCCGTCCTTAAGGTAGGCGATAAGAGGGTCGCTCCATGACCTACTTGACTCTTCAATTTCCATAACATCAATAGCAGGGGCTGCATCTAACTCGATAGCAGACATATTCGATAGCAGCCAAGTGATTGTTCTTTCAGTCTTTCCGTCCGCCAGTCCTGTAAATTTTGACAATATATCGGCCCAGAGATTCTCTTCTCTTGGTATCGGTTGAATATTAAACTTATCGAACTCCGAAATTAACTTCTTCGTTTTGTTCAGATATTTAATCATGTTGAATTCTTTGGCCTCGTAGGTGCCCTTCACCTGTCTGTGAACAAGTTCTGAATCTGTTAGTACGATAATCGATTTTACCTTTGCTTTAATAGCCATCTCTAATCCAGCTATCAGTGCTTCATACTCGGCCTCATTGTTGGTGACAGCAAAGTCCAAAGTTATTGCATAGCTTAGGTCTTCAGCATTGGGCCCTTGGAAATGAATTCCAGCTCCACCGCCTTCTTTGGTCGAAGATCCATCGACATGCATCAGCCAAACTTGATTGTTTGCTTCTTCCACCATACCTAGTTCCGAGGTTGTTCCTTCTTTTCCGTTCGATATGTTGGTTGATTCAAGCACAAAATCAGCTAGCACTTGCGCCTTAACAGCGACTCGTGGTCGGTATTCAATTTCGAATTGGCTGAGCTCGACCGCCCACTTAATTAATCTGCCTGAAGCTTCTGGTTTGGACAGAACCTGTCTTAAGGGTTGGTTAGTTAAAACAATGATTTTATACGTTTGAAAATAGGGTCTTAATCTCCGAGCGGCCACAATTAAGGCAAGTGCAAATTTTTCAATCTCCATATAGTTCTTTTCGGTGCCCTGCAACAATTTACTCAAATAGTAAACTGGTTTGTGCTCAGCTTTATCTAGCTTGACCAAAACCGAGCTAATGGCTTCTTCTGACACAGCTATGTACAAATAAAGAGGTTCCCCTTCGGATGGTTTTGCTAGCATGGGCGTCGAGGTTAAGTATGCTTTCAGGTCTTCGAAAGCCTTATCGCATTCAGCGTTCCACTCAAAGTTCTTAGATTTACGCAATAGTTTGAAAAAAGGTAAGCTCTTGTCAGCGGATCTGGAGATGAATCTATTCAATGAGATGATTTTTCCGATCAAACTTTGAACGTCTGAAAGTTTCCTCGGTGGACGGAGATCAGTGATTGCTCGGATTTTTTCTGGATTAGCTTCGATCCCCCTCTCATGAACTAAATACCCAAGGAACTTTCCCGATCGCACCCCAAATGTGCATTTTGCTGGATTTAATTTCATCCCATACTTTCTCAAAATTTTGAAGCACCTATCAAGATGATTAATATGATCCTCTTCAGACATGCTTTTCACGAGCATGTCGTCTACATATACTTCCATGATCTCCCCTATCAACTCTTTGAACATCATATTGACCAATCTCTGATACGTTGCGCCGGCGTTCCTTAAACCGAAAGGCATAACGATGAAGCAGTACACCCCTCGTTCAGTGACAAATGCCGTTTTGTCCTGATCTCTTTCGTTCATAAAGATCTGATAAAATCCCTGAAATGCATCCATCATGCTAAACAACACAAATCCCGCAGTAGAATCTATGAGCATATCAATTCGAGGCAAGGGGTAAGGGTCTCTCGGACACAATTTGTTCAAGTCGGTGAAATCATTGCACATTCTCCATTTGTTCTCGATCTTTTCCCCCTTGGAGACTAGGACCACATTACACAGCCATTCCGTGAATTTTATCTCTTTGATTTGTCCTGCTGCCAGCAATCTATCGACCTCTGCGTTAATTATCTTATCTTTCTCTCGTCCGTGATTACGCTTCTTCTGCCTTACCGGCTTGGCCTTTGGGTCAATATTTAAGGAATGCGTTATTACACGTGGGTCGATTCCTACTATGTCGTCCGAACTCCATGCGAAGACATCCACATTTTCTTGTAAGAATCCGATGAGCTTTGCTTCCATACAATCACTTAGCTCCGTTCCTATTTTTGTGAATTTTTCTGGAGATCCAGGTACCAAGTTCACCTTTTTGTGATCAGGTGCTTGCATACTCATGTCAATGATTCTTCCTTTCTTTCCATCTAGTCTTTCATAATCAGGGATCGGAGTTCCGGAGTTAGAAACTAATTCATTTATCTTCCTTTTGTTAGGGAGCTCGGGCTCCACCTTATCCTTGATAGTCAAGGACGAACTGTAACATTCCCAAGCCATGTACTGGTCGTTCCTCATTTCACCTACTCCTCCGTCAGTTGGGAACTTTATCTTTTGATGGTAGGTGGATACGATAGCCTTAAAAGTATTCAGAGCGGGTCTTCCTAAGATGGCATTGTAAGCAAACGGCGTGTCCACCACTAGGAACTTTATCATTCTCGTGACATTCTTCGGTTTTGATCCTAGAGTGGTACTCAAAAGTATAGTTCCGAGCGGAGTGATCTCTGATCCTCCGAAACTGACTAAAGGGGTGGTTACCTTATCCAAGCGTGGATGACAGAGTTTCATTCTCGTAAGAGCTTCTGATGAAATTATGTTCGCCGAGCTTCCGTTATCGACCAGTACTCTTTTGACCTCGAAATTTGCAATTCTTAATGTTAGTACCATGGAAAAGTCTGGATCATCTTCGTTCGTATCCCAACTAACATCTGCGGGTCGATCCGCTTCGCTAAAGCTGATGACCTGATTCTCCATTGATGAGAATTCCAAAGATAGAACTTCCCTTTTCGTGGATACTCCTGTCCTGATGGACCTTAAAACCCTTTTTCTGGCATTCCTACTATCTCCACCCGCCGGTCCTCCTGCAATCATGTTGATCACACCGTTCGATCGTTCTTCCGTCTGACTTTGAATTTGCCTCTGTCGAGTGATAAGTTTTCTCGGGCTACGGGATCTGTAGCGATTGTTATAGTTGCCATTCTTAACGAATTCTTTGAGTTTTCCCTGGTTGATTAACTTTTCGATCTCGACCTTTAATTGATAACAATTTTCCGTACTGTGGCCTCTCGCTCGATGATATCGACAGTATTGGTCATATCCAGGTGCTCCTGGCCTCGCCTGTGTGATCCTTTGGGCTTCCGGAATTAGATTTCCTTCTTCCAATACAGTCAACACTTCTTCTTTGGAACTGTTAAGCTCAGTAAATTGAATTTTACCCGGTCTTGGGGCTCGACTTTGATCATATGGAGGTCCGTATGAATTCGGTCCTTGGGGTGGCATTCGTGGCTTAAAAGTGTTGATTCGCTGCCAAACGGATCCTTTACTCGATCCTCCATAATCACCCGGTTTTGGGATCGGAGCCCGGTCTTGTTTTCTGTTGAGATGAGACTTATCTAGGTGTGAACTTTTCAATTTGTTCATCTCTTCCTGTATCATATATTTTTCAGCAATTTCCATTATCCGTTCGAAGGATTTCGGTTGCTTTCTGCACAACGCATTTCCGAACTGGGTGCTTCTCGTCAGTTCGAACATTAATGAGGACAGATATTCAATCTGCGGGGTATCCACTTTCAAAAGCTCAATACTAAATCTTGCCATCCATTGCCTCAACGTCTCTCCTTCCAACTGTTTCACAGTGCCCAGATGATTCGCTGGTAGTCTCGGCTTCCTTTGGCTAGCGAACTGATGCTTCAGCTTGTCGCAAAATTCTTCAAAAGAGAATATGGAGTTCGGAGGTAACTTTCCGAACCAATCGAGGGCAATCCCTTCAAAAGTGGTGACCATAATCTTGCAACAGAAGTTATCCGAGTGCCCATATAAGTTCATAACATTGACAAAGCTATTAATGTGTTCACCGGGGTCGGTAGTCCCGTTATACCGTGGGAGCCTGGTTGGCACCGTTTCCGTGTTTCGAGCTTCACGTATTTCTCGACAAAAAGGAGAGCATCGCATGATATTATTCGAGATCTCCCTCTCTCGTATGTTTCCCCTAGTTAGGGCATTCCCTGCTTGCAGGGCAGCTTGATTAGTGAAGGGAACCTCTATCATAGTATCCTGCTCTTCCAATTTTTTAGCCACCCTTTCCTGTATTATCATTTCCAATTCAGATTCGGTAATTCTCTTGTAAGGCGGTTTATTTCTTCTCGCAGCGCCGGCGGTATGACTTTCCCCCACGACTGAGTCCTCTAGATCGTGCACTTGTGCAGGTGGGTTTTCGGATCGAGCGTTGATTTTCGAGGGCGCAGTCCTATGTGGACGCGCTGAGGGGGCAAGCGACATATCATTTTCCTTCTGTAAGTTCGACGAAGGTATTTCAGGTCTTCCTTGAACCCCAGGTTGGTCGACAGGCGACTGATCTACTCTTCCACTGTTCATGAATTCCCTGCACATGGTGCCTATTATAGACCTTAAATCACCGATGGTCGTATGTATTGGGATGTTATCTTGCGGAACCATTGGCGGTGCCTTTGGTTGTTGCTGGGCAGCGCGCGATAAGTTGTCAGGTTCATTGTTGACAGAATTTTGTGCTCCCACTACTTGGGAGGGCTCTCCTCTGATATACGTATTTCTCCTCGTAGTAGGCATATTTCGATCGAATATTCGAATAGGGCCCCTCGGTGGGCGCCAATTGATTTTACGTGGTTTCGTTGGTTCGATCAAGGGTGGAATATAACGCAATAGTAATGAAATTAAAAGGAAAATAAAGATTAAATGTATTTGTATTCGGATGGATTGAGTACACAATACAAGTATGGGGGTCCTACTCGAGCATCTTTGGATGCCGTACAAGCTAGAGGGCGAAATACAATAGATCTAAAACCTATCTTTCCAAGTAATTCCGAGCAGTGGCTTCGAAGAGGGAGCACCTGGAAAATCGTGTCCAGTATCATAAATGCATGGGGTATTTATAGTAGAAGTTGGGGTTCAGGTAGTCCATCCGCTGATAAGGAATTCTTCGGCCCATAAGTTTGGGTCAGAGCCTGGCCCAACAGTAACCTGGGATCCTGGGCTTATGATATATTCGGGCGTCGGGGTCGAACTCGATCTTTCGAGATAAATACTGCTCGAGCTCGTATAATTATGAAGAAAGGCCAGAATCCGAAATATCCCTTATCAATATTGTGGAAATTGAGGTGCATGATATATA
The DNA here is from genome assembly GCA_038501285.1 of Penstemon eatonii. NCBI lineage: Eukaryota > Viridiplantae > Streptophyta > Magnoliopsida > Lamiales > Plantaginaceae > Penstemon > Penstemon eatonii. The sequence continues at coordinate 21,500,842 of CM076713.1, forward strand.
GGTGGATATGCAGCAGGTTGCACATAATATGATGACTCATTTCCATACCAAACAATTTGATTTTTCTTGTTCTTATGCTTCTTTGGTTTACTAGATGCTTGCTCATTAACAAACGACTTAGTTTTGTTAATAGTCTGATTGGTTTTACTCTTATCAACAGACTTCCTAGGACTCTACTGTTTAGCTTTACCAGTCTGTTTTTCTATTTCTGGCTCTTTGCTCTTCTTAACTTTACGAGCTTTCTTCTACTTTAATTATTCTCAGGTGAAGCAGGTTTAGTTGTCTGAACATACAAAATTACCTTACTATTGTCAGCAGATATGAATTTTTCAGTATGATTCAGTTCTAACTTATCCTATTCTAAAGGCATCTTTTATTTACTAGACATGTGAGTGGATGCAACAGATGATTTATCATTAGACTCAATGACCTTTTCACGTTCCATGATTTTTATCCTTATATACTTCACATTTAGCTTTCAGAGATTCATTCTCTTGCTCAAGCAGTTTGTATTCAGCTGATTCTTTTGGTTTTTAAACCTTAAGTTTCAGTGAACTATTTTGCTCTCTTAGCAATATCATCTATTCCTTAAGCTTTGCAAATGCATCAACAATACTTGTATTATTAACTACCATTTGCTAAAATGAATTAAACAATTCATTTTCAAGAGGAGTTACCTCATCCTCAGAATCGTCAGATTCCTTGGCCATCAGACAGATAAGAGCAGGGTTCTCATCTTCAGTAGACTCTTCTTCAGAAGTGTCTGAGTCTGAATCAGACGAGTAGATAGCAGCCAGCTTCTATGTTTCAGCCATCAACACCTTGTCTTTCTGATGTTTTCTCTCCTTTCTTATTCTCTTCTCTTCCTCAGTGTACTTTTCAGCTTTAGGATAGGGGCAATCACCGATGAAATGTCACAATTTCCTGCAATTATAGCACATTAGTTTGGATTTATAAGCATCCTTATTATCATGAGAAGAAGAGGTAGGGTTAGAAGTAGAAGCATTGCTGTATTTGTTCTTCATTTTTCTCTTGTAGAACTTCTTGAGATTGTTTATCAGCAATGCAACATCTCCAGCAGTATACTCCTTTTTGTTGAGCAGTGTGCCTTCATCAGATGAGTCCACTTCTTTGTTCTTCTTGGGTTTTCAGCAGCAACCAGTGCAACTGTGGGGCCTGAAGTTGAGGTTTCTTCAATACCCATTCTTGGCAGTTTTTACTCGTATGCATTAAGTACGGAGAATAGCTCTGTTAGAGAGATCTTCCCCAGATCCCTTGATTGTTCCATAGCCGTCACCTTCATGTTGAATTTTGGAGGCAGGGCCTTCAGTACTCTGACAGTAATCTCTTTGTCAGTGAAGGTTTTTCCCAGCTTTATAACTTCGTTCAGCGTCCTTGTAAACCTTGTATCCATCTGGTCAATGGTTTCCGCGGACTTCATCTTGAAGTTGTCTAACTTTTCAAGAGCAACACTCAGCTGGTGCTCCTTTATGGCATCGTTTCCTTAGCTCATGTCACGGACCTTATCCCACATTTTCTTTGCAGTCTTGCAATGTTTGACTTTGTCAAACCGATCATTCTACATGGCCTTGGTCATGATGAAAGGGCCAACCTTGTCAAGATTGAACAACTTCACTTCTTCCGCTGTCATCTCTTCAAGTTCTTTATTCACCACTATATAAACTTCATCAACCTTTATAGTCTTCGTGATCTTGAATGGACCTTTTGTTATACATGTGTACATGTTGTCGTTGTAAGCAGCGAGGAAAATCTCCATTCTGATTTTCCAATCCTCAAAACTCATCCCGCCGATGTGGGGAACATGGCTGATACAGTCCATTTTCAAAGAGTTTTTAATTTTCAAAAACTTGCTCGTTTGAAGACTTTAAAACCTTTGAAAAATACTAGGATCAAGTTCGTTGATCAGGCAGTTGATTCAAATGAACCACCCGCTCTGATACCACTTGTTGGTCCCAAGTGGTCAGTTGAGGTCGAGAGGAGGGGGGGGGGGTGAATAGATCTCTAAAAATTTTAGATTTTAAAACTTTTCAAGTAGTCTGTCAGCAGACTACGCTGACCGAGAATTATAAGAAGACTAGGCTGATCGCACACAAAGCTTGAACAGCAGAGTTGACCACTCTTCTGATGATAATGTTGGGATTCGGTAAGATAAACAGCCCTAGGCACAGCGGAATATAAAAACTTTTAGGGCCTCTTAAGGAATCTTGCCAGGATATTCTCTAGTTGTATATATATGAATATAAATAAACGACAGTATAAGTTTTCTCGTTTATACCTGTCTCCTTGCAAATCCTCGGCTAGCAAAACGAGCTCTGAATTCTTCTCCAGCAAAATCGATCCAGGCTTCTCAGGAGCGCCCCATGTGTTGCGCCTCTACGAGTTGATACACCACAATATCACGAAAATAATATATCTCGATCAGCTAGAACACAAGATATATTATAGACTAGGAATTAGGAACGATTTTGGAACAAGATCGAAAAACGAAAAATTCTTCCTTGCACAGGAAGAGGTTCGGCCGATCACACAGGGAGAGGGAGAGAATTTTTGCTCTTGCTCAATGTTTGCTTATGGAGTTGTGTGAAATTCAACTATAAGAAAGCTACTTATAGTTTTCTCTCTAACCTAGTCCTATTAGGACTAGGGTTCTTCTCTCCTACATGGGCCATGGCCCTCTTTAATTAGAAGACCTAGTCTCCTAATTAATTCATGGCCCAGTTAATTAATTTGACCAGGCCTAATTTAATCTCCCAATTAAATAGCCCAATTAATTAACTTAATCTCCCATTTAATTAAATCAGACTCTAAGTCTATTTAATTAAATTCCTTTTCTAATTAATTAAATCCAACTTAATTAATTAATTCACAAATTAAATTCCAATTTAATTTATGATCCTGATCGAATTCCAATTGGATCCAATTTTGTTCCATTTGGGTCGACCCAGTTGACCCACCCAATATAATCGACCCAGTCGATTTTTCCACCCAGTCGACCCAGTTGACTCGGTCGTTCTTATTTCCTCGCTTTCGCTACTTGTGTATTGTGTATGCCCCCGTAGGTTCACCACATAATTGGCCGTGGGTTATAATTAAATATTATTTAATTATTCGAGTAAGACTTACTCTAAATCAATCGAACACTCTGTCCATTGACCATTCCAAAATTAGCACCCCTGCCAATTTGGGAATTCTCTCACACTCCACGGTCGATGTCCAGCCACAAGCCCATGGAGCCCAATCACTGGTGAATTAATTCAGTGAACCTTTTATCATTTATAATTTCCATATACGACATAATCTCTCCATCGATCAATCTCCCAGTCGAGACTTAAGGGCATGGTCTTTCATCGGATTCCCTTTTCTTTTGTCTTGACCTTAAGTACTCTGGTCTCGAAATAAATTCTCTTTGACTTAATCTTTATGAGCTACTTACATAAAGTCGTCAGATGCCTTGGCCAAGGATTTACCAGAATTAATTTCTCACAGAAATCCATAGGAGAATTTCCCAACCTATCAAGTCGGGTCAATGGATTCTTTGTTGATGATATGAATCTGCATACGAGTTCCTCTATACTCAACATGAGTCCACAGAGACTTTCTGGTGATCCCCAGTCAGTCGGAACTCATATCAAAGTATAGACGTTCTCGCACCAGATAAACCCTATCACCTCAAGTAGTTAGGGATCGTTCCTCGTATACTATTATAAATTTGGAATAACTTCAACCCCAATATGCGACTACCGCTTCCATGGTGAGTTATTTCCTAATTGGGGTATTCAGTGCGCTTGCCATCCCAGCAAGCCACCCACTTATGTGTGTCGACCATCCCAGTCACGCTCGTGGACCCCAGCGTCCTCCAGTTCATCGGAGTACACACAACAGTGAGAGTCTAACCGAATCCAACGATGTCCTATCTCGATTGGATTCTACGACTCTTGAATATGTTCTAGATCACGGCCTTGGAGATCAGTCCACGGGTTGTCCCATAGCCCTGTGATCTAAGGACTTCTATCCTTATGCGTAGATAATTATTACATAAGATAAAGATGACCATTTTAATAAAGTGCATTTATTAATCGAAATTGAATAGTTCCGCATTTATTACAATAAATACTAGCCATACAGCTGGCTTGCAGGACACTATTTCTATCAATCTCCCACTTGTCCTAAAGCCAGTCTTTTATGTTCTTGAGTCCCATCTTTTCCAGATGTTTCTTAAATGCCTTTTGAGGCAGAGGCTTCGCCAGCGGGTCCGCCGTATTATCTTCTGAGTCGACACGTTCCATCTTAATGTCTCCTCTACCAATGATATCTCTTATCACATGGTATCGTCTTTGTATGTGCTTGGATTTCTGATGAGATCTCGGCTCCTTTGCTTGCGCTATAGCCCCATTGTTATCACAGAAGATAGTAATGGGCTCAGCGATGCTAGGTATCACATCCAATTCCTGGATGAAGTTTCTCATCCAAACACCTTCCTTTGTTGCATCACTCGCAGCAATGTATTCACCTTCGGTGGTTGAATCCGCGGTTGTTTATTGCTTGGAGCTCTTCCAGCTAACCGCACCACCATTGAGGCAGAATACGTATCCTGATGTCGACTTGAAGTCGTCTACATCGCATTGGAAGCTCGAGTCTGTATAGCCTTCCAATTTCAATTCTCCTCCGCCGTATACCAAGAACAATTCCTTAGTCCTTCTCAGGTACTTCAGAATTGCCTTTACGGCTATCCAATGCTGCTCACCTGGATCAGACTGGTAGCGACTTGTAACGTTCAAAGCGTACGCTACGTCTGGTCTCGTACATAGCATACCATACATTATGCTTCCTATCGCGGATGCATATGATACTCGAGACATATTGCTTCTCTCTTCTGGCGTCTTTGGGGCCATAGACTTAGAGAGTGCAATCCCATGTCTCATTGGAAGCAATCCTCTCTTGGATTCTTCCATACTAAATCTTTTCAAGATTTTATCTATGTACTGGGATTGGGAGAGGCCCAGCAGTCCTTTTGATCTATCTCGGTAGATCCTTATACCTATTACAAAGGATGCTTCTCCCATATCCTTCATTGAGAATTGTGTAGATAACCATGCTTTAGTTTCGGACAATGCTTTCACATTGTTTTCAATGAGAAGAATGTCGTCAACGTAGAGCACCAAAAATTCAACTGTACTCCCACTGATCTTCTTGTACATGCAAGGTTCGAACATGTTTTTGATGAATCCAAAGGTTTGGATTGTCTCATCGAAACGAATGTTCCAACTTCGGGAAGCTTGCTTCAGTCCATAAATGGACCTATGGAGTTTGCACACTTTGTGTTCATCTCCTTTGAATGCATATCCTTTTGGTTGCTCCATGTAGATCTCCTTATCAATGTCCCCATTGAGAAAGGCATTCTTCACATCCATCTGCCATATCTCGTAGTTATACCACGCAGCTATGGCCAGCAAGATTCGAATGGATTTAGGCATTGCGACGGGCGAGAAGGTCTCCTCAAAGTCAATTCCAGGTCTTTGAGTATATCCTTTTGCCACTAATCGCGCCTTGTAGGTTATTACCTCTCCGTTCACTCCAAGCTTTCGCTTATAGATCCACTTGCAACTCACGGGAGCCACTCCCACTGGTGGATGTACCAAGGCCCAGACCTTGTTTGAGTGCATGGAGTCCAATTCGGATTCCATGGCTTCGCGCCACTTTCCCGAGTCTATGTCTAGCATAGCCTCTTCGTAAGTCCTTAGGTCGATTAGAGACTGTCCAGTCTCATGCAGCAGACCGTAGTACCTCTCGGGTTCTCTACGTTGTCTTTCTGACCTACGAAGAATCGGTGTACCTTCTGGTGCACTTTCATGCTCATGTTCTCCCACTGCCTGTGGCGACGGGTCAGCTTGATCGACCTCTTCGGCCTTTTCAGCTTCAGTGACCTCATCCAGTTCTACGTTATTTTTCTTCTTGTCAACCAAGAAATCCTTCTCCAAGAAGTGAGCGTTCCTCGAGACAAACGTAGTTTGTCTTGTAGGATCGTAGAACTCGTATCCTATCGAGTTTTTCCGGATACCCCACGAATTTGCACAAAGTGGATTTAGTTTCCAATTTATCTCCCACTAGCTTTTTAACGTAAGCGGGAGATCCCCATATGCGCATGAATGCGTATGAGGGTGCCTTGCCAAACCATAATTCGTATGGTGTCTTTTCTACGGATTTAGAAGGTACTATGTTCAGTATCTTCGTTGCCGTGAGGAGGGCATGTCCCCAAAATGAAAGAGGAAGGTCAGTGGCACTCATCATGGATCGAACCATGTCCATCAAAGTTCGATTCCTTCTCTCTGCTACTCCATTTAATTGGGGTGTTGCAGGAGGAGTCCACTGCGATAATATTCCATGCTCTACAAGATAATTCAGAAATTCGTTACTAAGAAATTCTCCACCTCTGTCAGAACGAAGAGCCTTTATCGTATGACCAAGTTGATTCTCTACTTCCATCTTGAATTCTTTGAATCGCTCAAGGGCTTCAGACTTGTGTTTCAACAAGAACACATATCCATAACGACTAAAGTCGTCAGTGAAAGTGATGAAGTAGTCATAGCCACCTCGGGCGCTTTTTCTTAGTGGTCCACATACGTCAGTATGTATTAAGTCCAATGTTTGCTTGGCTCGCTCAGGGTTTCCCTTAAATGGCAACTTAGCCATTTTACCCTTTAAACATGGTTCACACGTTGGCATTTCATCAATGCGATTGATTTCAATCGCGCCAGAAGATGCTAACTTTTGAATCCTTGACTTGGATATATGTCCAAGTCGAGCGTGCCATAATTGGGCAGATATTTCATTATCTTGTTTCCTTTTGTTTTGTTGCACATGCATCACTAACTTAGGTGGTTCAATGGTATATAGTCCATCTTTTAATGTACCAGTGAAAAACATATTATCATTCATGAATAACGAAAAGGAACCTTTATTAATAGTAAAATTAAAACCTTCATTATCCAAAACAGGAATAGAAATAATGTTTTTCACCAAACCAAGTACATAAAGAACGTTCCTAAGGACTAGCTTATTACCACCTAAATCTAACTCCACTTCGCCAATGGCCTCGGCAGCAGCTCTAGCTCCATTGCCAAATCTTAGGATCCAATCCCCTGGCCTAAGTGGCCTTGTTGCTCCCATCACCTGTAAATCATTACAAAGATGAGAACCACAAGCAGTGTCTAGCACCCATGATGCACAATTAATTGATAAATTAACTTCAACAAGGAATATACCTTTCGAGCTCTCCAAGAACTCTTTGCAGTTCCTCTTCCAGTGTCCAGGTTTCTTGCAGTAGAAACATTTCTGTTCACCAGACGAAGCTTTACGCTTCTTTCCCTTCCCTATGGGCCCAGATGGTGCTTTGCCTTTGCTTGAAGAAGCATTTCCTTTCTCCTTCCCTTTCTTTGTCCTTTTGGACTTGGATTGGGTTGAGGTAGCAACCATCACTGGCTTCTCTCTTTTCATGGAAGCCTCGGCAGTGGCGAGCATATTAGCCAACTCGTGAAGTTCAACATCCATCTTGTGCATGTTGTAGTTCACTACGAATTGCTCGAATGTTCTTGGCAACGACTGGAGGATTATATCCTGGCAGTAGGTCTTGTCCATCTTTACGTCAAGATGACCAAGCTTTTCAATAAGCCCAATCATCTTGATGCAGTGAGATCGAACATCAGCACCTTCAGCCATCCTCGTTTGTTGCAAAGTCTTAGCAGTTTCATACCCCTCATATCTACTTTGCACCCCAAATAGACCATTCAGGTGCGTGTAGATTTCAAAAGAAGACTTCATATGCTCGTGCTGCTTTTGAAGCTCATTCGTCATGGATGCCAACATGAGACAACGTGACTGCAAGTCATCGTCAAGCCATAAATCCACGGCTTCTTTCTCAGTATCATCGGCATCCTTAGCAAGTTCGGGAGGGGGCCCATCAAGGACAAAACCTCGCTTTTCAGAAGCGAGAATGATCTTAAGGTTCCTGACCCAGTCATGGAAGTTGGGTCCAGTTAATTTGTTTTGTTCAAGTATGATGGAAATTGGATTCTTAGACATTATATCTACAAAACGACTAGAGAAGAAATAAATACGCGAAAGATTAATTTAAAATGCACAATTTACAAACATGGTTTTTATTTGTAAATTACTCCCACTATTTTAATCAAAATCTTATGCCCCCACATAAGTTTCGGGAATTTAAAATATCCTAGCGGGCTTAAGGCCCAAATGCAATCTCCTAGTACCCACGACTCGTTGGCCATACTATTTGATTCACTTGGTGGTCGAATACGTCGACGGTTAACCATCGCAGCTAAACCTTAAGTTCATTTAGCCTCGGTTTTCGATATGGACCCACGACTCGTGAGACATCCGTACTTACTAGCGTTAAATCATGTCCAATACTCGTGCAGAGAAATAGTTCAATCCTAGACGCCCCACGACTCATGAGACAGCGCCTAAAACCTTGCTATCCCCTCCCTTGGCACTAAACTCGTGCATCGAGACAATAAACATATCATCTTCCTATAGCTCGACCCACGACTCGTGAGACATCGAGATATATTCGTACAATATGCCTAAGACCTAGTAATTGGATAGGCTCGGACCATAGACACTATTCTTATGCGCCCGTTATTCGATTTAATATTCTAATTGAATTTTAATGTTCAATTGGAGGTTTTAAGTTTTCTTGTGCGAGGTCTCATCAGATTATGCTTTATCTTGTTTACGTGATCTATTCTAAGCATGCATGACATACATCAAAGAATATAAGTAAACATACAACACCTAGCAGGATATGATTGATCGAATGCCCATCCTATGCGATTCATCACGAGCCAAGTGATGAATCAATTGGTCAGTCTAGGGTGGAAATTAAATGTCCTAACTATTACAATTTTCAAACCCATACATCATGGGCCTTCTTGTAATATCCAGCTTGATTGGGCCTCCATGTAATGAATTGGGCCTCCATGTCCTCCAAGGTAAATGGGCCTCCATGCGGATCTCCAAGTCTTCATGAGGTCTTCTCGGTTCAAGCCTAATCTAAGCCTAGCTTACATAATTTAAATGGTCCTATTCTATTACATTTGTTTGCGCAAGCAAGGGCACCAATCAGGCCCATTTAATTACAACCCAAAAATAAATAAACCAAAAACTACACAGGGCTTAAGGGCAAAATCGATCAATCCACACATTCACTCAAGAACATGCATAAATTCACATAAGGGCATAAATGTAAATTTACCGCCTCCATTAATTTTAATTCGCAAAAATTCATCCAAGTTAATTAATTTTGAATTAACAATTAACCTCTAAGATTAATTAGCTCTTACTTGAGCTCTAAGTAATCTACAATTCTTATCTTGATTAAATTGGTTAATTAAGGTAATCTAAATCTCTAAGATTCTTACCTTATCCAAAACTCTAAGTTTCCCAAAATTCCCAAATCTCCAAGATTTTCAAGATAATCCTATTTTGACTAGATTAGTTTAATTAAGGTAGTGTTCACATCTAACAAGATAACTACCTTATCCAAAAACTCTATGTTTTCTAATCTTCCAAAATTCTCCAAGATTTTCAGGACTTTCAAAATAGGCAGAATTAGAGTCCAACCCAAAAATGACTAGTCGAGACCAATCAGGACTGCCACGTAGGACAGCCCACGCGTGTCATAACTCGTTTTCGTGACATGTTGCATGTGTGTGAATGTGCATATATTCTATTGGGCATTGCGTGCTTTGCATTTATTAATTGCTAGATAATATTATTTTATTTGGTTTATGACATAATTATGTGTTATATGACTTCATTTACATTTTCATGTGAGTTTTTAAACTCAAAGTGTTGATCTATAAGTTTTCGGGGCTTTGTGAACCGAATTTGAAGCCCTAACTTCAGAAAATCATAATTAATTCATACGACCTCGGAATCAGGTGATTCAAAAGGCTAACTTGCCTAATTTTTCATGATCTAGCTAATGGAAGAGGTTTTGAGTGTTTTTGGTTCAGTAAAATATGACAAACGAGCCCTGGACAGAATTGAAAAGGCTAGGCAATCTAGAAGGGTCAAAATGGTCCTTTCTCATTTCCACTCACTTATCCTCTATAAGATTATCTTCACAAATAGTTCCAAATCAGATAGAAACAGAGCAAAAACGTTCAGGTCTTCTTGGAGGGTTTCAAAGCATCAAAACAATTGTTAAGAAATCAAGAAAAAATCGGTTACGGTGTCGGCTTTGACCAAAGTTGCTCCTTGCGTCTCCTTCTTCAATTTGCACCGATTATTTTCTCTAGTAAGTGATGTTGTTAACTTCTAAGATTCATCCATGTTTATGGATAATTAAGATTAATTCATGGGGTGGTTATATACTTGTTCTAAATTGTTCTAGCTTGGTACTTTGTAGAAGTTATGGCTAGAATTGTGAGTTTTCCCATAGATGTATTATAGGTATGGGCTGATTTTATAAGGACATTATGGTTGTGTTTTAGGAATATTTAGTAGGATCTATGGTGAGAAATTGAGCTTCCTTGACATATAAAACGATGGTGAAATTGTTGGACTAGTTTTAATTGACTAGTTTTATGAAATTGTGCACATATCATAGTTATATGTACTTGGAACATTAACTTGTCATTGCTGGAAATTAGTGTTCAATTTCTTGATGTTCTTGGATGGCTTATTGCTATATAGAACAATAACTTGTACATATGAGATATTGTTATTTGGTGAAGTTTTGATTTTTGATATAATTAGGCATATGGAATTCATCCATGTACTTTACCTTGGATGAATTTGGTAATATTGTTCATCGATGCATCATATGGAAACCATGGTTTTATTTGTGCATACTCGAGGTGATGGTTTCTTTGTGGAGCCTAACCGACCCTTGATCGTTGGCCACGATTCAAGGCATACAGCATTGGAACCCTTGCTAGCAAAGGGAACCCTTGCTAGCAAAGGGAACCTTTGCGATCCATTTATGGATTACATGATATGTTGATACCGGTACATTCTTGGACTTCTTTGTGTGATCGTTTATTTCGACACACGGCTATATATTCGAAATGGATATGAGATGGATATGATTCAAGGCATCGAGTAAAGCTTCATCGATATCGTATCCTAATTTCATGTTATATGCTTTCCAACGTGCCCATACATATATGGCTTGTTACATAACTTGTATATGACTTGATTTTTGATATATGGAGTTATAAATGTTATTTTGGATCAATTGTTATAATTGTATAACTCTCCCACATGCATGAATCACGACATCACTTACTAAGTCTTTCGACTTACCCCATTTACTTTGTTTTCCTTAGATCACAGTACCACCGGCGGTAGGCCTGAGTGAGGACCGGGGATCAACATCGAGTAGCTTGGGGTAGGTTGTTGTACATAGTTTGGTAAGGTAGTTGTATATCGCAGTGAGGCATTTTTGTACATGTACGGATCATTTAGATCCTTTGAGTCTCTTTTGTTGTATATTTTGTAGCTCATAGCCTCACTCTTGTATTTTGTACTTATGGCTATCTTGGTTGTAACATAGTATTAGCCACATAGTTTGTACCGTTTCAGTTGAGGAGATGACACTTATTTGCTACAGGGTTTGTTTATATGGTTGCTACAATCTTGTGGTTTATTTATATACTTGTGTTGGTGCCACAATTGGTGGTTTAATTAATTGTACATGTTATGTATTTTGTTATGCCATATTGAAGTAGTAAAATCGCCCGATTACTTTGTATAACTACTAGTTCGGCGGAATTTTAATATCCGTCCCTTTATTACTTGCTATGACATATATTTTACAAAGGAATTATATGTCACGAGATATGGTTTTGTTGATAAAATGACAATTTACTTGATATGATATGCTTGACATGCACGTCACTTTCCCATGCTCGGGACCTACCCGGGACGGGGGTGTGACAGTTGGTATCAGAGCGCGTTAGCTATAAGCCGGGATAGGTTCCTTGGCTGTAGGTATGTGTTGACCATGTTTCTATAGTAACATATAGTGTTACGTGTAGGTACTTTGGGGTTCGTGAGTGTCGATTCTGATTCAGGATGAGTGCCGAGAGTAACCCACCTCACAAACAGGGGAAGGAACCTGCAGGAATTGAGCATAGTGCTTCTTCTGATCATGTTCCCTTGGCTAAAGAGCAGGAGATGAGTGAGATACATCAGAAGCTTGAGTATATTATGACCATGTTAGCTCCACTACAGCAGCGTACTCAGCAGGCAGTACCAGCTGCGGGTCCCCCAATTGAGGTTGTATCATCTCCTCCTGTTGTTAATACTTCTTCTGATAAGCAGGGAAAAGCTTTAGAAAAGTTTATGAAACTGAACCCACCGAGATTTGATGGCCAGCCAGATGTGGATAAGGCAGAAGAGTGGCTTGAGAGCATTACTCATATTTTGTTGCCTTAGGCTTGGAGGATTCTTGGAGGGTTGTTTTTGCAGCATTCATGTTTACTGGGGCTGCCAGGAAATGGTGGCGGTTAGTTGAGGAAACTTGGGCTACTAAGCATCAACAACCGACATGGGATATGTTCAGACGAGAGTTTCGAGCACAATATGTTCCTTCCATTGTTCGTAAACAGCGGGAGAGAGACTTCTTGAACCTGATACAGGGGGATAGCACTGTGTCAGAGTATGAGGCAAGATTCACCGAGTTGGCCGCCTTTAACAAGCATTTGATAGAGACTGAAGATATGAAGATTGACAGGTTCATCACAGGTCTAAATGATGACTACCGTGACAGGTTGGAAGCCCTAGATTTTGATAATTACCATCAGGTCGTGGATAGGGCCTTGAGATTGGAGCAGGGCAGGAGAGATAGGAGGACTCAGTCAGGATCCGTATCAGTTTCTGCAGCATCTACAGCCTCCGCAGCATCAACACAACAACCATTTTCCCAGAGTGGGAAAAAGCCATGGAGAGGAGGCAGGTACAGGGGAAAGGGAAAGGACTTTGGTAGACAGAGTCAGTTTTCACAGCCATCTAAATCAGTTGCAGCTAGCACAATTAGTCCAAACCCACCTCAGATTGGTACAAGCACAGGTTCAGTGTGTAGACATTGTGGTAGGACCGGGCACACCGAGGATACATGTCGTCGTAAGCTTGGCCAGTGTTTTGCTTGTGGTGAGATGGGACATTTTTTGCCAGATTGTCCCAAGGCAAAGAACAAAGGTCAGGTATCAGGAGTGAAGAGGGACAATGTAGGGCGTCCCAAGGTTCAGGGAAAGGTGTTTTCCCTAGGACAACAAGAAGCAAAAAATTCGACCTCGGTCATTACAGGTACACTAATCGTTTCGAACTATCATTCTAGAGTACTTATAGACCCAGGATCATCCCATTCATATGTGGCATCACATTTTGCACAACATTTGCATTCACAACCTTCTTATCTGCCATATGTGCTAGAGGTGTCCACCCCGTTGGGTGAGATGTTTGTGCCTAGGGTGGTATATTATGCGTGCGATGTTATAGTAGAGGGTCATACTTTACCTGCGGATCTGATAGAGTTACCACTACATGAGTTCGATGTCTTGCTTGGTATGGATTGGCTTGGTGCTTATCATGCCCAGGTCGATTGTTTTAACAAGAATGTGTCATTGCATGTGCCTGGCCTAGATACTTTACAGGTCAGTGGGGACAAGGGGAAACCTACCTTGCATATTTTATCTGCGGTACGAGCTACCAAGTTGATTAATCGGGGTTGCGAGGGGTTTCTGGCATTTGTGTCTAAGACTGATAGGGGTGAGATTACACTAGAAGATGTACCTGTTGTGTGTGATTATCCTGATGTATTCCCTGAGGATTTCGCATTCCCTCCTGAGAGGGAGATAGAGTTCTGTATTGATGTTACACCAGATACTGCACCAATTTCTATACCACCGTACAGGATAGCACCAGCTATTATGCAGGAATTGAAAGTACAGTTACAAGAGCTGTTGGAAAAGGGGTTTATCAGACCGAGTGTATCACCGTGGGGTGCACCAGTATTGTTTGTAAAGAAGAAGGATGGGTCATGGCGTATGTGTATAGATTACAGACAGCTGAACCGAGTGACAGTGAAGAACAAGTACCCGTTACCATTAATTGAAGACTTATTTGATCAGCTTCAGGGGGCTAAAGTGTTCTCAAAGTTGGATCTTCGAAGTGGGTATCACCAGTTGAGGGTTCGAGACTCAGACATCCAGAAGACAGCTTTCAGGACTAGATATGGGCACTACGAGTTCATGGTTATGCCATTTGGGCTAACCAATGCTCCAGCTGTTTTTATGGATTTGATGAACCGGGTTTTCAAACCCTACCTTGATAGTTTTGTTGTGGTGTTCATTGATGATATTTTGGTGTATTCCAAGACTAGGGCTGATCACGAGCAGCATTTGAGGGTTGTATTATCCACCTTGCGAGACAGGAAGTTGTATGCCAAGTTTAACAAATGCGCTTTCTGGTTGGAGCACATTTCTTTTCTTGGCCATGTGATATCTAGTGCAGGAGTGACTGTTGATCCTTCTAAGATTGAGGCGATAGTGGATTGGAAACAACCGAGCAGTATTAGAGAGGTAAGAAGTTTTCTGGGCCTGGCAGGTTATTATCGGCGATTTGTACCAGGCTTCTCTAGAATTGCTGCTCCGTTATCTAGTTTGACCCGAAAAGGTGTTCCTTTTGTTTGGAGTGATCGTTGCGAGCATAGTTTCCAGACTCTGAAGGAGAAATTAGTCACAGCTCCAGTTTTGTCTTTACCCGAGGGATCAGAAAACTTTGTTATATATAGTGATGCCTCAAAAGAGGGTTTGGGTTGTGTATTAATGCAGAACGGCAGAGTGATAGCATATGCCTCTAGAAAACTTAACCTACATGAACATAACTACCCTACACATGACTTAGAATTGGCTGCGGTTGTTTTTGCTTTACACAAGTGGAAACATTATTTGTACGGGGCCAAGTTCGAGATTTACACGGACCACCAAAGTTTGAAATATTTGTTTTCTCAAAAAGAGCTCAACATGCGACAACGTCGATGGATGGAGTTCTTGAAGGATTATGACTGCACGATATTGTATCATCCCGGGAAGGCGAACGTGGTAGCTGATGCCTTGAGTAGGAAGGCAACCATTTCTAGCATCATGGCACGAGAATGGAGACTTGTTGAGAGTGCAGCCAGATGGGATTTCACTACTATCAGACATGGCTTTATATGTGCAAGTATCCAGATTCAGCCCAAGGTGTTACAGGATATTAGAGATGGACAGGCACAAGATATGAAATTTCAAGAAATTATTAAGACCTTAGGGAATAGCCAGGATTCTGATTTCCGAGTACATGAGGATGGTATTCTTCGGTTTCGTGGTAGACTATGTGTTCCTTCTGTTGATGAGTTGAGACAGAAACTATTGGAGGAGGCACACCGATCTCGGTACACCATTCACCCAGGTAGTACCAAGATGTATCGGGACTTGAGACAGCATTATTGGTGGCAGGGATTGAAGAAGGATGTGGCAGAGTTTGTTGCCCACTGTTTAACTTGTCAGCGGGTGAAGGCAGAGCATCGAAAACCTCCGGGATTGCTTCAGCCATTGAGTATTCCAGAGTGGAAGTGGGACAACATCACGATGGATTTTGTTATAGGTTTACCACGTACGAGTCGGGGACATGATGCAGTATGGGTTATAGTGGATCGACTGACCAAGTCGGCCCATTTTCTTGCCTACAGTATGACTTATACACCGACTCAATACGCTACCTTGTATGTGAATGAGGTTGTGAGATTACATGGGATTCCAATTAGCATTGTATCAGATAGGGATCCGAGGTTCACTTCACATTTTTGGCGCGCTGTTCAGGATGCTATGGGGACGCGACTGGATTTCAGCACATCTTTTCATCCCCAGACCGATGGGCAGTCCGAGCGCACCATACAAATTTTAGAGGATATGTTGAGGGCTTGTGTCCAAGACTTCCGAGGGAGTTGGGACAAACATTTAGCACTTGCAGAGTTTGCCTATAACAATAGTTTCCAGTCTAGTATCGGTATGGCTCCATTTGAGGCTTTGTATGGGAGACCTTGTAGATCACCATTATGTTGGATGGACGTCGGAGAGGCCAAGGTATATGGAACTGATTTGGTTCAGCAGTCGGTTGAGATGGTAAGATTGATTAGACAGAGGCTTCTTACAGCACAGAGTCGTCATAAGAGTTATGCTGATCACCGTCGTCGAGAACTTGAATTCCAGGTAGGAAATTTTGTATTTCTGAAGATATCGCCAAACCGTGGGATCAAGAGGTTTGGGAAAAAAGGTAAGTTGACTCCGAGATTCATAGGCCCTTTTGAGATACTTGAGAGAGTCGGCTCGTTGGCTTACCGGTTGGCTCTACCACCATCAATCACCGGAGTACATGATGTTTTCCATGTTTCTATGTTGCGGAAGTATATATCTGATCCGTCACATGTCTTGAACTATGAGCTACTTGAGGTTCAGCCCGATGTATCATATGTTGAGCATCCAGTTCGAATTCTTGACACGAAAGAACGAGTACTGCGGTCTAAGGTCATTCCTCTCGTGAAGGTTCTTTGGAGAGATCATGGAATAGAGGAAGCTACATGGGAAACGGAAGCCGACATGAGATTGAATTACCCCCATTTGTTCGACGATCATGGTATGAATTTAGAGGACTAAATTCCTATAAGGAGGGTAGGATGTCATAACTCGTTTTCGTGACATGTTGCATGTGTGTGAATGTGCATATATTCTATTGGGCATTGCGTGCTTTGCATTTATTAATTGCTAGATAATATTATTTTATTTGGTTTATGACATAATTATGTGTTATATGACTTCATTTACATTTTCATGTGAGTTTTTAAACTCAAAGTGTTGATCTATAAGTTTTCGGGGCTTTGTGAACCGAATTTGAAGCCCTAACTTCAGAAAATCATAATTAATTCATACGACCTCGGAATCAGGTGATTCAAAAGGCTAACTTGCCTAATTTTTCATGATCTAGCTAATGGAAGAGGTTTTGAGTGTTTTTGGTTCAGTAAAATATGACAAACGAGCCCTGGACAGAATTGAAAAGGCTAGGCAATCTAGAAGGGTCAAAATGGTCCTTTCTCATTTCCACTCACTTATCCTCTATAAGATTATCTTCACAAATAGTTCCAAATCAGATAGAAACAGAGCAAAAACGTTCAGGTCTTCTTGGAGGGTTTCAAAGCATCAAAACAATTGTTAAGAAATCAAGAAAAAATCGGTTACGGTGTCGGCTTTGACCAAAGTTGCTCCTTGCGTCTCCTTCTTCAATTTGCACCGATTATTTTCTCTAGTAAGTGATGTTGTTAACTTCTAAGATTCATCCATGTTTATGGATAATTAAGATTAATTCATGGGGTGGTTATATACTTGTTCTAAATTGTTCTAGCTTGGTACTTTGTAGAAGTTATGGCTAGAATTGTGAGTTTTCCCATAGATGTATTATAGGTATGGGCTGATTTTATAAGGACATTATGGTTGTGTTTTAGGAATATTTAGTAGGATCTATGGTGAGAAATTGAGCTTCCTTGACATATAAAACGATGGTGAAATTGTTGGACTAGTTTTAATTGACTAGTTTTATGAAATTGTGCACATATCATAGTTATATGTACTTGGAACATTAACTTGTCATTGCTGGAAATTAGTGTTCAATTTCTTGATGTTCTTGGATGGCTTATTGCTATATAGAACAATAACTTGTACATATGAGATATTGTTATTTGGTGAAGTTTTGATTTTTGATATAATTAGGCATATGGAATTCATCCATGTACTTTACCTTGGATGAATTTGGTAATATTGTTCATCGATGCATCATATGGAAACCATGGTTTTATTTGTGCATACTCGAGGTGATGGTTTCTTTGTGGAGCCTAACCGACCCTTGATCGTTGGCCACGATTCAAGGCATACGGCATTGGAACCCTTGCTAGCAAAGGGAACCTTTGCGATCCATTTATGGATTACATGATATGTTGATACCGGTACATTCTTGGACTTCTTTGTGTGATCGTTTATTTCGACACACGGCTATATATTCGAAATGGATATGAGATGGATATGATTCAAGGCATCAAGTAAAGCTTCATCGATATCGTATCCTAATTTCATGTTATATGCTTTCCAACGTGCCCATACATATATGGCTTGTTACATAACTTGTATATGACTTGATTTTTGATATATGGAGTTATAAATGTTATTTTGGATCAATTGTTATAATTGTATAACTCTCCCACATGCATGAATCACGACATCACTTACTAAGTCTTTCGACTTACCCCGTTTACTTTGTTTTCCTTAGATCACAGTACCACCGGCGGTAGGCCTGAGTGAGGACCGGGGATCAACATCGAGTAGCTTGGGGTAGGTTGTTGTACATAGTTTGGTAAGGTAGTTGTATATCGCAGTGAGGCATTTTTGTACATGTACGGATCATTTAGATCCTTTGAGTCTCTTTTGTTGTATATTTTGTAGCTCATAGCCTCACTCTTGTATTTTGTACTTATGGCTATCTTGGTTGTAACATAGTATTAGCCACATAGTTTGTACCGTTTCAGTTGAGGAGATGACACTTATTTGCTATAGGGTTTGTTTATATGGTTGCTACAATCTTGTGGTTTATTTATATACTTGTATTGGTGCCACAATTGGTGGTTTAATTAATTGTACATGTTATGTATTTTGTTATGCCATATTGAAGTAGTAAAATCGCCCGATTACTTTGTATAACTACTAGTTCGGCGGAATTTTAATATCCGTCCCTTTATTACTTGCTATGACATATATTTTACAAAGGAATTATATGTCACGAGATATGGTTTTGTTGATAAAATGACAATTTACTTGATATGATATGCTTGACATGCACGTCACTTTCCCATGCTCGGGACCTACCCGGGACGGGGGTGTGACAACGCGCGACCACCAGGTCGGCACGTGAGCTGCCTGCGGCAGCAGCCGCTGCACGCGGCTACGTGCGACAGCGAGCAGACGGGCACAACAGCGTGCGAACAGCAGCCCGAAGGCTGCTGCTGCGCGCAGCGTGTGCCGCCAGCGTGCTGCCAGCACGCTGCCGTTGGCAGCAGCTTGCGGTGGCCGCCTAGCCGCGGTGCGCTGCCGCGCACCGCCGCGTGCCACCGCGAGTCGGATCTAATAATTTTTTTTTTGTTTCGATTACTCACAGATTTAATTCAACAAACCCAGTTAATTAAATCCCAATCCAAAATTAAAAACCAACATGATAAAATTTTTCGAATCCTAAATTAAACATTAACTCCAAGTTAATTAAACATACGTCCTATAACATGCAAAGTTAAAGAACTAGCCACATAAATCAAACATATGATTTAATAAACACAGAATTTGCAAATTCATATATATACAAAGCCTAGAGTTGGCTCTGATACCACTGTTGGGATTCGGTAAGATAAACAGCCCTAGGCACAGCGGAATATAAAAACTTTTAGGGCCTCTTAAGGAATCTTGCCAGGATATTCTCTAGTTGTATATATATGAATATAAATAAACGACAGTATAAGTTTTCTCGTTTATACCTGTCTCCTTGCAAATCCTCGGCTAGCAAAACGAGCTCTGAATTCTTCTCCAGCAAAATCGATCCAGGCTTCTCAGGAGCGCCCCACGTGTTGCGCCTCTACGAGTTGATACACCACAATATCACGAAAATAATATATCTCGATCAGCTAGAACACAAGATATATTATAGACTAGGAATTAGGAACAATTTTGGAACAAGATCGAAAAACGAAAAATTCTTCCTTGCCCAGGAAGAGGTTCGGCCGATCACACAGGGAGAGGGAGAGAATTTTTGCTCTTGCTCAATTTTTGCTTATGGAGTTGTGTGAAATTCAACTATAAGAAAGCTACTTATAGTTTTCTCTCTAACCTAGTCCTATCAGGACTAGGGTTCTTCTCTCCTACATGGGCCGTGGCCCTCTTTAATTAGTAGACCTAGTCTCCTAATTAATTCATGGCCCAGTTAATTAATTTGACCAGGCCTAATTTAATCTCCCAATTAAATAGCCCAATTAATTAACTTAATCTCCCATTTAATTAAATCAGACTCTAAGTCTATTTAATTAAATTTCTTTTCTAATTAATTAAATCCAACTTAATTAATTGTCGACCCACCCAATATAATCGACCCAGTCGATTTTTCCACCCAGTCGACCCAGTTGACTCGGTCGTTCTTATTTCCTCGCTTTCGCTACTTGTGTATTGTGTATGCCCCCGTAGGTTCACCACATAATTGGCCGTGGGTTATAATTAAATATTATTTAATTATTCGAGTAAGACTTACTCTAAATCAATCGAACACTCTGTCGATTGACCATTCCAAAATTAGCACCCCTGCCAATTTGGGAATTCTCCCACACTCCACGGTCGATGTCCAGCCACAAGCCCATGGAGCCCAATCACTGGTGAATTAATTCAGTGAACCTTTTATCATTTATAATTTCCATATACGACATAATCTCTCCATCGATCAATCTCCCAGTCGAGACTTAAGGGCATGGTCTTTCATCGGATTCCCTTTTCTTTTGTCTTGACCTTATGTACTCTGGTCTCGAAATAAATTCTCTTTGACTTAATCTTTATGAGCTACTTACATAAAGTCGTCAGATACCTTGGCCAAGGATTTACCAGAATTAATTTCTCACAGAAATCCATAGGAGAATTTCCCAACCTATCAAGTCGGGTCAATGGATCCTTTGTTGATGATATGAATCTGCATACGAGTTCCTCTATACCCAACATGAGTCCACAGAGACTTTCTGGTGATCCCCAGTCAGTCGGAACTCATATCAAAGTATAGACGTTCTCGCACCAGATAAACCCTATCACCTCAAGTAGTTAGGGATCGTTCCTCGTATACTATTATAAATTTGGAATAACTTCAACCCCAATATGCGACTACCGCTTCCATGGTGAGTTATTTCCTAATTGGGGTACTCAGTGCGCTTGCCATCCCAGCAAGCCACCCACTTATGTGTGTCGACCATCCCAGTCACGCTCGTGGACCCCAGCGTCCTCCAGTTCATCGGAGTACACACAACAGTGAGAGTCTAACCGAATCCAACGATGTCCTATCTCGATTGGATTCTACGACTCTTGAATATGTTCTAGATCACGGCCTTGGAGATCAGTCCACGGGTTGTCCCATAGCCCTGTGATCTAAGGACTTCTATCCTTATGCGTAGATAATTATTACATAAGATAAAGATGACCATTTTAATAAAGTGCATTTATTAATCGAAATTGAATAGTTCCGCATTTATTACAATAAATACTAGCCATACAGCTGGCTTGCAGGACACTATTTCTATCAGATAACTTAGCTGATTACAGCAAAATCAAATTTTCAATCAGAATACTTGCAGCGGATATAAAATAGTGTTTTTCACAAGTAGCCTTAGAAAGAATTTTATCCCCAGTTTTAGCAAACTCCTTTAAAAATCTTTCTTTCACTTTTGTAAGTGTTTTAATGCAGTTTGAAAGTATGCAAGAAAATAATGCAATTTAAAAACATAAAGAATTTTTATAGTGGTTATATGGATAAAAATCCTTTAGTCCACTCTTCCAAGTCACTTAGATATTGGGTTATACTATAAACACAGAGTTTACAATATACAATGCTTGCACTTTGCAGCAAATGATAAGCCACAAGTTTGCAGCAGGAAATCACAAAGACACTTCACTCTCTGAAGTAATATCACTCACTTAGACGAATATCTACTTCTCACAACACTCCTCTATTACAAATTCACTCAGAAAATATTTTCTTTTTGCTTCAACTTAGCTTCTATCAACAAATGACTTCAGCAGACGAGTGAGCTGTTCTTGAGCTTTTGAGACTTAGAGAAATTCTGCTTCGCATATGAAATCTCAGATTGTTGTGTTGTGTCTAACCCTTGAATTCAGCTCTATTTATACTTGTTCTTGAAATCTATCCGCTGAAGGTAAGACAAATTTCAAAGCTAAAAGTACTGGTCCCTCATTTCCTCGAATGGCTCCCTGCAACTGTTGCACTATACACTTCTACTTTACTATTTTGTCAGTCGCATTTAATGCATCCTGCTGATCCGAGAATGTCTTCGATTATTTGCCATTAATACCCTTCTCTTGCAGCATTTATTACTCCAAGTGTATTTATTACTGTTGGGCAGACTCCTTGATCTCATCCACTCAGCTGATCGAAGTAACCCGTCTGATAGATACTCTGCTTATCAAAATTGAACTCATCTGATTTGAGTCAGCTGATACCCATATGATTTCGAAGTCAGCTTAAGATAAGTAGTCTTCTGGACCTTTGAATTTTGACCCTTCCGATAGTCTTCTTACTTGATCAAAATTCTTCTAAGGGTTCCAAGCATTCCTTACTTGGCTTATTCTGATGTTTTGGAAATCATCAAAACCTCTCTTATCTCCTTGCACTTCTTCTTCATCTTCATCCAACATCGAGGATGAGTCCGACGATCAAGGAGGACCGAGTTCTCCTGCTGAGTTCAAGGCAAATAATTCTGGTGACAACGATCGAAGTGGTGACGAAGGGAATGACAGTTCTGATAGTGAGGATGATAGCTCGGGTGAAGATGACTCCGATGCCGAGGATGAGGAGGATCAGAGTTCCGAGACTGAGAGCGACAACCATTAGTATTATATAGTAGGGCTACCCTTAGTATTTTCCTTCATATTTGTACTCCAGGTCTTTTGTAATTCTAAAGTTATAGTAACATTTTGCTTGTTAACAGTTCGGAAGTATCATTATTTATGATAGTATCTTGTTATTCCTCATCAAATTCCCTCGGAAGTCGCGACTATTCATCTGTTGTAAAATAATAATCTGCTCGCACTATAAATATAAGGCATGTTTCCATTCATTCCGCTATAACATCGTAGTATTGAGATCGGAGCCAGTAGATTAACAAATTAATTCGAATAAGACCCTTTCATTCCTCAATCACTATGGACAAGGTGTTGGGCAATCCGATCGATCGAGCGTCACTCCTAGGCGGTGCTAAGGGTAAAGGTCCTTCCAAGGAATCCAAATCATCCAAAGAAAAGAAGTCCTCAAGAACTTCTCCCAAACCTTCTGTGTCTTCACCTAGAGTTTCTAAGGGTGGAGAGAATAAGAAAGAAAAGCAGGCTTCAACAAAACCCGCCAGGGTCATTCCTAATAAGTCCATCCTTTCTAACGAGGGCTCCGACGTCGAACATGAGGGCTCTCTGCCAAAACCTCTTGACACCCTCGAGACGAGGCTTGATTAGGCAAAAGGCATCCGAATTTGCTTCGAATAAAAGGCCTCATTCTGATGGGGTTATTTCGACCGAGACCCTGCAAAAGCTTGTAACGGAGAATAAGCCTTTGGCCATTGCTTTTGTAGCTACCTCCGATGATGAAATGCCGAGTAAGAAGGGCAAGGTGACCAATGCTTGGGGAGAGGCTATTGTTCAGGCACCTCCAAAAACTGAAAAATTAGCAGATTCTTCAAAGGTCATCGATCTTTCTGGTTCGCTGTCTACTTCCGAGGCTCCACCCAACATTTCCTCCATACTTGGAAATTTGAAAAATAAGCCCCATCCTGAGGGGACTCTCGAGGATTTGGTTCTAAGTCTCCTACGGCCTCCTACATCTGAATCTGAACTAGGCACGTCTGAAGGGAAAAATCCCTTACAGTTATTTCACTCCGGGTCGAGCTTTCTTGTTCAGGTGATAAGTTTGATTCGTTTTATTTGCTAGTTCTTTTCCCCTTTCTTTTTCTTTACAGAATTTTCGACTTCTGTTCCTTGCGAGTAGGCTGGGAAAGAGTTCCTTGAGCTCAGATTGTTTGCTGAGCGGGAATTCGCACAATAGGTTGCTCTTGCCCTCGAGCTAGAGAAAATTAAAGCCAAACTAGAACGTGACGTGGAGGTTAACAAATCATTCGAGGAGAAAGCTGCTAAGGACAAAGGAGAGGAGATTCACGAGAAATTGAATAAGGAGCTCGAAAATCTGAAGGAAGTGTACGAGCAGGAGAAGAAAAATTCCGAGCTTCGCGAGAAGGAGGCCTACACTCGTGGTTACAATGATCGTAGCGCTGAGCTTCAAAAGATATTCTCCGATAATAAACTCGTCTAAACATTGTATCTATTTCTCTTGTTAAAATTTGTGATTGTTTCGTTTGTGATCTCGAATAATGTTGGTCTTTGAGCTAGTCCCGGATGTAACATTCGAATTTTTCTTCCTCAGCTTCTTTGAATGTTCTCAGTTTTATCTTCAATAATATTTTGTCCGAATTGTTGCTCTTTGACCCCTTGAGGCTTTGAGTTCGGAATTGATAAACTGCATATTCCAGGCTCCACTTATGCACCGTGTAATCAGTATTTGTTTTGTTGAAGGAAACTAACATTTTTGAGAATTCTCCGCCAAACAACCCCTATTCCTCGGGAAACGGAAAGGTCACTTAATCTCGTGCGTTAATCTTCGTTTCATGACAACCGTTAGATCAGGCCGATTTGTTACTATAAAAGGGGGCTTCCCTTACCTTTCATAATTTTGTTGATTTTTAATTTCTGAGAGATTTTTCACTCCAATGACTATGATCGGGAAATTCCTACTTTCGACCAAAATGTTTGAATTTCAATTCCTAACTCTCTTTGAAAAAGATAGCTATTTGGATAGTTCCGCTTCGCTTAGAATATCTGCGAACGAATGGCTTTCCGACCCAGAAGGCCAATATGCCTTATCTGGGAAGCCAATGAGCTACCGATCCTTGCCTGGGGTCGGCCAATCGAGGATAATACCTTGGTATTGCTAACCACCCGGGGTCCTAACAACTGCTCAACCCGCAAAAGTGTTGGTGGAGTACGAGTACTAGTTCTTCTAGGAAGGCCGGTGACTTTTAGTCATTCCGCTGGCACGGTCCTCCTAGTGGGGGACCTATTGCCACAATTATTTTCGAATATGTGATATGGGGAGCGTCGGGAATCTAACTCCACAACAAAGTATTCACAGTACACCTAGAGACAGATGCATTAATCCATCCGTCTTCGAAATAAGGCTAAATAAATTCAAAAGCAAGGGGCTCCGTTCGTTCGTGTTCGAGGAAGAACCATATCTGGCGGCCGGCGGGAGAAGAAGATCAGGCCAAAAATTTCATAGGATTGTAGAATGTAATAGGATCGAAATGCAATAAATTAGATTGTAATGGGATCGAAATCTACTCCTGTACTTTATCATTTGAGAAGCTTGTAAATTTTATCTTGTTCAAAATAAAACTCAACAATGTACTTTTCCTTACAACTTGTTGTTTCTTTTCTTTGTTCGAAATAAAGATATCGATCCGTCGAAATAAATTTACTTGATTGCTTTATCTCTGCGCCTTACTAATTTACTTATTGAATCCTACCATGGATGTTTGAACTCGATCTAGAAAATTGACGGCAATGATCTTCAATTGACTTAGCTCAAATATTTCTGAACTTGTATGATCGAATCTAACTGATTAATTGCTTAACAATATCCGAACGAGATTCTTGGTCGGGTGATCGTCGGCCAATATTTCATCTCTTTGTAATACATGAACAATCTCAACAACTCCCTATCTATTTTTCGATCATAGAGTCTGATCGCTACTTAAATTGATGTCAAACAATAGTTTTTCTCCAAGCAATTTTCGACCTCGAATCTTTGAATGTGCTTCTCATATTACTCTTAATCAACAGACCGTTGCGCGGTATGCATGTTTGATCAATTTAGAATTCGATCGTCTCGCATAGATTTTCGTTCTGGGGTGATAGGATTTCTCCACGTATCCAAACGGTCCCCTATTTTTCGGGAAGCGTAACGGTCGGCGCATTTACCGCTCGTATCCTGACCATTTGTGCCATGTTATCTGGTCCGTTGAAAATAATGTCGTCCACCTATAAATAGTTTATGAATTACCATTACATTTTTTACTTCCCCGCAAATGTTTCGTCCGATCTTTATGATTGAATTTTTATCTCCTCCGATCAAAATGATTAACTTTATATCCCAAATAAAAATGTTCGATATTAGGATTCGTACTCTCTTTTTCGATCTCTCATTTTCTCCGGAGAATACTTTATTCGCTTAGAATATCGACAGACGAAAACCTTGCGCTTAGAATACCGGCAGACGACCTATTTTCTTGGATACCCAGTATCTGAGACTGGTTCGAATTCCTGTACTCTGCCCTCCAACCAGTCGGATGGTGGGTCAGCTTCTCCCACAGTAGCTCCACCCTCGAGCATCAATTTCTTCAAGATCCTTCTTGAGGAATGGTGCCTCCGAGATTGCTAGGAAATTGAGCGGGAGTTGATCCCGGCTGTCTTGGTCGGAGAAAGGGTGTGAAAGAACCAGCAGGATATCCATGTAAGGTATGGGTGGCGTATATTGCCTTACATAGCTTTGCAATCTTCTTTCCATGTCTTTAATTATGTATAAATAAAATTGGAGCTTGAACTACTTGATCGAATAAGAATTTGAACTGAAAATCAAGAGCGAACTCAACTCATTCATTATATAACTTTTAATAATTTGATCTTGAACATTGAACTTTGTTTGGAGAAATGCCCCTAGTCGATTCCGAATAACCGATCAGATAAGAAATCAAACTAAAATATCACTATATACTTGTAATAATCTGAATCATGAATACTGATCTCTTGTTAATAGAATAACTTATATTCCACATGAGCTCTTGTTCGTAAATTTTTTGCTCCACATTGGGGATCGAAAATTTGTGATCGATCATGTAAGGGCTCTGTGAAAATTTGATCTAAGGGTCATAACAATTCGCCCATTTTTTGATCTAAGGAGCATATAGCAACGACTTTCACCCTTAGTGAATTTTTATTTCGAGGGTCGTAGCAATAGCTTTCACACATTTTTTTGATCTAAGGGGCGTAGCAATGGCTTTCACCTTTAGTCAATTTTTTGTTTTGGGGGTCGTAGCAACATCTTTAACCCATTTTTTGATCTAAAGGGCGTAGCAACGACTTTCACCGTTAGTCAATTTTTCATTTTGAGGGTCGTAGCAACAACTTTCACCCATTTTTTGATATAAGGGGCGTAGCAACGGCTTTCACCCTTAGTCAATTTTTCATTTCGGGGTCGTAGCAACAACTTTCACCAATTTTTTGATCTAAGGGGCGTAGCAACGACTTTCACCCTTAGTCAATTTTTCATTTCGAGGGTCGTAGCAATAGCTTTCACCCATTTAAATTTCGATCTAAGGGTCATAGCAACAACTTTCACCCAATTTTTATCTAAGGGGCATAGCAATGACTTTCACCCTTAGTCAATTTTTTCATTACGAGGGTCATAGCAACAACTTTCACCCATTTTTGATCTAAGGGGCATAGCAACGGCTTTCACCCTTTGTCAATTTTTTCATTTTGAGGGTCATAGCAACAACTTTCACCCATTTTTGATCTAAGGGGCATAGCAACGACTTTCACCCTTAGTCAATTTTTTCATTTCGAGGATCATAGCAACAACTTTCACCCATTTTTGATCTAAGGGGCATAGAAACGGATTTTAGCCTTAGTAATTTTTTTTTATTTCGAGGGTCATAGCAACAAATTTCACCCATTTTTTATCCAAGGGTCGTGCTTATGCACTTTGGTTTTTTCCCAAGAATTGTGCTCAACACGAGGGTTCCAAATGGAACAATCTCAGAACCACCAAATCCGATCAGTGGAGTGGATACCCGATCAAGACGTGGATGTTGGAGGTTCATTCGAGCAAGAGCTGCACAGGAGATAATATTTGCGGAGCTACCATTATCAATTAAGACTCTCTTCACCTCATAATTCGCGATTTTCAGAGTTAGGACCATAGAAAATCTGGATCGTCATCATTCACATCCTAGGTAATATCTGCGGGTCTATCCGCATCACTGAAGCTTATTATTTGATTTTCTATATAAGGGGGTTCCAATGAGAAAATCTCCCTCTTGGTCGAGACAACTGGTTTTATCGACCTCATAGTTCTCTTCCTAGGATTTTTGATATCTCCACCCGCTGGTCCACCAGCAATCATGTTGATTACACCATTCACTTGCTCATCAGCTTGATTTCGAGCTTCACGGTGTTGTATGAGCAGTTTTCGTGGACTCCTGGATCTATACCGGTTGTTGTGATTTCCTCTCTTGGCAAACTCCTTGAGTTTTCCCTGCGTGGTCAATTTTTCAATTTCCACCTTCAGCTGGTAACATTTTTCGGTGCTGTGTCCACGGGCTCTATGGTACCGACAATATTTGTCCTAATTTAACGTGCCGGTCTCGCCTGAGTAATCCTTTGAGCCTCAGGGATCAAATTCCCGTCTTCTAATACTGTTAGAAATCTTCTTTAGAAGCATTCAATTATGTGAAATGCACTTTCCCTAGTCGTGGAGGTTGATTATTAGATCTTTTGGACAACGGCTAGGGTTTGTAGGCATTGAGTCTTTGCCATACTGACCCTCTATTAGATCCTCCGTAATCGCCAGGTTTTGGGATAGGAGCTCTGTCATCTTTCTTGCCAAGGGTAAGCTTTGGGTTTTGAGCATTTTTTAGCTTGTTCATTTCCTCCTGGATCATGTATTTCTCAGCTATCTCCATTATCCGCTCAAAAGATTTAGGCTGCATCCTGCATAACGCATTTCTGAACTTCGTGTTCTTTGATAGTTCGAACATCAAAGAGGACATATATTCAATCTGCGGGGTATCAATTTTGCGGAGTTCGATACTGAACCTTGCTAACCATTGCCTCAAAGTTTCACCCTCCATCTGTTTTACATTACTTAGATGGTCCGCCGAAAGTTGGGGTTTCCTTTGGCTAGCGAATTGGTGCTTCAACTCATCACATAACTCATCAAAAGAGAAGATAGAATTCGTTGGCAACCTACCAAACCAATCGAGGGTAATCCCTCGAGCGTAGTGACCATGATTTTGCAACAGAAATCTTCTGAGTGTCCATATAGGTTCATGACATTAATGAAACTGCTAATATGTTCTCCGGGATTGGTCGTTCCATTATATCGAGGAAGCCTAGTAGGTACGGTTTCGGTATTCCTAGCCTCTCGAATCTCTAGACAGAATGGCGAGCATCGCATGATGTTATATCCGACCTCTCGATCCCGGATATTTTCCCTATTTGGTATCATTTTCGTATGTCGAGCTGTAGTGGCTGCATGCCGGACTTCTATTACCGTTTCCTCCCTGTCCAATTTCTTAGCCACTCTTTCTTGTACGATTTTCTCCAATTCTGCCTCCGTGATCCTACGGTAACCAGGTTTCTTTATCTTGTCTGCTCCTTTTGGTTGGCTTTCTCCGACCATGGAATCCTCTAAGTCATGCACTACTCTGGGTTGTTGCACAGATCGGGCGTTGGACTTAGTCTGTGTGCGAGAAAGATTAGCCGTGGGGGCCCCGGCTACCGACCTTAATAAACTCTTTTCCTTCTGGAGGTTGGAACTTGGGATTTCTAGTCGAGCTTGACCAGCAGGCTGATCGACAGGGGATGGATCAGCTCTTTCGGGGTTCAAGTATTCCCTACATATGGTACCAATTATTGATCATAAGTCTCCCACTGTTGTCCGGATGGACACATCCTCCTGTGGAACAACAGGTGGGGCTTCTTGCTGTCGAGCCGCTCGAGAAAGATCGTCGGGCTCATTGTTTACAGAGTTCTATGCTCCAGTTGCGTGAGATGGTTCTGCTCGATTGTACGTATATCATCTCGTAGTAGGCATATTTCGATCTAACACCCAAATAAGGCCCCACGGTGGTGGCCAATTGATCTTGCTGTGTTTCGTATGAGATCAATAACGGAAAGTACAGATAAATATTAGAGATAATACGCGGTCAAATATGTATGTTTCCGGTCATGCGTACAAATAATATAGATTGGGGGTCCTATTTAAGCGTTACGGGATGTCGTACAAGCTAGAGACTAAGTACAAAATAAAGTGATCTAATCTAACTTCCCGTGGATTCTCCGAGCAATGCGTTCGAGCAAGGAGCACCTGGGGAAGCATGTCTGGCGTCATAAATGCTTGTGGTATTTATACTTGAGGCGGTGTGCTAGGTGAACCGTTCGTAGGGATATATTTCTCGGCCCTAAGGCCTGGGCCTGGGGTTAGCCCAACATTAATCCGATCTTGAGTCTCCTTGTTGGTGATCGAACTAGACTGGGATCGGTTTTATGTCTTCGAGGTCGGGTTTCGTGCTTTTCGACCAGGCCATTATTCCCAGATTAGATAATCCAAAGTACCCCTCATCAAAATCTAACATTTTAAATCTAAATTTTTTTAGTATTAGCATGTTAATTTTATTTGAAAAAAAAAGAAAAAAATATTAGATAAAATTATTTGACAGCTCTAGTGAGAACACGTTTCCCTATATGGACCGATTTGAATCGATGCTGCAGTTTAAATTGTTGGAGGACAAAAGTGTAACCCAAAATAAAATATATTTGCAGGACAAAAATTTGGCCCAATTTAACAACCACAATTAAGTGGACCGAGTTTGGACCGAGTTCTTGTATTGACCCAATTATACATTACCCTAGGGTCTATCATTGTTGACTTTGGTCAATTAGTCATGCCATTGGTCGATTCGGATTACGATTGACCCAATTATACATTATCCGAAGGTCAACATTGTTGAATTTGGTCAAGTAGTCGTGTCAATCGTCGTTTCGGATTACGATTGACCTAATTATACGTTACCCTGGGATCAACATGTTGACTTTCAATAATTAGTCATGTCAATCGTCGATTCGGATTACGATTGACCTAATTATACATTACCCCAGGGTCAACAATGTTGATTGTTCAATTAATCGTGTCATTTATCGATTCGGATTACGATTGACCCAATTATACGTTACCTTATTGATGGGGGCTATTTTACACCCCATATAATACTCGGATCGACTCGAAGACCTCAGATCGGTTCGACCGTATAAGCTCATTATGGATCATCCATCGATCCGATCAGAGACGATTCTCCTTGGCGAAGCAGACTACAATCCGGACTCAAGAAGGATAGATATGCCGAGTCCTAATAGGATTATGTTTCCTTGAATATCTAGGGTTGATAACCTATAAATACCTAGTTAGAAATTGTATGTATCAACTACGATTCAGAACTTACGCCTACCTACTCTGGCTAATTGATAATAAATCTATAGAAAATCTTTTGCTATACTATATTCAATATTCATTTGTCTTGTGTTCTTATTTGCTCTTTACATATTGTTCTTTCTTGAAATCGATCCATCCGGAATAAATTAACTAGGCCCCAAATACATATAATCTAAACCTCGTGAACCTCAAATATTGAGTTAATCAAACCCGACGAAAAACGGTTAAATCACTTGGCGCCCACCGAGGGGCTGAGTTAATTATTCGATAGGCATATGGCTTGCCCAAGGAAGAACGCTCGTAACGAGGCAAGAAGTAACACGACCCATCCACATATCACGTCTGATGACTTACAGGACAGTACGAATAATAACGTTCCAACCACCAACGATGAGAATAACCAAAGAACTAGCGACCAACTACTCAATCAACAGAAGCATCAAAGGATCCATGCTCAAAACTCCCAAGGACAACAAGAGACTGCCGCTAACCTAATACCGGAAGCTCACGTGGCTCCATCAATCCCAGTTCCTCTTCCAGAAACACAGGAGAAGTTGCGACAGATCGCTATGTTGGTTAATTCACTATGCCCGGGGGAACTACTGGTCCCCGAGCAGATTCTTAGAAAACCTTGAACAACTAGGGAAAATCCTGTTCGAAGAACTCATAGGCAGGTCGATCAAATCTCGCAACAAGCAAATAGCCCTATGAGCGAACAACGATCGTTGCACAGTCCGCAAAAGAGTAATACGAAGCCAACCGATGAGCGAATCCGGAGAAAAACAGATCGGACAAGACCACAACCTTCCCATCGAGGATCGAAGGAACATACCATAATACCCGTGGAGGATGATGTCGCTGATGAAATACTTAATTGACAAAGAGCAGTCCGCATCTCGGAACGGGAAATTGAGAAGATGGTACAAGAACGTCTAGAGCAACGTCTTCGGACCATTCAAATCCGTGGGCCAGAAACACGGAGCTCCAAGAAAGCCTAGCGGCATGCTCCACCTTTTGTAGGGAAATGAAAGAAGCTCAATCGTCCGGCCAGGTCCCCGGACGACTGTTGGGATATTTCTGGTAAGGGGCTCGATTGTCGATACAACAAAGTGCGGAATTTAAAATTTTTCGAAGTCCCTAATAGTCCCATAAATCTTTCTCCACAGTTAATTATACGAAAAGGTTGAATCAAACAATTAATTAAACACAGGGGGTTAATCGCAATTTACCTCACCACGGATTTGTGGTGGTTTCCTCCAGGTGTTCGGTTCGATCCACAGCTTGAGTGATCCATGTGTCTCACCTCCAAAGTTTAGTCCACAC
This sequence comes from Penstemon eatonii, assembly GCA_038501285.1. Lineage (NCBI taxonomy): Eukaryota > Viridiplantae > Streptophyta > Magnoliopsida > Lamiales > Plantaginaceae > Penstemon > Penstemon eatonii. The sequence goes on from CM076713.1 coordinate 21,533,416, forward strand.
CAACTGGATTGTAGTGACGCCTACAAGTCTTAGGCTCAGAACTGGATCTCGCAGGTTTGTCAGCAAAGGATTTTGGATCTGGATCTGGACTTAAGATCTTGATCGAGATTAGGAGATACAGATGGAAGAAACGAATCACAAGACTTGTGTGATCGAGCAGGGTTCGGCCAGGGCAGATCTGGTCGAGTTTTGGTTCGGCCAAGGTTGATCTTGGGCGACTAGGGTTTGGGGCGAAAGTAAAGGGGGCGATTTGCTATTAAAAATTCTTGTCGAAAAATCTGATTTTCCTCACTTGTGTAATCGATTTTTCTCTCTCAATTTTCAGCAAAAGTTTTGTTCTCTCAAAAGCTTTTTAGGGTTGTGAATCTTGTACAAAGTCATTTATGAAGAGAAGAGGGAAGAGAATTTATAAGAGAAGAATCCTTCTCTTGATAGATATCTTCTTTCCTCATCTATCAAATCTCCAAATCTTTCATTCCTTATCAACTTAGGAATGTGAGATTTGATAGATCTCTTTTAACTTGTTCTCCAAGTAAAAACTCCTTTTCTTTTATTTACTAAAAAATCGCCCCTATCCCCTATTTCAAGATAATTGCAAAATCAACCCATAATTTATTTCTTCTTCCAATTAATTAACTACTTTAATTAATTCCATAATTAATCAGATAACTCTTATTAATTAATTAAACATTAATCAATTAGATATCTAATTAATATTCTCCAATTGAATTAATACCATAATTCAATTACTTTGATTTAACAACTTTAAATCATTTGCTTTCCTTTAAGACAGTCACCGTCCAATTGTATTGTGTGTGACCCTCTGGGTTCACCATCAACTGGCAGCAGGCCCACGACTTTCGTGATTTAATTAACGAGCAATTAAATGCTCCGATCAATTAAACAACTTTTAATTGACCACTCCTAGAATTAATTTCCCTATTAATTTAGGAGTACCTACACTTCATGGTCGATGTCTAGCCACAAGCCCATGAAGCCCAATCAAAGGTGAATTGATAATTGTGAACCTCACCTCTTATAATTGCCATATACATACGGTCCTTCCACGATGATTTCCCGATCGAGACCTAGGGTGTGTGAATTGATCGGCACCTCTAATTATCTCGATACTGTACTTTCTAATTCTGGATAATAATTCCGGTGTGACTGCTAAATTTGGAAATCCCTTTTCAAATTCGTCACCAACCATGGCCATGGATTTCTAGGAACATATTATCGAAGAACGTACAGGAAATGCTCTCATCTTATCAGGATGAGTCGATAGATCCTTTCTTAGTACTAACCACTCGCGTACAGTCGTGTACGCACCCAACTTAGGCACTTTGTGGCCAGGCTACGTGACCAGTACCTAAATATAAGTACGCACACTTGTGCACCGAATTCGCCCTAGCACCTCAAGTCCAAGGACTAAATCGTACACTATTATAAGCCTTGAGAAACATCCCATCACCGATATGCGTCATGCGCTTCCACAATGGGTTTCTCTGTTCGGGTCGTTCGATGCATTCAATCCTCCATTGAACCACCTACTTATATGCACTGGCCTCAAATGCCTTGCTCATGAAACGCTACAAATTCACTCCATGTGAATCATGCATACTTGTACAAGTCTTGGCGATTCCTACGATACCCCGTCTCGTTCGGAATCTATGACTTGGAACGGTTTTAAGATCACGACATTTGAGACTGTTTCATGATTGCACTCAGTACTGAAGTGAATCGTCCCATAGTCTATTGTGACCTTAGGATTTCATCCAATCGCTTATGATTTAACCTGTTTTCGTCGGGTTAATTATATTAGTGAATACGTGATATTGGGGATTCTCAATATATATGATTTAAAGGGGTCTGTTACTTTATTCAGGATGGATCAATCTCAAGGAAGAACAATTAGATGGAACAATTAGTAATAAGGACCAAACATGAATATCATTGTATAGCCGAAGCTTTTCTATTTAATAATCTTAGATTATGTAATACTTTGGGCGTAAGCTCCGTATGTTGAATGTGTGTAATACAATGATTAACTAGGTATTTATATCACAGTAAACCTAGCATTACAAGGAAACATAATTCTAATAGGACTCGGCCCACTTGTCCTTCTTGAGTCCGGATAGTAGCCTGCTCGTTGAGGAGGGTCGTATCCTACTGGGTCGATAGATGCTTCCGAATGAGTTTGTCTTGGTAGAACCGATTCCATAACCCTCGGTCGATCCGGAGATTATAAGGGATGCGAAATAGCCCCCATCAGTACTCCCTCACTTCTTCGAGCGTGTATGTAATAGAAGCTCGTGGAAGTAGAAGGATAATTTCGACTGTATTTTCTATGAATTGTGCCTCGTTAAAAACCTTACTTAAGAAAAAACCCTGTGGGAAAAAATCCTAAGGAAAAGAGTGCTACGCCTCATAGATAGTCGTTTTCTTGTTCCAATTGTGAACTGCTACGTGTCTCTTAGGGGAAGCGATTCACCTTTTTCCGTTTGGCGGGAATGCGATCAGCCGTGAGAAGTTCGAAACGTCTTTTCACTTTTCCCTATAAATAGGTGACTATCATTTTAGTCATTTTTTACTTTGCACTTCCTTTGATTTCGCAGTTATTTTCTTGACTGGTCGTTTGTCATTTCAAAACTGCTTTTTATCGATTCATAACTTCCGAGAATTCCGAGAATGACTTCTATGAGAAAAACTTCCTCATCTTAAGTGAGCAAGTCGCTCCTACTATCGAGGAGGTTCCTAATCCTTCGAGCGAGCAGGTTGGGGTGTCTGAATTTACGGTCCCTACTATGGATACCTTTAAGGTGCAAATTCTATCTGATTCAGACGTTGCTGCCAGGGCTAAAAATGGTAAAGGCACAACTCCTCAAATTTCTGAACCGATTGAGGATCTTGCTTGTGCTTATACTATGGATACTTTTTCTGAGGTTGTGAGCAATTACGCCAGATATTTTTCGGAAGGTTCGGAGATACTTCTCCCCTCTCCTTCTGATAGGGTTACATCACCGCCGGAGGGATGTCGAGCCTTCTACACAGCCCAATTTAATAGCGGTCTGCGTCTTCCGTTGTCTACCCTCTTTCTTGACATTTTAAAAATATTTAGTGTGTCCTTGACACAATTAATCCCTAATTCCGTGGCCTTTGTAGTTTGTTTTTTTGTCTTAATGATAGCAAAAGGGTTCCAACCCTCCTTTCGTAACTTTACACAATTGTTTCGTTTTAACATTTCTAGTTCCTCCAATCGTGGATATTTCTTTGCCAGTCAAAAACCTAGTCGAGCAATCTTTGACTCCCCAGTTTCTAGCAACCCCTTTTGGAAATCTCATTTTTTCTTTGTTCGTCCCCCATCTCATCTTCGTTCGGCGGATGGTTCGACTATGCCCTTCTCGTGGGATCATGACTCCAAATGAGTTTACGGAGTTCGCCTGCCGACTGGTGAACTTACTCCTGATGATCCTCAGTTTATTGGCGAAATCCATGCTATGCGTGCCAACAAATATCAGAGTGCTCTTCTGATCGTAGAAGTTTTTCTTCGTAAAGCGGGATTGAGTACTCATGTTTTTCCAATCACTTCATCAGCTGAATCACTTGGTAAGCATTTATTTCAGTTTAGTGATGAAAATCTTATCTATGGAAGGTCTGACTATAATCTTATTTCTTTTTAGCTCATATGGTAGAAAATTCCCGACATTCTTCCAAGGGAAAAATGGTGTTGTCCAAATCTTCTAAAACCATAGAGAACGTCCCTATTGAACAGAGAGCGTCTAGGAAAAGAAAACTGGAGTTGAGTCATGACTCCGAGGAGAATGGAGAGGAATCTCCAGATTCTTCTCAAGAGTCCCCTATTCGTCAGGGGACAGGATCCGGCTATCCTCCCCTTCAGCTTAGAACATCTCTGGGTATTCGCGGATGTCGTAGCTGGTCAATGCCTCATCCTAATAATAATCCGGTGGAGAGAAAGAGGAGCTACTATAGTCGTTCTGGTAACGATCTTTCTTTACTTGGTGATAATCATCCAAAACCTACTTTGGTCGAAATGATTGAGGATCATTTAGAGGGAAAGAGAGCTGCTGGCTACCCCGAGAATGATTCTTTTGTCCATGATGAGAGCGAAAATGCAGTGGATAAGGCAACTCGTGTTCTTTTGTCCGGCGTTTTTACTCGTGATATGAATAAGCTTCTTCGGAAAGATCCTTTGGAGAAATTTCAGCGAGCTTCCCTTTACGCTGAAAAGGTGATCTCTTCTTAAGTTTGCTTTACAGAATATTTTTCTTTGGGGATCTTTTATTTTGCTAACTCATTTCTTATTTTATCCCTTTTTCTTTTCAGACTAAGACTTGTTTAGCAACATATGCCTACGAAACTGCTCTTTGGAAACAGCCATGTGAGTTTCTGGATGAGAAATACAAAGCTTTATTGCATAAGACTTCTAGTTCAGAGGTTGGCCCCTCAACGAGTTCTTCGCTTCCGGTTGTAGAGACACGGGCTATCGGAACTGACGACCAGGAGATTATTGACAAGGTTCTGGAGACTTCTCGTGTCCAGGACCAAGCCAATCAATATGCTAAGAAGTTAGAAGAGTTCAAGCTTCAGAGTACTGCTCGAATTAGTGAGTTGGAATCTCAAGTGTCAAGTCTTCAGGCTTCTCTAGAGGAGTATGAGAGGGACATTCCTCTTAGTGGACTCAGGGATAGATATGGTCGGAATCCTGACGAGAAAGTGATTCGTGAATTCCTCAGTTCTCCTGTTCATACGGCGTTGGTATATTAAATGGTCGGTCCGCTTGTAGAAAGTACTTTCAAGAAGGCGGTTCATCAGTTAGTCGCTTTTGAAATGATAGAGGATCGTCGAAAGGAATATTTTAAAATGGCGCACATTCGGCTGAACCGTTATGGCGAAGTATATCCTTCTTCCGAGCTTCCAGACGTCGTCTATCAAAATCTCCCTTTGGCTCACCTCGTCCAAGAGATTGGAAATCCGTTGCCGATTCCTCCTTCCGATATTAATGATGAGGTCGATGACGATTTTATCGATCCAGAGGAAGAGGAAGAGGCTATTGAGCCAGCAGAAGAAGAAGACGTCGTTAGCGAACAAAAGATTCCGGAGGGCGATCAGGCTGCATGATATATCGCTCCTTGAAATACTTTTGTAACTATTTATCGTAGGTCTAAATGTAATATTACACTTTCACCTCTTTATACGTTAAACGTTTCATATTCTGACAGTCACGTCCTTTCATCTTTGCCGTAATAATTCAGACAAGTCATTAACTTCGCCGTAATCATTATGCGTGTGTCTTTTCAAATTCTAGTGTTTACTTCAAGGTCAGTTTTTGTATTTCGCGCCCTTTCTTTGGGTCTATCGCGTCTTTTCGTATAGTATAAATATAAAAAGGTAAAAACTTGTCTCGCTATTTACCGCTTTGCTTATCTCTCAACGGAATACTCCTTCTTTAGCAGGTCGATAAGCTTTCTCGATATTTTAATTTTATTTCTTGAACTCCGATCATGACTAATCTTTTCGGTAATACATCAAAACGTCCTTCCCGTGAGTTTGCTAGAAATTCCAGATTGAAGAAGTCTCGAACAGAAGGACCCTCGATGGAACCTCCTCGTTCGTCCTCTGTTAATAGGTCGGTGACTGATACCCTTGTCGTCCCCTCCGAACCTTTTTCTGTAGTTAGTTCATCCTTTGCAGAACCAAACTTTTCTTCTTCCGGTGAAGTTGGATGTATGCCTTCCCCCGGTCGGGTGGCTTTCGGTGATATGTCCAATGAGGAGCAGACTTATAATATACCTGTTTCTTTAGGTGTTTCTTCTTTTGAGCATGCTTTTCACGGAGAGGTTCCTAATAGCTCCGTTTCTTCCATAATTTCTACCGCCCAGCTTGTTAGCGGACCCCTAAGGGGAAATGCTTCGGGGGCAGTTGGTGGAGATTCTTTTTTGGATCCGTCTATGACACAATCTGTGTCCCATGATTTTTTTGATTTTTTATTTAATGATATAACTGTTGTTACTACCTCCTTCGAATCTGGCGGGCCTTCTAGAGGTCGAATTGAGTCAAGGTCCGGTCGCCGGACCGTTATTTCTGCTTCGGGTAAGGAAACCTCGGTTAGCCCCAACGAGCGGGAATCCCCTCGTCCGTTGGATGATCGTTGTATTCTTGAGCAGGTTAAGGATATTCTGGATGATGGGGGCTATTTCGCACCCTACATACTGAACGGATCGAGTAAAGAACATGAGATCGGTTCGACCAAATCAGACAGTTCGGGATCATCTGATCGACCCGACCAAGTACAGCTCTCTTCGACTAGAAGACTATATTCCGGACCCGTGAAGGATATTTGGGCCGAGTCCTATTAGGACTATGTTTCCTTGTAACACTAGGTTTAGCATGATATAAATACCTAGTTAATCATTGTATAGAGGGAGGCTAAGAACATTAAGAACTCCGAATTACAAGGCATATAGGCCATTGAATTCTGCTAAAACTGCACAACTCATTACTATTCAATAAAGAAAGAGCTTTCTCTTCATATTTGTGTTATTTTCTGCGTTGGATTGAATATTTACTTTCTGTTCTTACAATATAGCTTTTCCTTGAGATTGATCCATCCTGAATAAAGTAACAGAGCCCTGTAAATTATATATATTCAAAACCCCCAATATCATAAATTGACTGATACTATTAACCCGACGAAAACGGGTTAAATCACTGGAGTCGGCGACTCCCCGCCCTGACGGTGTTTCTCTTGTTAGTGAACTGCCGGCCTCTGTTGAGCCCGACGCTTTGTCTTGGGATCTAGGCTTGAGCACTATTTTGCCCGTTGAGTTGAGGAAGCTTGAGGGTACTTCCAATGTACGCCTTGTTCAGTCGCTAGTGAAGTTGTGCGAGCAGGTAGACATATCTTTCATTATTTTTCCCGCTTTTATTTTGATTGCCTTGTTATGTAAGGAATGTTTTCTTTTTCCAGGCTAAGTATTTTGCACTCCAGCTGGGTGTGCAAAACGACGATCTGTGGATAAGTAAAAATACTTATCAACGTCGTTTGGAGTCGGAGTCGGCGAAGGTCACAGGGCAGAGCCTCCAACTGCAGCTTGCCAATGATGATATGAAAAAATTACAAGAAGAGAAATCTGTTTGGGAGAAAGAGAAAAATGACTTGGTTCAGGCTGCTGACCAAGCAGAGGAATCTTGACGGCAGGCCTATGAGGAAGGTTATGATGCCGGTTATCTAAAGCGTCAGGAGGAGTTGATGGCGTTTGCAGGTAACTTAACTCCTCTGAAGAGGGCTTCTGCTAGGCGACCCGGTGATAGCAATCCTTCTCGGTGATCTGATTTCGACCCGGCTGTTATTTTGAGGCTCTTTTCTCTCTTTTTTATTTTTATTTTTTTTTATTTTAGTGCCCCAACCTTTTGTGTAGTTGCTTGGGCTGAAGTTTTTGTATGGGGAGAATGATTTAATCAAAACTATGATCTTTTACGTGCAGATCCATGCCTTGATCAATTTTAATCCGTAGATATATTCTGTTATGCATATTTTGCTTTTATGCAAAAAATATAACTTCTTGAAATAATCAGTATAGATTAGTATACTTATCTCATATTGGTCTTCTGGGAGAACATCCATTCTTCGAAAATGTAGCTTAGTCTTGCTTGATCAGTGAATGATATAACGTTTGTTCTGCAAATCAAACTCTTTTACATTAAGAATGATAATCAACCAAGTATGGTCCCTTGGGTTATATCCAAAGTCACGTAGGACATTAAAATGTGGACAGTAGGCTACTTGTGTCGATAATCGATTGAGTATCTGTTAAGGAACTCTCAGTGTTCTGGTCGATGTTCAATCAATGCCTTGTAAATTTGTCCTTTTGTCCTGTATATCCTATATAAGGAAGCTATTTATTCCTCTGGTTGAATTATGCTTTTCTTATCATTGTACCAAGTTTATAGAGAAGATATCGCTCAAGGTATCTTCCTAAAATCTATGTTTCTCTGTACCGAATGTGAGTTCCATGTTCCTCAAATAACATTTCTTTGATATGGGAGGAATTGGAAAATGTAGAATTATTAGCTAGTTCTGGCCTGTTCAGACCTCCTTCAGCAATTCTTTGGAATATTAGGCAGTGTCGGTAGTGCAGTCTGGGATGATGGTATTTACCGCTATAATATCGGCGTCAGATTTCTTGGACTCCAATGGAGTTCTTGTATAGCCAAGTTAATATTTTCCCATATAATATATGAGGCAGTGACGACCCTTGTATGCTGGAAGGTTAGTTCTTATACTTCTGGTCGAACCAATATTTTTTCATAATAGTGTAAACTTGCATGCCTTCATTGAGGATCTTAAGCTTTTTGTCGAGCGACTATCATATTTGAGCGTGCAAATCTTTTTGGTCCGGAGCTCTTTTTAGATCTGCTTCGAGTATTCGCTGATCGCTTCGATCTAAGATTTATTTTGTCGTTGATTCGTTGAGTCGATCAGAGAGGTGCCGTTCCAACTTACTCGCATTAATTACGGGAAGTCAAAGGGTCGCATTTCTGTCCCTTGATCAAATATTTATCCATCCGTTGGATTACTCAGATCTATCCCTATAAATAGGGAGGCGGTTTGCATACTTCATTTGTAGTTCTCAAAAAGGATGGAGATCTTAGTTTCTTTATACTTCATTTTACCTTCTGATCCCATAATATTCAAAAAGTCGCATTATCGTGAATCATATTATCAAAGTAGTTTAAGTTTCATCTGCCTTGTACTGACAGGTCCCATTAATGCCCTACCTTGTACTAACGGGTCCCATGTGGCCTCTGCCTTATTCTTCATGGGTTTGAGGCCCGTGGTTTCTTGTTTGCACATGGAGGGTTCATACTTACCAGGCATCCCTGCTCTTGGATGTTACCTCAGGAGTGGTCGTCCACAGGGGTGTGCTGGTAAGTTTTATCCTTTACGACTGCCCCGAAGAGATGCTGCTTTAGAGTAAAAGTCAACCCCATTATACAAGCAGTATCTCGTTGTGGGTGAATGAGTATTGCCGGCTATCTGGCTGGTAATGCTCATTTCATCTGGAACAACATTTGGTCTTCAGAGCCTGGACGTCGAATTAAAGAAGTCGACCATTCTGAGCAGCATGCTTCTTAGGTGGTCGATCATAATCGTCGAGGCACTAGGGAGGAGATTGGTGTTTCCGTGGACATTGTCGTGAAGATTGCTGATCTATAGGATCGTTTCATCTAAGCCATTGTAATGATATTTAAGTCGTATATAGACCTCTGTAATTTGATTAGAACTTTTTGTATGTAATTGATTTGATGAATAAAACATTACTTTTATCCCTTGCATTCTCCTTGTTGTTGATTTTGTCTTAATTTTATTTATGAGGAGCATTTACCGAGCATATGAATTCATACTCAACTCATTTTTAAGACTTAGGAGTATTTAGCAGATCTTTTAGATCGTTAAAAATAGATCGAGGAGTGTTTATTGAGCGGATCAATGTATACTCAACTCTTTTTTTTTTTTGTTTAGACTTAGGTTTTTATACAGAAAGTCTTTTAATCTTTGTAAATAGATCGAGGAGTGTTTATTGAGCGGATCAATGTACTCTTCGACTCGTTTTTTGTTTAGACTTAGGTTTTAATACCAAAAGTCTTTTAATTGTTGTAAATAGATCGAGGAGTGTTTATTGAGCGGATCAATGTATACTCGACTCGTTTTTTGTTTAGACTTAGGTTTTAATACCAAAAGTCTTTTAATCGTTGTAAATAGATCGAGGAGTGTTTATTGAGCGGATCAATGTATACTCGACTCGTTTTTTGTTTAGACTTAGGTTTTAATACTGATGGGGGCTATTTCACACCTCTTATAATATCCGGATCGACTAAGGGTTATGGAATCGTTTCGACCAGACAAACCCATTCAGGAGCTTCTATCGACCCAAGCAGGATATGCACCTCAACGAGCAGGATAGAATCCGGACTCAAGAAGGACCAATGGGCCGAATCCTATTAGAACTAGGTTTCCTTGTAACACTAGGTTAATGGTGATATAAATACCAAGTTAATCATTGTATTACAGAGATCCAATTTTACGGATTTTATGCTTACATAACAGCATAATCCCAGATTATTCAATAAGAATAACTTATTCATCATATTCATACTGTCTTTATTGTTGAGATTGTCTAGATTACTTATTGTTCTCTTCATATAGTTCTTCCTTGAATTCGATCCATCCTGAATAAAGTAACAGAGCCCCTTTAGTTCAAATAAATTGACGATTCCCAAATGATCTTACGTGATTTCGTTGTTCGATCAAAGGTGGGTTGTAGAGTAAAAATAACAATATTTAAAAAGAATGTAAAGATCAATAGTAATTGTATTCGAATTAGCTGGGTACAATTACAATTATTTAGGGTCCTACTCGAGCATTATTGGATGCCGTACAAACTAGAGGAGCTAAATACAGATGACCAAACTATACTATTTTCCGCAGGCGAGTCCGAGCAGCAGTCTCGAAGCTAAAGCACCTGGGAAGCCGTGTGTTGTCATAAATGCATGGGTATTTATAGCTGAACTGACGGGCTTGGGCCTGGGCTCGGCCCAACAGTACCCTTCGATCTTGGATTCTGAAATGAGCTCGGAACAGTTAATACTATGCCCTGGACCAACTTCTTGTCTTCTGGGGGTAGTATCTAGTGTTATTCGAACAGCATCGGGCTCACAGAGGCAAGGAATCTAAATTACCCCTCATCACCAAACATCACAATTTCACTGATATAATTAACCCTACGAAATACGGTTAAATCAGTTGGCGCCCACCGTGGGGCTAGGTTAATTATTCGATCGACATATGGCTCGCCCAAGGAAGAGCGCTCGTAATGGAACAAGAAGTAACACGACCAACCAACGTGATGCGTCTGAGGATCTACAGGGCAATACCGATAATAACGCCCGCATATCCAACGACAACCGGCAACAGAATGAGCATCATCAGAATCAGGAGGAACCACAAGGGATCCCTAACGGCACAATACCGGAAGAACATGTGGCTCCAACAATCCCAGTTCCCCTGTCAGATGCTCAAGAGAAATTTCGACAGATCGCTATGCTCCTTAAATCACTCTCCCCAGAGGAATTACTCGTACTCGAACAGGTTCCTCGAAACTTTAGAACTACTAGGGTAAATCCCACTCAAAGAACGCCGATGCAGAACGATCAAATCTCTCAACAAGCTGACAGCCCGACGAGCGAGCGACGCTCGCTACACAGTCCGCAGCAGGGCAACTCAAAACCCTCCGATGTCAACATCCGAAGAAAACCGGATCGTAGGAGACCACAACGTAACGAATCAAAGGAACACACCATAATCCCTATAGAGGATGACGTTGGTGAGGCGGTACCGGATCGACCAAGAACTATGCGATTCTCGGAAACAGAGATCGAAAAGATGGTACAAGAACGACTCGAGCAACGCTTACGATCCGTTCAAAACCCGTGGCCCAGAACCACAGAGCTCCAAGAGAGCCTAGCAGCATGCTCTCCCTTCTACAGAGAAATAAAAGAACCACAGTCGATCGGACAGGTCCCGGGTAGACTACCCAGATACGACGGAACCACTGATCCGGACGACTACATCTTTAGATTCACAAACATAATGAACTTGTATTCTCACTCAGCAGAGTTCACCGCTAAGCTGATGGTGACCACGCTAGAGGGACTAGATTTGGATTGGCTCGCCAAACAACCAGCCAACTCCATATTCAGTTTTCGAGAATTATGTAACAAACTGACACAGCAATTCGCCAGGCAAAAAAGACAAAAGTTGCCGATGAGATATTTAGGAACCATTTATCAACAAGAAGGTGAATCTTTAAGGAATTGGTTAGCAAGATTTAATGTCGAATTACTCAAAATCGATTCCCCCAACATTGATTACAAAATCTCGATTCTCTTCGACCTCATAAAGAATAGGCAATTTGGGAACGCCCTCAGCCGAAAGCAACCAAGAACGTTCGCGGACATCATGAGCCTGGCATCTAAGTATATGACACAGGAAGAGATGAACTATGATGGGGGCTATTTCGCACCCCACATAATGTGCGGATCGACTAAAGAACATAAGATCGGTTCGACCAAATCAGACAGTTCGGGATCATCTTATCGACCCGGCCGAATACAGCTCTCTTCGACAAGAAGACTACACTCCGGACCCAAGGAGGATATTTGGGCCGAGTCCTATTAGGACTATATTTCCTTGTAACGCTAGGTTTAGTATGATATAAATACCTAGTCAATCATTGTATTAAACAACTCTGAATCATAAGGCAAATACGCCATTGAATTCTGCATAAACAGCACAACTCACTATTACTCAATAAAAGAAAAGAGCTTTCTCTTCATATTTGTGTTATTCTTGCGTTGGTTACGATATTTACTTATTGTTCTTACGAAATTGCTCTTCCTTGAGATTGATCCATCATGAGTAAAGTAACAGAGCCCTATATACTATATATTGAGAACCCCAATAGTACAATTTTACTGATACCTTTAAACCGACCAAATCCGGTTAAATCAGTTGGCGCCCACCGAGGGGCTAGGTTAATTATTCGATCGACATATGGCTCGCCCAAGGAAAAGCGCTCATGTTGGAGCAAGAAGTAACACAACTACCGGTCATAACACATCTGAAGATCCACATGATAAGATTGATAATAACGCCCACAACACCAACGAGAATTTGCAGGGTCCTCTTCCTCATCAGCAGGAACCCCAAGGAGATCTTCCCGGTACCATACCGGAAGAACTGGAAGTCCCTGTGATCCCCGTTCCTCTCCCGGGCGCTCAGGAGAAATTGCGACAGATTGCTATGCTCGTTAAATCACTCTCCCCAGAGGAATTACTCGTACTTGAACAAGTTCCTCGAAACGTTAGGACTGCTAGGGCGAATCCCGCTCATGGAGCGCCAAGGCAAAACGATCAGACCTCTCAACAAGCTGACAGCCCGGCGAGCGAGCGGCGCTCGCTACACAGTCCGCAGCAGGGCAATTCAAAACCCTCCGATAATCATCCCCGAAGGAAACCAGGACAAAGAATACCACAGCCGGGGCGCAGCGGGTCCAAGGAACGTACAATAATCCCTATCGAGGATGACATAGATGATGCAGTCCCAGATCGACCACGAACAATGCAATTCTCGGAAAGAAAAATCGAAAGGATGGTACAGGAACGACTTGAACAACGCCTACGATCTGTTCAAAACCCGTGGGCCCGAACCACGGAACTCCAGGAGAGCCTTGCGGCCTGTTCTCCTTTCTGCAGAGAAATAAAGGAGGCACAGTCAATCGGACAGGTCCCGGGTAGACTACCCCGATACGACGGAACCACTGATCCAGATGACTATATTTTTAGCTTCACCAATATAATGAACTTATACGCTCACTCGGCGGAATTCACCGCCAAATTAATTGTAACCACATTTGAAGGACTCGCATTGGACTGGTTCGCCAAACAACCTGCCAACTCCATATTCAGTTTTCGGGAATTATGCAATAAATTGACACAGCAGTTGGCCAGTCAGAAGAGGCAAAAACTTCCGATGAGCTACTTAGGAACTAGCCACCAACAAGAGGGAGAATCCTTAAGAAACTGGTTGGCGAGATTTAACGTAGAATTACTTAAAATCGATTCCCCAAATATCGATTACATAATTTCTATTCTCTTCGACCTCACGAAGAATAGGCAGTTCGGAAATGCCCTCAGTCGAAAACAACCAAGAACGTTCGCCGACATCATGAGCTTGGCATCTAAATATATGACCCAAGAAGAGATGAATTCATTTAAAGATAAAAACAAAAACAAAGTCGCAACTTCAAGCTCCAAACGACAAGATAGGATTCCTGCCCAAAGATCAATGGATTATGAACGATCTTTTAGAAAAGGCAACGTTTTCCAGCGATTGGAATTCAATAAAACCGACCAAGAAAGACAACCTAATTTCTATCAAAGACCAAAAAACCCCGAACTAGCGATCAGAGGCAGGGTTAATCAAGTAGAACACCCAAGGCTGAATGCTCCGATAGAAGAAATATTGGAACTACTAGAAAGGAATAATTGGATCCCTGAAGCGAAGAAAATCGCTCAGCCCAGACCAGGATCTCAAAACTATGAGTTATACTGCAGATACCATCGGGCACACGGACATCGAACAGAAAATTGTTTTCACCTTAAAAAAGAAATTGAAAACTAATCGAACAGGGAAAACTAGAGGACTATCTAGAGCGAGATAACTGCAAAAGGGGAAGAAGTAGAAGCCCTCGAAATAATAATCAAAGAAGGAGTTCTCGTCGAAGGTCACTCGAGCATGGTCCAACGCTGGAGTCGAACCATGACCAGATCAATGGAACCATCCATACAATATCCGGAAGACCCGCAGGCGGAGATAGTCGTAACGCCCGACGAAGGACAGCTAGATACATAATTGGAAGCTTAAAATACACAAAAGAAATATGGACTCTCGAAAACAAACCAACAAACGACCAGCTGATCAGCTTTGACGAAGGCGAAGTACCCAAAAACATTATTTGGGACACAAAAGAGGATAACCCCGATTTCCCGATGGTGGTGTCGCTAGAAATAGCGAATTATAATGTCAAAAGGATCCTAATCGATAATGGGAGCTCGGCGAATATCATCTCCCGGGAGGTTTTAGCCCAGATGAACTTAGGACAGATAAACCTACAGAAAGTAGCTAAGCCTTTAGTAGGGTTTGGAGGATCCTAAATCGTCCCCAGCGGAACAATAACCTTAAGTGTATCACTCGGGAAAAAACCGCACCGGACAGTGAAGCTAGTAAAATTTCTAGTGGTAGAAACACCCTTCGCTTATAACGCAATATTAGGACGACCAGCCCTCAACCTATTCCGAGCCGTTGTCTCAACTTATCATCAGAAGATAAAATTTCCGACCGACAGAGGCATCGGGGAAATAATGAATGATCACTGTATGGCATGGGATTGCTACAGCACCTCATTAACTTTGAAAAACCACCCCGTATCAATTACCCCGAGCAAAAGAAAGCTCGTAGACGATAACGTTGGAAAGGAGGTTCAAATCCCTAGTACTGATCGAATAGATAAAAAGTGAAAAGAACCGCTAGATTTAGCTTTGAAGCCACCTGAACATAAGGATGTAATTCTAGTGCAAGGGGACTCGTCGAAAACAACAAGAATAGGTACTGAATTGAGCAAAGAAGGGGAAGTAATGTTGATTGACTTTCTCAGAGATAATGTCGACGTCTTCGCTTGGAGCGCGAAAGACATTGAAGGAATTGATCTTCGAATAATCAAGCATTCGCTAAAAATTGATCCCTTGGCAAAACCCGCTAGACAAAAGAAGAGAAATCACGGGCCAGTAAAAGATAAAATCATCAAAGCAGAAGTAGAAAGGCTACTTGAAGCAAAACAAATCCGAGAAATACACTTCTCAGAATGGCTATGTAATGTTGTTCTAGTAGCAAAAGGGGATAAAAAGGACAACAAATGGAGAATGTGTAATGATTTTACCGACCTTAATAAATTATGCCCACGTGATCCATATCCCCTACCAAGGATCGACTTATTAGTTGACTCAACCGCTGGCTTCGCGATTTTCAGCATGATGGATGCCTTTCAAGGGTTTTATCAAATATATATGGATGAGCGGGACCAAGAGAAGACTGCGTTCATAATCGAGCAGGGAGTATATTGCTTTATAGTAATGCCATTCGGCTTAAGGAATGCCGGGGCTACTTACCAAAGGTTAGTAAACATAATGTTCAAAGATTTAATCGGAGAGATAATGGAAGTCTATATAGACGACATGTTAGTCAAAAGCATGAACGAAGCGGATCACGTAAAACATCTTGATCGATGTTTCCGAATATTGAGAAAATACCGCATGAAGTTAAATCCCGCGAAATGCACTTTCGGTGTTAAGTCAGGAAAATTCTTGGGCTATTTGGTACATCAACGAGGAATCGAAGCCAACCCAGAAAAAATTCGAGCCATAGCCGAAATGAAGCCTCCCAAAACCATCTCCCAAGTACAAAGCTTCGTAGGAAAAATCGTAGCGCTGAACAGATTCATATCAAAATCAGCAGACAGAAGTTTGCCCTTCTTCCAAACGCTTCGAAAAGCAAAAAACTTCGTTTGGACCGAAGAATGCGATCAGGCCTTCAACCAGCTCAAAGAATATTTAACAACATCCCCGTTGTTGGCCAAACCGACCGAAGGGGAACCATTGTATATCTACATCTCGATCTCCGATGCGGCCGTTAGTTCAGTACTGATCAAAATAGAAGGATCAGAACATAAGCCTGTCTATTATTTAAGCAAATTACTACAAGGGGCGGAGAAGAATTACTTGGAAATTGAGAAATTCGCTTTGGCCTTAGTAGTGGCAGCACGAAGACTTCGACCTTACTTTTTGACCTACAAAATCGTGGTTTTAACAAACCAACCGCTAAGACAAGTCTTAGCAAAGCCAGAAGCTTCCGGAAGACTAATCAAATGGGTGATCGAACTCGGTCAATTCGAAATCGACTACAAACCGAGAATTGCAATTAAGGCCCAAGTGTTAGCTGATTTCCTACTGGAAACTCCCACACAAGCAACCGAACTATCGAGCAGCCTCAACGACGATATCTTGATCATAGAAGATCAAACTTGGTTAATGCATGTTGACGGTGCTTCGTGCCGAGAAGGAGGAGGCGCTGGAATCAACTTCACCGGACCGTATAAAGAGGATTTAAATTATGCAATAACATTGGACTTCGTCGTAACAAACAATGAAGCAGAATATGAAGCGTTAATCGCAGGAATCGAAATGGCGATCAAGGCAAACATTAGAAGCCTTAAAGTATTAACCGATTCAGAGTTAGTGCAAAGACAAATAGAAGGCCTATATCAGGCTAAGGAATTTAATATGGTTAAGTAACTTACCAAAGTGAAAACACTAGCGGAAAAATTCGAAAGCTTCGGTATACAGAACATTCCACGTTCGGAAAACAAATGGGCCGATCAACTATCTAGGTTCACAGGAGCCCATGACGGAAAAACTGAAAGGGTGATCAACTGGTTAATCTCTAGTACACCGGCCATCGACATCGATGAAGTACCGGCAGTCGATATAATGGAAATCGAAGAAGCAGAAGAAAATTGGATGACTCCAATGATAAACTACCTTCGAGAAGGAAAATTGCCGCTTGACCAGAATGAAGCTCGGAAAATAAAATATCGGGCTCCAAAATATACATTAGTAGGAGAAAAATTCTACCGGAGATCAGTGTCAGGAATTCTTCTGAAATGCGTCTCTGAATCACAAACTACTGATATTCTACGAGAGATACATGAAGGAAATGCAGGGAATCACAGCGGAGCAAGGGCATTGGCTTTAAAATGCCTCCGAACAGGTTATTATTGGCCTACCATCAACAACGACGCCGCTCAGTATGTCCAAAAATGTCATCACTGCCAAGTCCATGCTAATATATGTCATCGGCCAGCAGAAAATATGCACCCTATACCGGTATGTTGGCCTTTCGACCAATGGGGAATGGACATCGTGGGACCGTTCCCAGCGGCTAGATCCAAGAAAGCTTATGTCCTGGTCGCTGTAGAATACTTCAGCAAATGGATAGAATGCATGGCCCTTGCACGAATAACTCAATTCCAAGTGATCAACTTCCTATGGAAATTCATAGTTTGTCGATTTGGCATCCCAAGGATCCTAATTTCTGATAATGGAACCCAATTCGCGGGAAAACAGGTAATAGAATGGTGTTCGAAACTTGGGATTCAACAAAATTTCACTTCGGTCGGGCATCCTAGAGCCAACGGACAGACTGAAGTCGCAAACCGAGAAATAATAAAATCCTTGGAAAAAAGATTAGGAGCGGCCAAAGGAAAATGGCTCGATGAACTCCCAGGAGTACTTTGGGCTAATCGAACCACTGTCAGGAGCTCAACCGGAGAAACCCCCTTTAGCTTGGTATATGGTTCGGAAGCTGTTATTCCTGTTGAAACTCTAATCCCAACACCAAGAATTGAAATGTACGATGATGAGGAAAATGAAAAGATAAGAGAATGTGATATCGATTTAACAGAAGCTTTAAGAGAAAAAGCCGTTGTACGATTGCAAGCCACTAAAGCAAATATGGAAAAGGCATACAATCAAAAGGTACGCATCCGAACCTTCAAAGAAGGAGACCTGGTCTTGAAAAAGGTAGAAGTATCAAAGCATGTGGGAAAATTACAACAAAATTGGGATGGACCTTACGTTGTCATTGGCGTAGGAAAGAAAGGTTCATACAAAATTGCACACTTGGATGGAACAGCCTTACCAAGAACCTGGAATGCAGTCAACCTTAGGAAATACTATGGTAAATAAATTTTAGCAGATTATGCTGCTTTATTTTATTAAGTCTTAATCTTTGTAATAAAGGCCTTAGCCTACAGTTCAATTATTAAAGATTTTAGCAATTTTAAATATTAAGTCAAGATTGGATATAAATCGATTGTTTCGATAAAACACTCCTTGGAATTCTACTATCATATTGGTTGGGATCGGGACAAAAGGAGATAAGTATACATTGATCCGCTCAATAAACACTCCTCGATCCATCCATACAAACGAGTCGAGTATACATTGATCCGCTCAATAAACACTCCTCGATCAATTTTTCAACGATTAATAGACTTCTGGTATTAAAAACCTATGTCTAAACAAAACGAGTCGAGTATACATTGATCCGCTCAATAAACACTCCTCGATCTGTTTTCAACGATCTAAAAGACTTGTGGTATTAAAAACCTAAGTCTAAATAAATAAAAGTGTTGAGTATACACTGATCCGCTAAATAAACACTCCTCGATCTGTTTTCAACGATCTAAAAGACTTGTGGTATTAAAAACCTGATGAGGGCTATTTCGCACCCTACATAATGTGCGGATCGACTAAAGAACGTAAGATCGGTTCGACCAAATCAGACAATTCGGGATCATCTTATCGACCCGGCCGAATACAGCTCTCTTCGACTAGAAGACTATACTCCGGACCCAAGAAGGATATTTGGGCCGAGTCCTATTAGGACTATATTTCCTTGTAACGCTAGGTTTAGTATGATATAAATACCTAGTCAATCATTGTATTAAACAACTCTGAATGATAAAGAAAATATACGCCATTGAATTCTGCATAAACAACACAATTCCCCGTTATTCAAAAAAGAAAGAACATTCTCTTCATATTTGTGTTATTTTCCTGTTGGTTTCGATATTTACTTGTTGTTCTAACAAAATTGCTCTTCCTTGAGTTTTGATCCATCCTGAATAAAGTAACAGAGCCCTATAAAATATATATATTGAAAACCCCCAATTTCACAATTTTACTGATACCTGTAACCCGACGAAAACCGGTTAAATCAGTTGGCGCCCACCGTGGGGCTAGGTTAATTATTCGATCGACATATGGCTCGCCCAAGGAAAAGCGCTCGTATTGGAGCAAGAAGTAACACAACCATCAACAGGAATTTGCAGGATACTCGCCCCCATCAACAGGAACCCCAAGGAGATCTCCCCGGTACAATACCTGAAGAATCGGAAGTCCCTGTGATCCCCGTTCCTCTCCCGGGAGCTCAGGAGAAATTGCGACAGATCGCGATGCTCGTTAAATCACTCTCTCCAGAAGAATTACTTATGCTTGATCAAATTCCTCGAAACGCTAGGACTGCCAGGGCAAATCCCGCTCAAAGAGCGCCAAGGCAAAACGATCAAATCTCTCAACAAGCCGACAGTCCGGCAAGCGAGCGACGCTCGCTACACAGTCCCCCGCAGGGCAATTCGAAACCCTCCGATAACCATCCTCGAAGGAAACCAGGGCAAAGAAAACCACAGCCGGCGCACAGTGGGTCCAAGGAACGTACAATAATCCCTATCGAGGATGACATAGATGATGCGGTCCCAGATCGACAACGAACGATGCGATTCTCGGAGAGAGAAATCGAGAGAATGGTGCAGGAACGACTCGAACAACGCCTACGATCTGTTCAAAACCCGTGGGTCCAAACCACGGAACTCCAGGAGAGCCTTGCGGCCTATTCTCCTTTTTGCAGAGAAATAAAGGAGGCACGGTCAATCGGACAGGTCCCGGGAAGATTACCCCGATACGACGGAACCACTGATCCGGATGACTATATTTTTAGCTTCACGAATATAATGAACTTATACGCTCACTCGGTGGAATTCACAGCCAAATTAATGGTGACCACGTTCGAGGGACTTGCTCTAGACTGGTTTGCCAAGCAACCGGCCAACTCCATATTCAGTTTTCGGGAATTGTGCAACAAATTGACACAGCAGCTTGCCAGTCAGAAAAGACAAAAACTTCCGATGAGCTATTTAGGAACTATACACCAACAAGAGGGAGAATCCTTAAGAAACTGGTTGGCGAGATTTAACGTAGAATTACTTAAAATCGATTCCCCGAATATCGATTACATAATTTCTATTCTCTTCGACCTCACGAAGAGTAGGCAGTTCGGAAATACCCTCAGTCGAAAACAACCAAGAACGTTTGCTGACATCATGAGCTTGGCGTCTAAATATATGACCCAGGAAGAGATGAATTCCTTTAAAGATAAAAACAAAAACAAAGCCACAACTTCAGGCTCCAAACGGCATGATAAAATTCCTGCCCAAAGATCAATGGATTATGAGCGATCTTTTTGAAAAGGCAACGTCTTCCAGCGATTGGAATAGAACAAAGCCGACCAAGGCAGACAACCTAAGTTCTTCCAAAGACCAAGAGATTCCGAACCAGCGACCAGAGGTAGGATTAATCAAGTAGAACACCCAAGGTTAAATGCTCCGATGGAAGAAATATTGGAAGTACTAGAAAGGAATAATTGGATCCCTGAATTGAGGAAAATCGCTCAGCCCAGACCAGGATCTCGAAACTATGACTTATACTGTAAATACCATCGGGCACACGGACATCGAACGGAAAATTGTTTTCACCTTAAAAGAGAAGTTGAAAAACTAATCGAACAGGGAAAACTAGACGACTACATAGAGAGAGATAACCGCAAGAGGGAAAGAAGTAGAAGCCCTCGGAATAATAATCAAAGAAGAAGTTCTCGTCGGAGGTCACCCGAGCATGGTCCTACGCAGGAGTTGAACCATGACCAGATCAATGGAACTATCCATACAATATCCGGGGGACCCGCAGGCGGGGATAGTCGTAACGCCCGACGAAGGACAGCTAGGTCCATAATTGGAAGCTTAAAATACCCAAAAGAAATATGGACTCTGGAAAACAAGCCATCAAACAATCAGCTGATCAGCTTTAACGAAGGCGAGGTACCTAAAAACATTGTTTGGGACACAAAAGAGGATAACCCCGACTTCCCGATGGTGGTGTCGCTAGAAATAGCGAATTATAATGTCAAACGGATCCTAATCGATAATGGGAGCTCAGCGAATATCATCTCCCGGGAGGTTTTAGCCCAGATGAACTTGGGACAAATAAACCTACAGAAAGTAGCTACGCCGTTGGTAGGGTTTGGAGGATCCGAAATCGTCCCCAGCGGAACAATAACCTTAAGTGTGTCGCTAGGGAAAAACCACACCGGACAGTGAAGCTTGTAAAATTTCTAGTGGTAGAAACACCCTTCGCTTACAACGCAATATTAGGACGACCAGCCCTCAACCTATTCCGAGCCGTTGTCTCTACTTATCACCAGAAGATTAAGTTTCCGACCGATAGAGGTATCGGGGAAATAATGAATGATCACTGTATGGCATGGGATTGCTACAACACCTCATTAACTTTGAAAGATCACCCCAAGTCAATTACCCCGAGCAAAAGAAAACTCGAAGACGATCTCGTTAGAAACGAAGTTGAAATCCCTAGTACTGATCGAATAGATAAAAAGGGTAAAGAACCGCTAGATTTAGCTTTAAAGCCACTAGAACATAAGGATGTAATTCTAGTACAAGGGGACTCGTCCAAAACAACAAGAATAGGTACATAATTGAGCAAAGAAGGGGAAGTAATGTTGATCGACTTCCTCAGAGATAATATCGACGTCTTCGCTTGGAGCGCGAATGACATTGAAGGAATTGATCCTTGAGTAATCAAGCATTCACTAAAAATTGATTCCATGGCAAAACCCGCTAGACAAAAGAAGAGAAATCACGGGCCAGTAAAAGACAAAATTATCAAAGCCGAAGTAGAAATGTTACTTGAAGCAAAACAAATCCGAGAAATACACTTCTCAGAATGGCTATGTATTGTTGTTCTAGTAGCAAAAGGGGATAAAAAGGACAACAAATGGAGAATGTGTAATGATTTACCGACCTTAACAAGTTATGCCCACGCGACCCATATCCCCTCCCAAGGATCGACTTATTAGTTGACTCAACCGCAGGTTTCGCGATCTTCAGCATGATGGATACCTTTCAAGGGTTTTATCAAATATACATGGAGGAGCGGGACCAAGAGAAGACTGCGTTCATAACCGAGCAAGGAGTATATTGCTTTATAGTAATGACATTCGGCTTAAGGAATGCCGGGGCTACTTATCAAAGGTTAGTAAACCTAATGTTCAAAGAGTTAATAGGAGAAATAATGGAAGTCTATGTAGACGACATGTTAGTCAAAAGCATGAACGAAGCGGATCACGTAAAACATCTTGATCGATGTTTCCGGATCTTGAGAAAATACCGCATGAAGTTAAATCCCGCGAAATGCACTTTTGGTGTTAAGTCAGGAAAATTTTTGGGCTATTTGGTACACCAACGAGGAATAGAAGCCAACCAGGAAAAAATTCGAGCCATAACTGAAATGAAGCCTCCCAAAACCATCTCCCAAGTACAAAGCTTGGTCGGGAAAATTGTAGCGTTGAACAGATTCATATCAAAATCAGCAGATAGAAGTTTACCCTTTTTCCAAACGCTTCGAAAAGCGAAAAACTTTGTTTGGACCAAAGAATGCGATCGAGCCTTCGACCAACTCAAAGAATATTTGACAACACCCCCGATGTTGGCCAAACCGACGGAAGGAGAACCATTGTATATCTACATCTCAATCTCTGACGTGGCCGTTAGTTCTGTACTAATCAAGATAGAAGGTTCAGAACATAAGCCTGTCTATTATTTAAGCAAATTACTGCAAGGGGCGGAGAAGAATTATTTGGAAATTGAGAAATTCACTCTGGCCTTAGTGGTGGCTGCACGAAAACTTCGACCTTACTTTTTGACCTACAAAATCGTGGTTTTAACAAATCAACCACTGAGACAAGTCTTAGCAAAACCGGAAGCCTCCGGAAGACTAATCAAATGGGCAATCGAACTCGGCCAATTTGAAATAGATTACAAACCAAGAATTGCGATTAAGGCCCGAGTGTTCGCTGATTTTCTACTAGAAACTCCGACACAGGCAACCGAACTATCGAATTGCCTCAACGACGATATCTTGATCATAGAAGATCAAACTTGGTTAATGCATGTCGACGGTGCTTCATGCCGAGAAGGAGGAGGCGCCGAAATCAATTTCACCGGACCAAATAAAGAAGATTTGAATTATGCAATAACGTTGGACTTCGTCGTAACGAACAATGAAGCAGAATATGAAGCGTTAATCGCAGGAATGGAAATGGCGATCAAGGCCAACATAAAAAGCCTTAAAGTATTAACCGATTTAGAGTTAGTGCAAAGACAAATAGAAGGCCTATACGAGGCTAAGGAATTTAATATGGTTAAATACCTCGCCAAAGTGAAAACACTAGCTGAGAAATTCGAAAGCTTTGGTATACAAAATATTCCACGATCGGAAAACAAATGGGCCGATCAACTATCTAGGTTCACAGGGGCACATGACGGAAAAACCGAAAGAGTGATCAACTGGTTAATCTCTAATACACCGGCGATCGATATCGATGAAACACCGGCAGTCGATATAATGGAAATCGAAGAAGCCGAAGAAAACTGGATGTGATTTAACCGTTTTTCGTCGGGTTAATTTAATATCAGTGAATTTGTGATATCGGGGGTTTGGATATTGAATTATTCAGTATATTGGGCTCTGTTACTTTATTCTGGATGGATCGTTTACAAAGAAAAGCAATAATCAAAGGCAAGAAGTAAAACCATTAACAAAATTAAGAACACAACGATATGAAGGTAAAATACTGCAATAATAATGGATATTATTGAGTTCTATTGTTATCAATGTATTCTTGTGTAATCTCAGAATTAAGAGAATTCGTAGTTGTCTCATACAATGAATAACTAGGTATATATATTACGCTAAACCTAGTATTACAAGGAATCATAGTCCTGTTTGGACTCGGCCCAGCTATCCTTCTTGGGTCCGGAGTATAATCCTTACTCGGAGCGAGCAGCATTTGGCAGGGTCTGTAAAAAGATCCCGATCCTTTATAATTGGTCGAATCGATCTTATAATCTTTGTTCGATCTGATCAGTATGTAGGGTGCGAAATAGCCCCCATCAGTACTCCCTCACTTCTTCGAGCGTATAGATAATAGGAGCTCGTAGAAGTAGATAAATCTGATCGACTGTTTCTTTTCTATGAACGGAGCCTCGTTAAAAACCTTACTTAAGAAAAAACCCAGTGGGAAAAAATCTTAAGTAAGGAAAAGAGTGCTACGTATCATAGATAGTCGTTTCTTCTGTCAAATCGTGGATCGCCACGCGTCTATTCAGGAGGCTTTTTGTATCCTTCCGTTTTTGGCGGGAATTTGAGTAGCTGCGATGAGTTCGAAACGTCTTTTCTCATTTCCTTATAAATAGGTGACTTTCGAGTTTGCCATTTCTCTTTTATATTTGCTTTTAGATCGCAGTCATTTTCTAGTTTGGTCGTTCGTCGTATAAAATTTTCCTTTCATCGACCTTCTTCTTCCGAGAACTAGAATATAGATGGCTTCCGTTAGAAGATCTTCTTCTTCTCCTAGAGAGATCATTGCCCCCGATAACGAGGAGGAGTTACATTCTAATCCTCTGGGTGAACAGACTACGGTATCTGACCTTGTTATCCCTGTAGAAGATACTTACAAGGTACGAATCCTTTCCGATGCGGATGTAGCCGCCCGAGCCAAAAAGGGCAAAGGTACTGTTCTTCAGATTTCTGAACCAATTGAGGATGTAGCTTGCGCATATACAGAGGAAACATTCCCTGAAGTCGTGAATAACTATACCAAATATTTTCCGGAAGGTTCTGAAATAATTCTTCCTTCCCCTACTGATAGGGTCACTTCTCCACCGGAGGGATGTCGAGCCTTTTATACGGCTCACTTTAATAGCGGACTGCGTCTTCCTTTGTCTCCCCTTTTTCTGGAAGTTCTAAAAACTTTCAGCGTGTGCTTGACACAACTGGTTCCAAATTCTGTTGCTTTCGTGGTTTGTTTTTCCGTTCTGATGATTGCAAAGGGATTTAAACCTTCTTTCCGTAACTTTACGCAACTTTTTCGTTTTAATATTTCTAGTTCTTCAAACCGTGGATACTTCTTCGCTAGTCAGCGGCCCAGCCGAGCAATCTTTGATGCTCCGGTTTCTAGTAATCCTTCTTGGAAATCTCATTTCTTCTTTGTTCGTCCTCCGTCTAATCTCCGTTTGGCGGATGGTTCGACCACGCCTTTCTCGTGGGATCATGGTTCCAGGTGGATTCCCGGAGGTCGCTCACCGACTGGTGAACTTGTTCCTGACGATGTACAGTTTATCACTGAGATTCCCGAGATGCGTACAAACAAATATCAAAGCGCTCTTCTGATTGGGGAATCTTTTCTTCGTAAAGCGGGGTTAAGTGTCCATAATTTTCCCATCAGTTCATCATCTGAACCTCTAGGTTAGCATTTTATTTGATCTTTAGTATTGTCACTATACTTTTTATATGGAGAAATTAACTTTATTTTGTTTCTTTTTCAGCTCATATGGTAGAAAGCTCCCGACACTCTTCGAAGGGAAAAATGGTGCTGTCGAAATCTTCCAAGTCAGTGGAGAATAATCCTATCGAGCAGAGGGCGTCTCGAAAGAGGAAATTGGAATTGGGTCACGAATCCGAGGAGAATAGAGAGGAATCTCCGGATTCTCCACGTGAGTCCCCTATTCGTCAGGGCATGGGATCCGGTTATCCTCCGCTTCATCTTAGAACATCTTTGGGTATTCGAGGATGTCGTAGCTGGTCGATGCCTCATCCCACTAATAATCCAGTTGATAGAAAGAGGAGTTACTATGGACGTTCTGATGACGACCTTTCTTACTCGGGGATAAACATCCAAATCCCACTCTGGTCGAAATGATCGAGGATCATTTAGAGGGAAGGAGGGCCGCTGGTTATTCCGAGAAGGATTCTCTTATTCATGATAATAACGAGAATGCGGTCGATAAGGCGACCCGTATTCTTTTATCTGGCGTTCATACTCGCGATCTTAATAAGCTTCTTCATAAGGATCCTTTGGAGAAATTCCAGCGATCTTCTCTTTACGCTGAAAAGGTGAGATCCTTTTCTTTCTTATTATTCTGATGAAGTGATCTTTTAGGATTTTCTTAATTCGCTAATTCGTTTCTTTCTGACCCCTTTCGTTATTTCAGGTTAACACCTGTCTGACATCGTATGCCTATGAAAATTCTCTCTGGAAACAACAGTGCGATTTTCTTGAAGAGAAGTATAAAGCTTTGCTTCACAAATCTTCCGGTTCAGAGGTTGGTCCCTCGACATCTTCCTCTGTTCCTGTCGTAGAGACTCGTGCTGCCGGGACCGAAGATCAAGAAATGATAGATAGGGTGATAGAGGTTTCTCGTGCTCAAGAACAAGCTAATCAAATGGCAAGAAAATTAGAGGAATTGCAGTTGTAGAGCACGACTCGAATTAGTGAGCTTGAATCTCAAGTATCAACCCTTGAAGCTTCTTTAGAGGAGTATGAAAATGATGTCCCACTTAGGCAAAGAGATCGATATGTTAGGAAATCTGACGAACAAGTTGTTCGTGAATTCCTCAACTCTCCTGTTCATACGGCGTTGGTGTACCGGATGGTCGGCCCTCTTCTTGAGAATACTTTTAAAAAATCGATTCATCAACTGGTCGCTTTGGAGATGATCGACGATCGTCGGAAGGAGTATTTTAAGGCAGCTCATATTCGGTTGAACCGTTATGGCGAGCTTTATTCTTCTTCCGAGGTTCCAGATGTCGAATATCAAGGTTTTCCTCTGGCTCATCTTGTCGAGGAATTTGGAAATCCATTGCCGATTCCTCCTTCTGATGTTAACGATGAGCTCGATAATACTTTCATCGATCCGGTAGACGAAGAGGAAGAAGGAGACGATACAGGCATGACTGAGGACGTCGATAGTGACCAGAAGATTCCGGAAAGCGACCAGGCTTCTTGAAATAGCGATTTATTTTTTAAATAATCTTTGTAATTATCCGCTTGTAGGTTTAATTGTAGCTTAGCTTTTCCTACTTTGTACACTAAACGTGTCTTATTCTGACAGTCGTGTCCTTTCACATTCGCTGTAATGATTCAGACAAGTCATTTAATTTGCCGTAATCATTATGTATGTGTCTTTTCAAATTCTAGCCTTTGCTCCAAGGTCAGTTTTCCTGTTTCGCGCCCTTTCTTCGGGTCAGTCGCGTCTTTTCGTGTAGTATGAATACGAGAGGTAAAATTTGACTTGTTTTTTTACTGCTATTCTCCTCTCTTAACAGAATACTCTTTCTTTGGCTAGTCGATAAACTTTCTCGATAGTAATTTGTATTTTTCTTTAGTCCGATCATGAGTAACCTTTTCGGTAATACTTCAAAGCGACCTTCTCGTGAGGGCGCTAGAGATAATAGATCCAAAAGATCTCGAAGAGAAGGGCCGTCGATGGAGCCTCCTCGTTTGTCCCAGTCAATTAGGTCGGAGATCGATACTCCTGTTATTGCTTCTAAACCTCTCTCCGTGGTAAATTCGTCGTTTTCAGAACCGAATTTTTCTGCTTCCACTCAAGAAAGGAACATGCCTTCCCCTGGTCGATTACCTTTCGGGGATATGTCCAATGAAGAACCGGCTTATAATATAGCTGTTAGTTCCATCGCTTCTTCCTTTGAGCACGTTTTTCACGGAGGGGATTTTGCTATTTCCCTTCCTTTGTCTGCTTCTACTGCCCCCATCGCCAGCGGAGGGCAAGCTAGTGATGGTTTTTTTGTCAATCCTTCTACGACACAATCTATTTTGCAAGATTGTCCTGAATTTTTGTTTCATGATACCACTGTAATGACTACGTCCTTTGAATCGGGAGGACCTTCCGGAGGTGGGACCGGTTCCAGGTCTGGTCGTCGAACCATAATTTCTGCTTAGGGCAAGGAAACTTCGGTTAGTCCCGACGGGAGAGAATCTCCTCGTCCATTAGATGATCGATGTATCTTTGAGCAAGTTAATGATATTCTTTTGTCGGAAACTCCACGTTCCGATGGTGTCCCTTTGACTAGTGAACTGCCTGGTTCTGTTGAACCTGATGCTTTGTCCTGGGACTTAGGTATGAGTACTATTTTGCCCGGCGAATTGAGGAAGCTCGAAGGTACTTCCAATGTTCGCCTTGTTCAATCTCTGGTGAAGATATGTGAACAGGTAAACATATTTCGAACGTTTTTCCTATTCTTTGTTTTGAATTCTTTGTTGTACGGCGGTTTTTCTTACTCTTTCTGTTTTTAGGGCAAGTATTTTGCACTCCAGCTGGGTGTGCAAAATGATGAACTGAGGAATAGTCGGAGAGCTCTTCAAGGTCAGCTGGAGTCGGAGAAAGCTAAAAC
Source organism: Penstemon eatonii (assembly GCA_038501285.1). Classification (NCBI taxonomy): domain Eukaryota; kingdom Viridiplantae; phylum Streptophyta; class Magnoliopsida; order Lamiales; family Plantaginaceae; genus Penstemon; species Penstemon eatonii. Next base: position 21,562,276 of record CM076713.1, read on the forward strand.
CAAGGGTTTGGAGCTGCAGCTGCAACTTGCTAAAGATGATCTCCAAAAGTTAGAGGCTAACCAAGTTGTTCTTGAGAAAGAGAAAAGTGACCTAGTTCAGGCTGCCGCGTCAGCAGAGGGATCTCGTCAGCAGGCATATGATGCCGGTTATGATGCCGGTTATCTTAAACGTCAGGAGGAGTTGATGGCGTTTGCTGGTAACCTAACTCCTCGGAGGCCTGTTTCTGCTGGTCGACCCTCTGGCGATTCTTCTCAATGATCTTTATTCATCCTGGCAGACCTTGGACTGTCTCCTTTTTTTTTTTTTTTTTTTTTTTTTTTTTGATGCCCAGCTTTTGTGTAGTTGTTCGGGCAGAGATTTTTGTATTGGGAGATTAGACTGGAAATTATGATCTCTTCTGTAGGCAGATTCTTGCCTTGATTCTAATGATATATCTTGTTCATATATGTTATTGCTATGCACAAATATACCGTCATGTAGTAATTGACAAAGATTAGTTTACTTATCTGATTTTTATTTCTGCGGAGAGATTTGAGTATGGAGAGAGTAAGCTTGATCTTCCTTTGATCACTTTTAAGATAACCGAACGGTATAATATTTGCTTCGTATATTTAATCTTTGTTGATTGATCCAGCCGATCGTCATTGTGTAGACCCTTAGCTGTCTGGTCGATGCTCGATTCATGCCTTATAAATTTGTCCTTATATGACATATATCTTATATAAGGAGGTTATTGTTTCTCCTGTCGAATTTCAGTTTTGCTTTTCCTCAAAGGGAAATTTTCCTTTAGGTGCTTTTCACCTATCCATGTCTTCCATCATTAGCTTTTCAATTATACATTTCTCTAGCCAGTATATCATACTCTTGATATGGGAGGAATTGGAAAATGTAACAGTCCTGGCCAGATCTGACCCGTTCAGACCTCCTTCAGCAATTCTTTGGAAAATTAGGCAGTGACGGCCTTATAGTTTCAGATAGGGAGGGCTATTCTCCTGATTTCGATGTCAGATTTCTTGGATTCTAAATGGAATTCTTGTATGGCCAACTTAGTAGTCCCCTAATGATGTATGAGGCAGTTACGACCCCCGTATGGTGGAGGCTCTGGTCGTTTTTAAGCAATTATCCTCTTTCAACGGTTCAACTTTGCATGCCCTCGTTGAGGAGTTCTTAATATTTTCTATTTGGCGACCCTCATATATGATCGTGCAGATCGTTTTGGTCTTTGAACTTCTTTAAGTTTTCTTGGATTATTTTGTTGATCGCTTCGATCTGTAGATTTGTTTGTCGTCGACCAGTTGAGTCGATCAGACGGGCGCCGTTCCAACTTACTTGCATTTAATTCGGGAAGTCAAAGGGTCGCGTTTTCGTCCCTTGATTAAACTCCTATTATCCATAGGATCATTCTCACGGGCGCCTATAAATAAGTAGGCAGTTTCCTTATTTTCCATTCATAACAATGAAGATCTCTGTTTCCTTAGATTTCATTTTGCCTTCGGACCCCATAATGTTCAAGAAATCACATTATCGTGATTTGTTCGTTCGCAGTAAAGGAATTGTCCCCAGTCTTGTATTGACGGGTCCCATGTCAGCCCTTCCTTGTATCGACGGACCCCATGAGATCTCCGCTTTAGTCTTCATCACTTTAGAGGTCCGTGGTTTCCGTCTGCACATGGAGGGTTCGTACTTTGCCAGCCATCCTCGTCCTTGGAGGTTACTTCCGGATCGATAGACCAACGGGGTGGCTGGTAAACTTACCGTTTTACGACGGTCCCGAAGAGATGCTGCTTTAGAGTAAAATGTTTTATAGATAATGTAAAAGCAGTATCTTTTGTGGGTGAATTGAGTACTGCTGGTTATCTGGCTGGTAATGCTCATTTCACCTGGAGGAACATACCGATCTTCAGAGCCTGGCCGCCGAACTAAAGAAGTCGACCATCGTGAGCAGCATGCTTCTTAGGTCGCATACTATAATCGATGAGGTACTAGGGAGGAGATTGGTGTTTCCGTGGACATTGTCGTGAAGATAGTCGATCCCATAGGATCAATTTAACTAGATCATTGTAACGATCTTTAGATAGCAAGCATATTTTTGTAACGTAGGATATTTGTATGTAATTGATTTGATGAATAAAATATTATTTATTTCTTGCATCTTCTTTGTCGATGTTACCGTAATTTATTCTTCAATTGTAATCGAGGAGTGTTTATTGAGCGAATCAATGTGTACTCGATCTTGCTATAATTTAGACTTAGGATTTCATACCAAAAGCCTTTTTTATCGTTGTAATTAATCGAGGAGTTTTTATTGAGCGGATCAATGTTTACTCAACTCGTTTTGTTTAGACTTAGGTTTTTAACCCAAAAAATCTTTTTGATCGTTGAACATATATCGAGGAGTTTTTATCGAGCGGATCGATGTTTACTCAACTTGTTTTGTTTTAGACTTAGGTTTTTAACCCAAAAAAGTCTTTTTTTGATCATTGAATATATATGCTGAGGAGTTTTTATCGAGCGGATCGATGTTTACTCAACTCGTTTTATTTAGACTTAGGTTTTTAGTACCCGAAGTCTTTCAATCATTATAGATATATCGAGGAGTTTTTATCGAGCGGATCGATGTTTACTCAACTCGTTTTGTTTAGACTTAGGTTTTTAGTACCTGAAAGTCTTTCAATCATTATAGATATATCGAGGAGTTTTTATCGAGTGGATCGATGTTTACTCAACTCGTTTTGTTTAGACTTAGGTTTTTAGTACCTGAAAGTCTTTCAATCATTATAGATATATCGAGGAGTTTTTATCGAGCGGATCGATGTTTACTCAACTCGTTTTGTTTAGACTTAGGTTTTTAGTACCTGAAAGTCTTTCAATCATTATAGATATATCGAGGAGTTTTTATCGAGCGGATCGATGTTTACTCGACTCGTTTTGTTTAGACTTAGGTTTTTAGTACCTGAAAGTCTTTCAATCATTATAGATATATCGAGGAGTTTTTATCGAGCGGATCGATGTTTACTCAACTCGTTTTGTTTAGACTTAGGTTTTTAGTACCTGAAAGTCTTTTTGATCATTATAGATATATCGAGGAGTTTTTATCGAGCGGATCGATGTTTACTCAACTCGTTTTGTTTAGACTTAGGTTTTTAGTACCTGAAAGCCTTTCAATCATTATAGATATATCGAGGAGTTTTTATCGAGCGGATCGATGTTTACTCAACTCGTTTTGTTTAGACTTAGGTTTTTAGTACCTGAAAGTCTTTCAATCATTATAGATATATCGAGGAGTTTTTATCGAGCGGATCGATGTTTACTCAACTCGTTTTGTTTAGACTTAGGTTTTTAGTACCTGAAAGTCTTTTTGATCATTATAGATATATCGAGGAGTTTTTATCGAGCGGATCGATGTTTACTCGACTCGTTTTGTTTAGACTTAGGTTTTTTTGTACCTGAAGTCTCTCAATCATTGTAGACATGTCGAGGAGTTTTTATCGAGCGGATCGATGTTTACTCAACTCGTTTTGCTTAGACTTAGGTTTTTAGTACCTGAAAGTCTTTTTGATCGTTGAATATATATCGAGGAGTTTTTATCGAGCGGATCGATGTTTACTCGACTCGTTTTGTTTTTGTGGTCGGAATGAGGAGTGTTTATTGAGCGGATCAATGTATACTCGACTCATTATAATTTAGACTTAGGTTTGTCACCAAAAAGTCCTTTATGCCGTTGACATAAATCGAGGAGTGTTTATTGAGCGGATCAATGTATACTCGACTCGTTTCGTTCTAATATTTATCAATATGCTAGTGTAACTCCACAGAGCGTTAATCGAAATAATCGATGTATAGAAAATGCTAAAATTTTTACTAATTGAACTCTAGGCTAAGGCCTTTGTTACAAGGATTAAAACTTGATAAAGTAAAATAAAACAATGCAGTATAATCTGCTAAAATTTATTTACCATAGTATTTCCTAAGGTTGACTGCGTTCCAGGTTCTTGGTAAGGCTGTCCCATCCATGTGTGCAATTTTGTATGAACCTTTCTTTCCTACGCCAATGACAATGTAAGGTCCATCCCAATTTTGTTGAAACTTTCCCACATGCTTGGATACTTCTACCTTTTTCAAAACCAAGTCTCCTTCTTTGAAGGTTCGGACGCGTACTTTTTGATTGTATGCTTTCTCCATATTTGCCTTAGTGGCTTGTAGGCGTACGGCAGCTTTATCCCTTAAGGCTTCTGTTAGATCGACGTCATTTTCTCTTGCCTTTTCATTTTCTTGTTCATCAAACATCTCTATTCTTGGCGTTGGAATTAAAGTTTCCACAGGAATAACAGCTTCCGACCCATATACCAAGCTGAATGGGGTTTCCCCAGTTGAGTTTCTTACCGTGGTTCGATTAGCCCACAATACTCCTGGTAGTTCATCAAGCCATTTTCCTTTGGCTGATCCTAATCTTTTTTCCAAAGATTTTATTATCTCTCGGTTTGCTACTTCGGTTTGTCCGTTCGCTCTTGGATGCCCGACTGAAGTGAAATTTTGTTGAATTCCCAGTTTCGAACACCATTCTATCACTTGTTTTCCAGCAAATTGGGTTCCATTATCGGAAATTAGGATCCTAGGGATGCCAAATCGACAGACTATGAACTTCCAAAGGAAGTTGATCACTTGGAATTGAGTTATTCGTGCTAAGGCGATGCACTCTATCCATTTGCTGAAATACTCTACAGCGACCAGGACGTAAGCTTTCTTTGATCTGGCCGCTGGGAAAGGCCCCACGATGTCCATTCCCCATTGATCGAAAGGCCAACAAATTGGAATCGGGTGCATATTTTCTGCTGGTTGATGACATACGTTGGCATGTACTTGGCAATGATGACATTCTCGGACGTAATTTGCGGCGTCCTTATTGACAGTAGGCCAATAGTAACCTGTTCTGAGGCATTTTAAAGCCAATGCCCTCGATCCGCTGTGATTTCCCGCGTCTCCTTCATGTATTTCTCGCAGTATTTCAGCGATTTGGGATTCAGAGACGCATCTCAGGAGAATTCCTGATACTGACCTTCGGTATAGTTTTCCTTCTACGAGTGTATATTTTGGGGCTCGATATTTTATTTTCCGAGCTTCATTCTGATCAGATGGTAGTTTTCCTTCACGAAGATAGTCTATCATTGGTGTCATCCAATTATCTTCGACTTCTTCGATTTCCATTATATCGACTGTCGGTGTCTCATCGATGTCGACAGCCGGTGTAGAAGAGATTAGCCAGTTGATCACTCGTTCGGTCTTTCCGTCTTGGGATCCTGTAAACTTAGATAGTTGATCGGCCCATTTATTTTCCGAACGTGGAATGTTTTGTATGTCGAAATCTTCAAACTTCTCGGCCAGTGCTTTTACATTGGCGAGGTATTTGATCATGTTGAATTCCTTAGCCTCGTATAAGCCTTCTATTTGCCTTTGTACTAACTCTGAGTCGGTTAATACTTTCAGTTTCTTTATGTTGGCTTTGATTGCCATTTCCATTCCTGCGATTAACGCCTCATACTCTGCTTCGTTATTTGTTACGACAAAGTTCAATGTAATAGCATAATTCAAATCTTCTTCATTAGGTCCGGTGAAGTTGATTCCGGCGCCTCCTCCTTCCCGGCTTGAAGCACCATCTACATGCATTAACCAGGTTTGATCTTCTATGATCAATATATCCTCATGGAGGGTGTTTGATGATTGTGTTGGTGTTTCCAATAAAAAATCAGCCAATACTTGGGCCTTGATGGCGACCCTTGGTTTGTAGTCGATATCGAATTGGCTGAGTTCGATGGCCCATTTGATTAGTCTTCCGGAGGCTTCTGGTTTTGCTAGGATCTGCCTAAGCGGTTGGTTCGTCAAAACGATGATTTTGTAGGTTAAGAAGTAGGGTCGGAGTTTTCGAGCAGCCACTACTAAGGCCAGCGTGAATTTTTCTATTTCCAAGTAATTCTTCTCCGCCCCTTGTAATAACTTGCTGAGATAATAGACAGGCTTATGCTCTGAACCCTCTATCTTAATTAGTACTGAGCTAATGGCCGTATCGGAGATGGAGATGTATATGTACAATGGTTCCCCTTCTATTGGTTTGGCCAACATCGGAGGGGATGTCAAATATTCTTTGAGTTGTTCGAAGGCTCGTTCACATTCTTCGGTCCAAACGAAGTTCTTCGCTTTCCGAAGCGTTTGGAAAAAGGGTAAGCTTCTGTCCGCAGATTTAGATATGAATCTATTCAATGCTACGATCTTCCCAACCAAGCTTTGCACTTGAGAGATGGTCTTGGGAGGTTTCATTTCAGTTATTGCTCGAATTTTTTCTGGGTTGGCTTCTATTCCTCGCTGGTGTACCAAATATCCCAAAAATTTTCCTGACTTAACACCGAAGGTGCATTTTGCAGGGTTCAACTTCATACGGTATTTTCTTAGGATTCGGAAACATCGATCTAGATGTCTTACGTGATCCGCTTCATTCATACTTTTTACTAACATGTCGTCTACATAGACCTCCATTATTTCTCCGATTAATTCCCTGAACATTAGGTTTACCAATCTTTGGTATGTAGCCCCGGCGTTCCTTAATCCGAACGGCATTACTATAAAGCAGTATACTCCCTGTTCGGTTATGAATGCGGTCTTCTCTTGATCCCGCTCGTCCATGTATATTTGGTAAAAACCTTGGAAGGCGTCCATCATGCTGAACAGCGCGAAGCCGGCGGTCGAGTCGACCAATAAATCAATTCTCGGGAGGGGGTAAGGGTCGCGTGGACATAACTTGTTAAGGTCGGTGAAATCATTACACATCCTCCATTTGTTGTCCTTTTTATCCCCTTTTGCTACTAGTACAACATTACATAGCCATTCCGAGAAATGTATTTCTCGGATTTGTTTTGCTTCCAGCAGTCTTTCAACCTCGGCTTTGATAATTTTATCTTTTACTGGTCCATGATTTCTTTTCTTCTGTCTGGCGGGTTTCGCTGAAGGGTCAATTTTTAGGGTATGCTTGATTACCCGAGGATCGATCCCTTCGATGTCATTTGCACTCCAGGCGAAGACGTCCACGTTATTTCTTAGAAATTCGATTAACATTATTTCTCCTTCTTTGCTCAATTCTGTACCAATCCTTGTCTTTTTGGACGAGTCGCCTTCTACCAGAATTATATCTTTATGTTCTGGGGGTTGCAAGGATAAGTCTAGTGGTTCTTTCCCCTTTTTATCTAATCGATCAGTAATAGGAATTTCGACCTCATTTCTAGTGAGATCGTCTACGATCTTTCTCTTGCTCGGAGTAATTGACTTGGGGTGTTCTTTCAACGTTAATGATGTGCTGTAGCAGTCCCATGCCATACAGTGGTCGTTCGTTATTTCTCCAATGCCGCTGTCGGTTGGAAATTTTATTTTCTGATGATAGGTAGAGACTACAGCTCGAAAAAGGTTAAGGGCTGGTCGCCCTAATATAGCGTTATAAGCGAAGGGTGTATCTACCACTAGGAATTTTATCAACTTAATGGTCCGAAGTGGTTTCTTTCCGAGCGATACACTTAAAGATATCGTTCCGCTAGGGATGATCTCGGAGCCTCCAAAGCCTACTAACGGCGTTGCTACCCTTTGTAGGTTTATTTGCCCGAGGTTCATTTGTGCTAAGACCTCTCTGGAGATGATGTTTGCTGAGCTTCCATTATCGATTAGGATTCTTCTCACATTATAATTTGCTATTTCTAGTGACACTACCATAGGGAAATCTGGGTTATCCTCTTTTGTATCCCAAGTGACGTTTTTAGGTACTTCACCTTCGTTAAAGCTGATCGGCTGGTGATTTGTTGGCCTGTTTTCTAATGTCCATATTTCTTTTGGATATTTAGAATTTGCCATTATGGATCTGGTCGTTCTTCGTCTAGCATTACGACTATCTCCACCCGCAGGCCCCCCGGATATAGTGTGGATAGTCCCATTGACCTGGTCGTGATTCAATTCCTGAGTAGGCCGACGTTCAGGTGATCTTCGATGAGAACTTCTCCTTTGAGTTCCGTTCCGGGGGCTTCTGCTTCTTTCCCTTTTGCGATTACCTCGTTCTATGTATTCGTCTAGTTTTCCTTGCTTGATCAGTTTTTCAACTTCTCTCTTAAGGTGAAAACAATTTTCCGTTCGATGCCCATGTGCCCTATGGTACTTACAGTACTGATCATAGTTTCTAGACCCTGGTCTGGGCTGAGCGATTTTCCTCGCCTCGGGAATCCAATTATTCCTTTCTAGAACTTCCAAGATTTCTTCCATTGGAGCATTTAATCTTGGGTGTTCTACTTGATTTACTCTGCTTCTGATTGGTTGTTCAAGGTTTCTTGGTCTTTGGTAGAAATTAGGTTGCCTTTCTTGGTCGGCTCTGCTGTATTCCAGTCGCTGGAAAACGTTACCTCTCCTGGAAGATCGCTCGTAATCCAAGGATCTTTGGGCGGGAATCTTGTCATGCCGCTTAGACCCTGTAGCCGCGACTTTGTTTTTGTTCTTATCCTTAAAGGAATTCATCTCTTCTTGGGTCATATATTTAGACGCCAGGCTCATGATGTCGGCGAACGTTCTTGGTTGCTTTCGACTGAGGGCATTTCCGAACTGCCTGTTTTTAGTGAGATCGAAGAGGATAGATATTATGTAATCGATATTTGGGGAATCTATTTTAAGTAATTCTACGTTGAATCTGGCCAACCAATTCCTTAGGGATTCTCCTTCTTGTTGATATATAGTTCCAAGGTAGCTCATCGGAAGTTTTTGTCTCTTCTGACTGGCAAACTGCTGCGTTAATTTGTTACAGAGTTCTCTAAAGCTGAATATGGAGTTGGCAGGTTGTTTCGCGAACCAGTCCAATGCGAGTCCTTCGAATGTAGTTACCATTAACTTGGCAGTGAATTCGGCAGAGTGGGCATATAAATTCATTATATTCGTAAAGCTAAAAATATAATCATCCGGGTCAGTGGTTCCATCATAGCGAGGTAGCCTACCCGGGACTTGTCCGATCGATTGTGCCTCTTTTATTTCCCTGCAGAAGGGAGAACAGGCCGCAAGGCTCTCCTGGAGTTCCGGCGATCGATATCGATGAAACACCGGCAGTCGATATAATGGAAATCGAAGAAGCCGAAGAAAACTGGATGTGATTTAACCGTTTTTCGTCGGGTTAATTTAATATCAGTGAATTTGTGATATCGGGGGTTTGGATATTGAATTATTCAGTATATTGGGCTCTGTTACTTTATTCTGGATGGATCGTTTACAAAGAAAAGCAATAATCAAAGGCAAGAAGTAAAACCATTAACAAAATTAAGAACACAACGATATGAAGGTAAAATACTGCAATAATAATGGATATTATTGAGTTCTATTGTTATCAATGTATTCTTGTGTAATCTCAGAATTAAGAGAATTCGTAGTTGTCTCATACAATGAATAACTAGGTATATATATTACGCTAAACCTAGTATTACAAGGAATCATAGTCCTGTTTGGACTCGGCCCAGCTATCCTTCTTGGGTCCGGAGTATAATCCTTACTCGGAGCGAGCAGCATTTGGCAGGGTCTGTAAAAAGATCCCGATCCTTTATAATTGGTCGAATCGATCTTATAATCTTTGTTCGATCTGATCAGTATGTAGGGTGCGAAATAGCCCCCATCAGGATGACTCCAATGATAAACTATCTTCGAGAAGGAAAACTACCGCTTGACCAGAATGAAGCTCGGAAGATAAAATATCGGGCTCCAAAATATACATTGGTAGAAGAACAACTCTACCGGAGATCGGTATCAGGAATTCTTCTTAAATGCGTCTCTGAATCACAAACCATTGATATTCTACGAGAGGTACATGAAGGAATCGCAGGGAATCACAGCGGAGCAAGGGCATTGGCTTTAAAATGCCTCCGAACGGGTTATTATTGGCCTACCATCAATAAGGATGCCGCTCAGTATGTCCAGAATGTCATCATTGCCAAGTCCATGCTAATATATGTCATCGACCAGCAGAAAACATGCACCCAATTCCGGTATGTTGGCCTTTTGATCAATGGGGAATGGACATCGTGGGACCGTTCCCAGCGGCTAGATCCAAGAAAGCTTACGTCCTGGTCGTTGTAGAATACTTCAGCAAATGGATTGAATGCATCGCCCTTGCACGAATAACTCAGTTCCAAGTAATCAACTTCCTATGCAAATTCATAGTTTGTAGATTTGGTATCCCGAGGATCCTAATTTCTGATAATGGAACCCAATTCGCGGGAAAACAAGTAATAGAATGGTGTTTGAAACTAGGGATTCAGCAAAATTTCACTTCGGTCGGGCATCCTAGAGCGAATGGACAGACTGAGGTGGCGAATCGAGAGATAATAAAATCATTGGAAAAAAGATTAGGAGCGGCCAAAGGGAAATGGCTTGATGAACTCCCAGGAGTACTTTGGGCTAATCGAACCACTGTCAGGAGCTCAACCGGAGGAACCCCGTTTAGTTTGGTATATGGTTCGGAAGCTGTTATTCCTGTAGAAACTCTAATCCCAACACCAAGAATCGAAATGTACGATGATCAGGAAAATGAAAAGACAAGAGAAAGTGACGTCGATTTAACAGAAGCTTTAAGAGAAAAAGCAGCCGTACGCTTGCAAGCCACTAAAGCAAATATGGAAAAGGCATACAATCAAAAGGTACGCGTCCGAACCTTCAAAGAAGGAGACCTGGTCTTGAAAAAGGTAGAAGTATCCAAGCATGTGGGAAAGCTACAACAGAATTGGGATGGACCTTACGTTGTCATTGGCGTAGGAAAGAAAGGTTCATACAAAATTGGACATTTGGATGGAACAGCCTTGCCAAGAACATGGAACGCAGTCAACCTTAGGAAATACTATGGTAAATAAATTTTAGCAGAGTATGCTGCTTTATTTTATTTTTATTACGTTATAATCTTTGTAATAAAGGACTTAGACTACAGTTCAATTATTAAAAATTTATTAGCAATTTTTAAAGTCAAGATTGAGTGAGTATAAATCGATTGTTTCGGTAAACACTCCTTGGAATTCTACAATCATATTGGTTGAGATCGAAACAAAAGGAGTCAAGTATACATTGACAAACACTCTTCAATCCAACCATACGAACGAGTCGAGTATACATTGATCCGCTCAATAAACACTCCTCGATATACTTGCGACAATCAAAAGACTTTTGGTACTAAAAACCTAAGTCTAAATCAAAACAAGTCGAGTACACATTGATCCGCTCAATAAACACTCCTCGATCTACTAATAACGATCAAAAGACTTTTGGTACGAAAAACCTTAGTCTAAATCAAAACGAGTCGAGTATACATTGATCCGCTCAATAAACACTCCTCGATATATTTGCGACAATCAAAAGACTTTTGGTACGAAAAACCTAAGTCTAAATCAAAACGAGTCGAGTATACATTGATCCGCTCAATAAACACTCCTCGATCCACTTATAACAATTAAAAGACTTTTGGTACGAAAAGCCTAAGTCTAAATCAAAACGAGTCGAGTATACATTGATCCGCTCAATAAACACTCCTCGATCCACTTATAACAATTAATAGACTTCTGGTATTAAAAACCTAAGTCTAAACAAGACGAGTCGAGTATACATTGATCCGCTGAATAAACACTCCTCGATCTGTTTTTAACGATTTAAAAAGACTTTTGGTATGAAAACCTAAGTCTAAAAAAAAAAAAAAAAAACGAGTCGAGTATACATTGATCCGCTCAATAGAAACTCCTCGATCTATTTTCAACGATCTAAACGGCTTTTGTTATAAAAACTTAAGTCTAAATTATAAAAGAGTTGAGTATACATTGATCCGCTCAATAAACACTCCTCGATCTATTTTCAATGATCTAAACGGCTTTTGTTATAAAAACTTAAGTCTAAATTATAAAAGAGTTGAGTATACATTGATCCGCTCAATAAACACTCCTCGATCTATTTTCAACGATCTCAAAAGGCTTTTGGTATGAAAACTTAAGTCTAAAATTATACGGAGTTGAGTATACATTGATCCGCTCAATAAACACTCCTCGACCTATTCCTAACGATCTAAAAATGATCTGCCAATACACCTATGTCGTGAATATTAATTGAGTATGAATCCATCTGCTCGGAAAATGCTCCTCGTAAATAAAATTATGACAACATCAACAAAGAGGAGAATGCAAGGGATAAAAGTAATATTTTATTCATCGAATCAATTACATACAAATGTCCTAAATTACAGAAGTATACATACTACTTAAACATCGTTACAAGGGTTTAGATAAAATGACCCTATAGTTCAGCGATCTTCACGACAATGTCCACGGAAACACCAATCTCCTCCCTAGTACCTCGTCGATTATGATAAACCACCTAAGAAGCATGCTGCTCAGGATGGTCGACTTCTTTGGTTCTATGGCCAGGCTCTGAAGATCAAATGTTCCTCCAGACGAAATGAGCATTACCAGCCAGATAACCGGCAATACTCATTCACCCACAACAAGATACTGCTTTTACTTAAAAATAAAACATTTTACTCTAGAGCAGCATCTCTTCGGGGCGGTCGTGAATTATTAATATTTACCAGCACACCCCGGCAGTCTATCACTCCGGAGGTAACATCCAAGAGCGGGGGTGACCGGCAAATATGAACCCCCCATGTGCAAACAGAAACCACGGACCTCAAATATGTGAAAACAACATTTGAGGCCTCATGGGACCCGTTAGTACAAGGCAGAAGAACATCAAGCTATTACGGTATGAATCACGATAATGTGACTTTTTGAATATTATGGGATCTGAAGGTAAAATGAAATCCATGGGGGCTGAGATCTCCATCCTCTTTTTGAGAAATTGCAAATAAAGTATGCAACTCACTTCCCTATTTATAGGGATAGACATAAGCAATCCAACGGCCAAAAAAGTATTTGATCAATGGACGGAAATGCGACCGTTTGACTCCCCGTAATAAATGCAAGTAAGTTGGAACGGCGCCTAACTGATCGACTCATTGAATCGGAGATAAAAACGAAAATAGATCGCTTCGATCAATGCGCTAGAAAGAAGATCTAGAAAAGCTCCGGACTAAGGAAATTTACACACTCAGATATGCTATTCGCTAATGCAAATATGGTGTTCGGACCTACGAGGGCGTAACTGCCTCATATATCAAGAAAAATAATTATTAGCTGACCATGTCCAGACCTCATTTGGAATCCAAGAATCTGACATGGAAATCAGGAGAATAGCCGTCATTACTCAAGATTTCAAAATAGTCACTGCCTAATTTTCCAAAGAATTGCTGAAGTGGTTCTGAACATGATAGATCTGGCTAATAATTCTACGTTTTCCAATTCCTCCCATATCAAAGAAATGCTATAGTGAAACACTGGTTGGGGAACATATAGTTCACAGTTAATGTAGAAAAACATAAAGGAAGATGCTGAACGGGATATCTTCTCTTAGTCTTATGAAAAGAAAGGAAGTTCAACAGAAAGTATAAAAAGCTTCCTTATATAAGATATATGTCACAAAAAGACAAATTTACAAGGCGTGGATTGAACATCGATCAAGATGCTAAGCGTTCCTTGACTGCTATTCAATCGATTATCGATACGAATGACCTACTATCTACATTTTGAGGAACAACGCGTTTTTGGGTATAACCCAAGGGACTATACTGGGTTGATCAACAAAAAATTTACTTTGCAAGAGCAAACAGTATATAATCCAGTAACTTATAAAGTGACCGAGCAAGATTAAGCTACCTTTTTTTTCTTCGACAAGGATTAATATCAGATAAGTATGCTAATCTATGCTAATTATTTCATGATGTTATATTTATGCATAAATGCGAAATATGCGTAACAAAATATATCTACAGAATAAAATTGATCAAGGAAAGAATCTACATACAAATGATCATAATTTCCAATTTGGTTGTTCTCCCAATACAAAAATTTAGCCCAAAACATCCACACAAAAAGTTGGGCACCAAAAAAAAAAAAAAAAAAATCACTGAGAAGAATCGCCAGCAGGACGACTAGCAGAAACAATCCTCCGAGGAGTCAAGTTGCCAGCAAAGGCCATCAACTCCTCTTGACGCTTTAGATAACCAGCGTCATAACCCTCCTCATAAGACCGCCGTCGAGACTCCTCCGCCAAGACAGCAGCCTGAACTAGATCATTTTTCTCTTTCTCAAGAACGACCCTCATGGCCTCTAATTTTTGAAGATCATCTTTAGCAAGCTGCAGTTGCAGGGTCAGCCCTGCGACCTTCGCCGATTCCGACTCCAACCATTTTTGGTAAGCATCCTTACCATTCCACAGATCATCGTTCTGCACACCCAGCTGAAGGGCAAAATATTTGGCTTAGAAAAGAAGAAGAATGAGAAAAACCCTCACACAACAAGAAAATCGAAATAAAAGAAGGTAAAATTATCAAAAGATATGTCTACCTGCTCGCACATCTTAACTAGCGACTGAACAAGGCGTACATTGGAAGTACCCTCAAGCCTCTTCAACTCTCCGGGCAAAATAGTGCTTAAACCCAGATCCCAAGACAAAGCATCAGGCTCAACTGAGCCAGGCAATTCGCTACTAGAAGGGACACCGTCAGGGCGTGGAGTCTCTGACAACATAATATCCTTAACCTGCTCAAGGATGCATCGATCGTCTAACGAACGAGGAGAATCTCTCTCGTTGGGGCTAACTGAGGTCTCCTTGCCCGAAGCAGAAATAACGGTTCGACGACCAGACCTCGACCTAAACCGACCCTCAGAAGGTCCTCCAGATTCGAAAGAAGTAGTCGTCACAATAGTATCATGAAACAAATATTCAGGACAATCTTGCAAAATAGATTGTGTTGTGGAAGGATTGACAAAAAAAGCCATCACCAACTTGCCCTTCGCTGGCGATCGGGGCAGTAGAAGTAGACAAAGGAAGGGAATTAGCAAAATCCCCTCCATGAAAAACATGCTCGAAGGAAGAAACGCCTGAAGAAACAGGCATATCAAAGGTTTGTTCCACGTTGGATGTATCACCGAAAGCCACCCGACCAGGGGAAGGCCTATTCCCAATTTCAGTAGAAGAAGAAAAATTTGGTTGTACAAAAGACGAACTAATTATGGAAAAAGGTTCAGAAGGGATAACATGAGTGTCAATCACCGACCTAGTTAATGGAGACGAACGAGGAGGCTCCATCGAGGGCCCGCCTCTTCGAGATTTTTTAGATCTGTTATCCCTAGCGCCCTCACGGAAAGGTCGTTTCAAAGTATTGCCAAAAAGGTTACTCATGTTCAGATTATTGAAAAGTACAAATTAAATATCGAGAAAGCTTATCGACTAGTTGGCAAAAGAGTATTCTATTAAGAGATGAGTATAGCAGTAAAAACCAAATCAAGTTTTTACCTTTTTCTATTTATACTATACAATAAGGCGCGACGAACCCAAAGAAAAGGCGCGGAATACTTGAAGATAGCCTTGGAATAAACAAAAGAATTTGAAACGACATACGCATAATGATTACGGCGAAGTTAATGACTTGTCCAAATTATTACAGAGAACACGAAAGGACGCGACTATCAGAATACGAAACGTTTATATGAAAGGGGTGAAAGGCTAAAGTTGCAATTAAACCTACGGGTAAATAATTACAAAGAATATTTCAAAAAGTCAATATATCATGGAGCCTGGTCGCTATCTGGAATTTTCTGTTCGCTGCCGACGTTCTCTTCCTCGGTCATGCCAATATCTTCCTCTTCTTCTTCTTCGTCTTCAGGATCGATGAAGGTTTTGTCGAGTTCATCATTGATATCTGAAGGAGGAATTGGCAATGGTTTTCCGAACTCTTTGACAAGATGTGCCAAAGGGAAGTTTTGATACACAACATCTGGAAGCTCGGAAGGAGAGTATACTTCACCATAGCGGTTCAACCGAATATGTGCCGCTTTAAAGTATTCCTTTCGACGATCATCTATCATATTGAGAGCCACCAACTGATGAATCGCCTTCTTGAACGTATTTTCTAAAAGTGGACCGACCATCTGATTTACCAACGCCGTATGAACGGGAGAATTAAGAATTCACGAATCACTTTTTCATCATAATTACGACCATAACGGTCCCTGAGTCCACTCAAAGGAATATCCTTCTCATACTCCTCTAATGAAGCTTCAAGATTTGATACTTGAGATTCAAGCTCACTAATTCGAGCAGTACTCTGAAACTGGAATTCCTCTAACTTTTTAGCCATTTGATAGGCTTGCTCTTGAGCACGAGAAGTCTCCAGGACTTTGTTCATGATCTCCTGGTCTTCAGTACCTGTAACCCTAGTCTCAACGACCGGAATAGAAGAGGACGTTGAAGGGCCTACCTCTGAACCAGAGGACTTATGAAGTAAAGCTTTATACTTCTCTTCCAGGAACTCACACTGTTGTTTCCAAAGAGCATTTTCATAAGCGTATGATGCCAGACAAGTTTTAGTCTGGAAGAACAAAGAGAGCAAGAAGAAATGGGTTAACAAATTAAGAAAGATCCTTAAAGAAAAATTACTTTTTAAGTATGATCAAAGAAAAAGAAAAATCACCTTTTCAGCATAAAGAGAGGCTCGCTGAAATTTCTCCAGAGGATCCTTATGGAGAAGCTTATTCAAATCGCGAGTAAAAACCCCGGATATAAGGACACGAGTTGCCTTATCAACTGCATTCTCGCTCTCGTCATGAACAAGTGAATCCTTCTCAGAATAACCAGCGGCTCTTTTCCCCTCTAAATGATCTTCGATCATTTCGACCAAGGTGGGTTTCGGATGATTGTCGACGATCAGAGAAAGGTCATTACCAGAACGACCGTAATAGCTCCTTTTTCTCCCTACTGGATTGTCGTTAGGATGAGGCATCGACCAACTGTGGCACCCCCGAATGCCCAAAGATGTTCTAAGCTGAAGAGGAGGATAACCAGATCCGGTGCCCTGACGAATAGGGGACTCACGAGAAGAATCTGGAGATTCCTCTCTATTCTCCTCAGACTCGTGACTCAACTCCAGTTTCCTTTTTCGTGACGCTCTCTGCCCGATAGGGGCGTTCTCAACGGATTTGGAATATTTAGACAGCACCATTTTTCCCGTCGAAGAATGTCGAGAATTTTCTACCATATGCGCTGAAAAAGAAACAAGATAAGAATTAGATTCTAAGTAAAAAAGATATCATCGCACCACTAGGCTGTAGTAAAATGCTTACCAAGTGATTCGGACGAGGAACTGATTGGAAAATTATGAGCGCTTAATCCCGCTTTACGAAGGAAAGCTTCCCCAATCAGAAGAGCACTCTGATATTTGTTGGCACGCATAGCAGGGATTTCACCAATAAACGGAGCGTCATATGGAACAAGTTCACCAGTCGGCAAGCGACCTCCGGGAACCCAACTGGAACCATGATCCCATGAGAAGGGCATGGTCGAACCATCCGCCAAACAAGTACGAGGTGGGGGACGAACAAAAAAGAAATGAGATTTCCAAGAAGGATTACTAGAAACAGGGGTATCGAAGATTGCTCGACTAGGTCTTTGACTAGCGAAGAAATATCCACGATTGGAAGAACTGAAAATGTTGAACCGAAAAAGTTGTGTAAAATTACGAAAAGAAGGTTTAAACCCCTTTGCGATCATCAAGACAGAAAAACAAACCACAAAGGCCACAGAATTTGGAACTAATTGTGTCAAGGACACACTGAATATTTTCAGAATATCAAGGAAGAGGGGAGACAACGGAAGACGCAGACCGCTATTGAAGTGAGCCGTGTAAAAGGCTCGACATCCTTCCGGTGGAGATGTAACCCTATCAGAAGGGGAAGGAAGAATTATCTCAGAACCCTCCGGGAAATATTTGGCGTGATTATTCACAACCTCTGGAAAAGTGTCTACCGTATAGGCACAAGCTAGGTCCTCAATTGGTTCAGAAATCTGAGGAGCAGTACCTTTGCCCTTTTTGGCTCGGGCAGCGACATCTGAATCGGAGAGGATTTGTACCTTAAAGGTGTCTTCAACAGGAACGACAAATTCAGGAACTGCAGTTTGTTCGCCCAAAAAGTTAGAATGCAACTCCTCCTCGTTGTTAGGAGCGACATTCTCCCTAGAAGAAGAAGAAGATTTTCTTAAAGAATCCATATGATCTTACGTGGTTTCGTTAGTTCGATCAAGGATTGGATGTATGACAATAATATCAATAAATAAAATAAAGTAGAGATCCAATGTAATTGTATTCGAATTAATTGTGTACAAATACAAGTATTTAGGGTCCTACTCGAGCATTATTGGATGCCGTACAAGCTAGAGGGTGAAATATGTATAAAGAAGCCTAAAGTATACTAGTAAACCCGAGCAGCAGTCTCAGGTTTTTTGTGCGCCTAGGAAGTTGTTCAGTATAATAAATGCATGGAGTATTTATAGCCAAATTGGAGGGCTTGGGCCTGGGCCTGGCCCAACGGTGTCCTTCGATCTATGGTTCTCTAATGTGCTCGAAACAATCATCTTCATGCTTTGGTTCGGCTTTCGGTCCCCGGCGTCAGGGTTCGGTGCTATTCGAACCGCATTGAGGCTGGAAAAACAGGGGATCCGAATTATCCCTCATCAATACTCCCCCACTTCTCGAGTGTAAAGCGAAGCAAGCGCTCGAAGAAGTACAGAATACGTTTCCAAGCTACAATGAGAAGAACCGTTTGGATATCTTGAGGATATGCCTCGTTAAAAACCTAACTTAGAAAAACCCATTGGGATAAAAACCGAGCTAGGGAAAAAGAGTGCATATACAAGAAAGCATGCATCGAAGTGTTCTGTAGCCGACCTTGTCAGAGGATGTTGAAGTAATAATATCCTTTTTGGTTCCAAGATGTGTTGTTTGATTCCCAGATGGATGCTTTCCCGAATTTCCGGTTATAATAAGCAGGGCCTCCGAGGTCTTTAGGGATGAACCGTAAAGACAAATCCCGCAATTCTAGAAAATGAAGGACCAAAAAGGCTATTTTGAGTAGAATAACCCGAAGTTTTTACCCTTGGTAAGTTCAACCGTCGCGGTTACTCGGGGACCTCTTTGCAATTTACCTTTTTGACCCCGTATATATATGTTGACCCGTTGAAAAATTACTTCCATGTTAAATTTTCTCTTGAGCTCGAAGTGTTTTATTCGAAAAAGGTAGTTACGTTAGTATAATCATTTCCGAATTCATGATGTCAAGCTCTAGAAGTTCAAAGGGCAAGAATAAGATCGAAGAGAGTCAAGAATCTGATCCCTTGTTTAAGCTCGTAGATGACTTCGAAGAAGGGGAATTTCATCAAGACGGTGAAGACGATGATCCGAGCGAGGATCTTGAAGAGAATGAGGTCGACAAACGTAGTATCGGCGACGGTGCTTTTGTTAGAATCTTTAAACATTCGCAAGCCCCACAAGCCGTAATCTCGGGTAAGTCAGAGCTTCCCGCTAGTCAAACTTCTTGTTGTTTTTCGAAAAAGGATCACGTTCGCCTCGAGGCGGATTTTGGGAAATTTCTTCCCAAAGGTTTATCGATTGTCATTCCTTCCTATACTGAGCGTGCCACTGAGCCCCCCGCTGGATGTCAAGCCTTTTACGAGGGACAATTTTCTTGTGGCTTGCGTATTCCGTTCGTTCCACTTATCAGAAACATCCTGAATTTCTTTTCACTTTCCCCGGCTCAGCTTCTCCCACACTCCATTGCATACATAATTGCGTTTTGCGTTCTTATGGAGACAAAGGGGGAAGAGGCTTCATTTAGTAACTTTTGGCAGATTTTTCGAATGGATCCATGCAAGGGTTCGAACATGGGGTTTGTCTCCGTCCTTCCGCGGTCCAAACGGCCTTTTCTCACAAAGATAACAACAAAGAAGAGTATAGGTTGGAAAAGAAGATTTTTCTTCGTGAAGGGTCCTGATGTTCCTGTGTCGGAAGGTAGTTCAAAGACTAGACCGTATCGATGGGATGGTGCAGACTCTTGGTCGTATGGATCTCGTAAGATCAGAGAAAAACTCAGACAACGTCTTTCTGATGAACTTCTCGAGCAGCTGAGGTCCAATCCTTACCATACCAGGTTCCTAGTTCAGGAGGGCGTTTTGCGTTTAGCTGGATTGAGCCACTGTGTCTATCCTGCCCCTGTGATTAAATATCCCAATCGAACTTCCAAAGGATCGCTTCTGCAGGTCAATGACCTTCCCATCCCTAGTGTTTCGCCCTTTGCCACTCCTTCCTTAGGTATGTTTATCTTCTTTTCTGTTTTAAGGTTTTATTGAATAGTTTGGATCATATGCCCAAATCGTGTTATTCCTGCAGGCCAAGTCGTTGAGAAATTCCGAGTGTCTGCCGCCGGTCTAACCGAAGACAAACCATTCTACTTTGACCCGTTATCTCATACTGTCGGAAATAGAACAGGTACAAGTGACCTGGGCGGAAATCCCGTTATTGCTCCGCTCACGATTCCCGACCTGAGAGGCGTTGGTACTATGAGTTCCTTGAACTCCGCCTCTGCTGGGCCACTGCGAGCCTTGTTTTCCCCTGATACTTCTGCTCTTTCGTCGGTCGGTTATAGTCAACATTCCTGGAACCGGGTTCAGGGTGTCCAGGAGTATGAGAAGCTTTTGAGCCGCAAAAGAAATGCTGATCATCCTGGACCCTCTAGGAGGGTAAAGCCTTTTGGTGTGAGTTCCGACTCCGTTCCCTGCCGAGAAGGCAGATCGGAACCTGATGTGGCGGATTTCATGGACGAGCACCTTCGGGGTGGCAGGGCTGCTGGGTACCCTGAAGATGGTACCATTCTAACTGATCTGGATTCAGGTGGCGAAAATGAGTTCGATAAAGCCACTAGAATTTATTTGGCTAGTCGGTTTAAGCGGGATATCTTGCTTCAAACCGTCAAAGGTGACTTCGAAGTTCTGAGTGATTTTTCCCGAACGTATCATGAGGTAAACGATTATCTTTTCTTTCTTCGGTGTTCTTGATATTTTGCTGACATGTTTTACTTACTCCGCAGATCGGGGACTTATTTGCTATCCAAACTTATCGCTTGGCCTTGCTAGAACAAGAATCGCAGGATGCTCATGATGCGTGTGCTCAAATTCTCGTTGATAACCAAAATCTTCGAGCTCAGTTAGCAGAAAACCAACGGGAATTATCTAAAACGAAGAAGGAGCTCGAAAAGGCTACTATGAAACCTTCCTCATCCATGGAGGAAGATCTGCTGGCGTTCGTTAAAGAGAGAAGTGCTCTCGAGGAAGAGCTGAAGAAGGTAAAAATGGAACTGGAGCTGGCGAAGCAAGATTCCGAGCGTGCATATGCCCAAGGTCGGGAAGAAGCCGAGATCCCTGCCATTCGAGAGTTCCTGGAATCCCCTGTCTTAGACCCCTTAGTTCAAAGGAAAACGGGGGAAATCCTTCAGACGATCTTTTATAAAGGGGTTCAACAGTTGGTCGCAGCCAAGAAGATTCCAGATAATATGGAAGAATATTTCAAGTATATGGACCCTTTTAAGAATGCTGAAGGGAAGGATTACAAAGCTTCCTCTCTTCCCAAGGCGAAAACTAACTGGCAGGGACATCGCTTTGCCCCCTTAGTCGAGGAGTATGGCATTCCGATGCCTAACCCTGATGTGCTCGAGTACTCTTGCGACAATCCTTCTAATGTGCCCGGGGAGGAAGATAAAGATGTCAATATAGGCAATACTCCGGATAAGGGAGACGGTCGATCTTTCGACCAAGCTGGGTAATTATCCAGCTTTAAATATGTATATATCGTTTGATCTTCAGTTTTGCGAGTTATTGAGTAAGCCGGAGGGGCGATTCGAGGTTCTCTAGTTAGGAAATCAATTGTATTTACTCGTGTAACCCCATTTTGTAAACGAGTTGACTTTATATTTTTTGATCTGATTCGTGTAATTTGTGAATTCTAACTTTATAAATATCGATGATTTTTCACACTTTCTGATCGAACTTTGTTTATCCGAGTGGGATTTTTCTCCATGGTCGCGTCGATTCACTATCACAATCGTAGTGTGTAGCGTCTATAAAT
Organism: Penstemon eatonii; assembly: GCA_038501285.1. Taxonomy (NCBI): domain Eukaryota; kingdom Viridiplantae; phylum Streptophyta; class Magnoliopsida; order Lamiales; family Plantaginaceae; genus Penstemon; species Penstemon eatonii. Next base: position 21,584,373 of record CM076713.1, read on the forward strand.
ATTAGGATTTCTTTTCATTATTCATACGATATCCTCCCTCACAGAGATCGGAGCTCTCCCCTTATTTTCTGCATTTTCTGAATTCCTTAGAAAGTAAAGATCCTAGCTTATCGATCCCAGTTTTACCCATTATGGAGAACGTATTAGGCAAAGCTATCGATCCCAGATCGATATTTGGTGGTTCGAAGAATAAGAAATCGAACAAAGAGCGAAAGGCTGACAAGGAGGCCAAACCTTCCAAATCTTCTTCTAAGACCTCCGTGTCTTCCCCAAAAGCTCCTAAAGGGGAAGAAGATAAGAAAGAAAAAAGTGCCTCCTCGAAACCACACAAGGGTGACGAAAAGCTCGAGGCTAAGCTCGGAGGTTCCTCCCCAAAAGTGATTGATTCTAACAGTGAGGATCCTGTCGAAGAAAAGATTCCTGTTCCTTCTTCGAATAAGAGGCCTTATTCCGATGAGGTTACACCCCTTGAAGCTTTACAAAATCTTGCTATTGGTAGCAAGTCATCCTCCGATACTTTGATCGTTCCTTCCTCAGGGAATCCCAGCAAAAAATCCAAGTTAGAGATTGAGAGTGGTGGGGGGGTCTCTGCTGAGGCTTTAGGAATTGTTAATCCTCCTGGACCTTTTGCTGATTCCACTTCTCAAAAGGTTACCTCTTCCCTGCACGAGGAGTTGAAAGATGGATCTCCTTCTATGGTTGATCCCATGGGTAACTTGTTGCAAGCTACCTTTACTTCTTCAGAGACTGACATACCCAAGGAGAGAAACATGTCCAAAGAGAGAAACGTAGAAGAGTTGTTCGAGTCTGGGCAGCACTTCCTTTTTCAGGTGTACTCTCTTTTTTTTTTTTTTTTTTTTTTAACGCTGCTGATCCTTTTAACAGGCCGGACAAGATTTTATTGAGCTTAAAACATTTGCTGAGCGGGAGACCAGTCAGCGTGCTGCTATTTCTCTCGAGCTGGAGGAGAAGAAAGTCGAGCTCGACCGCGTCCTCTCAGAGAAACTCGCTTTAGAGAGGGAGAAGACTGCTAACGAACGTGGAGAAGAGATCCATAATCAGCTGAACGAGAAAATTGAGAAACTGAAGAACCTTCATGAGCAGGAGAAGCAAGATTTCATACGTCAAGAGAAGGAGGCTTATGATCGTGGGTTCGCAGCAGGATATGAGGCTCGTAGCGCTGAGCTTCGAAAGATTCTTTCTGATAATAAGCTTGTTTAGATGTCGTCTCTAACTTGCTCGGGCTTGTAATATTTCCGTACTGTTTTTTGTTTGTGCAATCATGAATAATTTTCAGATATTTTATTCCCATGGCTTGTAATACCTTACTCTTCTTTTTCGAATCGTATGTTCTCCCTATGTGCTCTTTCTTTGATCATGCTTTAGTTTGCCTTCTTAATTTTTCGACCTTTAGCGTAGTAATTCCGCTTATTTTCCAAAAATAGTATCACTTTCTCTCCCCGGTGAAATTCTCGGGAAGCGCAACAGTCTTTTGATCTTGACCGTTTATTTCATTTTTCGCTAGCCGTTGGATTTTGAGAATAGTACTTATAAATAGGGTTCTTCAATTTGTATCCTTATAAAATTATTTTTAAAGCAGACTCCTTCAACCATGCTGGTTAAACGATCTTGTTGTATGGCGCAATATTTTAAATTTCGAGTTAGGACCTATTCTGCATGTCATAGACTAACTGGTACTTCGACCTCGACTAGGGTATCTGCAGGCGAACATTATTCCGACCTTGGAGTCCGGTCAGCTTTATTGCTGACCACTCACGACCCGGGCACTCCCCACGACCTTCCGTGGTTTAGGAGAAGTTCAAGCATCAAATCTTTTAGGGGTCTCCAACGGTTTGCTCGTTTCTTCCTCGAGGATGTATGGGGTGGAGCTTCGAGGGTCGAGGCCCTCAATAAAGTATTCACGTTACACCTAGAAGAGGATGCCTTACCCTTCTCCTTTTTGAGGAATCATAAATAAAGATAAAAGCCTGTTGGCTCGACAGGCTCCTCCAATCCGAGTAAGGACATTATCGTCCGCCGAAAATTTCATAGGAAGCTTTTTAGGTGTTTGTAGAACTATAAAATGTAACAGGAGTTGATATCTTTGTAACTTGTAACTTTTCAATGTATCGAACTCTGGAAATAATAATTTCTTGATTAATTTCTTACATTCGTTCTTATCTGCTTAGATAAAGCTCTTTACCGATCTTGGTCCATCCTCGGACGAGTTCTTGATAATGGTTCCTTGATCAGTTATAGTCCGACTTTTTCTTTGTGACTTTCTTTAACAATCGGGAATTAAACTATAATTATTTCGAGCATTGTTGAATTTTACCGTTTCTTCATTTATCCGCACGGTTCCCGAATTTTCGGGAAGTGGAACGGTCGCTGCATTTACTGCTTATATCTCAGCCGTTAGTACCATCAAATCTGAGTCGTTAGTTGCCTTTTCCTTTCGCTATATATAGTTCCGTAGTTTCCTTCAAACTTTTCATTTCAGCAATATTTCTGATCGGCTCTATGATTAATTTTTTACTCTTTCTAGCCACCATGTTCCGTTTGCTATCCCCGATTGAACTGTTCGAGGTTTTCCTCCGAACTATTTATAAATTTCGCTATCTCCTGATGGCTACTCATTTCGACTAGGGTATCGACAGGCGAAAATTAATGCGACTGGGGTACCGGCAGGCGACCAGCTCTCTTTGATTTCAAGTCTTTGAGGCAGGTTCGATCTCCTGTATCCTGTCAATCCACCCGGTCGGATAGTGGGTCAACTGCTAGAGGAGTTTTCCTGCACTCGATCTCTACTTCTTCAAGATATTCCTTGAAGAATGTTGCCTTCGAGATTGCGTGGAATAATTTCTCTAGGGATTGTCTCCCTGTCTTTCGGCCTGCTCCAGCACGGAGCGATTATTGAGGAAGCGATGGATTAAGGGTAGAAGTGTTATCCCAGCCTCGCCTTCCGTCTTCAGTTACGAGAACATTCTAGCGTAGGGTTGTTTTGTAATAGGGTTACATTAAAAGTAAAGTTTTTGCTCGATTTATCATTGTAATTTCGAACTCTTTTGTAACCGTTTGTAATGTCATGAATGAGATATTTATTTCTCTCATTATCCTTACTTGTTATCTTATAGAATTGCTTTTGTATACTGTTGTCGAGCATCCATCTCTCTGTCTCAAGAATACGAATAAGAGCTATCTTTAAAAACTTTGACAAATATTCAGACGATGGATGACAACCGACATTCCTCGATTTTGAATTTATTCTGTCGGAGACCTTTGTACCCCCATCAAATACATAATAATTAAGAGATCGAATAGAAGAATCCCAAGATGATCCTTGAGTAACAAATTTAATCCGAGGGGCTAAATTCCCCAGTCAGACAAATAATCGCGAAGTAATAATCGAAAAAGGTTTTGACCGATCTTGAATAATAATTTTGATATAAGCGTCGCGACGATGGCTGTTAGCCTTAGACGAATGAATAATTATGGAGAGAAAAGAATAGAAATGCTGGTTGATCTTGATTGATCGATGAAAATAATTTCGATCTAAGGGGCATAGCAGAGGCTTTCACCCTTGGTCGTTTTCAGAACACTTTTAGTTCTCGGGTCGTAGCAGAGGCTTTCACCCATTCAATAATTTCGATCTAAGGGGCATAGCAGAGGCTTTCACCCTTGGTCGTTTTCAGAACATTTTTAGCCCTTGGGTCATAGCAGAGGCTTTCACCCATTCAATAATTTCGATCTAAGGGGCATAGCAGAGGCTTTCACCCTTAGTCGTTTTCAGAACATTTTTAGCCCTTGGGTCATAGCAGAGGCTTTCACCCATTCAATAATTTCGATCTAAGGGGCATAGTAGAGGCTTTCACCCTTAGTCGTTTTCAGAGCATTTTTAGCCCTTGGGTCATAGAAGAGGCTTTCACCCATTCAATAATTTCGATCTAAGGGGCATAGCAGAGGCTTTCACCCTTAGTCGTTTTCAGAGCATTTTTAGCCCTTGGGTCATAGCAGAGGCTTTCACCCATTCAATAATTTCGATCTAAGGGGCATAGCAGAGGCTTTCACCCTTAGTCGTTTTCAGAGCATTTTTAGCCCTTGGGTCATAGCAGAGGCTTTCACCCATTCAATAATTTCGATCTAAGGGGCATAGCAGAGGCTTTCACCCTTAGTCGTTTTCAGAGCATTTTTAGCCCTTGGGTCATAGCAGAGGCTTTCACCCATTCAATAATTTCGATCTAAGGGGCATAGCAGAGGCTTTCACCCTTAGTCGTTTTCAGAACATTTTTAGCCCATGGGTCATAGCAGAGGCTTTCACCCATTCAATAATTTCGATCTAAGGGGCATAGCAGAGGCTTTCACCCTTAGTCGTTTTCAGAGCATTTTTAGCCCTTGGGTCATAGCAGAGGCTTTCACCCATTCAATAATTTCGATCTAAGGGGCATAGCAGAGGCTTTCACCCTTAGTCGTTTTCAGAGCATTTTTAGCCCTTGGGTCATAGCAGAGGCTTTCACCCATTCAATAATTTCGATCTAAGGGCATAGCAGAGGCTTTCACCCTTAGTCGTTTTCAGAACATTTTTAGCCCTTGGGTCATAGCAGAGGCTTTCACCCATTCAATAATTTCGATCTAAGGGGCATAGCAGAGGCTTTCACCCTTAGTCGTTTTCAGAGCATTTTTAGCCCTTGGGTCATAGCAGAGGCTTTCACCCATTCAATAATTTCGAAAATAATTGAGATCGATATTAGATAAATGCTGATCTTGAGTACCAGAATAATTGCTAAATAGAGATAAATGCTGATCCTGAGCAGGTGGGCATACTTAGGAAATAAATTTCCAATAACCATGATTTCGATCGAAATATTCCTAAAGAAATGATAGTTTCCCGTGGTTGAAATAATAGATAGGAAACCGGTAGACGAACGATAGATCACAAACAAGTCCAAGACTTAATGAGTAATTCTTCCGTCTTAATAGAAAATGTTCTTCGCGAACTTGTTCGAATTAATACTCTTTACTGTTCCAAATGTTTCCAATTCTTTAATAAGCGTTGACCTTCTTCAAACGGTCCCACCTTTATCGGGAAACGCAACAGTTCTTAGATCTGGTTCCTTCGTGACGTGAAATCTCTGCCGTTAGATTCCACTTATTTTTCCTATAAAAAGCTGTCATTCCTTAGAAGTCATCTTATTCATTGTATTGGCATCTCTTCCGTCCCCTCATGGCGACTAAGATTATTATTTCAATAACTCGCTTATTCGAGGTCAGATTTCGAAAAATTTTTAAGTGGAGGGATATCCTAGCAGAGAGAATATCATTTCAACCTTCGCTTAGAGTATCGGCAGGCAAATATAATCTCCATCTAGAAGGCCAATAAGCCAGATTTATGGAGCTTGCAGGTTATGGCATAGGTCTTCGATTAGGGACCTATTGCCACTATGCATTTAGGAAGACGTACAGGGGTGGGAGTTTTGCAGAGCTCGCTTACTCGATGAATCGCACCCTGGAGTCTTCATTTTTGGAGAATCGTAAATAAAATTAAGAGCCTGCGGATCCGAAGGAGATTCCATGGTCGGAGCTAAGTTACCCCTAATAAACGGTAGGAGAAGAGACCGAAAATTTCATAGGATTGTAGGGAGTAATAGTGTTCTTGATGTAATATGAATGTTTGATCTATGCTCGATATGTATTTCCCAGCTTTTGTATTTTCCAAGATAATATAAATACACTTCCTCTTTGTTTTGTTGATAACATCAATTATAAATAGAATAGAGTTTATCTTTCGTAACTCCATTTTGATCTTCCAATATCGATAGTGGAATAATCGGATACCAGTTGCCTGATCGGATAATAGATAAATATTTTAGCGGCCCTGAAATTGATAAGGGAAATGATGCCATAAATCCTTATCACTGCTGAACTTCCATAATTGTATAATTCCCAGGTCGAGAATTCTGTTCGACTAAACCGATTATATTTCTTCTCAGTTGGTAATGTAAAAGTATAACAATAAATACTTGAGTGTAAAAACATCTAAATAAACCGTATACGAATCCGACATGCCATCCTTCAATATAATGTTATGAACACGTCGTGACTGTTCGATATTTAGAATGTCGTAATTCTTCTATACTCCCCATTGAATTATGCGTCCTTCGTTACCAAACAGGACCCTATTTCTCGGGAAACGTAACGGTCCTTTCATTTATTACGGACATCATACCGTTCGTAGCCTGTTATCTGAGCCGTTGATTAAAAATCCTTCATCACTATAAATAGGTCCCTTCGTGTATACAGCACTTCTTGCTTTTTTCCTTATGCTCCTCCGATCACCATGGGTCGAATTTTAGATTTGATTCGTATTTTCTCCCAGATAAAAGAGTTTGAGATTAGAGTTCGAACTTTGTTTTTCGATCTTGTTTCCTTTTGTAAAAGCTTTTCGCTTAGAATATCGACAGGCAAAAGAAATTGCGCCTAGAATACCGGCAGGCAACCTGTTTTCCCAGAAATATCTTGTCTGTGACGGGTTAGAATTCCGGTCTTCTGGTGCAGTACCCGATCGGGCAGATGGTTACTCCGAGAGGAGTTCTTTAAATCTGAGGCACCAGCTTCCTCGAGGGCTTTCTTACGAGATAGTTCCTTCGAGTTCCCTTGGAGCGCCTCTGCTGGGATAACTCTCTGCTGCATCTGTTCGGATTATCCTGTAAATAAAGATTGAGGATTTCAATCATTATTTACAGATGAAGACCTAAGGTCGGTCTGAACCCCGGAGGAGAGTTCCGATCCGACTTTTATCCTGTACGAAGACGGATGTGCGACACGTGGCTAGTGATGATCATGAAGAATCACTGCCGAGTTCTGCATCTGGAGCTGTCTAATAGGGACGATGATCGAATATGTATTAGGATAGACTTACTCGCAGAACTTGTAATAGTGTAGGAGTGATTGTACTATATCTTTTGAGCTCGGAATTGATTTTGAGGCTTTTCTTTGTAATTTATCTGAAGAATTTGAATGATAAGGCTTCATTTCTGATTGAATTTTGTTATTTGAATTCCGTTATTGGTCGAAATGATAGCCAATATTCCGTCCATTAGCTCGAGAATTTATCTAATCGATTGCAGATATTCAATCAATTAACTTATCCCGATTACTTTTGAGAAAAAACACCACAGTCGACCAATAGTACATAGAGATTTCGTAAATGGTCTTCTAAATAACCGATTCGAAAGAACTTGTCATTGAAGTTAATAAACGCGAAGATCGGAAAAATAAATTCCGATCGTCAATTGACAAGCTGCCATTTTATAGATCTTCTAAGCCTTCGATGATACTTGCTGAACTTCTTAATCGCTCCTATAAATAAAAGAGTTGTACGACCATAGGCTTGACTATTATCCTTAAGCTTTTCTGGCATACATTTTTCTCCTCGTATTAGGCATATTTCGATCTAATACTCGAATAAGGCCCCACGGTGGGCGCCAATTGATCTTACGTGGTTTCGTTAGTTCGATCAAGGATTGGATGTATGACAATAATATCAATAAATAAAATAAAGTAGAGATCCAATGTAATTGTATTCGAATTAATTGTGTACAAATACAAGTATTTAGGGTCCTACTCGAGCAATATTGGATGCCGTACAAGCTAGAGGGTGAAATATGTATAAAGAAGCCTAAAGTATACTAGTAAACCCGAGCAGCAGTCTCAGGTTTTTTGTGCGCCTAGGAAGTTGTTCAGTATAATAAATGCATGGAGTATTTATAGCCAAATTGGAGGGCTTGGGCCTGGGCCTAGCCCAACGGTGTCCTTCGATCTATGGTTCTCTAATGTGCTCGAAACAATCATCTTCATGCTTTGGTTCGGCTTTCGGTCCCCGGCGTCAGGGTTCGGTGCTATTCGAACCGCATTGAGGCTGGAAAAACAGGGGATCCGAATTACCCCTCATCACCATATTTTCAGATTCTCGGAAGATGTAGGTCGATAAAGGGAAAACTTTATATGATGAACGACTGAGCAAGAAAATGACTACGAACTATAAGCAAGCATAAAGGAAAAATGACGAACTCAAAAGTCACCTATTTATACTAAGATGAGAAAAGACGTTTCGAACTCGTCGCAACTAATCACATTCCCGCCAAAAACGGAAGGAGATTAAAAGCCTCCCTAATGGACGCGTGGCGATTCGTAATTGGAAAGAGAAAACGACTATCTATGATGCGTTGCACTCTTTTCCTTACTTAAGATTTTTTCCCACAGGGATTTTTCTTAAGAAAGGTTTTTAACGAGGCACCATTCATAGAAGAGAAACAGTCGTATAAAATTGTCTACTTCTACGAGCTTCTTTTATCTATACGCTCGAAGAAGTGAGGGAGTACTAATGAGGGCTATTTCGCACCGTACATAATGTGCGGATCGACTAAAGAACGTAAGATCGGTTCGACCAAATCAGACAATTCGGGATCATCTTATCGACCCGGCCGAATACAGCTCTCTTCGACTAGAAGACTATACTCCGGACCCAAGAAGGATATTTGGGCCGAGTCCTATTAGGACTATATTTCCTTGTAACGCTAGGTTTAGTATGATATAAATACCTAGTCAATCATTGTATTAAACAACTCTGAATGATAAAGAAAATATACGCCATTGAATTCTGCATAAACAGCACAATTCACCGTTATTCAAGAAAGAAAGAACTTTCTCTTCATATTTGTGTTATTTTCCTGTTGGTTTCGATATTTACTTGTTGTTCTAACAAAATTGCTCTTCCTTGAGTTTTGATCCATCCTGAATAAAGTAACAGAGCCCTATAAAATATATATATATTGAAAACCCCCAATTTCATAATTTTACTGATACCTGTAACCCGACGAAAACCGGTTAAATCAAAACCTAAGTCTAAATAAATAAAAGAGTTGAGTATACATTGATCCGCTCAATAAACACTCCTCGATCTTTTTTCAACGATCTAAAAGACTTGTGGTATTAAAAACCTAAGTCTAAATAAATAAAAGAGTTTAGTATACATTGATCCGCTCAATAAACACTCCTCGATCTGTTTTCAACGATCTAAAAGACTTCTGGTATGAAAAAATCCTAAGTCTAAATTATAAAAGAGTTGAGTATACATTGATCCGCTCAATAAACACTCCTCGATCTGTTTTCAACGATCTAAAAGGATTTTGGTATAAAAACCTAAGTCTAAATTATAACGAGTTGAGTATACATTGATCCGCTCAATAAACACTCCTCGATCTGTTTTCAACTATCTAAAAGACTTCTGGTATTAAAAATCTAAGTCTAAATAAATAAAAGAGTTGAGTATACATTGATCCGCTCAATAAACACTCCTCGATCTGTTTTCAACGATCTAAAAGGCTTTTGTTATAAAAACCTAAGTCTAAATTAAAACGAGTCGAGTATACATTGATCCGCTCAATAAACACTCCTCGATTTGTTTTCAACGATCTAAAAGGCTTTTGTTATAAAAACCTAAGTCTAAATTATAAAAGAGTTGAGTATACATTGATCTGCTCAATAAACACTCCTCAACCTATTCATAACGATCTAAAAAGATCTGCTAATACACCTAAGTCGTGAAAACGAATTGAGTATGAATCCATCTGCACGGAAAATGCTCCTCGTAAATAAAATTATGACAACATCAACAAAAAAGGAGAATGCAAGGGATGAAAGTAATATTTTATTCATCAAATCAATTACATACGAACGTCCTAAATTACAGAGGTATACATACTACTTAAACATCGTTACAATGGTTTAGATAAAATGATCCTATAGATCAGCGATCTTCACGACAATGTCCACGGAAACACCAATCTCCTCCCTAGTACCTCGTCGATTATGATAAACCACCTAAGAAGAATGCTACTCAGGATGGTCGACTTCTTTGGTTCGATGGCCAGGCTCTGAAGATCAAATGTTCCTCCAGACGAAATGAGCATTACCAGCCAGATAACCGGCAATACTCATTCACCCACAACAAGATACTGCTTTTACTTAAAGATAAAACATTTTACTCTAGAGCAGCATCTCTTCGGGGCGATCGTGAATTATTAATATTTACCAGCACACCCCGGCACTCTATCACTCCGGAGGTAACATCCAAGAGCGGGGGTGACTGGCAAATATGAACCCTCCATGTGCAAATAGAAACCACGGACCTCAAACCCGTGCATACAAAGTTCGAGGCCTCATGGGACCCGTTAGTACAAGGTAGGGCTTCCATGGGACCCGTCAGTATAAGGCAAATTAAATTTAAGCCATTGTGATATAAATCACGATAATGTGACTTTTTGAATATTATGGGATCAGAAGGCAAAATGAAATCTAAGGAAACCGAGATCTCCATCTTTTCTGAATAAAATATATGGAAACTACCTACTTATTTATAGGCGCTCCTACAAATGATCCTACGGTGTATAGAAATCTGATCAAGGGATAGAAATGCGACCTTTTGACTCCCCGTAATAAATGCAAGTAAGTTGGAACGGCGCCTAACTGATCGACTCAATGAATCGGAAATAAAAACGAAAGTAGATCGCTTCGATCAATGCACTAGAAAGCAGATCAAAAAGAGCTCCTGACTAAGGAAATTTACACACTCACATATGCTATTCGCTCATGCAAATATGGTGTTCGGACCTACGAGGGCGTAACTGCCTCATATATCACGGAAAATAATTATTAGCTAACCATGTTCGGACCTCATTTGGAATCCAAGAAATCTGACATGGAAATCAGGAGAATAGCCGTCATTACTCAAGATTTCAAAATAGTCACTGCCTAATATTCCAAAGAATTTCTGAAGGGGGTCTGAACAAGATAGATCTGGCTAATAATTCTACGTTTTCCAATTCCTCCCATATCAAAGCAATGGTATATTGATACACTGGTTGCTTTATTTGAGAAACAAGGAACTCACAAGCACTACAGAGAAACATGGATCTTGAGAATTTATCTAGAGCAATTTTGCAGTCTCAGAAAAAAGAAGAGCAGGGCTCAACGAAAAGACAATATCTTTAAATAAGATGTCTTTAACTAAAAGACAAATTTATAAGGGACTGATCGAACAGCGACGACAAAGCTGAGAATTTTTTTAAAAGATTTGATCAGATACTTCGCTATTAACACGACTTCTGGGAGACCATAAGGAATCATGCTCGATTGATCATAATTCTTATACTTCATTTTAAAGGATTTAATTTGCAGTCCCAAACGTTATAACATTCAGTTACTTAAACATCGATCAAGCAAGACTAAAGCTACATTTTCAAAGACTAGACGTCCTCTGAGAAGACCAACATGAGATATGTATACTAATCTATATTTCTTACTTCAAAGAAGTTGTATTCATGCATGACAGCAAAATATGCATAACAAAATATATCTATGGATTAAAATAGATCAAGGCATTGATTTGCATATTCATAGTTTTGAGCAAATCATTCTCCCAAAAACAAAAAATACAGCCCAAGCAACTACACAAAAAGTTGGGCACTAAAAAAAAAAAAAAAAAAAAACAGTCCAAGGCCTGCCAGGTCGAACAGATCACTGAGAAGAGCCGTTAATGGGCCGACTAGCAGAAACAGTCTTCCGAGGAGTCAAGTTACCAGCAAACGCCATCAACTCCTTCTGACGCTTGAGATAGCCGGCATCATAACCTTCTTCATAGGCCTGCCGACGAGACTCCTCCGCCAAGACAGCAGCCTGATCTAAATCATTTTTCTCTTTTTCAAGAACGACCCTCTCGGCCTCTAATTTTTGAAGATCATCTTTAGCAAGCTGCAGTTGCAGGGTCAGCCCTGCGGCCTTCGCCGATTCCGACTTCAACCGACTTTGGTAAGCATCCTTACCATTCCACAGATCATCGTTCTGCACACCCAGCTGAAGGGCAAAATATTTGGCCTAGAAAAGAAGAAGAATGAGAAAAACCCTCACACAACAAGAAAATCGAAATAAAAGTAGGGAAAATTATCAAAAGATATGTCTACCTGCTCGCATATCTTCACTAGCGACTGGACAAGGCGAACGTTGGAAGTACCCTCAAGTTTCCTCAGCTCACCAGGCAAAATGGTGCTTAAGCCCAGATCCAAAGACAAAGCATCAGGCTCAACAGAGCCAGGCAATTCGCTATTAGAAGGGACACCGTCAGGGCGCGGAGTCTCCGACAACATAATATCCTTAACCTGCTCAAGGATGCATCGATCGTTTAACGGACGAGGAGAATCCCTCTCGTTGGGACTAACTGAGGTCTCCTTACCCGAAGCAGAAATAATGGTTCGACGACCAGACCTCGACCCAAACCGACCTCCAGAAGGTCCTCCAGATTCGAAAGAAGTAGTCATCACAGTAGTATCATGAAACAGATAGTCAAGACAATCTTGCAAAATAGATTGTGTTGTGGAAGGATTGACAAAGGAGCCCTCACCATCTTGGCCTTCGCTGACGATCGGGGCAGTAGAAGTAGAGAAAGGAAGGGAGTTAGCAAAATCCCCTCCATGAAAAACATGCTCAAAGGAAGAAACGCTTGAAGAAATAGGTATATCAAAAGTCTGCTCCACGTTGGATGTATCACCGAAAGCCACCCGACCAGGGGAAGGCCTACTCCCAACTTCAGTAGAAGAAGAAAAATTTGGTTGTACAAAAGACGAACTAATTACGTAAAAAGGTTCAGAAGGGATAACATGAGTGTCGATCACCAACCTAGTTATTGGAGACGAACGAGGAGGCTCCATCGAGGGCCCCTCTCTTCGAGATTTTTTTGGATCTGTTATCCCTAGTGCTCTCACGGGAAGGTCGCTTCGAAGTATTGCCAAAAAGATTACTCATGATCGAATTGTTGAAAAGTACAAAGTAAATAGAGAGAAAGTTTATCGACTAGCCAAAGAAAAAGTATTCTATTAGAAGAGACGAGTATAACGGTAAATAACAAGCCAAGTTTTTACCTTTTGTATTTATACTACACGAAAAGACGCGACAGACCTAAAGAAAGGGCGCGAAATACTGAAAGATAGCCTTGGAATAAACAAAAGAATTTTGATGAGGGGTAATTTAGATTCCTTGCCTCTATGGGCCCGATACTGCTCGAATGACACTAGATACTATCCCCAGAGAGCAAGAAGTTGGTCCGCGACATAATATTAACTGTTCCGAGCTCATTTCAGAACCCAAGATCGAAGGGTACTGTTGGGCCGAGCCCAGGCCCAAGCCCGTCAGATCAGCTATAAATACCCCATGCATTTATGATACCAGGCGGATTTTTCCAGGTGCTCCCTCCTCGAAGCCACTGCTCGGAACCGCTTGGGAATATAGGCTTAGAATTATATGTATTCCGCCCTCTAGCTTGTATGGCATCCAATAATGCTCGAATAGGACCCTTTGAATTCTTGTATTTGTACTAAGTCAATTCAAATACAACTATTTTGGTCTTTACTTTCCTTTATTTATTATTATTATTGCATTACATCCCACCCATAATCGAACAAACGAAATCACGTAAGATCAATTGGCGCCCACCGTGGGGCCTTATTCGAGTATTAGACCGAAATATGCCTACTACGAGGAGAAATCCATATGTTAGCTCAGAGCCTCACTAACCAGAAACTCCACAATTTACTATCCGGGTTGAACCTCCGACCAGTGAAGTATTCGTCAATTTGAGTTCGAAGAAAAGGTCTATGGGACGAATTTCCGACCTAAAGATTGACGATTTATTTCTATGGTTACCAAGCTTATTTACCTCGATGGATTTATTGCTTACAAGTGATCCATTCA